>JAZKJV010006285.1:0-694785 GCA_037367405.1 Ottelia alismoides
TATGTTTAATTTTCTCATCTGACATCATTTTAAATGAAGTGAGTTTTTCATGTTAGATGATGATCTTGCTCAATTTGTCCTTGCCATGAAATGATGACTGACTATATTGTTGTGCTTAAAATGACTCTAACTTCAAACTACATTTTGTTGCTCATTTATGTAATCTTTCTTCGGCATGACTGCTTGAATTCTCATAGCATATATTTAACCTTGCATTATTTTTCATTCACCATCTTACAAATGCATAAAAATCAACTAAAAATTGCATGCATCATATGTCTGCCTTTATCTGCATTTTACTTTGAGCACACACATGAAGACCTTAGATTTGAAATGTATTCACACTTGCTCTTAACTGATCAAAAATAAATAAATAGATAGAGTAGCTCGTGTCCCTGTGTTCGACCTTGGTAGACTTGCCAAGTAAAAATATTCTACAATATTCAAATATTGTGGTTTTTGACGAACCAGATTTGTCTCCTATACTACGGCAATTATCTATTCTTAAAGAGGTATATTTCGCCTTCATCAAATGGCCCCATTGTCGGGGACATAGCTGAACTTTATTTATTTGTTGAATTTTCATTTATTTTTGTGCTGAATATTTTCAAGAGTCACAAGTCTTCCTTTCATGCATTATTTTTGCATCATTTCTGCTAATTTAATTCCTCTCTATTTTTTTAACATTTCTCTTTTGTGTCCATGAAGATCGAGGACGCTTGATTTCCATGGAGGCGTGGAGTTGGAAGCTCCCGCTGAAGAGACCGCAAAAGACTTGGTTGAGAATTTTTAGGACTTTTTTAGCAGTGTTCATGCATTTGCATACTGTAATAAAAAAAATGCATGTGCATATTTATTTTAACAATCCTATTTAGAGGGCTTGCACGTTATAATAAAACTAAGAAAAAAGAAAGAAAAAAGGAAAAAAAGGAAAGTAGATCACTAGATGATCTACACCCCCCCACACACACACTTGCACATATACACTCACCCCCATCTCTCTATATATTTTACAATCTCTCTCTCTCTCTCTCGCTCTCTCCCCGATTACCCTCTTCTGTAAAGATACCCACCCCTCCGTCCTTGTATCATAATAGAAATATTCCTCCAAACACAAGAACTCCTCCCAACTCAGATCCGTTACTTGGGCTATGTGTAGCCTAAGTATAGGGGGACCCGCCTATTCATCCATCCCTCTAATTGACTTCTTGTACTTAGGTCAATTTTTGACCTAAGTATAGGGGGACCCTCCTCCTCAGTTCCATTGTATCACCCTATATTTGACTACGCCATGGCTTCATACCACTTGTGCTATGATATCATAGCAAAATTTAAGTATAGGAGGTATACCGTATATTATTGTATATTTACTTTAGCCAAAGCTTGTATTTTTAAACTTTTTGAAAATTCTTTCTCGAGCTTGGTTTTAGTATCCCTGTGAACTGAGTTTTGTAAAAACCTTGTAAAAATATTTTCTTAAAAATTAAGGGATTAATTTATGAATAACCCCTTTTCAAAAAAAATAAAAAATTGAACACCTTTATTTGAATTAGACGTTGACTACTAGGCTTAGTAGATACTTTCAGTGAGGGAACTTCAGTCTCCCTTAGCAGAGTGGGTGGTTAGAGGACAATGTATATGGCTCCGTCCTTAGGGAACACGGGTCTGTCTAACAGCCCGTACATACACTCATACTAGCTCAGAGTAGATACTTTTATTCATTTGAGCCTGGGCCAGTCATTATCTCTCCAAAGAATAAATCCATAAAAATCTACAAAAAAATCACACAAAAAATCACTAACTAAGGAGTTGGTATTCCTGACACAATCACATTCATTCAAGGCTTGAGGATTTTGAGGACACTGGATTTATGTGATCTTGAAAGTCTAAGTTAGAATACCTTAGTCGTTAGGGTTTTTAAGCTTAATTATCCACACTTCCCTGGTTGAAAGATTTGAGAACTATATTGCACTCTTCATCTCTACCTTCAAAAGAATATAATCAGCACAATCACTTTCACAACTGCATGATTGATGAGATGAGTTGAGATATCACTTGAGGAACTAGGACTAGAAATTTGAGTTTAGACCCGATTTAATGATATTCGAGGATGGGATAAAGTTAATGAAGGCTTTAGAAAACCTGAGTGTCAGCAAAACCCTATCCAATATGTGAACAAGTTTCATATGCTATCTCTTTGATATCTACCTATGTGCCAGGGTGTGATGAAACTTAATGATAATTGTTGATCAGTGTGTGCCAACTTTTGGTAAAAGCAGTGGAGCTAGCCAACAAAAGCAAAGAAATGTCAAAGTAAAAGCTCTATCATCCAAAGTCAAATTATAAATGACTTCCACCAATGGCGAGCGCTCTCAAACATTTTTCAATGTGATCATTTGGACCAAGTGCTAATTAGGACCAAGGAATCGGGCTAACACCAAAAAAGGGCTCTGCATCGTAAATGCTACAAGTCAAGGTGTCGAAGGTATCTTAGATACTCAAAAGAGACACACCCCGGTGTACTCCTACAAAATTAAGTGCAGATGACTCCAACTCTCTTGACGGACGCATTGATCAACAATCTAAAAATTTCGTGTTGAGTGAAAAGGCACTCGAGAGGCCCCTTGTTCCAATGTGAGGGGAGAAAAATAGACACAATAATATGCCCTCCATCATCTGGACGTCCATCTACACTTCAAGTCTGACAAATTAATGAGACGATTGACTGAAGCAAGAATAAACTTATTCCCTAGTATTGAGGACAAGGTCTAGAGGAGAGTCTCTTGGCTTGGAACTTTGGGTGATGCCTCGACTCGACTCTCATGAAATGCAGTACACTAAATTTCATATCCTTATATTATATGTACAAAAAGAGAGTCTGATAATTAGAGAAGTTGGATTCCTTCTGACTAAAGCATGGAAAAGCCCAGAATTTCAGGATCACCTAAATTGAGGGCCTTCGAAAGATTGAGCCTTGAAATCTTCACTTGTACTGTCAGGAATAAATCCAACTCCTTCATTCTTTAGATGCTCGAGTGCGAGCATGGTTTAAGTATCGGGTTATGATGAATCTCTTATTCATCATGCTAAAAGTCATTAATTGAACCCCTGGCTTAATCAAACCAATAAAATTCACCAATAATTCCTCCTTTTTATATTGTATTTATATTGTGTATAATTAACCATTATTTTCTTGGTAATTATTTTCTCATCAAAAACCCCTAAACATTAGGTAGAGTAATTGTCTATAACTCTGTAACCCTTAAAAAAGGACTAAAAATACAAAAACAACTCAAAAGATAAAAATCGGTGTTTTTACCCCCTTAAAAATAACTCCCCCCAATACTTTTTGTACAAATGACCTCTTTTATCTTTTTGTCCAACATAAAACTTGTAGATGTCATCGAGACGAACAACTTTCATATTTTGACATTTTCCCAATTTTGCTTCTAACTATTTATTCCATAATTATCTTTGTTTTTCATTTCTGAATTATCTGATTGGGCCACATGGCGTCATCTAGACCGCCCACGTGACCCACTCTCTCTCCGCCACCTCGCTTCTCCTGGAGCCATCTGATATCACTTCCCCACCTCCATCTTAGCCGCCCATTCCCGCTGTAATCACAGCCGTTAGATATTCCCAAAGATCTGATGTCATCCTTTCATTATCGCTGAAACCTGAGCCACTCGATCTCTTTGCTAATCCTATGGATCTTCTTTGCCCATGTCACCTGCTTCATCTAAGTCATTGGATGGAGCTACAGTTCCCCATCTCGATCGTTCCATCGCGCTGCTACCTTAGCCCTAGGATCAACATCTAAGCCCTCCATCGCACCTCCACTTGGGCCGTTGGATCGCAAGATCCAACGGTCAAGGCTTCATCTCCTACCTCAGATGAATCCCCCTCCCCAAGCATTATGACTTGCAACCACCACGCCACCTTCCAGTTTTAGCTCCTCCCTCTAGATGCCTCCCAGCAATTGATGAATCCACATTTCATCATCTTTATTCTATCATTTTGGCATCAAAAACCCTGGCAAATGCATGTAAATACCTTTAATTCCAGCATCTTAGCATCCATGCATGTGTATGTAAATAGTGTAGAAAATACTGTAATTAAAGCCAAAATTATGGAATAAAGAAAAGAAAAGAAAAAGAATAAAATATTGTAAATATTTTATGACCCGAAACCCCGAGACCTAGGCATCTTGACGAATAGGTCGACAAGGAATAAAGTAGGGGGAGATAAGGCCAAAATACAATAAAAATCACCTTTTATTTAACCTATTCTTTAGTCATTTTAGGACCTATTTTTGGTTCCACTTTTTATACCTCAAATAAAGAAACTTTGAACATGAATGTCGTAGATAATCAAATACAGAAAAATGCAAAATTGATTTCACTCAAAAATAATGTACAGATAAAAAGTTATTATCTGAATAAGATTCCAGAACTCCAACTTCCCAGACCCGTATCTTGCAAATAAAAACTCGAAACACACAAACTCACCTTTAATTGTATATAATTTAAAATAAGTATTTAATGGCGGTGGTTTCGTATTTTTCGGAGTTACGGTTTGAAAGTTGAGTTTTGGACCCCACTTGTATACTTGTACAGATTAAAATATTCATTTTATTTATTATTCATTATTTTTATAATTTTATAATTTTATAATTTTGTAAATATTATTTATAATTTATGTGCACATTAAAATCAGGAATAAAACCTTAAGAAAATACAAAATAAAATGTTTGTATATCACATACCTAGGTATATTACCTATATACAAACCTATACAATTATTACTTCTATTTTATTAAGTGTACAAAATATTTCAGAAAAATAAAATAAAAATATTTTTACGTGTATAAAAATACTGTAAAATAATAAACAAAAATAAATAAATTAAATATACAAAATAAAAATAAAATATTAAAATATATAATTGTATATACCTATATAGCCTATAAAAGGCAACTCTTATTTTTATACCTCATAAAAATAATAAAAAATCATATTAAAATACCTTATAAAATAATAAACATTTTCTATTTAATAACCAAAAATTAATAAATTCATTTACTATTTTAAATTGAATTTATAAAACATTTTTTGCGGGATTTTCCTGGTTGGTCCACGTGGACCAACCAGGTGGGTCTGACAGTTGACCTCCGGTCAACTCTCTGACCCCCTCCTGTTCATGGCAGAATGGCGTTTTTTGTCCCATTTCACGGATTTTTCGAGGCTCACCCTTGCACCATTTCATGATACATCCTCCTTGACTTTTCATCCCTATCAATCGAGGATACACGTCCAAGGTCTATCTTGGGGCGTGGATCAACGATTCTCCCGTTCTTCCTCGATCTTGGAGCCCTGTTCACCACATTTCAAAACCGCACCCATTCACTTCCTTCTCCCTTTGAACCGCCTTTGAGAAGCTTTGGACCTCCGGGAGTGGGTATAGGGAGAGCTCCGGTGATAGGAGAGATCCCCACACCCCCCGTTGAGGTGCGACGAGGCTCGAAGGGCGTGTTCCAGCCACCTCCGGCCACCTTGGTCGTGAGGTCCTATCTCGCCATTCTTGGCTTGAGGTATCGCATTTTCTTCCATTTTTCTTGCATTTAGTTGTTCACAGTAGTCGTAGGAATCCTTCCCCGCATTCAATTTAGCCTGAAATCAATCCATTCGACTCCGCCACTTCCCTCACCGAAGCTTGCTCCGACGAGCACTCATACTGCTTCCACCGCTCTATTTAGCCGCAAGGAGGGTTGAGGCACTTTGCCCTCGACCCCCTTAACATATTTTGCAGGTGCTATGAACTAGTCGCGCGTTGGGTGGAGATTTTAGGAGCAGCTGGAGCTCCCTGGGGTCGCCGTCGTCTCCGACACCATGGTGCTTCCATGGTGCTCTTCCGCTCATTTTGCCTCCCCCAACCGATAGAGAACCTCCCTAGGGAGCTTTTGCACCTCGGGCTACAACCAGAAGCAGTTGGATTCGCGTGGAATCGCCGCTCGAAGTTCATCAGCACGCGATTCCTCGCGTGTTCTTCCAGATGGCTTGATAGCCGTCCAATCGAGCCCAACCTTCCAGACGCAGCACTTGTTGTTGGATTTCCGTGCTACTCGCCGTCCGATCTTCACCAGCGATCTAATCCCATCCATCGTCTTTGAAGGGGTATCGGGCGCATAGGATCACACCACGTGGATAAGTGGGAAAGCTCCAACCGCCCGATCTGCGCTTGAGGGTATTTTGCGAAGTTAACCCTCCTTTTTTTTGTATTTTAAAATTAAACCTGAAACTTTCCTGTGCCTTTATATTATTTTAGTAA
Source organism: Ottelia alismoides (assembly GCA_037367405.1). Taxonomy (NCBI): domain Eukaryota; kingdom Viridiplantae; phylum Streptophyta; class Magnoliopsida; order Alismatales; family Hydrocharitaceae; genus Ottelia; species Ottelia alismoides. The sequence continues at coordinate 6,331 of JAZKJV010006285.1, forward strand.
AATTTTCATTTCAGCCCCCAGACTTTAGTTAATTACAAAATAGTCCTCGTCCACGTCACCTCACGTGACTCGCGCACGTGAGGTGCATGGACATTTTGCGTGGGGACCCCTGCGGGTCTTAGTATTTGGTCTTGGTCCTAAAATATTCTATTTGGGTTATAACTTTTTGGAATTTTGGCATAAAGGCCCTTTGTTTTTGGAATATTGCATTCAGGTCCTTCCCAGGCGCGTGCTAGTCACGCGCTTGGTTGGGTTATTTGCAGGTGCACCCTTGCGGGCCTTGGAATTTATATTTGATCCATCAAGTTGTTTATTTAGTACTATATTTTGTGTAAAAATTGCACTATGGCCCTTGGATGTTTGTCTATTTACATATATGCCCTTGCTAGTAGTGTAGTTTCTTGATGTTGTATTTATTTATTTCATGCATCTATAAATTGCTAAAAATCATCAAAAAATTAATTTAAGCTTTTGTTTGCTTGCTCATTCATGCTATATTTTTGTATTGCATTTTCATATTTATTAAAAATCAAAAACATGCATTTTCAGCACTCTTTGCATTAGAAAATCCATAAAAATTATAAAAACATTTTGAAAAATTCCAAAAAAAATATATTCTATGTGTTTTATCATCCTTTAGTGTCAGTCCAAAACTCATTAAAAATTTCAAAACAAAAACCTAAAAATTAGAAAGGGAAAAATGGGGCTACCCCCTAGGGGTAGCCAACATGGCTACCCCCACCCCATTTTTTGGCAATTTTTTTTTCTTTTTTTGGAAAAATAAAATCATATATATTCATCCCTATATCCCTCGTATATGCCATTCGAATTTCGTTCGAAACAGAGACTCCTACGACCTCCATCCATAAGTAATTTTTTTAACGGTCGCAGGATTTTTTAAATCGACTCTGTCTGGATGGAGGTCGTAGGAGTCTCTGTTTCTGACGAAATTCGAATGGCATATAGGAGGGATTTAGGGATGAATATACATGGTTTATTTTTCCAAAAAAATTAAAAAAACAATTGCTCAAAAATAGGGCGGGGAAGCCATGTTGGCTGCCCCCCCAAGCGGCAGCCCCATCAACCCCAATTAGAAAACCCCTAAAAACTTCATAAAATCTAAAAAAATTCTAGAAAAAACCTAAAAATATAAACTCAGTTTCTGTAGTCTCCTTATTTTATTGCCTTTATTTTAAAATTAATTTGAGGAATTTTTGATACTGTTTGTTAATTTTTATCCTCATTTTAGTCTCGGCCAGTAGCTTAGTTCATTGTTTTCTTGTATTTTCACTTTTAAAAATACCAAAAACATTCAGAAAAATCTCTAAAAATCACAAAACAATCATAAAATTATAAAAAGACCAAAAACATTTATTTTCCTGATTTTTGAGCATTTTTCCTCATTTTTATAAATACCTCATCTTTCTCTTCCTTACTTGGTGTATATATTCTATTATTGAAAAAGAAAATACAAAAATATAAAATCCAAAAATTAAATAAAAAATATAAAAATTAAAAACCCACAAAAATTTGCATATTTGTAGACACTTAATCGCATTCATTTTTTGCACTTGCTTGATCTATCCTGTGTGCTCCCTGAGTTCGACACTCTACATACTTATACTATACACATATTTGTATAGTTATAATAAATTTTAACTCCACTTGCTTCTCATTGATTGATCTGATTGTGGGTTAATTGTTGACTAAATCCGGATTTCTGAGTTGTCAACACATCGATTGTGTTCCCCCCTTGTGTGGAATACACGACCGCTCGATCTTTGGGTTTATCAAATGGCGCCGTTGCCGAGGAGAAACAGCGCATAGTTCGGTTTTTTGTTTGTGATTGTGGTTGCTTGTCTATTTTTGCGGCTTTTATTCTTGCTATTTTATTTTTGCTTCTCTTTGATATATCCTTTGAATTGTCTAACCACCCTCTAATTTGACTTTGTGCGAGGTACGCCGATCGAGGGAGGCACTCTTTTCTAGGAGCGCCCGTGCACCCACGTGAGGCGGCTTTAGCTTCGCACCAAGGCGGACTTGGAGGGAATTTTGAAGACCGTTCTTGAGCATTTATTTTTGTGCATGTATTTATTTGTGTCATTTTAATGTGTGAGAGAGACTTTATTATTGTAATAATACAGGTACTGTGGACTTGGACACTCGAGCCCAATTTCCAAGTATTTGTTCACTTGGGGGCTCACCGCGGTTTTGTCGGCTTTTATCGCCTTTTTCATTTTGTTTTCCGATTTTGTTTTCTTTATTTTGTGTGATTGAGCCCATAGATTTAGGAGTTGCTTGTCGATAGTATTAGATCCAAACACCTTAATCACCATTGCATGTACCTATAGTGACGTTTGGACTTAGTCAAATTTTAAACTGCTTCTCACTTAGTCTCGGAACCACTGCGTCGGGAGGGGTCGTATACAGCACGTGCAGGATCCACTGTGGTGGACACCGATCGGCCCCCAAGACCGGACACTTCGGTTCCATTTTGGGTCATTAGCATTGGTTCTTCACGATAATAGCAGCTACTCATCTTAGGGCGATTTCATCGGCTTGCATCTACATATAGATTAGGTTTCAATTCTGTTGAGCATCCTTGCATGTAGAGTGATGGAGGCAAGGTGAGCATTTACGTTTTAGCATACATCATCGTTTTGCTGCTTGCATTGCTTTTCCGTCTCTCCACCTCTGATTTTGATCACCTAGGCGCTTAAAAGAGTGATGGAGGCAAGGTGAGCATTTACTTCTAGATTATCTCTGCGCATTTGCGCCTTTCTCCACACTTCTCTTGACTTGACCTTCGTGTTCTTCCGGATCATTTTTTTCTCTTGTTTCAAGATGGACCCCCGAAGCGTCTTTTATCAGGACTTTGCGGATCCTTCATTCACTCCAGCCGGTCCACCTCCTTTTTTCCAGGAGGACTTTGCTCCTGATTTTTGTACATACCCGCCTCAGCCACAGTATCAGGACTCGGATTTCTACCCACCCCCACCTCCGCCTATATATTATCCACCTCCACCTTCACATAACCCGAGTCTAACCTGTTGGAGTCACCTCCCTTGATCTCTATGAGTGATATCTTGAACCGAATGATAGAGCGCATTGATTTGATGAATGAGGATACATATATCTTGAGGAAAAAACAGATTGACGCTCCATTCATCGAGGTTACGGATTTCATTGTGGATGATCATGGGAGCTTGCAATCGCCAAAAATACAAAAAATTGAGAAAAATTTAAAAACACAAAAAGAGTTCGGGAGACACTTGGTTGATTCAGATTGTAAGGAGAGGGTCCATTTGCCAGATCATTCACCCACACATCCATTCACATCCTGTCCCACCTTTGACCCCGAGGATGTTGTTGACTGTACAGACTGCTCTTGGCATGCCTCGTATAGATGTTGATTCCAACTTCCTCCCTTGTATGGAGGAGCTCCAAAAATTCAAAAAAATGTTGACTGAACCGGAAGTGGTGGCCACTATTCATGAGATCATCCGTGCCCCACTTCAGCAGGACATGACCAATTTATCTGCTCCTCTTCCCAAGAAGAGAAAGCGGAGGAGCAGATCTGAGCATCATATTCTGACCATGGCCACTGCCCACACCATCACACACCGTCGCATCCCTAGAAAGAAGAACACAACTACCCCTTTCATCACCTGCACCATCTCTGACCATACTTGTGATCACACTCTCCTGGACGGTGGTGCATCTATTAGCATATTACCCTTCCCGCTGGTACAGTCTCTTCACTTAGGGCCTCTAAAGAAAACCAGGATGATCGTTCAGTTTCTTGATGGATCTATCAAGAGGCCGAAGGGTATCCTTGAAAATGCCGTCATTTCGATTCTGGGCACGAGCTACCATATTGATTTTGTCGTGTTGCCCATGGAGACCTCCACAGGGGAGCCATCTCCAATCATCCTGGGACGACCATTCCTCGCATCTACGAGGGTCGTTATTGACTGTGGATCAGGAGAGATTCGCTTTCGTCTTGTTGATGAAAGTGAAGCATTGATCACTGATGAATCCACATTTCATCATCTTTATTCTATCATTTTGGAATCAAAGACCCTAGCAAATTCCTGTAAATACCTTTAATTTCATCATCTTAGCATTCATGCATGTGCATGTAAATAGAGTATAAGACACTGTAATTAAAGCCAAAATTATAGAATAAATAAAAGAAAAGAAAAAGAATAAAATATTGTAAATATTTTATGACCCAAAACCCCGAGACCTCGGCATCTTGATGAATAGATATACAAGAAATAAAGTAGGGGGAGATAAGGGCCAGATACAGTCAAAATACCTATACCTATTAATTCATTCTTTATTCATTTTGGGGCCTATTTTTGGTTCCACTTTTTATACATCAAATAAAGAAACTTTGTACATGAAAGTTGTAGATAATTTTATATAGAAAAATACAAATTTGATTTCACTGAAAAATAGTACTTAGATAAAAAGTTATGTCCTGAATAAAAATCCAGAATCCCAACTTTCCAGACCCGTATCTCACAAATGAAAACTCCAAATGCAGTAAACTCACCTTTAATTGTATATAGAATAAAATAATCTATTTAATGGTGGAGGTTTAGCACTTGGCGGAGCTACGGTTTGAAAGTTGAGTTTTGGACCCTCATTGTACAACTGTACTGATTAAAATATTCAATTTATTCTTTATTCATTTTTTTATATTTTTATAAATTTGTATGTATTACTTAGAATATATATGCACATTAAAATCAGAATAAAAATTCAAAGAAAACTCAAAATAAAAATACTTATAAATACAATACATTGGTATACTACCTATATACATACCTACATATTACCTACTTATATTTTATTAAATATACAAAATACATCAGAAAAATAAAATAAAAATATATTCATGTGTGCAAAAGTATCTTATAATTTTATAAAATACTAAACAAAAATGCTAAAATTAAAATACACAGAATAAAAATAAAGACTAAAATATATAGGTATTATACCTATATAGTGCTAAAAAGTCAACTTGTAAAAATATGCTTCATAAAAATAAATTAAAAATCATAATAAAATACTACATAAAATAACGAATATTTTTTATTAAATAATCATAATTTAATTCGGTCTTTTTCTATTTTTAATTGAATTAACAAGATTTTTTTAGGGTTTTTCCTGGTTGGTCTACGTGGACCAACCAGGTGGCGCCCCCAGTTGACCCCAGTCAACTGGTCGCCTCCCCTCCTGCGTCCGTTGTCAGAATTGGTTTTTGATCCAATTTCTTGGCTTTTTCGCGACCGGATCTTGCATATATTCGTGATACGCTCTTCAGCAAATCCGCGCCTCGATCATCCCTCATCCTCGACCGGTGATTTCCTTGGGGAGTGGAGCACTATAGCGTCTGCTCTACACCGATCTTTGAGCTCCTGTCACCTTAGGTCAAACCACTAAAAACGAACCCCCAACTTTCCATTCGAATTCGAGTCCCTTCGGTCCACCCCTCTCCGCCTCTCTTGTGCTATGAAGCTTCCTAGAGGTGGCAGCTCCACCGCGAGCTCATCAGCCAAGGCGTACGAGGTCGGAGGCGTCTCCACCACCTCCCCCCACTCCGGCGGTCGAGGTATCTCTTTTCCTCTGGCTCCGGCCATTGAGGGTCCCCTCTCCCTTATTTCTCATCTGCATTTTGTTGGTCATAATCCAAACATCAAAAGCCCTCAAAAAGATCGAAGTATCGTCGCTCGAATCACCCAAATCACTACTTTGGCCGGAGCGCAACTCCGGCCAGTCACACCCACCGTCGCTTTTCGCATCGATTCCGCCTACCTAAGGTCCAGGCATTTTGCCCTGGACCTCCTAATCCTTTTTGCAGGTCAAAGCACGTTCATTCGAGCCTGGAGGCAATTCTGAAGCCTCGCCGGAGCTAACGGAGCTCTGTAGCTCCGCCACCCTCCCGTGAGCCCCTCGGCCATCGCTGAGGCTTTCTGACACCGCCAGCAGCAAGAGGAGACATCCAGGAGTCTCCACGTCCATTTTAAAGCTCATCCGCCACCGGAGAACGGAGATCTCGGGCGGAGAAGCTCGCCCTCGCCGGCGCTCTTCGCTGTCCTTGGTCCCAGCCTCCGCACCGTTGGATCATGGAGAAGCCCCAGATTGCACAGCAGCCATCCGATCCTCCATCGCCTTGACCTTCCGATCATTCGGGGAAGATCTGATCTCAGTCGTGCGTCGTCGAAGCGTCATCGGCCGTCCGCAGCTCGCCACATGGATAAGTGGCATCATCTCCGCCGTTGGATCGCGCGCAAGGGGTACTTTGCTATTTTAACCCCGCGCATTTTGTATTTAACATTTAGTCCACAAACTTCCGTCTATAGTGTAAAAGTTTTTGTAAAAATTGCATGTGAACCCTCGTACTTCTTTTATATACACTTAGGCCCCTTGCCACGTCACCTCACGTGCTGGTGCGCGTGAGGGGGTGGGCATTTTGCAGGGACCCCCCCTGCGGTTTAGTTATTCAACTTTAGTCCCAGGATTTTGTTTTCTAGTGTAAAACTTTTGGAGATTTTGCATGCGTGTCCTGGAAGATTTTGGATATTACAGTTGGTCCTCCCACGCGCGTGACAGTCACGCGTAGGGTTTGGGAAAATTGCATCGATACCCTTCCGGGTTTTGTAATTGTTATTTAGTCTATTAAATGCAAGATTCAGTACAAAATTTTGTGGAAAAATTGCTTGGATGCCTCTGGATGTTTTGATATTTGCATATATACCCCTGCCAGGCTGTGGTATTTTTGGTAAACTTGTCTGATTTATTTGGAGCATCATTTCAAATCAAAAAATTCTCAAAAATTAAACTTAAGCTCAGTGTGCTTGTTCTTTAACGCCATATTTTTAGTTTCTAATTTTATTGCATTTTCTTATTTATTAAAAATCAAAGACTTGCCATTTCAGTACTGTCTAGCTTAGAAAATGCCAAAAAAATATTAAAATAACTCGAAAATTTTCAAAAAAATTCCCAACTGTCTATTTTATCAAATTTTAATGTCAATCCAAAAATCACTAAAAATCTCAAAAGAAAAACCTTTAAAATTCAAAAAGACTCAAAAACTTTTGAAAAAAATAAAAAATTCTATAAAACTCCAAAAATTGAAAACTCAGTTCCTGCTTCTTCCTTATTTTATTCTCTTTGTTTTAAGACTGATTTGGGAAAATTTTGAGATCATTTGATATTTTCTTTCCCATTTTTAGTCTCGGCCAGTAGCTAATTCACTGTTTACCTTTATTTAAGTATTTAAAAATACCAGAAAACATTTGAAAAAATACCCAAAAATACCAAAAATAGTAGAAAATCATAAAAAGACCAAAAAGATTTTATTTCTGAAGTTTTGAACATTTCTGCATATTTTTATAAATTTTGTATTACCGCTTTTCTTATATTGCTTATATATTCCAACGTTGAAAAAAATATAAAATATAAAAAGAAAATATAAAAAATAAGAAAATTAAAAATCAAAATACAAAGTAAAAAAAATAAAAACCCACAAAAATCATTTGCTTGCGTAGTGTTGACAACACTCACATTCACTCACTCACACACATTAGTTTGATCTACCTTATTTGCTCCCTGTGTTCGAACTCTCTGCATACTTGCTTGCTATACATCTTTTGTGCAGAGTTAAAAATAAATTTTAACTCCACATTTATTTCTTATTGCTTGATATATAGTGTGGGTTAATTGTTGATTAAATACAGTTTATTGTTGGTCACCGCAGCGACCTCGGTTGTCTCCGCCTTGTGTGAGACATACTATTTAGACCTTCGATAAATCGTGTTTATCAAATGGCGCCGTTGCCGGGGAGGAACAGCGAGTAGTCATATTTTTGCTTGATTGTGTTTGTTGTCTTCACTATTGCTTGCTCTTTTATCTCTCTTGATTTTGATCTATATTATTGAGCTTTCTAACCACTCTTTTTCTTGTCTTCTTGCGAGGGACCGCGGAGCGAGGCGGATCGCCTAGGGGATCCGAAGCAACCACGTGAAGCAGAGCTGGCTTTTCTTAAGCCAAGCCGGCAGGAGAGAGCAAGAGGAGTGAGAGAGAGTAGTAGTTAGCTTGCATTGTAATTTGTAGTGAGAGAGAGACTATTTAATTGTAATAATACAGGTACATTAGGACTTTAGACTACCGGGCCTAATTTCCGGGTGTTTGTTCACCCGGGGGCTCACCGCGGTTTTCATCGCGTTTTTCGACAGTCATTTTCCAGTTTTGTTTTCATTTTTCATTTCTTTTGTGGATTGAGCCCTTAGTTCTATGCCTGCTTGATCGACTAAATTAGGTCCAAACACATTAGTAACCTTTGCATGCACCTATAGATCGAATTTGGACAGTTTAATTAAACAATTAACTCATCTTCTTAGATCCGCCGCGCCGCGAGCCCTCCCCATTAAGTGCTACTCCTGAACTCGATATGTCAAGAAGAGGTGGGGTGGTCTATACCGGACTCTTAGGATCGAGGATCGGTGATTAACTTGTGGTTCTTAACGCTAGCAGTTGCCTATCTTAGGATGATTTCTGCATTGCATACCGGCATGTAGATTAGGTTTATAAATTTCTGATTTGCATCCCGCATGGAGAGAGCTGGGATTCGCTGTAAGTCTTCTTACTTTGCATCCATCATTTAGGCACAAAGGTGAGATTTCCATCTTTGTGTCGACTTGCACGGCTTTTCTGACTCTATTCTCCCTCTGTTTTTGGACAAAGTAGGATCAAGAAAATACAAAAATCGTTAGGCGCTTGTTTGAATCAACTCAAAAGAAGCGATAACACCAAAAAAATAAAAAAGGGACTGCTAAGAAAACCTTGACCACAAATAAAATCGGTAATTGGATTCATTGATTGGGGAGAGTAACACCCTCACTTGTTTTCAGGTTGCATGGGAAGGTCTCCTTCCAAGTGAGTTGAGTGCTTCGTAAGGATTAGAGCCCAAAACCCAGCTTGTGGCTGCCTTGTGTATCGCCTGGATTTCCGAAGTATTGGCGCTTCTATCGTACGTGGACGAGTAGGGCTTGGTCAACATTGGTGACTCTCTATCGTGTAGAGCATCGACCTTGTCCGAATTATCGAGCCTAGGCCACGCCTTCACGGGGGTGTCTGTCTCATCGTCTCGCATCCGAGTAGGTTCTTGCACGCTCACGGGTGATTCCGTTGCGAGCGAGTTCCGAAGTATCGGTTTCGCCTATTGGCTTCCTCTCTCTTATTCTTTGGCTGAGTAGGGATCCAGGAAGGGTTACAAGGAGCTCGAAAAGCACAAGCTACAGGTTACACAGGAGGAGGACAAGTACGGGATACTCTTCCGGTAGTACTCTCTCTCCTTTAGGCGTAGTGCTCTAAGGACTTGTGAAAAGATTAATTCCTGAATTCGAGCTAAAACCGACAAGATAAAAGCCGAACCTTTATGGCTTCATGTGTTGAGTTGGTGAATTCACCCATGTTTTGTGTTTGATTGCTAGTTCTATTTAGGTCAAGATCAAAAACACGGCACAATTGTGCGTAATTTTGCTTCTATTTCTTCCTTCTTCTTCTGCATCCACAATGCTCTTCCCAATAATCAAGATGATGGGACGGAGATCTCTTAGGCTGACTCTGTCGGCACTGCTATCCAGCACTCCTCCTCATTCATCTAGGACAACATGGAGAGTCCGCTCTCCGGTTTGAGTTTACTTCCACCATGTTCCCCCTCAATCACCCTTCTCATTCTCCTTCTATCAGTCCAACAGTTTCAGAATTCAGTGCATCGCAGAGCTCAGATCATTCGACAGCACCTGAGATGGCCTCTTTTGCTTTTTCAGAGAATCCCGAGATGGCTGACAGAGGCGAGCATCCAGATGACCATGAGCACCCTCCATACTTCATTAATCAAGCCGCCATCAACAATTCACTTCTAGCATCCCTGGAGACCATGCAGAGGCAGATTCGGACCAGGGTACCTTCATGGGTGATCTCATGAGAGAAATAGCACAGATGAGAGAGAACCTACCTGGGGGGCGGTGGCTGTGGTGGAGGAGGAGGAGGACCTGATGCAGGAGGAGGTGATCCCGACGCTGAGAGACCGCCACAGACCATCAAGAGGGAATTACACAACCCAACCGCATCCCTCACTCATCGTTGGATCAGACTCCCGCCGATCCATGGAGATTTCGAGCTTCGGCCCCATACCATTCAGCTTCGACCCAAATTCCATGGGTTGCCGACCGAAGAGCCACACCTCCACCTCCAAGAATTCGAGATGATATGCAGCACCATCCATGATAGGCTGATGATCGAGGACACAATCAAGATGATAACTTTCCATTCTCCTTGGTTGACAGAGCCGCATACTGGCTCAAACACTTGGGGCGATTTATCGACAAATGGGCAGATCTCCGGACCGCATACTTGAAGAAATACTACCCTCTCGGCCGGCCGAATGCAGCTAGATCCATGATCAGCAACTTTGTCATGATCCCAAATGAACAGTTCCATGAAGCTTGGGATCGATTCAGAGAGCTCATTGATAGGTGTCCACATCACGATATATCCAAGCCCAATCTAGTTCAAAGCTTCTTTTGTGGGCTGACACCGGAGCTGCAGGGGCTTGTCAATGCCTCTTGCGGTGGATCCTACTTTTCAAAGGGTGAAGACGACGTTTGGGCCATCTACGAAGGCATGGCAGAGAACTCCACCGTCATGGACCAAGCCCATGTTTACACACAGCAGAAGCCCCCGCAAGGAGCGGGATCATTCCAGAGGATCGCCCGCATCGATGCCAGTCCTAACACATTGTCGGTAGCCGCAACCCAAGCCGAATCAGCCGCAGCCGACATGGGCATTATTAGTGAGAAACTGGACCGTCTTGAGATCCTCGAGAAGAAACAGATGCAAGGCATGGCCCAGATGGACCAAATTGCCAGGACAATGAGTGATCTGAAGACGCAGATTCTTTGCATCCAGGAGGCAAAGACTTCCTCCCAGCAGCCTCCCAGATCATGAGCTGACCCCAGCAGTAGCAGTTCCAACCAACCCTCTACCTCGTACCACCAGGTCAACCATATACAGGCAGAGCCGGTTCCACTACTACAGTACTACCCAGCGCAGCCGCCATCTCCAGACACTCAGATGGTGGTCTATCAGCCGGAACAGCCACTGGTAGTTCTTCCTCCACCCTCCTTCGAGCAGGAACCATTGATGGAAGTCAATGGAATTTGGTACGACCGGTACCCTCAGCCTGGGATTCATCGTGATCACCCAGGATTCCGTTGGGGCAATGGTGGCTCCTCATCCAAATAGCAGAATCCCGCTCAAGGACAGCAGAGCAGCCAGCAACCACAGCAGCAGCAGCCCCGGTACGCCCACCAGCAGTAATACCAGAGTGGTCCTCGTCCCGCCTATCAGGAATAGCAGTGGAGGCAGCGTCAGCAGCCTCATCAATCTTATTCCCAACCGACCCAGAACTTTCCATACCAGCAACCACAGCAGCAGCAGCCTCATTTCCCGCAAGGGAACCCATCCGGTTCTCAAGCCCCAGTTTTTGAGAACCCAGCTCTCAATGATCTTGCCCGCTTGCTCTCCGAACAGCGAGCATCCTTCAGGCAAGAAATGGATGAATTCCGGCAGGAGATGAGGGAAATAATCAAAGGCAAGGCCGCCATACCCGCTCATATCGAACCTAACCCGAACAATCTGAAAAGGAAGTCTGAGCAGGTAGAGTTCACAGAGGATACCTCTCCTAGTGACTATTTGAGTGATATGTCTTATTCTTTCTATGATGTTGATTTTGTGACTACTAGGAGCGGTAGGATACCCGCAGGCGGCACCTCTTTTGAGCGACACCCACATGCTGGATCAGGAGCGCAAGAGGAGCAGAGTAGCGGTGCAGAGGCCGCTAAGGATGATGTTGAGGACGGTGGTGCTGAAGCCACCAAGGATGGAGATCCAGATGACGGTACTGAAGCCGTCGTAATACCAGATGCAGATGGTGGTGCTGATGCCACCATTTTGGATACTGAGCCAGAGAGCGGTGCTGATGCCGCGAAGACAGGTGCCGGTGGTGGTACTAAGGCCACCACATCTACTTTTGTTGAGCCCCCATCTGTGATGTTACCACCTTTTGTACCTATGGACTGTGGTAACAAAAAGAAAAACAAAATATGAACAAAGGAAAGGTTTCTGTTCGCATTGCGGATCCATATGTGTTGCATGATGATGATTGTATGGATTCTCCTCCTTCACAGGCACAGGGACCTATTCCTAGCCCTCCATCTGAGGAGGCCCCTACCATCCCCTTCCCTGAGGCACTCCGCCGGGCGAAGGGGAACAAAAGAGAAAATCCCAAAAAAGAGCAACAGGTAGAGTTCAGCAACCAGATGATAGACAGATTCCATATTCAGCTGACTCTATAGGAAGCACTTGAGCACATCCCCCTCTTCAAAAAGAACTTGAAAGAGAAGACTACCATCCGCAGGAAGAGGAGGAACCACAGAGATCAAATCCATGTGCTCACTCATTCCACTTGCTGCACTATTCAGAACAAACTGCCAGCCAAGCGACCAGATGCAGGAGCTCCCTATGTCAGATGCGAGATTCAGGAGCAGCAGTTTGATCGTACTCTGTTAGACAGCGGCTCTTCAATTAACCTTCTTCCGGCAGCCTTACTCGACCGATTCGAGTTTGGTCCTCTTCTTAGGAGCAGGACGGTCCTTCAGTTTGGTGATAGGTCGACTAAGAGGCCGAAGGGGTTATTGAAAGACGTGGTTGTTACCATCCAGGGCCTGAAATTCCCCGTGGACTTCATTGTGTTGGACATGGAGATCCCTGAGTCGATAACTGATGCCCCCATCATACTCGGACGTCCATTCTTGGCCACAGCCAAGGCGGTGACCGATCATGATACTGGGAAGGTGTGTTTTCGCATAGAGGGCGAAACCATACAAATAGAGACGATCGAGGAAACCAGAGCCAGAGAACTTGAATGCTCGGAGCAGTCCAGCGAAGCCGCGCATATGATAGAGGAAGAGCTAGACATCCACCAGGAGTGTGATTTTGTGGTGACCGATGATGAATCCAACTGGACAGATCCTGTAGCACCGACCCTCGCTTTTCCTACAGATTCACTATATCTAAAGCTCATGGCAGTCGAGAGCCGGGAGAGCACACCCCTGGACGAGGATACATCTGAGGCTGACAGTGTTGGGACGAGTGGTGCTGATGAGTTTCAATCATGTTCATCTTCTTCTGATCCCTCGGAGTCAGACATCGATTGGGATGATTTTGATGACTATTTGCCTTGTCTGACTCCTTCTGAGCCAACAACCATGACAGAGTGCGAGCCAGTGCAGTTTATTGATGATTTAGCAGGCCACCCTTCGTCAGAGATTCATGCAGAGCAAGAGTTCTCACATGCAGACCTGATCGCCTTCACACAAACATATCAGAAGCCAGATCTGCCACCTCCCAGTTGTCTAGAACTGAAACCTCTGCCGCAGTCGCTGAAGTATAGATTCCTTGCGGGTGAGCCTGATATGGACCCAGTCATTATCTCAGCAGGGTTGACTGGAGAGCAAGAATCTTGTCTGATGGAGGTTCTTGAAAGAAACCGCAAGGCGATCGGATGGAGTATAGCTGATCTCCAGGGGATTAGTTTGGCTCTGTGCTCCCACCACATCTATCTTGAGGATGACACTAGGCCGTCGCGTGAGTTCCAACGACGGCTGAACCCGAATCTTCAGATGTGGTTATGAAAGAAATATCGAAGTGGTGGAGCGCCGATTTTATCTACCCCATCTCCGACTCCAAATGGGTTAGTCCACTACATGTGGTACCCAAGAAGACGGGTATCACTACAGTTATCAATGAGTCTGGAGAGGAGATCGCCGCCCAAGTACCCACTTCTTGGAGGGTCTGTGTGGACTATAGACGATTGAATGAGGCCACCAAGAAGGATCATTTCCCGCTGCCCTTCATTGATTAGATTATCGAGCGGCTAGCTGGGAAGAGTCATTATTGTTTCCTTGACAGGTACTCTGGATACAATCAAGTGGCCATTGCACCCGAAGACCAGGAGAAAACGACATTCACCTGTCCGTTTGGGACGTATGCTTTCAGATGGATGCCCTTTGGTCTATGTAACGCTCCGGCGACATTCCAAAGGAGCATGTTGTCCATATTCTCGGATATGGTGGGTGACTGTTTAGAGGTCTTCATGGATGACTTCTCGGTCTATGGCGACGGGTTCGATGCTTGTCTTGACTGCCTAGACCGTGTGCTTCAGCGCTGCATTGAGGTCAATCTTGTTTTATCTTGGGAGAAGAGCCACTTTATGGTGACTCAAGGGACGGTCCTTGGTCATATCGTCTCCAACAGGGGCATGGAGGTCGATCCGGCCAAGGTGGATATCATCAGAAAACTCAATCCACCGTCCAGTTTGCGTCAGTTGCGGTCTTTTCTGGGGCATGTCAGTTTCTACCGACGATTCATTCAGGACTTCAGTCGAATTGCCCGACCGCTTACTGATATGCTGACAAAAGACGTCGAGTTCATTGTCAATGATAAGTGTCTTGCGTCTTTTGAGATTCTCAAAAATATGGTTGTTTCAGCTCCTGTCCTTCAGCCGCCCGATTGGTCTCTCCCATTCGAGATCATGATGGATGCTTCAAATTTTGTCGTTGGGGCTGTGCTTGGACAGAGGAGGGATGGTTTACCGTTTGCCATTCACTACGCCAGCAGGACTTTGGATGCCGCTCAGCGGAATTATACTGTGACTGAGAAGGAGATGATGGCCGTAGTCTTTGCTTTGGATAAGTACATATCATATATTCTCGGATCTAGAGTGACTATTTACACAGATCACACCGCCATCCGGTATTTAATGGCCAAGAAGGATGCCAAAGCTCGTCTTACCAGATGGATCCTTCTGCTCCAGGAATTTGACATTGAGATCAAGGATAAGCCTGGAGTAAAAAATGTGGTGGCGGATCATCTCTCCAGACTGGAGAATCTTGAGGAATCTGAGCCCAGCGCACCAATCACAGAGACATTCCCAGACGAGGCGATCTTGGCGGTCGCCTCACTCCCCTGGTATGCTGACTTTGTAAACTATCTTGTTGCCAAGACGGTCCCTCAAGGTTGGCCCAGGCAGAAACTTGAGACCTTCCTAGCTAAGGCCAAGTTTTACCATTAGGAGGATCCCGTCCTTTATCATGAAGGAGGGGATAGCATCTAGAGGAGGTGCATTCCTCAAGAAGAGCAGCATAGCGTCCTCACATACTGCCACAAGCTTGAGGCAGGAGGACATCATTCTAGAAAAAGGACAGCACAAAAGGTGCTTCAATCCGGCCTATGGTGGCCTACTCTCTTCAAGGATTCTGATGAATTCGTGAAGAGACGTACTGACTGTCAGAAAATGGGAACCTGCGGACAGAGAGATACAGCCTTTTCCAACAGCCTACAGTACAAAGAAAAAGTGAAAACATGGCACGATTCCCACATCAGCCATAAACAGTTTGAGCCATATCAGAGAGTATGGTTGTTTGATTCCAGGCTGAAATTATTTCCAGGGAAATTACAAAGCAAGTGGAAAGGTCCGTATGTGGTTAGGAAGGTACATGACAATGACAGTATTGACATATCTAAACCGTCATCTTCCTCTACCTTCCGTGTCAAAACGCCTGAAACTTTATCTAGATCATGATCCGTCGACCATTGAGGTTGCCCCCATTCTTCTGGTATGAGATGTGTTCTTTGACTCACATCATCTGCATCTCATACATGGTGATCAATTCCATCTTCCGCTGTGCAGATCCATCTGTTCATATCGCTCTTTCATCTGTTGAGTTATTTTCTTCTTTTCTTCTTTTCGTCTTTTCCTTTTCCATTTTCTTTATCTATTAAAAAGGTGCCGCCCTTGTAGACAATTTTCCATACTTAGGACGTACTTTGTCCTAAGTATAGGGGGGTGTGCACCCCGAGTTCTGTTATTCATTTCGATTCTCTCCATTGTCTCCTTTTCTTGTCTATACTTAGGGATATTTTACCCTATGTATAGGGGGAGACAATCTGAGTACGATCTGTTCATTCCCACCCTTGACCCTCCCTGCATTGTGTACAGTCTGTTATACTTAGGATTATTTGATCCTAAGTATAGGGGGGACGATCAACTTCTCATTGATTGATTTATTCATTTATTCTTTAGACTTGCCTATACTTAGTACGAGTTATGTCTTCTCTTTTCTCCGCGATCTATGAGGACATAGCTCAAGCTAAGTATAGGGGGGTCGTATATACTGTGTATATACTTTAGCCATACCTCGTACTTTTGTATTTTTTTTAATATGGCTAATAATTCTTTAAAATTCATTAAAAATTCTTAATAAAAAGATGTAATTGTTCCTCAAATTCTTTTTGTATATACTGATTAATAAATCAGGTGAAAATGTTTTTTGCAAAATGTTTAAAAAATAGTTTGAAAATCTTTTTGAAAAATCTTTTGAAAACTATTTGAAAACGTTTTGTTACATGTTTTCAACCGCTGTAAAAACATTTTGATTGAATAACTTATTTTCTTTGTATGAAATAAAATGTTTGAAAAATGATTTGCAAATTGTTTGAAAAATGGTTGCAAAAATATTTGAAAAATCTATACATACTATTTGGAAAACCATTGCAAAAAAACTGATTTTCAAATGTGTTACATGTTTGTAAAATGCCTGTAAAAATTATTTTGGACTATAGTTTTCAAAAAATTATTTAAAAAACCCTTGTCAAATAAGTTTGAGGAATATATACATCACACCAAAAATCCACTATATATATGTACTTATAAAATTGAGCACTTACCCTGTAAATTCTTGAAATCCACTTCTTGTATATATAAGAAGCACTCCCATGTAAATATTTGTACCTAGTTTTTAGCCAAAATCTTTTGTTTTCAAAAATCCCAAAAACATTTGCAAAACTAAAATCCAAAAACATCTGAAAAACCTTTCAAAAATCTAAAAAATGCATATGCATCATCATCATCTTTTCAAAAATACATAAAAAGTTCAAAATCGTTGAAAATTGCATCACAAAAATGTTTTCTGCGTCGCATTGCATAGCATGGGTATTTTTCGGATTGAGTTTGATAATTGAACGAGTCTAAATAAAATCCAGAGATTGGGGCTTGATTGGACCTTAAAATCTACCTGATAACAGGAACCTTATAGGAACTGGGTTTGTGGTACTTCAGGTCTAGTTGACTTAGTTCTTTGAGGATCATGAGACTTGGTTCAATGGATTCTTCACTTCCTAAGTAGAGTATTTCGGAGCACACACACGACTCTTGTTGATAATGACCTAACTTGGACACTTGCACCTTTCACATGGCTCAACTCAGTTGGAGTGGTGAGGGGATTGGATTTGCCGGTATGAGACGCACACAGGTGAAACACTTGTCCTCCTCTAGGGAGGGAAGTGCGCCCCAACCCGTCCAGTAATGATGAGTTTTGAGGATAGGAGATCGTGGGTTGCGATAAAGCTTCAAAAGAGGGATAGTCTACTGGCTCAAGACGAAAAACTCCCTATGTAAATGCTGTTGTATATAGTATTCAAAAAAATGCAAAAGCAAAAACTCCAAAAAAAATGGACAGGCCTGTACAAAAATAAAAATGCCTGCCGGAGTGTACATATGTGGCAAAGTCAAATAAGCAAGCATGAGCATCAAAGTCAAATCATGTGAGCCGGCAGCTGGATGACTTGACTACACTGGTCTGGCATCCCAAGATAGGTAGCTACACTAGCTACCGTCCATTCTTCTCTTCACCCCCTCCTCTTGGGCCGGTTGCCACTTGAACTTAGAAGGGAATACCCCGCTCCTTGAGGGATGAGTTGTTGGATTGGGGAATCATTGGGTTGTCATATTGGAGAAGTCAGTCTCTTTGTCATTTCAGTTGGGGAGAGCCACCATCACTTACACTGTACAAGTCAGATTCATAGTCGTAAGGGTTTGCGTATGAGTTGAAGTATTTCTGACCTGGCTATTGAGGAGACTTGAGCAGAGTTCTGGGATTCTCAGGGACTGTTGGATTTCAAATCTGGTTCTCACTAAGGTTCCGCCCGCACTAAAATTTCAAAGGTCTAACTTAAGCTCCAAACTTTGATTTTGTGAAGACGAGTGTGATAATCAAATTTAAATCCACGTTCTTCTTTTTCTTTTCTTTCTTTTCTTTTTGCACTTATTGCATAAGTGTTTGCTAGGGACTAGCAAAGGTAAAGTATAGGGGGATGATGAATCCACATTTCATCATCTTTATTCTATCATTTTGGCATCAAAGACCCTAGCAAATGCCTGTAAATACCTTTAATTTCATCATCTTAGCATTCATGCATGTGCATGTAAATAGTGTATAAGACAATGTAATTAAAGCCAAAATTATAGAATAAATAAAAGAAAAGAAAAATAATAAAATATTGTAAATATTTTATGACCCAAAACCTCGAGACCTCAGCATCTTGATGAATAGATCGCAAGGAATAAAGTAGGGGGAGATAAGGGCCAGATACAGTCAAAATACCTATACCTATTAATTCATTCTTTATTCATTTTGGGGACTATTTTTGGTTCCACTTTTTATACATCAAATAAAGAAACTTTGTACATGAAAGTTGTATATAATTTTATATAGAAAAATACAAAATTGATTTCACTGAAAAATAGTACTCAGATAAAAAGTTATGGTCTGAATAAAAATCCAGAATCCCAACTTCCCAGACCCGTATCTCACAAATGAAAACTCCAAATGCAGTAAACTCATCTTTAATTGTATATAGAATAAAATAATCTATTTAATGGTGGAGGTTTCGCACTTAACGGATCTACGGTTTAAAAGTTGAGTTTTGGACCCTCATTGTACAATTGTACTGATTAAAATATTCAATTTATTCTTTATTCATTTTTTAATATTTTTATAAGTTTGTAAGTATTACTTAGAATATATATGGACATTTAAATCAGAATAAAAATGCAAAGAAAACACAAAATAAAAATACTTATAAATACAATACATTGGTATACTACCTATATACACACCTACATATTACCTACTTATATTTTATTAAATATACAAAATACATCAGAAAAATAAAATAAAAATATATTCATGGGTGCAAAAGTATCTTATAATTTTATAAAATACTAAACAAAAATGATAAAATTAAAATACACAGAATAAAAATAAAGATTAAAATATATAGGTATTGTACCTATATAGTGCTAAAAAGTCAACTTGTAAAAATATACTTCATAAAAATAAATTAAAAATCATAATAAAATACTACATAAAATAACGAATATTTTTTATTAAATAATCATAATTTAATTCGGTCTTTTTCTATTTTTAATTGAATTAACAAGATTTTTTTAGGGTTTTTCCTGGTTGGTCCACATGGACAAACCAGGTGGCGCCCCCAGTTGACCCCGGTCAACTGGTCGCCTCCCCTCCTGCGCCCATTATCAGAATTGGTTTTTGAGCCAATTTCTTGGCTTTTTTGCGATCGGATCTTGCACCTATTCGTGATACGCTCTTCAGCAAATCCGCGCCTCGATCATCCCTCATCCTCGACCGGTGATTTCCTTGGGGAGTGGAGCACTGTAGCGTCTACTCCACACCGATCTTTGAGCTCCTGTCACCTTAGGTCAAACCACTTAAAACGATCCCCCAACTTTCCATTCGAATTCGAGTCCCTTCGGTCCACCCCTCTCCGCCTCTCTTGTGCTCTGAAGCTTCCTGGAGGTGACAGCTCCACCGCGAGCTCATCAGCCAAGGCGTACGAGGTCGGAGGCGTCTCCACCACCTCCCCCAACTCCGGCGATCGAGGTATCTCTTTTCCTATGGCTCCGGCCATTGAGGGTCCCCTCTCCCTTATTTCTCATCTGCATTTTGTTGGTCATAATCCAAACATCAAAAGCCCTCAAAAAGATCGAAGTATCATCGCTCGAATCACCCATATCACTATTTTGGCCAGAGCGCAACTCCGGCCAGTCACACCCCCGTCACTTTTCGCATTGATTCCGCCTCCCTAAGGTCCAGGCATTTTGCCCTGGACCTCCTAATCCTTTTTGCAGGTCAAAGCACGTTCATTCGAGCCTGGAGGCAATTCTGGAGCCTCGCCGGAGCTAACGGAGCTCTGTAGCTCCGCCACCCTCCCGTGAGCCCCTCGGCCATCGCCGAGGCTTTCTGACGCCACCAGCAGCAAGAGGAGACCTCCAGGAGTCTCCACATCCATTTTGAAGCTCATCCGCCACCGGAGAACGGAGATCTCGGGCGTAGAAGCTCGCCCTCGCCGGCGCTCTTCGCTGTTCTTGGTCCCAGCCTCTGCACCGTTGGATCGTGGAGAAGCCCCAGATTGCACAGCAGCCATCCGATCCTCCATCGCCTTGACCGGCCGATCATTCGGGGAAGATCTGATCTCAGCTGTGTGTCGTCGAAGCGTCATCGGCCGTCCGCAGCTCGCCACGTGGATAAGTGGCATCATCTCCGCCGTTGGATCGCGAGCAATGGGTACTTTGCTATTTTAACCCCGCACATTTTGTATTTAACATTTAGTCCACAAACTTTCGTCTGTAGTGTAAAAGTTTTTGTAAAAATTGCATGTGAACCCTCGTACTTCTTTTATTTGCACTTAGGCCTCTTGCCACGTCACCTCACGTGCCGGTGCGCGTGAGGGGGTGGGCATTTTGCAAGGACCCCCCTGGGGTTTAGTTATTCAACTTTAGTCCCAGGATTTTGTTTTCTAGTGTAAAACTTTTGGAGATTTTGCATGCGTGCCCTGGAAGATTTTGGATATTACAGTTAGGTCCTCCCACGCGCGTGACAGTCACGCGTAGGGTTTGGGGAAATTGCATCGATACCCTTCCGTGTTTTGTAATTGTTATTTAGTCTATTAAATGCAAGATTTAGTATAAAATTTTGTGGAAAAATTGCTTGGATGCCTTTGGATGTTTTGATATTTGCATATATACCCCTACCAGGCTGTGGTATTTTTGGTAAACTTGTCTGATTTATTTAGAGCATCATTTCAAATCGAAAAATTCTCAAAAATTAAACTTAAGCTCCTGTGTGCTGGTTCTTTAACGTCATATTTTTAGTTTCTAATTTTATTGCATTTTCTTATTTATTAAAAATCAAAGACTTGCCGTTTCAGTACTGTCTAGCTTAGAAAATGCCAAAAAATATTAAAATTCCTCAAAAAATTTCAAAAAAATTCCCTACTGTCTATTTTATCATATTTTAATGTCAGTCCAAAAATCACTAAAAATCTCAAAAGAAAAACCTTAAAAATTCAAAAAGACTCAAAAACTTCTAAAAAATATAAAAAATTCTATAAAACTCCAAAAATTAAAAACTCAATTCATGTTTCTTCCTTATTTTATTCTCTTTGTTTTAAGACTGATTTGGGAAAATTTTGAGATCATTTGATATTTTCTTTCCCATTTTTAGTTTCGGCCAATAGCTAACTCACTGTTTACCTTTATTTCAGTATTTAAAATACCAAAAATAATTTGGAAAAATACCTAAAAATCCCAAAAACAGTAGAAAATCATAAAAAGACCAAAAAGATTTTATTTCTGAAGTTTTGAGCATTTTTGCATATTTTTATAAATTTTTTATTACCGCTTTTCTTATATTGCTTATATATTCCAACATTGAAAAAAATATAAAATATAAAAAGAAAATATAAAAACATCAGAAAATTAAAAATCAAACTACAAAATAAAAAAATTTAAAAACCCACAAAAATCATTTGCTTGCATAGTGTAGACAACACTCACATTCACTCCCTCACACACATTAGTTTGATCTACCTTGTTAGCTCCCTATGTCCGAACTCTCTGCATACTTGCTTGCTATACATCTTTTGTGCAGAGTTAAAAATAAATTTTAACTCCACATTTATTTCTTATTGCTTGATCTATAGTGTGGGTTAATTGTTGATTAAATACAGTTTATTGTTGGTCACCGCAGCGACCTCGGTTGTCTCCGCCTTGTGTGAGGCATACTATTTAGACCTTCGATAAATCGTGTTTATCAATCACCACACCTACAGTTGACCAAAGACCTACACCTGATGCGCCTTCACCTATTCTAGCTGACTCCGAGGCTTATGACTGATCTGATGATATTAGAAATGTTTGCTTAGCGACCGCTGATAAGACCCGAGGAATTCTCCGAAAGGAGGGGAACTCGGAAAGCATAGACCTTGCAGTTCCTCCTTCTGGTGTGTGGCGATGTGTTGATGAAATCCAAGGAATTTACGTGATTGATCACATTGAGTGGAGGGCAGATACCAAGACTAGACAGGATGGACCTGGTTTGACTACTTCCACTAACAAGTCTGTTCCTGGTCACTCTAAAGTGATGATGATTGAGGTCGGTTATGATGCTAACCATTATTCTCAGAAATTCTGGCCTCCTGATGAAGAAGAGGATTTGGGTGAGATTCTTGAGGACGAACAGAGCTCGACTTCTTCCACTGATGATTTCATTCCTTTTGGTTTTGACCTGGACGAGACCTCGCAGGTTGACTCCGATTACACTTCTTCCGAGGATGATGAGTTTGTCCCATTCCACTTTAATATTAGCGAGACCCCCAAGTCCATACCTAGTCGTACTTCTTCCACTTTCCCGTCTGCGCCTTCACACCATAGGAACACCAAGGGCGAACCTAGCCATACTACTTCCATAGACCAGTTCGTCCCTTTTCAATTTGACTTCACTGAGGGCCTTCACTCTGTCGACCCTGATTGGCTTCCGTCCACTATGGACCCCGATGTCGACTTGCACCACACCAGATATATCCCTCAGTGGTCCCGTAAGAAGGTCTGCTTTCTACCTTCTTCATCATGTGTACATCCATCTCTGTTGTATATTCACTTTTGTTCACCTCTGTTCTCTCTCCCGAGCTCGTCCACCCATTCTCGCGTTTGCCTTGCTTAGGACGTACTTTGTCCTATGTATAAGGGGGTGAACGAGCCGAGTGTTCATTCATCGTTCCGTCTTATCACTCCTGTTGTTGCCTATACTTAGGGCTTCTTTTACCCTAAGTATAGGGGGAGTGATGTGTACATTCTCACGATCTCTTCTCTCCCCTTTTGATCTCTTTTCTTCTTTTCTTCTTTTCCTCTTCTATTTTCTGTATCTACCGAAAAGGTGCCGCCCCTTTTTGTCAGACTTCTATACTTAGGACGTACTTTGTCCTAAGTATAGGGGGTATGCACCCCGAGTATTCTATTCTTTGATCCTCTCTACTGTCTCCTCTTCTTGTCTATACTTAGGGATATCGTACCCTAAGTATAGGGAGAGACAGTCTGAGTACGATCTGTTCATTCCCACCCTTGACCCTCCCTGCTTTGTGTACAGTTTGCTATACTTAGGATTATTTGATCCTAAGTATGGGGGGACGGTCGACTTCTCATTCGTTTATTCCTTCATCTCTTATTCGTTTATTCTTTAGACTTTTCTATATTCAGTACGAGTTATGTCTTCTCTTTTCTCTCTGATCTATGAGGACATAGCTCAAGCTAAGTATAGGGGGTCGTATATACTACGTATATACTTTAGCCATAACTCGTACTTTCGTATTTTTACTATTAATTATGTCTAATTATACTTATAAAATTCATTAAAAACCTTAATAAAAAGATGTTTCATTCCTCAAATTATTTTTATACTTACTGATTAATAAATCAGGTGAAAATATTTTTTGCAAAATGTTTGAAAAATAGTTTGAAAATCTCTTTGAAAAATCTTTTGAAAACTATTTGGAAAACATTTTGTTACATATTTTCAACCTTTGTAAAAATGTGTGGCTTGTAAAGTTTATTTTCTTTGTGTGAAATAAAATGTTTGAAAAATAATTTGCTAAAGGTTTGAAAAATGGTTGCAAAAATATTTGAAAAATCTATTTATACTGTTTGGAAAACCTTTGCAAAATGATTTTTAAAGTGTGTACATGTTTGTAAAGTTGTTTGTAAAAATTATTTTGGACTATAGTTTTCAAAATTGTTTTAAAAAACCTTTTCAAATAAAGTATGAGGAATACGTACATCTCACCAAAATTATCTATGTATATATTTATAAAATTGACCACTTACCCTCTTAAATTCTTAAAATCCACTTCTTGTGAATATAAGATGCACTCTCGTGTAAATATTTGTACCTAGTTTTTATCCAAAACCTTTTTGTTTTCAAAAATCCCAAAAAAAAACATTTGCAAAATTAAAATCCAAAAACATTTGAATTTTTTTTTCAAAAATCTAAAAAATGCATATGCATCATCGTCTTTTCAAAAATCCATAAAAAGTTCAAAATCTTTGAAAATTTCATCACAAAAATATTTTCTTCATAGCATTTGCATGGCATTCGCATTTTTTGGATTGAGTTTGATAGTTGAACGAGTCTAAGTAAAATCCGAAGATTGGAGCTTGGTTGGACCCTAAAATCTACCTAATTAACAGGAACCTTATAGGAACTGGGATTGAGGTACTTCAGGTCTAGTTGACTTAATTCTTTGAGGACCACGGGACTCGGTTCAATGGATTCTTGACTGCCTAAGTAGAGTATTTCGGAGCAAACGCACGACTCTTGTTGATAATGACCTAACTTGGACACCTGCACCTTTCACTTGGCTCAACTCTGTTGGAGTGGTAAGGGGGTTGGATTTGCAGGTATGAGACGCACACAGGTGGAAACACTAGTCCTCCTCTAGGGAGGGAAGTGCACCCCAACCCGTCCAGTGATGATGAGTTTCGAGAATAGGAGATCGTGGGTTGCAATAAAGCTTTAAAAGAGGGATAATCTACTGGCTCAAGAGGAAAAACTCCTTATGTAAATGTTGTTGTATATAGTATTCAAAAAATGCAAAAAGCAAAAACTCCAAAAAAGTGGGTAGGCTTGTACAAAAATAAAAATGCCTGCCGGAGTGTGCATATGTTGTATAGTCAAATAAGCAAGCTTGAGCTTCAAAGTCAAAACATGTGAGCCTGCAGCTGGATGACTTGACTACACCGGTCTTGCATCTTAGGATAGGTAGCTACACTGGCTACCGTCCATTCTTCTCCTCACCCCCTCCTCTTGAGTTGGTTGTCGCTTGAACTTAGAAGGGAATACCATGCTCCTTGAGGAATGAGTTATTGGATTGGGGGATCATTGGGTTGTCGTATTTGAGAAGTCAGTCTCTTTGTCATTTCAGTTGGGAAAAGCCACCATCACTTACACTGTACGAGTCAAATTCATAGTCATAAGGGTTTGCGTATGAGTTGAAGTATTTCTGACCTGGCTATTGAAGAGACTTGAGCAGAGTTTTGGGATTCTCAGGGACTGTTGGATTTCAAATTCGATTCTCAATAAGGTTCCGCCAGCACTAAAATTCCAAAGGTCTAACTTAAGCTCCAAACTTTGATTTTTTTGAAGACAAGTTTCATAATCAAATTTAATCCAACTTCTTTTTCTTTTCTTTCTTTTTATTTCTTCACTTATTGCATAAGTGTTTGCTAGGTACTAGCAAAGGTAAAGTATAGGGGGATGATGAATCCACATTTTATCATCTTTATTCTATCATTTTGGCATCAAAACCCTGGCAAATGCGTGTAAATACCTTTAATTCCAGCATCTTAGCATCCATGCATGTGTATGTAAATAGTGTATAAAATATTGTAAATAAAGCCAAAATTATAGAATAAAGAAAAGAAAAGAAAAAGAATAAAATATTGTAAATATTTTATGACCCGAAACCCTAAGACCTAGGCATCTTAATGAATAGGTCGACAAGGAATAAAGTAGGGGAGATAAGGCCAAAATACAATAAAAATCACCTTTTATTTAACCTATTCTTTAGTCAATTTGGGAACTATTTTTGGTTCCACTTTTTATACCTCAAATAAAGAAACTTCAAACATGAAAGTTGTAGATAATCAAATACAAAATAATACAAAATTCATTTCACTCAAAAACAATCTACAGATAAAAAGTTATGATCTGAGTAAGATTCCAGAACTCTAACTTCCCAGACCCGTATCTTGCAAATAAAAATCGAAACACACCAAACTCACCTTTAATTGTATATAATTTAAAATAAGCTATTTAATGGCGGTGGTTTCGTATTTTTCGGAGTTACGGTTTGAAAGTTGAGTTTTGGACCCCACTTGTATACTTGTACAGATTAAAATATTCATTTTATTTATTATTCATTATTATTATATTTTTATAATTTTATAATTTTGTAAATATTATTTATAATTTATTTGCACATTAAAATCTGGAATAAACCTTAAGAAAATACAAAATAAAATGTTTGTGTATCAAGTACCTAGGTAAATTACCTATATACATACCTATACAATTATTACTTCTATTTTATTAAGTGTACAAAATATTCCATAAAAATAAAATAAAAATATTTTTAAGTGTATAAAAATACTGTATAAATTTATAAAATAATAAACAAAAATAAATAAATTAAATATACAAAATAAAAATAAAATATTAAAATACATAGTTGTATATACCTATATAGCCTATAAAAGGCAACTCTTATTTTTATACCTCATAAAAAGAATTAAAAATCATATTAAAATACCTTATAAAATAATAAATATTTTCTATTTAATAACAAAAAATTAATAAATTCATTTACTATTTTAAATTGAATTTATAAAACATTTTTGCGGGATTTTCCTGGTTGGTCCACGTGGACCAACCAGGTGGGTCTGACAGTTGACCTCCGGTCAACTGTCTGACCCCCTCCTGTTCATGTCAGAATGTCATTTTTATCCCATTTCACGGATTTTTCGAGGCTCACCCTTGCGCCATTTCATGATACATCCTCCTTGACTTTTCATTCACATCCATCGAGGATACACTCCCAAGGTCTATCTTGGGGCGTAGATCAACGATTCTCCCGTTCTTCCTCGATCTTGGAGCCCTGTTCACCACATTTCAAAACCGCACCCATTCACTTCCTTCTCCCTTTGAACCGCCTTTGAGAAGCTTCAGACCTCCGGGAGTGGGTATAGGGAGAGCTCCGGTGACAGGGGAGATCCCCACACCCCCCCTGTTGAGGTGCGGCGAGGCTCGAAGGGCGTGTTCCCACCTCCGACCACCTTGGCCGTGAGGTCCTATCTCGACATTCTTGGCTTGAGGTGTTGCATTTTCTTCCATTTTTCTTGCATTTAGTTGTTCCCATTAGTCATAGGAATCCTTACCCGCATTCCATTTAGCCTGAAATCAATCCATTCGACTCTGCCACTTCCCTCACCGGAGCTTGCTCCGGCAAGCACTCATACCGCTTCCACCGCTTTATTTAGCCGCAAGGAGGGTCGAGGCACTTTGCCCTCGACAACCTTAACATATTTTGCAGGTGCTACAAACCAGTCGTGCGTTGGGTGGAGATTTTAGGAGCAGCTGGAGCTCCCTGGGCTCGCCGTCGTCTCCGACACCACGGTGCTTCCATGGCGCTCTTCCGCTCATTTTGCCTCCCCCAACCGATAGAGAACCTCCTCAGGGAGCTTTTGCACCTCGGTCTACAACCAGAAGCAGTCAGATTCGCGTGGAATTGTCGCTCAAAGTTCATCAGCGCGCGGTTCCTCGCGTGTTCTTTCAGATGGCTTGATAGCCGTCCGATCGAGCCCAACCTTCCAGACGCAGCAGCTGCCATTGGATTCGTCGTGCTACTCGCTATCCGATCTTCACCAGCGATCTAATCCCAGCCGTCGTCTTCGAAGGGGTATCGACGTACAGGATCACGCCATGTGGATAAGTGGGAAAGCTCCCACCGCCCGATCTACGCCTGATGGTATTTTGCAAAGTTAACCCTCGTTTTTTTGTATTTTAAAATTAAACCTGAAACTTTCCTCTGCCTTTATATTATTTTGGTAAAATTTTCATATAAGCCCCCAGCCTTTAGTTAATTACAAAACAATCCTCGTCTATGTCACCTCACGTGACTCGCGCATGTGAGGTGCGTGGACATTTTGCGTGGGGACCCATGCGGGTCTGAGTATTTGGTCTTGGTCCTGAAATATTCTATTTGAGTTATAACTTTCTGTAATTTTTGCATAAAGGCCCTGTGTTTTTGGAATATTGCATTCAGGTCCTTCCCAGGCGCGTACTAGTCACGCGCTTGGTTGGGTTATTTGCAGGCGCACCCTTGCGGGTCTTGGAATTTATATTTGATCCATTAAGTTGTTTATTCAGTACTATATTTTGTGTAAAAATTGCACTATGGCCCTTGGATGTTTGTTTATTTACATATATGCCCTTGCTAGTAGTGTAGTTTCTTGATGTTGTATCTATTTATTTCATGCATCTATAAATTGCTAAAAATCACCAAAAAATTAATTTAAGCTTTTGTGTGCTTGCTCATTCATGCCATTTTTTTGTATTGCATTTTTATTGCATTTTCATATTTATGAAAAATCAAAAACATGCATTTTCAGCACTGTTTGCATTAGAAAATCCATAAAAATTATAAAAACGTTTTGAAAAATTCCAAAAAAAATTATATTCTGTGTGTTTTATCATCCTTTACTGTCAGTCCAAAACTCATTGAAAATTTCAAAACAAAAACCCTAAAAATTAGAAAACCCCAAAAACGTCATAAAAATCTAAAAAATTCTAGAAAAATCCTAAAAATATAAACTCAGTTTCTGTAGTCTCCTTATTTTATTAACTTCATTTTAAAATTAATTTGAGGAATTTTTGATATTGTTTGTTAATGTTTATCCTCATTTTAGTTTCGACCAGTAGCTTAGTTCACTGTTTTCTTGTATTTTTCACTTTTAAAAATACAAAAACATTCAAAAAATCTCTAAAAATCACAAAAACATCATAAAATTATAAAAAGACCAAAAACATTTATTTTCTTGATTTTTTAGCATTTTTCCTCATTTTTATAAATACCTCATCTTTCTCTTCCTTACTTGGTGTATATATTCTATTATTGAAAAAGAATATACAAAAATATAAAATCCGAAAATTAAATAAAAAATATAAAAATTAAAACCCACAAAATTTTGCATATTTGTAGACACTTAATCGCATTCATTCTTTACACTTGCTTGATCTATCCTGTGTGCTCCCTGAGTTCGACACTCTACATACTTACACACTATACACATATTTGTAGAGTTATAATAAATTTTAACTCCACTTGCTTCTCATTGATTGATTTGATTGTGGGTTAATTGTTGACTAAATCCGGATTTCTGAGTGGTCAACACATCGACTGTGTTCCCGCCTTGTGTGGAATACACGACCGCTCGATCTTTGGATTTATCAGCAATCCAACCCTTCCCCTCTATAGTCGTTACTTCCTACATCCACGCGTAACCCCCTTCGGTCCTCACCTTCACTCCTCGCCATCAAACCTCCATTACAAAACCTAACCTTTATCACCAGTAACCGACCCCCGTCCTCCTATAAAAGCCGACCACCGCCCTCTGTCACCGGGGTCCACCATTCCAAGGGCGAAGTCCCAGCTTCCCTCACCCCTCCGGTGATAGCGGAGGGGTGACTAGTCGAGGCGACGATGACCTCTGCCCAGGTGTCGACCCACGGCTGCCATGGCCGTGCTGCGATAGCTCTGCCACCGCTGAGTTCCTCGAAGGGGCTGCCCGAGTTAGAGCGACGATCCGAGGATCTTCTGAGCCTCATCCCAAGCCATCTCTGATCGCCTTCTTCCTCTTCAATCTTCCAGGTTTGAGTTTTTATTTTTCTCCTTGTTTTCTCATATTTTTTCCGCCGCCTATAGCCACTGTCACCGTTGCCCGACTACCCTACAAGCTTCACTACACCACCCTCATCTCCGCCCACCACTCCTCTTACCCTTCCCTTTTCTCCACAATATCCTCTGCTCTGACC
Source organism: Ottelia alismoides (assembly GCA_037367405.1). Classification (NCBI taxonomy): domain Eukaryota; kingdom Viridiplantae; phylum Streptophyta; class Magnoliopsida; order Alismatales; family Hydrocharitaceae; genus Ottelia; species Ottelia alismoides. The sequence goes on from JAZKJV010006285.1 coordinate 36,255, forward strand.
AACCTTCTCCCCTGCTCTGCTGGAGAAGAAGCTTCAGACCTCCACCTCCCGTCACCTCTATGGTCTCCACCCACCTTACAACTCATTCACTTCACGTCTCGCACGCTTCGGCTATGTCATTAACATCTGCAGATTCATATCACTCAATGGCCGGAGTTCAAGCCCCCTCGCCGATCTCATGCTCCAGCTCCGATGACCAGGCTCTGCCTTGCTTCTCTAGACTACGACGGGTCCATCACCTCCGCCAACCCTCCCGCAAGCTCCCTCGAGCTTTAAAAGAGCGAAAGGAGTACGGCGGAGCTACCAGCAGGCTGCTGGAGCCCCGCCTCCTCCGGTGCCCTACGGCGGAGCACGAAGAGCAGTCATCGTCCGATCATCTGGATCAGACGGCTGTGGGGATGACACGTGGCGGATCGAGCCTCCTAATGAACCTACAGTCTCGGGTCCACCAAACCTCGAGTCGAGCCATCCATGTGTTGCCACGTTGACCGAGTCAGAGACGCCTCCCGAGCCTAGGTTCCTCATGTGTACTGCACGTGAGGGCTTGGCTAATTTGCATGAAAGACCCTGAGAGTTCTGGTATTTACAATTTGGTCCCCGGGCGTGTGCCTAGCATGTGCGTGGGTATTTTATAGGGAGACCCTCACAAGTTTTCATAATTACAAAAGGTCCCTGTACGCATAGAAAAATTATGAAGGACCCCAGGTGGTTTTTGGTATTTGCATTTAGTTCCCTCCAAGAACCTAAATGTAATATTTATCCTTTTATTTCTTGAATTTTTATTACAATTATGCCCCTGCATTGTTTTTTAGCATAACTTGAGCATCGTAAGTTCAACTTGCATGATTTAGTGTCATTTTGATCCTTGTTTCTTCATTTATCTCATGGCATGTATAATTTTCTCATCTAACATCATTTTAAATGAAGTGAGTTTTTCATGTTTGATGATGATCCTCCTCTATTTGTCCTTGCCATGAAATGATGACTGACTATATTGTTGTGCTTAAAATGACTCTAACTTCAAACTACATTCTATTGCTCATTTATGTCATCTTTCTTCGGCATAATTGTTTGCATTGTCATAGCATATATTTAACCTTGCATTATTGTTCATTCACCATCTTACAAATGCATAAAAATCAACTAAAAATCGCATGAATCGTATGTCTACCTTTATCTGCATTTTACTCTGAGCACACACATGAAGACCTTGAATTTCGAATGTATTCACACTTTCTCTTAACTGATCAAAAATCAATAAATAGATAGAGTAGCTCATGTCCCTGTTTTTGACCTTGGTAGACTTGCCAAGTAAAAATATTCCAACATTCAAAGATTGTGATTTTTGACAAGCCAAATTTGTCTCCTATACTACGACAATTATATATTCTTAAAGAGGCAGATGTCGCCTTCATCACCCCCCCTGCTTTTAGAATATCAAATGTGCCATCAACTTCTTCCACAATTATCACTTGTGTTCCTGGGGTTATTTGTTGTCCATTCGCATCCCAAACATATGGTAAATTTTGTGACATAAGGGAAATTAGATTGCAAAAGCAGATATGTCATTTTTAACCCCCTGCTTCTTTCTCTTCTTCCTCTTCATCCTCCACCTCTGTAAAGTACCTCCTCTGACCCCCTGCTCTTCAGCCCCCACCACCCCGCCCCTCCCCATCACCTCCTACCCCCTATACCATTTCCGATATGCCTTCCACCACCTCTGCTCCGCCCTTGAGAATGATCGTTGCTCCGTCACCTGGGGAGGGTTCTATGAGTTATAGGATCACGACACCACTAGAGAGGGGTAATAGTGGTTCGAGGCAATATTACAAATTTTTACGGAATAATCAGTAAACATGGAAACACTAGTCAAGCAAACCAATCAATACACTTGCATGATATATTAGCGCGGAAATCTACCTGGATAAAAACCACGACCTGAGTCTTCCTGACTCAGGATTTCCATATTAGATAAGCTAATCAAGTGCTTCACTAAAACCCGAGATATTTACGCAGATATCTCAATCGTTTACAAAGTTGGAGCTTCATAATATTAGATCAAACACCAAGATCAACACTTCATATTAGACATTGTAGACACTTCAAGCAGATTGGTAGTTTGGGATGGTGAACATGGACGATCAGAAAATTGATTAACTTCCAACTGTCCTGATTGACCACCATGGAGGACATTCACAAACGGTCGTACCATATTTCATAATCGTTCGACCGTCCCCTCTTAAACATACAGGGGATGGTCACATAATTGTCCTCCATATCCTTCATTTCTGCATATTTTTTGTGAATATATACACATAGGGGATGGTTATGATCATCCCTATCAGTTTTCTGTGCACATCTCCATTGACCCTTATTATACATGTAAATGTGACGGTCTTTACGACCATACTCACTTGCATACCTTCTAAAATTTTATTAAAGATGAGTGACATATGGAACAAATCATTAACTGTCCCTAGCTATAAGTAAGGGAATAATTCCACAATCGTCCCATATACACATCTTCAATGTTTTCATTTTTATTGCGTGCTACCAAGAAGGGACGTGTATGATCGTCCCCTCCCTCTCTCTGTACGTGTCTCCATCGAATGATTAATCTTGGGATTCAGGGAATTTGTAGGCAATGATCGTGACCATCCTCTTTTGTTGTGATCAGGGACGCTCATTGGGCGACCATCACTTCTGTTGTTGATGATGGTAATCCAGGTAAAATTTTGAGCTTGAAGGTGACGGTCTCTAGTAAACCATCCCCAATCATAGATGATCTTTTACTATTGGTTTCATAGAATTTCCTTCTCATCCTATCATTCACCCCAAGCTCTCACCCTCCCTCCTCGATCCCTTCAATCTCTCGTCCATCAGTGCCCTCCCTCCTCCTCATTGGTCACACTCTCCATCACTTCCCCGTCGATCTCCTATGCATCTTTCCTTCAAAACTAATCCAAGTAAATTATGAAATCTAAAACGTTTCATCGTTGAAGTTGATATTGTATTAAGTGTATGATTAAATTTTTGATTCCTTGGAGTAGATGTTTGTTGATATTGATATTAGTCTTAATGACGAGATGATGAAATTATACTTAGGATGATCATTTTTATTAACAGAGGAGAAATTAGCATTAGCATTATGTCATTACGAACTTCAAACAGATTTAATCCAGATAAGAAATGGGCACACTTGTTAACCATGGAATTTCAGGGAAAAACACATATTCGTTAGCATGATTAAAAGGATAAGTGCTCCATTCCTTATCCGATTTCCAATGATCCGATTTCCAATGCTCCAAGGAACATTACTAGGTGCTTGATTGTCTAAGCAAACATGACGATCATTGATAGTGCAATCATATAATTGTTAAGCTTTTGTGTGCAATGTTTCACCTAATTTATATTATTCAATTTTATTGGTCTGATTATATCATTCATATGTTGTTTGATTTGAAAAGGGATCATGTGCTTCATACTTTGCATGTTGTGTATAAGCATGAGAATTAATATATCGAAGTTGAATATCCCCTAAGTTGGAGAACTCAGTAGGTCGAGGTTGAATCCCCAATAAGATCCAATGATGAGATGATAGGAAATTACATTGGGTTTGAGGGTTGTTATCAGATTGATGTGGCAAGTGGTGAAGTGGATAATGTTAGATATTAAATTTCCACGATGATGTACCGACTACAATCTACTCTAGCAGGTGGTTGTTGCATTATTAATATCAAATTGTTACAAGGTTAACTTTTAGGATGATCGGGGGTGTAGTGATAGGGATTAACCTTATTTTATTGGTATCCCATTATCACTAAAAATGATTTTTATTTCACCTTATTATAATTTATTTGATATAGAGAAATGGTCAAGAGTTGGATGAACATAATATTCGATGATTGTCAGATATATAATAAAGGTGTCGTCAATTTTTTAGATTTGACATTTCAGTACAAATCATTATACCATATTGTTGGAGGTGAAGGAGATAAGATTCATTATCCAACTGTTAGATGTAAGAACACTCTGACTAACAATCAGCGTGTAGTCTTTGAGCACCTTATATTAAATGGAATTTGGCTTCATTATATGAATTGAACATATCATGGTGAATGGATTTGTAATATACCGAAACAAAATAATGAAGGAGTTGAACATGACGGAGATTTAATGGAGACAATTGATGAACTGAAAACATGTCTCTTTAATTACTTATAATTGTAGTACATGTGGCATATTTCTGTTCAGCAAAAACCACACTTTTGAATATGCGGAGAATTTAACTTGGCAAGTCTGCCAAGGTCGGACATAGGGAACTGTGATTTTAGTTGTGTAGTTCTAAATTAATTGCAATAATTAATTGTAAAATGAATTTCTAAGGTAAGAAATAAAAATGAAATGAAATGCAATGAAAGAGATGCAATACTAATAGAATAAACAGAGTAAACAAATAAGCACATGATCTATGATGATGATTTTTAATCCCAACAATATTAATCGATATCCTCGAATATTATCACATATCAAAAAGGAATAATTATACTCAAGAAATATGTATCAATTGATGATCACGCTAGAGGATAAAAATATTAGTTGGTGAATAATCATGCTAATGAAGAGATAAAACTTGACCTTGAAATTCCTTGCAAAGTGATCCTCATTTAAATGGATTTTTATCACGTAAAATATCAAGGAATTAATTTCTCCTTGATTAAGTCCCTGCAATATATAGAATTTCTCAAAGAATAATCAATGAGAACCATGAGAGGACTAATATCACTAAAATCTCCCCCAAATAAAGTATTAATGAAATATATTAATTCCTTCATGCTCTTGCCCCTACAGAGATTAATTTCTTGATTAAACGGATAAATTATCAAGGGAGAATTAATCAAAGTAAAAAACCTCAATCGAATCCCTGCAAAATAGAAAAATTTGAACCTCAAGTACTTATCATCAATAATAATCATTTGATTAGTCCACAAAACAAATAAAAAGGTAAAGTGTTCAGCAAGCTTCAAAATGATATTATATGCACAAAAATTGGAGTTTGAATGAGCAAAATATGATGAAATGAAGATCCACGGATAAATTGTAATAAAAATATGATTTTTATTTCTTATAGGTCCATAGAAGGACTTATCTGAAATTTTAAAAAACATGCCCGGGCTTCCTTGATATTTACTCAAGAAGGCATGTGCATGGCATGTAACCTTTGGGCACGGGGGTCTTTTCATGGTTCTCTGGAAGGTGGAGAGTATGCCTACAAATTCTCTGCATCTCACACGTGAAACACGTGTGTCTAGGCTCGGGTACGGAGGCAACGACTCGGAGCGCCGAGTCTACATGTGGAGTGCTGGCGAGGCCCGGGCCGACTTGAGCCTCGAGGTTCATGGAAGTACGTGGGCTCTTGTGAAGTGTGGATTTGGAGGAGATATGATGGCCCAATTTTAGGTGAAAATGGGCAGATGCATTGCTTTGTGTTCTAGATCAAGTGGGAACTATATGGTGCTCATGTGGTTGTCTTGCGGTGGCGGCGAGGGGGAGATGTGGTGTTCGAGAGCTATTGCGTGGAGATGAAGAGGCTGGTCAACGCACGACCAGTTCCTAGAGATGAAGGCAACGTGGGTCTCCTCTCGGTCGACACTCAACGTGAGTGGGAGCTCATAGCTACTAGAATAAGGAGGTGGTGGCATGTTGATGTTGCAAGATTGCAGCTGGGTGGACGGTGGCAGATACGAAGATTCTCGATGGTAAGGAGGCGATCGAGCTTGGTCGGGCGAAGGTAGGCGGTGCGAAGGTGATGGCAGTGCATGTATCAAAGGAGATGGCAATGAAGATAGCTCGGAGAACAAGGGATAGATGAGGCGTTGAACAAATAAAAAAATATAGAAAAGAAAGATAAAAGGGTATCACATGGAATTAGGAGCAAGGGGCTTACTCCTATCGTTGTCGACGGTCATGGGCGGAGAATGACGCAACTCTGCAACTTCTGGAAGAGCTGCTGATGAATACCCATTCATCACTCTTTATTCTTTTATTTTAGCTACAAAACCTTTCCCAAACACATGTATATTCATATAAATACAAATAATTATCAAATTGCATGCATTATATAAAATTAAATAATTAGTATGTTTTTGTGCATAAATAAAAGAATAAAGAGACAAAAGAAAAAGAGGGAGATATTTAGAATAAATATTGAGCGACCTAATCCCAAGGGAGGGCTCACCATGGGCCCGACCGCATAAAAACCAAAGTAGAGAGAGATAAGGAAGCTCATATGTGTAAATATACCTGTAAATAAAATAAAAATATTTTCCTCTAAAAATAAAAATAAAAATGGGTTTGTATATATTTGTATATATATATATATGTAAATACAAAACCAAAATAAAAATAAGAAAATTAAAAAGAAATAAAAATCTCTTCTTCACTTGTATATTCATCATGTACATAAGACCACCTACCTATTTATTTAGCCCTATAAATAAATGAATAAAAATCCCATAAAAATTGTACATATTCTATACTTCATAATGTAAATAAATAAAATACAAACCATAAAAACAAAAATAAAACAAAAAGAATAAAAATAAAGATCAAAATAAACATTGTGTATATACCATGTACATACTTGTATATATCTATTTATTTACCCTTGTAAATAAATAATAAAAATAAAATAAAAATATATTCTTATTCCAAATTTTATCTTATAAATAAATAAAATATAAAAATGTATAAAAATAATTAATTAAAAATAAAAATCAAAAATACAATATTGTATATATACCTATATATAATACGATATTGTACATACCTTATTTTTATTTCAAAAAAATAAATAAATAATCACAAAAAATAGTTTAAAATAAAATAAACTTCTTTTATGTTTTGAGTTTTTCGAAATTCGATCATTTTCTATTTATTATTTAATTTACAAAATCCTAATAATTGGCAGGCTCTGATTGGTCCACGGGGGATGTTGACCCCCGGTCAACTCTCCCCCCAGGACCACCAGAGCCGGGTTCGAGACGCCCGACCTGATTTCTACCATTTCTCCCCATTCGACCCGATCGCCAAACACCCAAACCCCGGGCTCCATTTGCTCATCGATCATCCTAGAACCACGCCCGGGGTGGGTTATCGGGGTCCGAGCTCCGATAAGCTCGCCCGATCGTCTCCAAGCCGGACCCCTAATCATATAAAGCATCGCCTCTAGCAGCATGTTCACTCATCTCAGGTCTTCCCCCTTGACGCCAAAGACCTCCTCCGGCTCGCCTGAGTGAGCGGCACGATCTGGAGTGGAAGTAAGGCTTGAGGCGTTGGGAAACCTCTGATCTGGTGGCTTCGCCGCCGTGCGCCACCGCGAGCACGCCCAGCCTCGGGATCCGACGCTCCCTTGCAGGCAAAGACCCCCGGAGCTCCCCAAGCTCCAGCATAGTCGACCTCCTCTGCCAGGTAGGTAGTTTAGCTGGTAGTTTAGTTTAATTTAGGTTTTGCCCCAAATCGCTCCGCCACCTTCGCTGACCGAATTCGCCGTCTCCGTTCACCCATTTGCCACTCCGACCCGACCTTCACTTTCACGAGCCTTCTCTCCACCTTCTTCAGTCAGACACCCAACCCTGACTCGCCCCGGAGCAGGGACTTCGGTCCTCCTCCTCCGTCGCTCGCCGGAGGACCTCCATTCCGCCGCACCTTTCACCTTTCGCGTGCGCTAATGGGTCGAGGCAGTTTGCCCTTGACCCCTCTTTCTTCCTGTGCAGGTATCTGGTCAAATCGACCTCATCTGGAAGTCAGAACTTCAGAGCACATGAACCCCAGGTCTTCACCGTCGTCGGAGCTCTCCAGAGCTCCCCGTCATCATCGGAGCGGTCCATCGGCTGCGGACTACCGAAGCGCACCTATTCCACCCCTTAGCAGCAGCATCGGAGCTCCTCAGCGTGCGCACGAGTCTGGCGAAACTCGCTGGCGACGAGTTCTTGGAGCATCTTCCCCGATCGTCCGATCAGCTCTCCCGCTCCAGTTGTGATCCACGCCCTTCCTTTGAGGAGTCACATCACCGTCCGATCCTTTTGGAGAACTGATCAGGGCCACACGATCAGATGAAGAGGCACATGTGATTCAGAACCGTTCGATCTCCACGTGCCCTCTTCAGAACCGTCAGATCAGCGAGGGTTTACCCACAGAGCATCGCATCCGTCAGATTGGCCACATGGGAGGCCTTCAGCCGTTCGATCCGAGCAGCCTCCCTTCGTTGAGGCGTCGTCGTTCTCAGTCGTTCGATCAGCTACATGGCGCCATCTCAGCCTTCGGATAAATAATAGGGGTAATTGCTCTTAGGCCCCTTCAGTTTTTGTATTTACATTTTAGTCCTGTAAATATTTTTCATAGTTGTTTTTATTTTGGTTAATTTGCATCACGGACCCTACTGTTCAGGACATTTGCATTATCGTCCCTAATTATAGTGGCCACATACTTGGCCACGTGTGTTAGTGGGTTATTTGCATTTTTTACCCTGCGTTTCTGGAATGTTAATGTTTATATCTTTTAAAATAAGAATGACGTTTAAGTCCTCCCAGGCCTGGGTCACGTGTGCCGTGCGTGTTTTCTTGGACGTTTTGCATTTTCAACCCCCAGTTTCTCATATTTGTTACGATTTAGTCCTTGGAACTTATTTTCTTTGCATCTAGGTCCCTGTGCACTATGCCTTGTTGTTTGATTTTAATAAAATATCAAATCAAGTCCAAATTTCACGAAAATTGGATATGGCTCCTGCCACTGTGTAGAATTTTTGCTAAAAATTTGGTACATTTTTTAGCATTTTTGTTATTTTTAAAAATTCAAAAACATCAATTTTTCTTACTGTTCAGTTTTGAAATTCACAAAAAATATTAAAACATCCTTAAAAATTACAAAAATTTATATTTAGTGTGTTTTGTTTGATTTTCTGACCAAGTTTGGTCATTTTTGGACATATAGTAAATATAAAAATTGAAAAAACATTGAAAACCTTATAAAAATTCTAATAAATAATTGAAAAATCCAAAAATAATAAATCCAGTGCCTAATTTTTCCTTGTATTTCATACTTTACAGGAAAATTACCTTCAGGCTTTGATAGGCCATTATCTATTTCATTTTGGCCCTCCAAGCCTGACTGGACAGCAGCATTTGTTTTCGGTCTTCTTTTATTTTTTATAAAATTTCCTAAAAATCAGAAAAATACTAAAAATTCACCAAAAACATAAAAAAATATAAAAAACAAAAAAATATTTTTGTTTGAATTTTTGAATGAATTTTGAGTAGTTAAATAATTTGTCCAAGTTGCTTGTTTTGTTACTTTCCTATTTTCTTTATTAATTTAAAAATCAAAAAAATATAAAAAATATTAAAACCCACCAAAAATACTTTTCTTTTTATTTGATTTCCTTTTTGACTACTTTGTAGGCCGCAAGGCCATTACGTGCTCCCTGAGTCCGACCCTGGTCGCTATACCAGGCTAATCTAATAGCCAGGGCCACTATTGAGTTTCTTTGACTTTTATCTTGTTTTGGTGGTCTGATCTCACAATTTTCTTGTTGAGCTGAGATCTCTATCGATCCGGGTCACAACGACTCGAGAGTGATTATTTTTATCTGATCCGGATTGACCGATTTTTGGACTCATGAGAATGGCGCCGTTATCGGGGAGCACGGCTTAGTAGTTGCATTTGATTTTTCCACGGTTTTATTTTTCGTCGTTTTCTGTAGATATTTTTGTATAGATTTTATATGACCTGTTTATATATAATAATCTGGTCTGTGACACTCTTCTTGTTTCTTGCTAGGGCCCGAGGTCCGAGGCTGCGACTTTCGAGGAGCCGACGCAACCGCAGCAATCGGAGGTGGCTCCCTTCTGTACGGAGTCGCAGGAGAGCGCGAGGAGACAGCTGAGTGCGGGAAGCCGCGGAATAGCCGTGGAGTATATTAGTTTTTTATTTTTCGCATTATTGGAACTATTATCGTAATAATACAGGGACAGGACACTCTCTTGGACTTTGACACTCTCGGGGTCTGTTTCGCCGAGCACCGGTGTGCTCGGGGGACTGATGAATCCATATTTCATCATCTTTATTCTATCATTTTGGAATCAAAAACCCTAGCAAATGCCGGTAAATAGCATTAAATAAACCATCATAGCATTCATGCATGTACCTGTAAATAATGTATAAAATTCTGTAATTAAAGATAAAATTATAGAATAAATAAAAGAAAAGAAAAAGAATACAATATTGTAAATATTTTATGACCCAAAACCCCGAGACCTAGGCATCTTGATGAATAGGTCGACAAGGAATAAAGTAGGGGGAGATAAGGGTTAAATACTTGTTCATTTCATCCATTCTTTATTCATTTTGAGACCTATTTTCGGTTCCACTTTGTACACATCAAATAAAGAAACTTTGTCATGAAAGTTGTAGATAATGTAATAAAGAAAAATACAAAATTTATTTCACTGAAAAATAATGTACAAATAAAAAGTTATGGTCTGAATAAAAATCCAGAATCCCAACTTCCTAGACCTGTATCTCACAACTGAGAACTCGAAATGTACCAAACTCACCTTTAATTGTAGATAGCATAAAATAATCTATTTAATGGGGGTAATTTCGTATTTTTCGGAGTTACGGTTTGAATATTGAGTTCTGGACCCTTGCAATATACTTGTTCTGATTAAAATATTCAATTTATTATTTATTCATTATTTTTGTAATTTTATATTTTTTATAATTTTGTAAATATTATTTATAATAATTATGTACATTAAAATCAGAGTAAAGATGCAAATAAAACTCAAAATAAAAATATATGTATATATTATACATATGTAAACTACCTATACTTATACCTGTACATTATATACTTTTATTTTATTAAGTACATAAAATAATTCAGAAAAAAATAAAACAAAAGTATAATTAAGTATATAAAAGTATTTTATAATTTTATAAAATAATAAATATAATTAAAGAAATGAAAAATACCAAAATAAAATAAAAGAATAAAATACATAGATAAAGATACCTATAAAGGGACTAGAAGTAAACTTGTAAAAACATACCTCATAAAAATAATTAAAAATTACCATAAAATGCTACATAAAATAATAAATATTTTCTATTTTATAACCAAAATTTAATAAAATCATTTTCGATTTTTAAATGATTTAATAATCCTTTTTCCAGGGATTTTCCCTGATTGGTCCACGTGGACCAATCAGGCGACAGTCAAAGTTGACCTTGGTCAACTGGCTGTCCTAGCCCTGGCAGCTTGTCAGAGCCTTGGTTTCAACCCCTTTTTGTCGATTTTTCTAGGCCAACCCTTGCATTATTTCATGTCGATCCCTTCTTGACTTTTCATCCTCCATGATCGAGGATGCTCGCCCAAGTGAAACATTGGGCTTTGGATCAAAGATCTGCTCGATACGCCTCGATCTAGGAGCCTCGCCAATCACGGGGTCAAACCAAATATATGGGGCACCCGACTTCGATTTGAAGTTTGAACACCTTCGGTCCACCCTTCCTCGCTCCTCTGGTGCTTCAAGCCTTCCTGGGTGACAGCTCCAGCGACGTGCATTCAGCCAAGGCAGAGGAAGTCGGAGGCGTCTCCACCACCTCCCCCAACTTCGGTGGTTGAGGTACCCTTCCCTCCGGTCTACACCGTCGAGGAAGCCATCTCCCTTTCAAACCTTTCATGCGTTAGCTTAGTCTTAGTCGTAGGAGTAAAACCCCTCCAGAAATTTTGCAATCCATCGCGTGAATCGCCCAATTACCTCTCCTCGCCGGAGCGCACCTCCGACCAACTCCCCCCACGTCGATTTTCACCATGCTTCCACTCTCTCGAGGTCCAGGCAGTTTGCCCTGGACCTTCTAACCATCTTTGCAGGTCAAAGGGCTTTGACTAGAGCCTAGAGGCGATTTTGGAGCTTCGCCGGAGCTCACGGGGCTCTATAGCTCCGCTGCCCTCTAGCGAGCGCCTCGGCCATCGCCGAGCTCTTTTGAAGCTCCCAGGAGGAAGACGAGGCCTCAGGGACCCTCCAGTCGCATTTTGGAGCCAAGAACGTCACCGGAGGAGGAGGAGCACCGCTGAGAACCTCGGCTCCCCGGAGTTCTTCCGCGGCTCTTGCTCCAGCCCCCGCCGCCGTCGGATCAAGGAGGAGCCCCATACGCTACAGTTGCCGTTGGATCGAGCCTGATCATCACCGTCGGATCCTCTCGCGAGGATCTAATCCCAGCCGTCCAAGCCGAAGCGTCATCGCGTGTCCAGGGCGCGCCACGTGGCAAGTGAACAGCCCACAACCGTTCGATCTCCTGAGCGAGGAATTTTTACAAGTATACCTCGTAACTTTTGTGAAACTTTCCTTGGTAGTTTAAAACTTTTGTATAATTTGCAAGAAGGCCCTTGAACTTTCCATATTAGCACATAGGTCCTATGCCACGTCACCTCACGTGACTTGTTCACGTGAGGTTTGGGCATTTTGCAATGAGGCCCTCGGCCCTTTATTTATTTTGTCTCAGTGCACTAAATTTTTTATCAAGTGTTAACTTTTTGGGAAGTTTGCAAGTGAGCCCCCGAAGGTTGTTGATATTACGAATAGGTCCCTGCCAGACGCGTGCAAGTCACGCACCCTGGTGGACATTTTGCGCCGACACCCTTGCGGGTTTGAACATTTATACTTGGTCTGTGAATTCGAATATTAAGAGTTAAATTTTGTGGAAAATTGCTTGTATGCCTCTGAACTTTTGTGTATTTGCATATATACCCCTACCAGGCTGTAACATTTTTGTGAACTTGTCTGATTTATTTAAGGCTTCATTGAAGCTTGAAAAATTCCACAAAAATTATGTTAAGATCCTGTTAACTTGCACTTTTACGCCATATTTTTGCATTTGCATTTTATTGCATTTTCATATCTATTAAAATTCAAAAACATGCATTTTTCATATTGTTTGCATTAGAAAATCCATAAAAAATTATAAAAACGTTTTGAAAAATTCCAAAAAATTATATTTTGTGTGTTTTGTCATCTACTGGTGTCCATCCAAAAACCACTAAAAATTGCAAAAGAAAAACCTTAAAAATTAGAAAATCTCTAAAAACTTCATAAAAATCTACAAAATTCTAGAAAAATCACAAAAATAGAAACTCAGTTGTTGTGTCTTCCCTATTTCATGCTATTTATTTTAAAATTAATTTGGGAAAATTTTGACACTATTTGTTATTTTACATTCCCATTTTAAGTTCGGTCAGCCTTGTTGTTCACTGTTTTCTTCATTTTGATTTTTAAAAATACCAAAAACATTTTGAAAAATACCCAAAAATCACAAAACAGTAGAAAATCATAAAAATACCAAAAAGATTTTATTCCTGAATTTTTGGCTATTTTTGCAATTTTTATAAATATTGTAGCACCTCTTCTATTACCTTATTTATATATTCCAATATAAAAAAAGAAAGAAATATATTAAAAAATTAAAAATCAAAATACAAAATTAAAAATTAAATTACAAAAATATGAAAATATTAAAAACCCACAAAAATCCTTGCATTGCATAGTGTAGACATCACTTCACATTCACTCACACACATTAGTTTGATCTACCATGTTTGCTCCTTGTGTTCGAACTCTCTACGTGCTTGCTTGCGATACACCATTTATGTAGAGTTAAAAATAAATTTTAACTTCACATTGCTTGTCATTGTTTGATATCTATAGTGTGGGTTAATTGTTGATTAAATCCATATTTTGATTGGTCAACACTTCGACTGTGTTCCCGCCTTGTGTGGAATACAAGACCGATCAACTTTTGGGTTTATCAAATGGCACCATTGTCGGGGAGCAACAGCGAGTAGTTCATATTTTTGCTTGATTGTGTTTGTTGTCTTCATTATTGCTTGCTCTTTTATCTCTCTTGATTTTGATCTATATTGTTGAGCTTTCTAACCACTCTTTTTCTTGTCTTCTTGCAAGGGACCGCGGAGCAAGGCAGACCGCCTAGGGGATCCGAAGCAACCACGTGAAGCGGAGCTGGCTTTTCTTAAGCCAAGCCAGCAGGAGAAAGCAGGAGGAGTGAGAGAGAGTAGTAGTTAGCTTGCATTTTATTTTGTGAGAGAGAGTGACTACTAATTTGTAATAATACAGGACTTGGACATTTGAACTTCCGGGCCCAATTTCCAAGTGTTTGTTCACTTGGGGACTCACCGCGGATTTTGACGAGTTTTCCACCGCTGTCATTTGCCGGTTTTGATTTCATTTTCCCTTTCTTTTGTGGATTGAGCCCTTAGTTCTAGGCTTTTGCTTGATCGACTAAATTAGGTCCAAACACACTAATAACCTTTGCATGCACCTATAGATCGAATTTGGACTTAGTTTAATTAAACAGTTAACTCATCGTCTTAGATCCGCCACGCCGCGAGCCCTCCCCATCAAGCGCTACTCCTGAACTCGATGTGTCGAGAAGAGGAGGGGGTCTAGACTGAACTCTTAAGATCGAGGATTGGTGATTAGCTTGTGGTTCTTAACGCTAGCAGTTGCCTATCTTAGGACGATTTTTGCATTGCATACCGGCATGTAGATTTGGTTTATAAATTTCTGCTTTGCATCATGCATGGAGAGAGCTGGGATTCGCTGTAAGTCTTCTTACTTTGCATCCATTATTTAGGCACAAAGGTGAGATTTCCATCTTTGTGTCTACTTACACGGCTTTTTAAACTCTATTCTCCCTCTGTTTTTGGACAAAGTAGGATCAAGAAAATACAAAACCGTTAGGCGCTTGTTTGAATCTACTCAAAAGAAGCGATAACACCAAAAAAATAAAAAAGGGACTGCTAAGAAAACCTTGACCAAAAATAAAATTGGTAATTGGATTCATTGATTGGGGAGAGTCACACCCTAACTTGTTTTCAGGTTGCATGGGAAGGTCTCCTTCCAAGTGAGTTGAGTGCTTCGTAAGGATTAGAGCCCAAAACCCAGCTTGTGGTTGCCTTGTGTATCGCCTGGATTTCCGAAGTATTGGCGCTTCTATCGTACGTGGACGAGTAGGGCTTGGTCAACATTGGTGACTCTCTATTGTGTAGAGCATCGACCTTGTCCGAAGTATCGAGCCTAGGCCACGCCTTCACGGGGGTGTCTGTCTCATGTCTCGCGTCCGAGTAGGTTCTTGCATGCTCACGGGTAATTCCGTTGCGAGCGAGTTCCGAAGTATCGGTTTCGCCTATTGGCTTCCTTTCTCTATTTCTTTGGCTGAGTAGGGACCCAGGAAGGGTTACAAGGACCTCAAAAAGCGCAAGCTACAGGTTACACAGGAGGAGGACAAGTACGGGATACTCTTCCGGCAGTACTCTCTCTTGTAGGCGTAGCGCTCTAAGGACTCGTGATAAGATAAAGTCCTGAATTCAAGATTAAAACTGACAAGATAAAAGCCGAACCTTCACGGCTTCATGTGTTGAGTTGGTGAACTCACCCTGTTTTGTGTTTGATTGCTAGTTTATTTTAGGTCAAGATAAAAAACACAGCATAATTGTGCGCAATTTTGTTCCTTTCTTCCTTCTTCTTCTGCATTCACCTTGCTCTTCCCAATAATCAAGATGATGGGACGGAGGTCTCTTAGGCCGACCTTGTCGACACCGCTATCCAACACTCCTCCTAATTCATCTAGGACAACCTCGGAGAGTCCGCTCTCCGAGCCTGAGTTCACATCCACCCTGTTCCCCCTCGACCACCCTTCTCATTCCCCTTCCATCAGTCCAAGAATCTCAGAATTTAGTGCACCGCAGAGTTCGGAACATTTGACGGCACCTGAGATGGGTTCTTTTGCTTTTTCAGAGAACCCAGACATGGCTGACAGAGGAGAGCACCCAGATGACCATGATCATCCTCCTTTCTTATTTGATCAAGCGTCCATCAACAATTCCTTGCTAGCATCCCTGGAGACAATGCAGAGGCAGATCCGCGATCAGGGAACCTTCATGGGTGATCTCATGCGAGAGATAGCACAGATGAGAGAAAACCGACCTGGGGGCGGTGGCGGTGGTGGAGGAGGATATGGACCTGATGTAGGAGGAGGTGATCCCGACGCTGAGAGGCCGCCACAGACCATCATCCGATAATTGCACAATCCAGCAGCTTCCCTCACTCACCGATGGATCCGACTTCCTCCTATCCATGGAGATTTCGAGCTTCGGCCCCATACCATTCAGCTTCTACCCAAATTCCATGGGTTGCCGACCGAAGAGCTGCACCTCCACCTCCAAGAATTTGAAATGATCTGCAGCACAATCCATGATTGGATGATGACTGACGACACGATCAAGATGATCGCCTTCCCTTTCTCTTTGGTTGACAGAGCCGCATACTGTCTCAAACACTTAGGGCGATTCATCGGCACTTGGGCAGATCGTCGGACCGCATATCTGAAGAAGTACTACCCTCTCAGCCGGACCAATGCAGCTAGAGCCATGATCAGCAACTTTGTCATGATCCCGAATGAACAATTCCATGAAGCCTGGGATCGATTCAGAGAGCTCATCAACCGGTTTCCACATCACGATATCTTCAAGCCCAATCTCGTTCAGAGCTTCTTTTGTGGGCTGACACTGGAGCTGTAGGGGCTCGTCAACGCCTCGTGTGGTGGGTCCTATTTTTCGAAGGGTAAAGACGACGTTTGGGCCATCTACGAAGGCATGGCAAAGAACTCAACCGTCATGGCGCAAGCCCGTGTTTACACATAAACGAAGCCCCCGCAAGGAGCGGGATCATTCCAGAGGATCGCCCGCATCGATGCCGGTCCTAACACTTCGTCGGCAGCCGCAGCCCAAGCTGAATCAGCCGCAGCCGACATGGGCATAATCAGTGAGAAACTGGACCGTCTCGAGATCCTCGAGAAAAAGCAGATGCAAGGCATGGCCCAGATGGACCAGATTGCCAAGACGATGAGTGATCTGAAGACGCAGATCCTTTGTGTCCAGGAGGCACAGATGTCTTCCCAGCAGCCTCGCAGGTCACAGGCTGACCCCAGCAGTAGCAACTCCAACCAATCTTCTGCCTCGTACCGCCAGGTCAACCACATTCAGGCAGAGTCGGTCCCTTTGCTACAATACTACCCAGCGCAGCCGCCATCTCAGGACACTCAGATGGTGGTGTACCAGCCGGAGCAGCCACTGGCAGTTCTTCCTCCACCCTCCTTTGAGCAGGAACCATTGATGGAAGTCAATGGGATATGGTACGACCGGTACCCTCAGCCCGTGATTCGTCGTGATCACCTCGGATTCCGTTGGGGCAACGGTGGCTCCTCATCCCAGCAACAGAATCCAGCTCAAGGACAGCAGAGCAGCCAGCAACCACAGCAGCAACAGCAGCCCCAATATGCCCAGCGCAACAGTACCAGCAAGGTCCTCGTCCCGCTTATCAGGGACAGCAGTGGAGGCAGCATTAGCAGCCTCATCAGTCATATCCCCATCCTCCCCAGTACCAGCAGCAGCCTCATTTCCTGCAAGGGAACCCATCCGGTTCTCAAGCCCCCGCTTTTGAGAACCCAGCTCTCGATGATCTTGCCCGCTTGCTCTCCGAACAGCGAGCATCCTTCAGGCAAGAAATGGATGAATTCCGGCAAGAGATGAGGGAAATCATCAAAGGCAAGGCCGCCATACCCACTCAGATTGAACCTAACCCGAACAATCTGAAAAGGAAGTCTGAGCAGGTAGAGTTTACAGAGGATACCTCTCCTAGTGACTATTTGAGTGACATATCTTCTTCTATGTATGATGATGATTTTGTGACTACTAGGAGCGGTAGGATGCCCGCCGGCGGTGCCTCTTCTGAGCGACAATCACACGCTGAACCAGGAGCACTAGAGGAGCAGAGTAGCGGTGCTGATGCCGCTAATGATGATGTTAGAGATTGTGGTGCTGAGGCCACCAATGATGGAGATCCAGCTGACGGTACTGAAGCCGTCGTGATACCAGATGCAGACGGTGGTGCTGATGCCACCATTTCGGATGCTGAGCCAGAGCGCGGTGCTGATGCCGCGAAGACAGGTGCCGGTGGTGGTACTGAGGCCATCACATCCACTTTTGTTGAGCCTCCATCTGATGTTACCACCTTTTGTATCTATGGACTGTGGTAACAACAAAAAGAACAAAAATATGAATAAAGGAAAGGTTTCTGTTCACATTACCGATCCATATGTGTTGAATGATGATGATTGTATGGATTCTGATCCTCCACAGGCACAGGGACCTATTCCTAGTCCTCCATCTGAGGAGGCCCCTACCATCCCCTTCCCTGAGGCACTCCGCCGAGCGAAGGGGAATAAAAGAGAAAATCCTAAAAAAGATCAGCAGGTAGAGTTCAGCAATCAGATGATAGACAGATTCCATATCCAGCTGACTCTGCAAGAAGCACTTGAGCATATTCCCCTCTTCAAAAAGAACTTGAAAGAGAAGACTACCGTCCGCATGAAGAGGAGGAACCACAGAGATCAAATCCATGTGCTCACTCATTCCACTTGCTGCACTATTCAGAACAAACTGCCAACCAAGAGACCAGATGCAGGAGCTCCCTATGTCAGATGCGAGATTCAAGAGCAGCAGTTTGATCGTACTCTGTTAGACAGCGGCTCTTCAATTAACCTTCTTCCGGCAGCCATTCTCGACCAATTCGAGTTTGGTCCTCTTCTTAGGAGCAGGACAGTTCTTCAGTTTGCTGATAGGTCGACTAAGAGGCCAAAGGGGTTATTGAAAGACGTGGTCGTTACCATTCAGGGCCTGAAATTCCCCGTGGACTTCGTTGTGTTGAACATGGAGATCCCTGAGTCGGTAACCGATGCCCCCATCATACTCGGACGTCCATTCTTGGCCACAGCCAAGGCGGTGACCGATCATGATAGTGGGAAGGTGTGTTTTCGTGTTGAGGGCGAAACCATACAAATAGAGACGATCGAAGAAACAAGAGCCAGAGAACTAGAATGCTCAGAGCAGTCCAGCGAAGCCGTGCAGATGACAGAGGAAGAGCTAGACATCCACCGGGAGTGTGATTTTGTGATGACAGATGATGAATCTAACTGGGCAGATCTTGTAGCACCGACCCCCGCCTTGCCTACAGATTCACTATATCTAAAGCTTATGGCAGTCGGGAGTCTGGAGAGCACACCCCTGGACGAGGATACACCTGAGGCTGACAGTGTTGGAACGAATGGTGCTGATGATTTTCAATCGTGTTCATCTTCTTCTGATCCCTCGGGTTCAGACATTGACTGGGATGATTTCGATGACTATTTGCCTTGTCTGATTCCTTCTGAGCCAACAGCCGTGACAGAGTGCGAGACAGTGCAGTTTATTGTTGATTCAGCCGGCCGCCCTTCGTCGGAGATTAATGCAGAGCGAGAGTTCTCCCATGCAGACCTGGTCGCTTTCACACAGACATATCAGAAGCCAGATCTGCCACCTCCCAGTTGTCCATAACTAAAGCCTTTGCCGCAGTCACTGAAGTATAGATTCCTTGCGGGTGAGCCTGATATGCACCCAGACATTATCTCAGCAGGTTTGACTGGAGAACAAGAATCTCGTCTGATGGAGGTTCTTGAAAGAAACTGCGAGGCAATAGGTTGGAGTATAGCTGATCTCCAGGGGATTAGTCCGGCTCTGTGCTCCCACCACATCTATCTTGAGGACAACGCTAGGCCGTCGCGTGAGTTCCAACGACGGCTGAACCCGAATCTTCGAGACGTAGTCATGAAAGAAATTTCGAAGTGGTGGAGCGTCGATTTTATCTACCCCATCTCCGACTCTAAATGGGTTAGTCCGTTACATGTGGTGCCCAAGAAGATGGGCATCACTACAGTGGTGAATGAGTCTGGAGAGGAGATCGCTACCCGAGTACCCACTTCTTGGAGGGTCTGTGTGGACTACAGACGATTGAATGAGGCCACCAAGAAGGATCATTTCCCGCTGACATTCATTGATTAGATTATCGAGCGGCTAGCTGGGAAGAGTCATTACTGCTTTCTTGACGGGTATTCCGGATATAATCAAGTGTCCATTGTGCCCGAAGACCAGGAGAAAACGACATTCACCTGTCCGTTTGGGATGTATGCTTTCAGACGGATGCCCTTTGGTCTATGCAACGCTCTGACGACATTCTAAAGGTGCATGTTGTCCATATTCTCGGACATGGTGGGTGATTGTTTAGAGGTCTTCATGGATGACTTCTCGGTCTACGGCGACGGGTTCAATGCTTGTCTTGACTGCCTAGACCGTGTGCTTCAGCGCTGCATTGATGTCAATCTCGTCTTGTCTTGGGAGAAGAGTCACTTCATGGTGACTCAAGGGACGGTCCTTGGTCATATCGTCTCCAACAAAGGCATGGAGGTTAATCCGGCCAAGGTGGATATCATCAGAAAACTCAATCCACCGTCCAATTTACGCCAGTTGCGGTCTTTTCTGAGGCATGTCGGTTTGTACCGACGGTTCATTCAGGACTTCAGTCGTATTGCCCGACCGCTTACTGATTTGCTGACAAAAGACACCGAGTTCCTTGTCAACGATAAGTGTCTTAAACTTTTAAGACTCTCAAAAATATGGTTGTTTCAGCTCCTGTCCTTCAGCCACCCGATTGGTCTCTCCCATTCGAGATCATGACGGATGCTTCAGATTTTGCCGTTGGGGCTGTGCTTGGACAGAGGAGGGACGGTTTGTCGTTTACCATTCACTACGCCAGCCGGACTTTGGATGTCGCTCAGCGGAATTACACTGTGACTGAGAAAGAGATGCCGGCCGTAGTCTTTGCTTTGGACAAGTATCGATCTTATATTCTCGGATCTAGAGTGACCATCTACACAGATCACATCGCCATCCGGTACTTAATGGACAAGAAGGATGCCAAAGCACGTCTTACCAGATGGATCCTTCTACTCCAGGAATTTGATATTGAGATTAAGTATAAGCCTGGAGTCAAGAATGTGGTGGCGGATCATCTCTCCAAATTGGAGAATCTTGAGGAATCTGAGCCCAGCGCACCTATCAAAGAGATATTTCCAGATGAGGCGATCTTGGCTATCACCTCGCTCCCATGGTATGCCAACATTGTGAACTATCTTGTTGCCAAGACGGTCCCACAAGGTTGGCCCAGACAGAAACTCGAGACCTTCCTAGCGAAGGCCAAGTTTTATCATTGGGAGGATCCTATCCTTTATCATGAAGGAGGAGACAGCATCTAGAGGAGGTGCATTCCTCAAGAAGAGCATCAAAGCGTCCTCACATACTGCCACAAGCTTGAGGCAGGAGGACATCATTCTTGAAAAAGGACAGCACAGAAGGTTCTTCAATCCGGCCTTTGGTGGCCTACTCTCTTCAAGGATTCTGATGAGTTCGTGAAGAGATGTACTGAATGTCAGAAGATGAGAACATGCGGACAGAGAGACATGATGCCATGCAACCCATTCACTTTTGTGAAGTTTTGATGCATGGGGGATTGATTTCATGGGCCCATTTCCTAAGAGTCAGGGATTCGAGCACATTTTGCTCGCTGTAGATTATGTCAGCCGATGGGTTGAGGCCATCCCTGCCCGAGCCGCAGATGCTAAAACCATGTGCAAATTTTTGAGGAAAAATATCATTTCACGGTTCGGGGTACCTAGAGTCTTGATTTCAGACAGGGGGTCTCAATTCATCAATGACAAGGTTGTTGGACATGCGAGCCCACGGCGAGCCATTTTGCAATAAATGTTATTGCAAATATCATTCCTTGATCTGATATGAAGAATAAATAATTTGCATAATAGGTCCCTTAGTACAATTAGGGTTATGTACATGGCCATCTTAATGATCATACAGCTGTTGATTCAACTGTAGAATCATAGAGGCTGGTGCTTGGATGAATATCTAAAGAGTTAGATTGAGGACTCATCAAGCACCGTCAAATGATTGTTAAGAGATGATCTCCAGCCTGAGTAGGAGATGGCAATCCTTATCTCTAAAGGCTGATATCTGACCGACCTCTTGATGCAGGTCCTCTGCATAGGAATAGAGATTCGGATGTGTCAGATTAGTTAGGTCAAAGAGTTGACTTAATGAGATCGAGATAACCAAAGTCCTATATCGTATGATGTCACCATACATGCACGCATCCTCTAACCAGAGACAGATGTATTGCTATATGTCTGAGTATGTACATTTGGCAGACCAATAGGTTGATGACCTAACCAAAGTCTATACACTGGCGCGCTAGTGTGCATGTAAGGGCATATGAGTAATACGATCTCTCAAAGGGATCATACAAGTTCAGTTACTAAATCGGAAGACATGAGCTCACTCATGATATATTGGGAAGAATCAAAATCCGTGCACTATCATCTCGCTTTGGAAGCTTGACTGAATTTGTAGGTTTGATATATACTTTTGGAAAGTATATGATCAAGACCTAGGTATGATATATGCTTTTGGAAAGTATATGATCGATACCGACTCCCAATGATCGAATGAGAAACTTACTGATAAAACCATGAAGTAGACAGTATAAAGGTGATCAAATACTTCAGGTTTAATATGAGTCTTCCAGTATGCAGGATGTACAGGTATTGGGAATACCTGAGGGTGATGTGATCATAAACGATTATATAACCATGACGCTTCTATTCCTAGGGAGTGATGAAACGGGTCTGGATTTTAGTGACTCCTCTCAGTAGAAAAGTAATCTGATCTTAGTCCAAATATTGGACATTGATCTGAATGTGATTCAGATGCAATGAGAAGATTAGATTTATGGTCTTGATTTAATCAAGCATCTATGGGAGGCCCGCGATTTGGATTTGAGATATGATCTCAATATCCAAGTCACTATACGTGGAACAATACAGTCGCTCTGTCCTTATCTCCAAGTATCTATGGAACAAACGTATTATCCTTGAATGGGTTCAGGATAATTTCATTGTTGATAATATGTATCCGAGCATTGAGAAAATGGATAATTAAATGTCATTTAATTATCATGAGTAATATGAATTTGATTCATATTATTTGAACAAGAGAAATAAGATCCATGATGATTAAATATGATTTAATTATAATGGATATGAATAATATGGATAGAAATATCCATATTAGTCATATATATTATAAATGTGATTTATAATATATAAGAGAGAGATATTTGTAATTTATATTTGTTAATTAAATGTTAATGTGAATTGGATTCACATTGAGCATTAAATTGAAAATGTAATTTACATTTTATTTTGGGTTGTGAATGTGATTCACAAATTTCCAATGGCATGATTGCAATGTTCACAAAATAAATTGGATTTATTTTATGAAATAATTTACAACAAAGTTGTTTCAAATATTGGAGAGAATCATGAGATAATGTAATCTCTTGTAATAGGAAAAGGGGTTCCACCTTCCATACAGGAAGAGTGGACGGCCACAATTCCCATGAGGAATTGGTGGCCGTCCACCCTCCTTATGGAAGGAGGCTTGCCTCCTTTCATATTTCTCCAATGGAGATTGATTTGATATAAATCAAATTATATTTATTATATATTTGATTTTCATTAAATTAATTGTTGTTGGATTTTTTCCAACAAAATCTAAGCCATTGAAAGAAACACAATCAATGAGGACCATTGGATTTGTATTGTCCCATGGATTGAGATCCATGGATCCCAAAACCCTATAAAAGGAGAGGCACCTCATTTCTCTTCTTTACACACAATGCTTGAGAAGCATATCTCTCTCTCCCTCTCTCTCTTTCTCTCTCTCTCCCTCCCTCTCATGGCCGTCCACCATGGATGCCCAAGAGAGGCTCTCCATCGTCGCGACATCGTCGTTATGCTGCCCGATTGTTTGCTCGTGGATCTCCGTCTCCTTCGGTGTGCCTCGCTCGTGAAGAAGACGTCGGATCTCATGTGTCAAGATCAGGAGATCCTACCGCTTGGATCATCAACATGGATTGCGAGAAGCACGCGGTTCATCCCCGCGCTCGCAAGCGTCTCCTCCGTCGGATCGGACTTGAGACAGGAGGTCTCCTCGTTTAGAGACTCGATCGCAACCACGCTTCAAGAGGTAACCCTAATACTTGTTTGTGGTTTAGATGAAACGATCCGAGAAGTGTTCTTGGATCATGTGGTTTTGTCGCATAAAAATTTTAATTTCCGCTGCATAGAACAACTAATGCGACTAGTCGTTCTTCGTCGTATCCGATACGACAATCACGCTTCCGTGATGCGCTTGAGGATCTAACCATATCCTTCAAGTGGTATCAGAGCCTTAGGTCGACGGTTTCGAATATGATTCGCAAACCGAGGACGACATGGGTTCGTCAAGGTCGCGAAAGTTTTTATCGCATTTGATTTCGCAGATATGTTTAGTAAATAATTTCAGCCGTATTTAAAATGTTTAAGCACGAATTATTTACTTGGATTTCGTTCCCCATTAAATAAGGAAACCATAGGATCTGAGTTTGCGTAAATCGGATTTTTTGTATGCTCGAGATATGGTTGTTTTAATGAACATGTATGCACTGTTGCGGGAACTGTAGATCTTAACATGATTAAAGAGTTAATTATTGTTTTGATCTGCCTCGAAATACATGAAACATCACTTAGATTCTGTCCTAAATCAAGTTAGCAATCCTTGGAAATTACGTTTATCTAATTTGGATTTAAATTGATTGAGATATGTTAATTTTAGTGAGTAGGGGTCATTACTAAAATTGCAGTCCTAATCTAGAACCAAGTGATTGTAAATTAGTGAAATTAATTGTTAATTTCTTTGAATAATCTTGAAAAATATTTGTAAAATATTGGAAGATGATTATTTACCAAATTGACTTGGCCTCAACCAATAAATTGATTGGATGTGATCCAAATCATAATTGGAAACACAATCTTCAAACTTGATGCTTGAATAGGATTGGGAATTGTGTAGCAAATTTCCTTATAATCAAAAATGTTTTGATTATTACTATATGGTATAATTTCGGTTTAAAAACCGATGATCATCTCAAGTACAAATTGATATATCTGGCATTATGCTTTCCCGAGGTGGATATGGTGTCTAGTCGGAGAGCATTGGGGTTGCGGGTTGCAACGTATGTGGTCCGTCCCACTCTCGTCGGTACTGGCCATGACAGCGGGTAGGGATTGTATAATGTCGGAGACAATCAAGGTGTATTTTTCTAATTATTAAAATCCGAATTAATACGTATTTTGAGATATTACCATATATATATATTCAAGTAAAAATGACCAAGTTTGTTGATTGAATTGGTTTGATAATTAATTTAATAAGATTAAATTAATTATGTCCAATTGAGACACTCTATTATGAATAGACTTATTATTTCCCTTGGAAGAATTAATTATATGAATGTGATTCATGATAATTAATTAAAATTTGAATATGAGATGGAGGATCACATAAGTGACATCCATGGTCTCCCGTCAAGGCGAAGAGTTCCGTCGCCAGATATTGTATGTAGGAGACGCATGTCCGAAGTGACAGCTCCTGCATACGATCCATTTGGATCGGGCTCTTCGCTTCTCGAAAGAGTAAGGACGTATACGTAGTGACCCCAATATCGGGTCCTCATATTATTGGGGCGATATTGGATTGCGCATAGCGAGTTGTATTCCTGTTGACGATTGGTTCAATTAATGACGGGTCAACATTGCCTTAGGGGTGGTGGGCCCGGGTGTTAAAGACCGAATTGGGAGATGCAAGTTGGACTTGCAAGGCGGAATGTGTTCCCGCTTCTTTTTATCTGAGTTGTAGGTTCTCATATTATTGGGATGCAACAAAGATAAGGAAGGAGATCCCAGATCTTGCTGAGATATAATGGTAAGTATATTTCTTACATTGAAAGTGATTAAGGGAATGAACTTTCAGTGTTGACAAGGCAAGACAACTTTGATATAAAAATTCCTAAATCAAAGTAAAATGTGTGTATATATATTTATGCAAATTTCTTATTTCAGATAAATCCTTTCATTAAACCCACTCAATGTTATACTCAATAATAACCAGTAAAATATCATGGATTGGACTCATGATCCAGATATTATACTTTCAGTTGGACACATAATGTATGTGGTTGCAATGTGCAAGTTTCCTCATAATATTGAGGAATGACAATTAAATATATAATAGGACTACAACCCTAAGGTTTGTATGTCTCTATAGTCTTGATCTCATCAGATGTACTTTGGAAGTGACATGTCGATGATGATCACAATTGTCAATTAATCCTTATAAAATCTAAGAAGATGTTCTGGCATACATATGTGCTCTTGACATTTAACCATGAATGACATGGTTCTCTGCATTGTGTAGAATGGTAGCTCTTTAAGAGATGATGTATTCAAATTGTTTGAATACCTACCTGAACCAATGTTTCAAGAGTCTAGATTGATGTAGACATGATGAGTGTCATCATTCTACTGTCTATACTCTAGTCATTCATGAAGCTTCATAGTATTCATATTGTATGAATTTAATAAAGCTTGTATAAATGTTGAAATACTCTTACATTGAATTCTTTTGAATTTAACATAAGAGATCCTTAGTCTTAAGCAATGGTTGTGTATACATAAAGGGAGCGCAGTGGAAGCATGGGTTGGACCCGAGTAAGAAATATGGTCAAAGAGTTGACTGTACATCTATGACTTCCATATGTCATCCGAAGAGTTGGCTGAATGACAATACTGCAATAAGTTGATGTGTTGATAGTATGACTATCAAGTCTGTCTAGAATCCTTAGAGAAGGACTCGGATAGAGCATCAGAATAATCTACATAAATCATTGATATTGACTTGCTTACTGAATAAGATAAAGTCTTGTAATTATATCTCAATCTTCTACAACACTTGCAATGGGTTGCATATGTTTTAGAAGACTGAAGAATTTGATCTTAAGGCTTATAGTCATCCACATGGATATTGATGCAATTGTTGTAACAATCTCTATTGGATTGAAAGGCTTCATAATTTCAGTGGGAGAGCCCTTAGTCTTAGAGAATGTCTCTATTACC
Organism: Ottelia alismoides; assembly: GCA_037367405.1. NCBI lineage: Eukaryota > Viridiplantae > Streptophyta > Magnoliopsida > Alismatales > Hydrocharitaceae > Ottelia > Ottelia alismoides. Next base: position 63,327 of record JAZKJV010006285.1, read on the forward strand.
TAGATATTAGAATACACTCATTGCTTATTTCTAAATGTTGGAAATAAACATGAATTCTATGATAAATCTATCATAAAGAGTTATGATGGAGATATTTCAGATAGTAATCTAAAATCTAGTGGACTCCACTAAATTAGAAAATTAATGATCGGTTCATTAACATTTCTAAATACTGAAATTAAACCTTAAGATCAATAGGAGGATGAAGATCATTTGACAATGATCTAACATCAAGCCTTGGACATTTGTCTATTGATTTGATCAATAGACTAGTAAGAGATGAAACTTTAGAATGTCTAAAATTTCAAAACTTACATACTTATGAATATTGTATTCAAAGTAAAATGTCCAATACACCCTTCTTTGGGAATGGTGTAAGATGTCAAGGTATTCATGATCTCATACATATTGATGTATGCGGATCATCTATATCATAGTAAACATTATGGATATATGATATCTACTGATGATTATGTATGATATGAGATTTCTTCTCTTCACTTAGAAACCTTTGAAATGTTCAAAGATTTCAAATAATTTTGATCTACAACCAAAGTTTGAAGGAAGATGAAATGAATTTGATCTAATCAAGGTAGCATGTACCTGTTAGATGAATTCAAAGGATACCTTATGGAGATATGAATATCATTTCTATCTCAATCCTCCTAACACACCTTAACTCAATAGAGTTATAGGGAGATACAATTGGATCATGTGTGACATGATCTTATCAATGATGAATTTTAGCATAATTATCCCTTAGTTTCCAGGTATATATATGTGTAGTAGAGACTACAATATATATCCTTAATAAGGTTTCATGCATGCTGGAATCTAGCACTTGAGAGTGCTGCTTCATTAGCAAATAAAGGATGGTATTGGATACCTATTTTATGACCTTGAGATTCTTAAAATATCTCATCTCTGAGAATGTGATTATTAGAGGTAGAGACTCTTAAGAATCAAGATGAAAATGAAGTGTAGGAACTCATTTAATCTTGAAAAGATAATGAGGCTCCTGAAATTGGAAATTAAAAGGACAATTAAAGATGAAACACTAAAACCTCTTCAAATGAGTTTGAAGAAGGATTCCATGTGTCGGAGAAATCTGACAATGATCGAACTTCATTTGATGAAGCTTCTGAAGATCATAGCATGGATAGATGGATGTTAGCAATAAAATTCTGATGTAGACTTCATATACAAGTGTTGTATATGGACCCTTGAGGATCCACCTATATGGGCAAGATCTGTAAAGGTGTAAATGGATCTTCAAGAGAAAGGGATCTTGATGAGAAGGTAGAGACCTTCAAAGCACGGTTCGTAGCCATGAGCTACACACCAGAAGAGAAGATATTGCTTGCAATGAGACTTGCTTTTCGGTGACCATGCTTAAAACCATCAGAATATTGCTAATCTTAGCTACACAACTTTACTATTGCATCTTCAAGATGTAAGACAAGAATGCATTCCTCTATAAATACCTCTATGAGGATATTTACATGAAGTAGACCTAGGGCTTCATGATTAAGGAAAGCAAGGTGTGCAAGCTAAAGAATCCATCTATGGACTCAAATAAGCTTCTTGAAGTTGGACCATAAGATTTGATGAGATTATAAATGTTATGATTTCAGATAGAATCTTGACGAGCCATGTGAAGCTTAGTGGGATTGCCTTTTGTGTTCATCGTGCTAAATGTAGATGATATCCTAAAAATAATATAAGGATAATAATAAATGTTTTATTATCTGGTTGTTCCATAACTTGAGATATGATCTCAAGGAAACCTCTTGGATCTTAGTTCTGAAGGTGTTCAGAAGTAAAGAGAAGAGGATATTGGGACTGTCACATTAATGGTACACCTTGGACATTTCTTGGAAAAATCCAAGAAAGGCTTCCATCCCTTAAGATATGGTATGACCTATCTAAAGGGATAGCACCTCAAAGAGTTGAGGAAGTGAATGCTAGAACTACTTGCACTTGTGCATTAGTTACGGGAAGCTGAGTGTATGCTAGATGTGTACAAATACCAGATGTCTATCATGCAGTGGGAGTAGTAAACTGTTACTAATCCTACTGTAGAGATAAAACACTTGATTGCAGTAATAACAAAATCTTCATAGATGATGAAGTTTTTGAGAAAGTGATCTCAAAGTCTTATCTTCAAAAGTTTAAGACATTGTCGATAGTGATCTATAAGGGTCTTAACCCTAGATACCTTTGGAGATAGAGATCTTCAGAAATAAGGGTATTCTGGTAAGGATTATGGAAATACTGGTTATGATAATTGTTAAGTTGTAGTGTCAAGGACACTGTAACTAACAAGATTGAGTATTGGTTGCATAAAGATGCAACATTCGCATTAAATGCGAGCACTGTTACTGGGGATATGCAAGTGTCGTAAAAGGACTTGGCGTAGTCTCGCGGGAACAGAGTGATTGATCAGCTTACCTAGCTATTTTCTAAATAGCCTATGATTGTCACATGTGTGCGGGTTTAAATGATTAGCCCATTAATGGCTCTTTGGGCTAGTGAGAGATTGTTGGACATGCGAGCCCACGGCGAGCCATTTTGCAATAAATGTTATTGCAAATATCATTCCCTGATCTGATATGAAGAATAAATAATTTGCATAATAGATCCCTTAGTACAATTAGGGTTATGTACCATGGCCATCTTGATGATTATACAGCTGTTGATTCAATTGTAGAATCATAGAGGCTGGTGCTTGGATGAATATCTAAAGAGTTAGATTGAGGACTCATCAAGCACCGTCAAATGATTATTAAGAGATGATCTCCAACCTGAGTAAGAGATGGCAACCCTTATCTCTAAAGGCTGATATCTGACCGACCTCTTGATGCAGGTCCTCCGCATAGGAATAGAGATTCGGAGGTGTCAGATTAGTTAGGTCAAAGAGTTGACTTAATGAGATCGAGATAACCAAAGTCCTATATCGTATGCTGTCACGATACATGCATGCATCCTCTGACCAGAGACAGATGTGTTGCTATATGTCTGAGTATGTACATTTGGCAGACCAATAGGTTGATGACCTAACCAAGGTCTATACACCGGCGCGCTAGTGTGCATGCAAGGGCATATGAGTAATACGATCTCTCAAAGGGATCATACAGGTTCAGTTACTGAATCGGAAGACATGAGCTCACTCATGAGATATTGGGAAGAAACAAAATCTGTGCACGGTCATCTCACTTTGGAAGCTTGACTGAATTTGTAGGTTTGATATATACTTTTGGAAAGTATATGATCAAGACCTAGGTATGATATATGCTTTTGGAAAGTATATGATCGATACCGACTCCCAATAATCGAATGAGAAACTTACTGATAAAACCATGAAGTAGACAGTATAAAGGTGATCAAATACTTCAGGTTTAATATGAGTCTTCCAGTATGCAGGATGTACAGGTATTGGGAATACCTGAGGGTGATGTGATCAGAAACGATTGTATAACCACGACGCTTCTATTCCTAGGGAGTGATGAAACGGGTCTGGATTTTAGTGACTCCTCTCAGTAGAAAAGTAATCTGATCTTAGTCCAAATGTTGGACATTGATCTGAATGTGATTCAGATGCAATGAGAATATTAGATTTATGGTCTTGATTTAATCAAGCATCTATGGGAGGCCCGCGATCTGGATTTGAGATATGATCTCAATATCCAAGTCACTATACGTGGAACAATACAGTCGCCCTGTCCTTATCTCCAAGTATTTGCGGAGAAAGCGCATTATCCTTGAATGGGTTCAGGATAATTTCATTGTTGATAATATGTATCCGAACATTGAGAAAATGGATAATTAAATGTGATTTAATTATCATGAGTAATATGAATTTGATTCATATTATTTGAACAAGAGAAATGAGATCCATGATGATTAAATATGATTTAATGATCATGGATATGAATAATATGGATAGAAATATCCACATTAGTCATATATATTATAAATGTGATTTATAATATATAAGAGAGAGATATTTGTAATTTATATTTGTTAATTAAATGTTAATGTGAATTGGATTCACATTGGGCATTAAATTGAAAATGTAATTTACTTTTTATTTTGGGTTGTGAATGTGATTCACAAATTTCCAATGGCATGATTGCAATGTTCATGAAATAAACTGGATTTATTTTGTGAAATAATTTGCAACAAAAGTTGTTGCAAATATTGGAGAGAATCATGAGATAATGTAATCTCATATAATAGGAAAAGGGGTTCCACCTTCCATATAGGAAGAGTGGACGGCCACAATTCCCTTGAGGAATTGGTGGCCGTCCACCCTCCTTATGGAAGGAGGCTTGCCTCCTTTCCTATTTCTCCAATGGAGATTGATTTGATATAAATCAAATTATATTTATTATATATTTGATTTTCATTAAATTAATTGTTGTTGGATTTTTTCCAACAAAATCTAAGCCATTGAAAGAAACACAATCAATGAGGACCATTGGATTTGTATTGTCCCATGGATTGAGATCCATGGATCCCAAAACCCTAAAAAAGGAGAGGTACCCCATTTCTCTTCTTTACACACAATGCTTGAGAAGCATATCTCTCTCTCTCTTTCTCTCTCTCTCCCTCCCTCTCATTGCCGTCCACCATGGATGCCCAAGAGAGGCTCTCCATCGTCGCGACATCGTCGTTATGCTGCCCGATTGTTTGCTCGTGGATCTCCGTCTCCTTCGGTGTGCCTCGCTCGTGAAGAAGACGTCGGATCTCGTGTATCAAGATTAGGAGATCCTACCGCTTGGATCATCAACATGGATTGCGAGAAGCACGCGGTTCATCCCCGCGCTCGCAAGCATCTCCTCCGTCAGATCGGACTCGAGACGGGAGGTCTCTTTGTTTAGAGACTCGATCGCAACCACACTTCAAGAGGTAACCCTAATACTTGTTTGTGGGTTAGACGAAATGATTCGAGAAGTGTTCTTGGATCATGTGGTTTTGTCGCATAAAAATTTTAATTTCTGCTGCATAGAACAACTAGTGCGACTAGTCGTTCTTCGTCGTATCCGATACGACGATCACACTTCCGCGATGCGCTTGAGGATCTAACCATATCCTTCAAAGGTTAGGTCCCTTGCAGACGAGTTCGGCATTGACCATCAGGTTTCCACACCGTATCACCCTCAGACTAATGGTCTTGCCGAAGTATCGAACCAGGAGATAAAAACTATCTTGCAGAAGGTTGTCCGCCCAGACAGAAAGGATTGGTCACAGCTTTTGGACTCGGTCTTGTGGGCCTATCGGACTTCCTTCAAGAATCCATTGGGGACATCTCCCTTTCGACTCGTCTACGGCAAGCCGTGCCATTTGCCAGTGGAAATCAAACATAAATCTTTTTGGGTAGTCACTGAGTTACTGTTAGATCCCGAGAGTATAGGAGAACAGAGAAGAGCAGAGTTGGCAGCCCTGGAGGAACTGAGAGATACAGCCTTTTCCAACAGCCTACAATGTAAAGAGAAAGTGAAAACATGGCACGATTCCCATATCAGCCATAAACAGTTTGAGCCAGATCAGAGAGTATGGTTGTTTGATTCCAGGCTGAAATTATTTCCAGGAAAATTACAGAGCAAGTGGAAAGGTCCATATGTGGTCAGAAAGGTACATGACAATGGCAGCATCGACATATCCGAACCGTCATCTTCATCTACCTTCCGTGTCAATGGTCAACGCCTGAAGCTATATCTAGATCATGATCCGCTGACCATTGACGTTGCCCCCATTCTTTTGGTATGAGATGTGTTCTTTGACTCATATCATCTACATCTCATACATGGTGATCAAGTCCATCTTCCGTTGTACAGATCCATCTGTTCATATAACTTTTTCATCTGTTGATTTATTTTCTTCTTTTCTTCATTTCTTCTTTTCCTCTTCTATTTTCTTTATCTATCAAAAAGGTGTCACCCCTTGTAGACAGTTTTCCATACTTAGGACGTACTTTGTCCTAAGTATAGGGCGGTACACACCCCGAGCATTTCTATTCTTTGATCCTCTCCGTTGTCTCCTCTTCTTGTCTATACTCAGGGATATCTTACCCTATGTATAGGGGGGACAATCTAAGTACGATCTGTTCATCCCCACCCTTGACCCTCCCTGCATTGTGTACAGTCTGTTATACTTAGGATTATTTGATCCTAAGTATAGGGGGGACGGTCAACTTCTCATTATTTCATTCATTTCGTTATTTATTCTTTAGACTTGTCTATACTTAGTACGAGTTATGTCTTCTCTTTTCTCTCCGATCTATGAGGACATAGCTCAAGCTAAGTATAGGGGGGTCGTATATACTGTGTATATACTTTAGCCATAACTCGTACTTTCGTATTTTCTTAATATGGCTAATTATTCTTTAAAAATCATTAAAAACCTTAATAAAAAGATGTCATCATTCCTCAAATACTTTTTGTATTTACTGATTAATAAATCAGGCAAACATATTTTTTTTGCAAAATGTTTGAAAAATAGTTTGAAAATCCTGGTGAAAAATCTTTTGAAAACTATCTGGAAAACGTTTTGTTACATGTTTTCAACCTTTGTAAAAATGTGTGGTTTGAAAAACTTATTTTCTTTGTGTGAAATAAAATGTTTGAAAAATTATTTGCAAATGGTTTGAAAAATGGTTGTAAAAATATTTGAAAAATCTATATATACTGTTTTGAAAATCTTTGCAAAATGATTTTCAAATGTGTGTATATGTTTGTAAAATGCTTGTAAAAATTATTTTGGACTAGAGTTTTCAAAAATTCTTTGAAAAACTTGTGTCAAATAAGTTTGAGGAATACATACATCACACCTAAAAATCATCTATGTATATGAAATTGATCACTTACCCTTGTAAATTCTTAAAATCCACTTCTTGTATATATAAGAAGCACTCCCGTGTACACATATTTAACCTAGATTTCAGCCAAAACCTTTTGTTTTCAAAAATTCCAAAAACATTTGCAAAATTAAAATCCAAAAACATCTGAAAAACTTTTCAAAAATCTAAAAAAAATGCATATGCATCATCTTTTCAAAAATCCATAAAAAAGTTCAAAACCTTTGAAAATTGCATCACAAAAATATTTTCTGCATCGCATTGCATAGCATGAGCATTTTTCGGATTGAGTTTGATAGTTGAACAAGTCTAAGTAAAATCCGGAGATTGGAGCTTGGTTGGACCTTAAATCTACCTAATTAATAGGAACCTTATAGGAACTGGTATTGAGGTACTTCAGGTCTAGTTGACTTAATTCTTTGAGGATCACGGGACTTGGTTCAATGGATTCTTGACTGCCTAAGTAGAGTATTTCGGAGCATACGCATGACTCTTGTTGATAATGACCTAACTTGGACACATGCACCTTTCACATGGCTCAACTCAGTTGGAGTGGTGAGGGGGTTGGATTTGCCGGTATGAAATTAACCCTTATCTCCCCCTACTTTATTTAATGTTCATTTCATCCATTCTTTATTCATTTTGGGACCTATTTTTGGTTCCACTTTGTACACATCAAATAAAGAAAATTTGTACATGAAAGTTGTAGATAATTTAATAAAGAAAAATACAAAATTGATTTCACTGAAAAATAATGTACAGATAAAAAGTTATGGTCTGAATAAAAATCTAGAATCCCAACTTCCCAGACCCGTATCTCACAACTGAGAACTCGAAATGTACCAAACTCACCTTTAATTGTATATAGCATAAAATAATCTATTTATTGGGGGTGATTTCGTATTTTTCGGAGTTACGGTTTGAATGTTGAGTTTTGGACCCTTGTAGTATACTTGTACTGATTAAATATTCAATTTATTATTTATTCATTATTTTTGTAATTTTATATTTTTTTATAATTTTATAAATATTATTTATAATAATTATGTACATTAAAATCAGTGTAAAGATGCAAATAAAACTCAAAATAAAAATATATGTATATATTATACATAAGTAAACTACCTATACTTATACCTATACATTATATACTTTTATTTTATTAAGTACATAAAATAATTCAAAAAAAAAATAAAACAAAAGTATAATTAAGTATATAAAAGTATTTTATAATTTTATAAAATAATAAATATAATTAAAGAAATTAAAAATACCAAAATAAAATAAAAGAATAAAATACATAGATAAAGATACCTATAGAAAGCATAAAAGTAAACTTGTAAAAATATACCTCATAAAAATAATAAAAATTACCATAAAATACTACATAAAATAATAAATATTTTCTATTTTATAACCAAAAATTAATAAAATCATTTTCGATTTTTAAATGATTTAATAATCCTTTTTCGAGGGATTTTCCCTTATTGGTCCACGTGGACCAATCAGGCGACAATCAAAGTTGACCTTGGTCAACTGGCTGTCCTAGCCCTGGAAGCTTGTCAGAGCCTTGGTTTCGACCCTTTTTTGTCGATTTTTTCCAGGCCAACCCTTGCATTATTTCATGTCGATCCCTTCTTGACTTTTCATCTTCCATGATAGAGGATGCCCGCCCAAGTGAAACATTAGGCTTTGGATCAAAGATCTGCTCGATACGCCTCGATCTAGGAGCCTCTCCAATCACGGGGTCAAACCAAATATATGGGGCACCCGACTTCGATTTGAAGTTTGACACCTTCGGTCCACCCTTCCTCGCTCCACTCGTGCTTCAAGCCTTCCTGAAGGTGACAGCTCCAGCGGCGTGCATTCAGCCAAGGCAGAGGAAGTCGGAGGCGTCTCCACCACCTCCCCCAACTTTGGCGGTTGAGGTACCCGTCCCTCCGGTCTACACCGTCGAGGAAGCCATCTCCCTTTCAAACCTTTCATGCATTAGCTTAGCCTTAGTCGTAGGAGTAAAACCCCTCTAGAAATTTTGCAATCCATCGCGTGAATCGCCCAATTACATCTCCTCGCCGGAGCGCACCTCCGGCCAACTCCCCCCACGTCGATTTTCGCCACGCTTCCACTCTCTCGAGGTCCAAGCAGTTTGCCCTGGACCTTCTAACCATCTTTGCAGGTCAAAGGACTTTGACTAGAGCCTGGAGGCGATTTTGGAGCTTCGCCGGAGCTCACGGGGCTCTATAGCTTCGCCGCCCTCTAGCTAGCGCCTCGGCCACCGCCGAGCTCTTTTGAAGCCCCCAGAAGGAAGACGAGACCTCAGGGACCCTCCAGCCGCATTTTGGAGCCAAGAACGTCACTGGAGGAGGAGGAGCACCGTTGAGAACCTCGGCTCGCCGGAGTTCTTCCGCGGCTCTTGCTCCAGCCCCCGCCGCCGTCGGATCAAGGAGGAGCCCCAGACGCTACAGCTGCCGTTGGATCGAGCCTGATCATCACCGTCGGATCCTCTCGCGAGGATCTAATCCCAGCCATCCAAGCCGAAGCGTCATCGCGTGTCCAGGGCGCGCCACGTGGCAAGTGAACGGCCCACAACCGTTCGATCTCCTGAGCGAGGAATTTTCGCAAGTATACCTCGCAACTTTTGTAATTTTATTTTAGTCTTGAAACTTTCCTTGGTAGTTTAAAACTTTTGTATAATTTGCAAGTAGGCCCTTGAACATTCCATATTAGCAAATAGGTCCTCTGCCACGTCACCTCACGTGACCTGTTCACGTGAGGTGTGGGCATTTTGCAACGAGGCCCTTGGCCCTTTATTTATTTTGTCTTAGTACACTAAATTTTGTATCAAGTGTTAACTTTTTGGGAAGTTTGTAAGTGAGCCCCCGAAGGTTGTTGATATTACGAATAGGTCCCTACCAGGCGCATGTAAGTCACGCGCCCTGGTGGACATTTTGCGCCGACATCCTTGCGGGTTTGAACATTTATACTTGGTTCGTAAATTCGAATATTAAGAGTTAAATTTTGTGGAAATTGCTTGTATGCCCCTGGACTTTTGTGTATTTGCATATATACCTCTGCCAGGCTCTAACATTTTTGTGAACTTGTCTGATTTATTTAAGGCTTCATTGTAACTGAAAAATTCCACAAAAATTATGTTAAGCTCATGTTAACTTGCACTTTCACGCCATATTTTTGCATTTGCATTTTATTGCATTTTCATATCTATTAAAATTCAAAAACATGCATTTTTCATACTATTTGCATTAGAAAATCCATAAAAATTATAAAATCGTTTTGAAAAATTCCAAAAAATATATATTTTGTGTGTTTTGTCATCTACTCGTTTCCTTCCAAAAACCACTAAAAATTGCAAAAGGAAAACCTTAAAAATTAGAAAACCCCTAAAAACTTCATGAAAATCTACAAAATTTTAGAAAAATCACAAAAATAGAAACTCAGTTGTTGTGTCTTCCCTATTTCATGATATTTATTTTAAAATTAATTTGGGAAAATTTTGACACTGTTTGTCATTTTACATTCCCATTTTAAGTTTGGCCAGCCTTGTTGTTCACTGTTTTCTTTATTTTGACTTTTAAAAATCCAAAAACATTTTGAAAAATACCCAAAAATCACAAAAACAGTAGAAAATTATAAAAATACCAAAAAGATTTTATTCTTGAGTTTTTTGGCTATTTTTGCATATTTTTATAAATATTGTAGCACCTCTTTTATTACCTTATTTATATATTTCAATATAAAAAAAGAAAAAAATATATTAAAAAATTAAAAATGAAAATACAAAATTAAAAATTAAATTAAAAAAATAAAAAAATATTAAAAACCCACAAAAATCCTTGCATTGCATAGTGTAGACATCACTTCACATTCACTCACACACATTAGTTTGATCTACCCTGTTTGCTCCCTGTGTTCGAACTCTCTACGTGCTTGCTTCCTATACACCATTTATGTAGAGTTAAAAATAAATTTTAACTTCACATTGCTTGTCATTGTTTGATATCTATAGTGTGGGTTAATTGTTGATTAAATCCATATTTTGATTGGTCAACACTTCGATTGTGTTCCCGCCTTGTGAGGAATACAAGACCGATCAACTTTTGGGTTTATCAGGGACCCCTTAGCTTGTTCAGTTTTTGTTGTGGCTTTTTACGCGATTTGGTTTTCTTTACTGCCTTTTCCGATTTCTCGCGGTTTCTCGAGCCCCTAGCCTTAGGAATTTCTGCTTGATTGTGACGTAATTCATAGGATCCAAACACCCTAATACATTTGCATGTTCCTATAGTTCGGTAATTGGACCTATAATAAAAGATTAATAAAATAGTCAATTCACTCCTTTCGAGCCTATGTGTCGTGAGCCCGCCCTGTCAAGCGCTACTCCTGAACTCGACCTGTCGAGAAGAGGAGGGGTGGACCTAGACCGGACTCTTGGATCGGAGGTTGGTGGTTGACTAGCCGTTCTTTCGAGTAGCACTGCGATTTAGGGACTCGGTTTTCCGCCTGCACCATTTAGGTAGTTTATTTTCAGTCTTTCAATTCGGTGCGGATCATTTTGCATGTAGATTGCTGGAGTCAGATACGCATTTCTTACTCTGCATGCATCATTGATTTCATCGCGCATCGGCTTTTTCGACTTCTCCCGCCTGATTTTTGGACTTAATAAACAGGAGAATCGAAAAATTCGTTAGGCGATTTTGCTTTTATTGAAAAACATCTAAAAAGAAAAACAATAAAATCGGGATTGCTAATTACACTTGACCTAAAAGACATCTCATTGAAAATCTGTCTTGGGGAGAGTAACCCCCTCCTTGTTTGGTTTGGATGAGCGAGAGAGTGACACGCACCTTAGGATAGAGCCACATCTGAATTTTTCTCGACTGATTACCGGCTCTTCTGTACGGGACAGTCGGTTGAGAAATATTTGGATTCCTATTTAGCTCACGTAATCGCTCTGATAGACTGAATGATCACCTAAAATAAAATTGACAAGATAATTGACCGATCCCTTTCGGTCTTCAGCTCGTGTGCGTAGGTGAATCGGGGGTTTGCTTTTTCATCTTCTGTGATTTCCAGATCCCTTCTGCTTTCCCTCTTCTTCTCTATTCATCTGTCTACCACCTACCCTCCCTTCAGTCTTCTCCTTCTCCTTTACCACTAGATGATGGACCCCCCTCACCTCGAGCCGACTCTTGCCTCTTTTTCTTCACCATCTGACCATCAGTCCAGTCCACCTTCTAGGGAGGTCGGACCTCCGACCAACCTCCCTCTCCCTCCCTCCCATCCCATTCATTACTCTAGGCATGCTGCGCTTGACGTCCGAGGATACCATACAGAGCAGATGCGAGACCCGGACGAGGCCATTGCTGAGTTGAGCGTGCACTCCGTTCGTGATCAGAGAGAACAGTGGAGATCATCAGATAGATCCTATCCCAGATTGATGGAGGAGAAGATAGCACAGGGAGCTCAGTCAGCTTCTACACTAGGTCCATTCGTCTTGGATTTGGATTACATTCAGAGACTGCCGACATTTTCAGGGGAGGCGCACGAGGAGCCTTATCTTCACCTGTCCGCATTCGAGGAGTTTTGCAGAGCACGGAGATATTCAGATATCACTGCAGAGGAGCTGATGAGGAGGACCTTCCCATTTACACTTCATGAGAGAGCCATGAGATGGCACAGACGATTGGGGAGGGCATTCGATACGTGGGGAGAGCTATGCCGAGAGTTCTTACAGAGATACTTCCCCCCACGTAGAGCAGAGTTTATGCGGTCTTTGATCACCGAGTTTTCAGTTGACCCCCAGGGGCCACTACATGAGGCATGGCCGAGGTTTCTTGACCTCTTGAGGAGATTTCCAGACCACGGACTTCCACTGCCAGACTTGATAGAGATCTCCATGCGGGGGATGACCGCAGAGCAGATAGCACTGTTGATTACCACATATGGCAGTTCACACCGCAGTTCCGACATTCACCTACTGGACACCATCTCGAGTTTACTTTCACAGAGAGCTTTTTCACGAGATGCCCTAGTCGGGACAACACATGCGGACGTCGCAGTACCAGTGCGGTGTGTCTCATTACATGAGGATTCAGTTTTTACACACCAGCCAGAAGACGTGGATCATGTAGCACCACAAACAGAGGAGATGACTACGATAGCAGAGGTTCGGACCCAGAGTCTACTTGAGTTCCCGTTGGAGTTCCAACTGGAGTTCGAGTTAGCCCCAGAGTTCCCATTTGACGAGTCTTGGATATCAGATCTTCTGATACTCCAGGAACCAGAGGAGCCCCCACTACTACAGCCATTGTCTCAGCCACTTCAGATTCCAGTCCCGGAGGATTCAGCCACCTTTCTGCATAGATACTTCTCGGAGTTCGACAGCTACCAGGACTCAGCCCGGCAGCTACAGCCCGATGAGGGACACTAATTTGAGAGTTCAGATATAGATAGTCCCGTATTCGAGTCTTTTGTCCTCCACTCCGATGAGATAGACACACTTGCTGAGGATCAGTTGGCAGCCAACATAGCCGCAGAGCGAGGATCAGCCGCAGACACTTTGCCAACCTCCGCGGTGTTGACTAGTACCTTCTCCTGCTTCTAGATTGCCGAGAGCCAGATTTCAGATGATGACGCAGCCTGGTGCACTGAGTGGATATTTCACAGCAGCGTAGATGCCTATCTAGATCTTGATCCTCTACTATTCACCTCTGATCTTGCATCTCTCCCCGAGGGTTATCTGCGGGAGGATGCCGCACTCGATGAGTACTCGGTTTCACCTTCTGAGAGTGTTTCTGATCTGGCGGAGCTCGAAACCGAGTCTTTAGATCCTTCTGATTCTGAGTCTTCTCACCTCGACGACCCTCGCGAGGATGAGCCCGTCTTGGAGATATTCGATGATCTGTCTGATCTACTTCTATTTCATGCATCGGATGTCAGTCTTCTTAGAGAGTCTCCTGATCTGGACTGTCCATACCTTCTTGAGACACTGATTGACGTGGAGGATTCTATGACTGATCCATCCTTCTCCACGTTTGACTTCTTCGGCTCCACACTTTCACTCCAGTCTGACCTAGAGCCGACGATTTCCTTTGTGCTACCGGATCCCGATCACTTACTTCCACATCATTGGCCGGTAGTAGACACCCGCTTGATTGCATACCTGGGTGTCTTACTTTACACTGTTGTTTTCGTCGTTGTTCTCACACCGAGACTGCGGCGACAGTACGGCATTCGACTTACCGATGTCGTCCTGAACCAGGATACCGCATTATCCTAGCCTTTGCGCCCAGCTAGGGGCGTAAAATCTAGCGCTTGTTGAGAGGCACCTCAACATTGTACTCTTTTGTATATACATGTTTTGGCTTAGTTCGATCTTTCTTTCTTCCGTTCTTGTTTTCACCCCAGGTCTCGCTTAGGATTATCTTTGCTATACTTAGGATATTCCTCATCCTAAGTATAGGGGGGTGGAAACACCGGGTTACTCGTTCGTTATGTTTCATCACTTCTGGTGTTGCCTATACTTAAGGTTCTTCACCTTAAGTATAGGGGGAGTGATGCCCCTCCTTCTTGTATATATTTGTTTTCTTCGTGTCTTTCTACCCCTATTTTGCTGCCTATACTTAGGGAAATTTCACCCTAAGTATAGGGGGGTAGACCCTGTACATTCGCCACTAGGTTTTCCCTTAGCGTACAGCCTGCTATACTTAGGATTATTTGATCCTAAGTATAGGGGGAAAAGCCGAGATCCTCTTGATTTTCTATTCATTCATTCATCTTTATATATAGCCTTCCTTTTCACTTCCCTATACTAAGCGCGAGTTATGTCTTCTTCATCGCTCTTGATCACTCTGAGGACATCGTTCGAGATAAGTATAGGGGGTGTGTATATATTTCATATATACTTTAGCTATAACTCGTACTTTGTGTGAGTGTGTTAATAAATAAAAATGGCTAAATACCCAAAATCCATAAAAATTAAAAAAAATCTGTAAATAAACATTCCGTTATTGCACATACATAGCTATGGTACAAAGTATTTTTGTAAAAATGTTTTCGAAAACTTTTTGTGTAAAGATTGTGTAAATATTTGCATAAAAAAATTATGTATATAGTACAAAATTTTTCCAAAATGTTTTGAAAATTAAAAGTTTACAAAAATCTTGTGTAAATGTTTGTAAATATTTTGCAAAACTTGCATTCATGCATACATCCATGGTTTCAAAACATTTTTCAAAAATTTTGCATATGTGTAAATATTTGTAAATAGCATCTTTGTAAATACTTGTATAGTTTTTCCTGGATCATAGTTGACATTTAAACTAGCCTGGAATTAAATTGGGAAATGGAGCTTGATTAAGATCTTAATCCACCTAATTCTAAGAGGAATCTTATAGGGCTTAGGGTTAAGGCTTTTCGGGTCCATTGGGACTTAATTCTTTGAGTCCACTAGGCTATGAGCATATGTCATCTTAATGAGCCTAAGTAGAGCACTTAACAACACACGCATGACTCTCAGAGACAATGGCTTGACTTGCACCAGCACTTTACACATAGCTCTCCACAGATGAGGTGGTGAGGAGGCAGTTTCCTTTGGCTTGGGGTAGCATATGAGGTAGTACTTCTAGGCGGAACCTCTCTTCTTCTTCTAGTGAAGGAAGTGCACCTCAACTTGGTCTAGTGGTGATGAAGGCTAAAGACAGAAGCTGTGGGTTGCAATAAAGCTTCAAAAGAGGGATAGTCTACTGGCTCAAGAGGAAAAACTCCTTGTATATATGCTGCACCATGTAGATATGTTGTACAATTGCACGAAAAAAATGTGCAAAAAGAAAAGAACTCCAAAAAATTGGTGGGTCAGATTGAAAATTTAATAACCCCACCGGAGTGTATATAGTCAAATAAAGCAAAAGCTTATGGTATACATGTTACATCTCATGAAGCTTGCAGCGGGAGACTCAGCTACACTGGTTAGAGCTCCCAAGGATACATGGCTACACTGGCCATGGTCCATTCTCTTCTTCCCCCTCTTCTTGAGCCGGTTGCACTTGAACTTAGAAGGGAATACCCCGCTTCTCGAGGAAAGAGTTGCTAGACCGAGGCATTAGAGTTACCAGGTTGGGGGGAGGTTGTTTCTTTGTTACTTCTGAGGTGGGGAGCTACATATCATGTACACCGCATGGAAAGATTCATGGTCATTAGAGTTTGTGTATGTAGACTTGTTCTGATTTGGTTTATTGAGGAGTCTTGCCCATAGATTGGTGGAACTTAGAGGCTGTTGAGTTTTAAGCTTAAGTCCAAATAAGGTTCCGACACATTAATAATCCAAAGATCTGATCGAGCTCCATATTTCAATTTAATGAAGGCAAGTTTACTAATCAGCCTTAATCCATGTATATTCTCCTCCTTTTCTTTCTCTTTCTCTTTTTCACTTCTTTTTCAAATAAGTGTTTGCTAAGGGACTAGCAAAGTTAAGTATAGGGGGGTGATGAATACCCATTCATCACTCTTTATTCTTTTATTTTAGCTACAAAACCTTTGCCAAACACATGTATATTCATATAAATACAAATAATTATCAAATTGCATGCATTGTATAAAATTAAATAATTAGCATGTTTTTGTGCATAAATAAAAGAATAAAGAGATAAAAGAAAAGAGGGAGATATTTAGAATAAATATTGAGCGACCTAATCCCAAGGGAGGGCTCAACATGGGCCTGACCGCATAAAACCAAAGTAGAGAGAGATAAGGAAGCTCATATGTGTAAATATACCTGTAAATAAAATAAAAATATTTTCCTCTAAAAATAAAAATGAAAATGGGTTTGTATATATTTGTATATATCTGTAAATACAAAGCCAAAATAAAAATAAGAAAATTAAAAAGAAATAAAAATCTCTTCTTCACTTGTATATTCATCGTGTACATAAGACCACCTACCTATTTATTTAGCCCTATAAATAAATAAATAAAAATTCCATAAAAATTGTACATATTCTATACTTCATAATGTAAATAAATAAAATAAAAACCATAAAAACAAAAATAAAACAAAAAGAATAAAAATAAAGATCGAAATAAACATTGTGTATATACCATGTACATACTTGTATATATCTATTTATTTACCCTTGTAAATAAATAATAAAAATAAAATAAAAATGTATTCTTATTCCAAATTTTATCATATAAATAAATAAAATATAAAATTGGAATAAAAATGTATAAAAATAAGTAATTAAAAATAAAAATCAAAAATACAATATTGTATATATACCTATATATAATATTATATTGTACATACCTTATTTTTATTTCAAAAAAATAAATAAAAATCACAAAAAAATAGTTTAAAATAAAATAAACTTTTTTTATGTTTTGAGTTTTTCGAAATTCGGTCATTTTCTATTTATTATTTAATTTACAAAATCCTAATAATTGGTAGGCTCTGATTGGACCACGGGGGTATGTTGACCCCCGGTCTACTCTCCCCCCAGGACCACCAGAGCCGGGTTCGAGACGTCCGACCCGATTTCTACCATTTCTCCCCGTTCGACCCGATTGCTAAACACCCAAACCCCGGGCTCCATTTGCTCATCGATCATCCTAGAACCATGCCCGGGGTGGGTTATCGGGGTCAAAGCTCCGATAAGCTCGCCCGATCGTCTCCAAGCCGGGCCCCTAATCATATAAAGCATCGCCTCCGGTAGCCTGTTCACTCATCTCGGGTCTTCCCCCTTGACACCAAGGACCTCCTCCGGCTCGCCTGAGTGACAGCGGCGCGATCTGAAGTGGAAGTGAGGCTTGAGGCGTTGGGAAACCTCTGATCCGGTGGCTTCGCCGTGGTGCGCCGCCGCGAGAGTGCCCAGCCTCGGGATCCGACGCTCCCTTGCAGGCAAAGACCCCCGGAGCTCCCCGAGCTCCAGCACAGTCGACCTCCTCTGCCAGGTAGGTAGTTTAGCTGGTAGTTTAGTTTAATTTAGGTTTTGCCCCAAATCGCTCCGCCACCTTCACCGACCAAATTCGTCGTCTCCGTTCACCCATTTGCCACTCCGACCCGACCTTCACCTTCACGAGCCTTCTCTCCACCTTCTTCAGTCAGACACCCAACCCTAACTCGCCCCGGAGCAGGGACTTCGGTCCTCCTCCGTCGTCGCTCGCTAGAGGACCTCCATTCCGTCGCACCTTTCACCTTTCACGTGCGCTAACAGGTCGAGGAAGTTTGCCCTCGACCCCTCTTTCTTCCTGTGCAGGTATCAGGTCAAATCGACCTCATCTGGAGGTCGGAACTTCAGAGCACAGGAGCTCCAGGTCTTCACCGTCGCCGGAGCTCTCCAGAGTTCCCCGTCATCATCGGAGCGGTCCATCGGCTACGGACTATCGAAGCGCACCTATTCCACCCCTTAACAGCAGCATCGTAGCTCCTCAGCGCGCGCACGAGTCCGGCGAAACTCGTCGGCGACGAGTTCCTGGAGCATCTTCCCCGACCGTCCGATCAGCTCTCCCGCTCCAGTTGTGATCCACGCCCTTCCTTTGAGGAGTCACATCACCGTCCGGTCCTTTTGGAGAACTGATCAGGGCCACACGATCAGATGAAGAGGAACCCGTGATGCGGAACCCTTCGATCTCCACGTGCCCTCTTCAGAACCGTCAGATCAGCGAGGGTTTACCCACAGAGCATCGCATCCATCAGATTAGCCACGTGGGAGGCCTATAGCTGTTCGATCCGAGCTGCTTCCCTTCGTTGAGGCACCGTCGTTCTCAGCCGTTCGTTCAGCTATGTGGCGCCATCTCAGCCTTCGGATAAATAATAGGGGTAATTGCTCTTAGGCCCCTTCAGTTTTTGAATTTACATTTTAGTTATGTAAATATTTTTCATAGTTGTTTTTATTTTGGTTAATTTGCATCACGGACCCTATTTTTCTGGACATTTGCATTATCCTCCCTGTTTATAGTGGTCACGTGCCTCGCCACGTGTGTTAGTGGGTTATTTGCATTTTATACCCTGCGTTTCTGGAATGTTAATGTTTATATCTTTTAAAATAAGAATGACATTTTACTCCTCCCAGGCCTGGGTCACGTGTGCCGTGCATGTTTTCTTGGACGTTTTGCATTTTCGACCCCCAGTTTCTCATATTTGTTACGATTTAGTGCCTGGAACTTATTTTCTTTGCATCTAGGTCCTTGTGCACTGTACCTTGTTGTTCGATTTTAATAAAATATCAAATCAAGTCCAAATTTCACGAAAATTGGATACATGGCTCCTACCACTGTGTAAAATTTTTGCTAAAAATGTGGTACATTTTTGAGCATTTTTGTTATTTTTAAAAATTCAAAAACATCAATTTTTCTTACTATTCAGTTTTGAAATTCACAAAAAAATTCTAAAACATCCTCAAAAATTACAAAAACATTGTATTTAATGTGTTTTGTTGTGTTTGATTTTCTGACCAAGTTTGCTCATTTTTGAACATATAGAAAATATAAAAATTGAAAAAACATTGAAAACCTTATAAAAATTCTAATATATAATTGAAAAATCAAAAAATAATAAATCTAGTGACTAATTTTTCCTTGTATGTCATACTTTACAGGAAAATTACCTCCAGGCTTTGATAGGGCCATTATCTATTTTATTTTGGCCCTCCAAGCCTGACTGGACAGCATCATTTGTTTTTGGTCTTCTTTTATTTTTATAAAATTCCCTAAAAATCAGAAAAATACCAAAAATTCTCCAAAAACATAAAAAAATATAAAAAACATAAAAATATTTTTGTTTGAATTTTTGGATGAATTTTGAGTAGTTAAATAATTTGTCCAAGTTGCTTATTTTGTTACTTTCCTATTTTCTTTATTAATTTAAAAATCCAGAAAAATATTAAAAATATTAAAACCCACCAAAAATACTTTTCTTTTTATTTGATTTCCTTTTTTACTACTTCGTAGGCCGCGAGGCCATTACATGCTCCCTGAGTCCGACCCTGGTCGCTATACCATGCTAATCTAATAGCCAGGGCCACTATTGAGTTTCTTTGACTTTTATCTTGTTTTGGTGGTCTGATCTCACAATTTTCTTGTTGAGCTGAGATCTCTATCGATCCGGGTCGCAACGACCCGAGAGTGATTTTTTTTATCTGATCCGGATTGACCGATTTTTGGCTCATCAGCTGCTATGCGGTGAGGCGTGCCGTAGATAGTGCCTGGAGGTTGTCGCCGTCGAGGAAAGGGGCTATTGTCACCGACCCTATCTTGATTTCTCCTTCACTGTTTGCAGATCTAGCAGATGGGCTGGAAGGAGGTCAGCGATGAGGGATTTATAGGAGGGGGAATGGTGTCAGTTATGCAAGGAAGGCTATACAATGGCTGTGAGATGTTAATGCGTCGGCCGTTACGCAGAGGTCGACGAAGGTGTAACGAAGAAGGTTGAGGAGGAGGAGCGACGTTTGTGGGAGGAAGGGGAGGGGGTGGAGAGCATGTGCTCCTCACGTGGTTGGCAGGCTATGGGGGAAGGGTCACGTGCTACGCACTTGACCAGGAGAAGAGAGGTGAGTGGGGGTGGTCACATGAGGAGGGAGAGGGGTGGGGAGGTACGTGTGGGGCACGTGCCTAAGAGAAAGATAGAGATGGGAAGGGAAGAAATGAAGAGAGATTAAACTCTTTGCTTACCTCCAAGCAAATTTTAGTGAATTAGAAAGTTGAATCCCTGATTATGCATGTGTGAAATTCAAGACTTGTCTCATTAAGAATCATTTGTTTTAATGGTCCTAAAATTCTAAGCTCAATCCAGGCTCTAATCAAAAGGAATCAAACATCTCTATTAGCAGACTCTCTACGTGTACATATAGCATAAGAAATATGATGTTTAGTGTGTACTGCAATCATGAGAGTCGAGTCGAAGAGTAACTCAAAGTCATGTTCTAAGAGACTCTCCCCAAGACCCAATCCTCAACACTAGGTAATAAATCAATTCTTGCATCCAGTCTACCATCTCAATAGTTTTTCAGACTTGAAAGTGTATATGATAGGCCAGATGATGGAGGGTTTATGTTTGTGTGTTTTCTTCTCTCCCTCACATTGGAACAAGGATCCTCCTTTATTACTTACCACATGTATTTTTGGTTGTTAAACAATGAGTTCATCAAAGGAGATTGAGTCATATGTACTTTTTTCCTTGGGAGTACATCGGGATGTGTCTTCTTTAAGTATCTAATATACTTACACCCAGACTTGTATCACTTATGATGTAGAGCTCTTTTTGAGGTACTAGCTCGACTCATTAATTCTAAATGTCTTTGGTCCAATTAGACACTTTGAAAATGATTGGGAATGCTCACCTTTGATAGAAGCTCTTTGTAATTTGACTTTGTGTTTGGTAGCTCTTTTCTTTCAATATTTCTTTCTTTTCTTTTCTTTTTGGCTACCTAAACTGCTTTTACCAAAAGTTGGTGCACACTGATCAACAATTATTTAGTTTCATTGTATCCTGTCACATAGATCAATATCAAGAGATATCATGCAAACTTGTTTACATACTTGTTAGGGTTTGTTGACAATCAGGTTTCATGAAGCTTTTGTCGAATTTATCCCATCTTCGAGTATCATAAAATCAGGTCTAGACTTAAATCTCAAGTCCCAATCCTTCAAGTTAAATCTCAACTCATCTCATCATTCATGTAGTTGTATAAGTGATGTGTTGATCATATTCTTAAAGGTAGAGATTAAGAAGGCAATATTGCACTCACAGCTATTAAACTAGAGAAGTGTAGATTATTATATCTCAAACCCTAATGATTAAGTCCAATTAAATCTGAATCAAAGGACCTTAAAACCCTGAGTTTCTTTTATTCCTCAAGTCTTGAGTTATAGTGAAAAAGCCAGGAATAAAACATTGAGTTTGTTTTGTTTTGTTTTTTTAGAAAGTTTTTTTTTTATTTTTTGTATTTTTGGCTTATACCCCCTGATTTTGCAAAAAGAAGGTTTGGGAACAAGTACTATTAACAAAGAATTTAATATAGTATACATAATACACAACTTATACCCATACCCGATTTTTTAAAAAATAATTAAAGTATGAGCTGTGGATAAAGAATATATATAAATATATACACACCCCTATACTTAGATTGTGCTATATCATCATGGCACAAAGTGAAAAATAGTTAGGGCTCGTACCAATCATAGTTGAGTGAAGAAATGGAAGTCGACTTGCCCCCTATACTTAGGATTTTGAGGGCCTGAGCATAGCAGAAGAGCAAGAAATGAGGTTGTCAAGGGTGAGAAGAAAAGAATAAAGGTAATGTAAACACAATGATATCGATCACCCTATACTTAGGCTCAGGTCAGCCTAAGTATAATCGGATAATTACAAGTATCAGACCGAGTAGATTTAAGGATGTACAAGATCAAGGATTTTTGCAATGAATCTTCTTGCAGGAGTGCGACACGAGATGTAGAGAGTTGTGAAGAGGGGGAGGATGACGAGGTCCAGCCATCATCCGAGTAGTACTTAGAAGAATAGTAGTCTCACATAGAGGATCTCCAACTACTATCAACAAGAGGTAAGTGCCTAGTGATCACAGATGCACTTATTACACTTACCCAATGAACCACATCATGACAAAACAAGGACTCTTCATAAATCACATGGTTTCTAAGGTTGAAGGTGACTCTCTTAGTCAGTTTGTTTCTGTGAGAAGCATTGGGAAGATGGTTATAGCTCTTCTCCCTATTATAAGTAACCGTGTGGCATTTAAGGGTTCCTCGTCAGATGAATCCCCATAAAAGTCGACCAATTCTTGTAGGGTCATAGAAGGCTTCGGGTGAAGGAGCATGTTCTTGGTGGCTTTGTGAGTGATGGCATGGGATGTTGATGTCACCTTCTAATATCCATGAGTTTCGGTGACATAAACGTTTTCCTGAGTCGGCTCATTATATGGTTCAAGTATTTCATGAATTACTACGGACTCAAAGATTAGACCACTCAAATAATTGTGATGATATTCAAAAACAAGGTCAAATTCCTTATAAGCTCCCAAATATTGTTTCCTTCTAGTAGCAGCATTAGGGGGGAGGTGCGGTGAGAATCTAAAGTCAGTTCAATAGTCATCCTCTCATGTGTCTCTCCTAGTTTTTGTGTTTGTGTTCAAAGAGGAGAGGTCTGATCATGTAAAGTGGTTGTCTCATGATGTTGACTATCGGTTTCAAGTTGGGTTTCCTCAGAGTAGGTTCTTTCATTGAGGGTTTGTTCATCTGAATTTAGAAAGTTGATGTCCTGAGTCTCGCAATCGACAATTACCTTAGCAAAGACTAAGAACGAATTTCCTAAAATGATAGGAGACTCAAACAATTCTTAGCGATGCTCAATGTCAAGGACAATAAAGTCCATTTTATACTTGTCATCTCAGAAGTTTACAACGATGGAAATAATTCCTTACGATCTTTTGGTAGATCGATTTAGTAGTTGAACAAGTACCCTCATCTTTTTGAGTTGTCCGAGCTTGAGTAGATCAAAGATGGATTTTGGGAGGATGTTTAATCTGAATTTTTCATCTAACCGAACATGAGTGATATGGTATCTTCAATTTGACACATGATCTGAGTCAATTGCTTGACTTTGCGGCTTTTGGTTTTTCGATTCATCACCATGAATTGGTCATAGAGATTATATCAAATTCAGTCTGTGATTGCTTCTTACCCATCTTTATAGGGTCTAATCGACTCTTTACAAATCTCTTAAGATCGGGTGCATACTCTATGGCCTTAACTAATGGAAGTTCTAAGATCAGACTCTTGCAAAATACTTCCATTTTAGAATTATCCATTTTTTTGAATTTTTCTGATTTTTAACTTTTTTGGTATTTTCGGTGTGATGGTCAGTAGGTGGGTCAAATGTTAGTGATTGTTGTGTCTAAGTATACGTACATGATGAACTTGTTGTTCACAAGGTGGGATCATCACTTCTTCCTATTTTCTGCACCAAGTGGATGAGATCATATATTTTTTCAGTCAAAGTGTTTGCTCCATGGTTGATCCAAGCAATCTCATCTTCAAACATCTCATGACTTGGTGATGAATAATCATGCTCCACATGTTGTGACTCTATCATGTAGTTCTGAAAGGAGTAGTAATTATTCCTCGGAGTTGAAATCTGGTATGAGTCATATTTCCTTGACTTTGAATTCTCGTGAACTATCAAAGGAAACATGATCGTACTCAAGAAGAGAGCCAACCTGTATGGGATGTTTCAAATGGTGGGAAGTCCATAGTAACTGGAAATCATGGTTCTCTATCAAAATTGGTTACTCTATTTGCCATCCTCAAATCTGAGGCTCAGTTGTGTTTATTTGGAAGTCGGAATGTGAGAGCGGTCTAATCCAGGAAGAAGTGTGGGCGCGGGGTGGAGTGAATGGGGTAGAGAGGAATGGTGGTTGTAGGGGACCGGTTTTAAAGAGAGGATTCCTCTGAAAAGAGAGAGAATAAGAGTATTGGGACATGGTTGCACATGATGGACCCCTAGAGTCAAGTTATAAATACCAATGTGTCGAAATCTACTCAAAGGAAAGGTGGAGAATGATTGGTGAGCCTCGATATGCTTGCAATTGTGAGGACATTGATGCATACAGGACAAATACAAAACAAACTGTAGATTCACCTACTCGACACTTGTGAAGAAATGTTAGAGTTCGATCATTTATCTTTCCAATTTTTAATTTAATGACAAAACAGACTTTAAGTACATTAAGCATTGCTTTAGGTTCATGAAAATGTCACAAAGACTGGCCGGAATTCGTATGTATAGTTACACCTACTTTCAACCAGTATGGGTGTAAGTATGAAACGTAGAAGGGATACTCATATTACTTCAGGATGCTACTTTACACGTTATTCTTTACTCACCCAATCTGCTAAGGGAGACTATAGTTCCCTCACTGAGAAGTAGCTAATCATTTTTATATTTAGTTGTTAGAATGAAGACTCCAATTTTTTAGCTCTACCCTAAGTGTGTGATTCTTGTCCTTACAAACAATGAGTGAGTTTCTCTCCACCAGACACAATGGTTAATTTTATATCAATTTACGTAAAATCGCCTAGTCCGGATTTTAAACTAGGATTATCACTTAAAGCTTTATGTGAGTACAAAAAATATGCCCAATGAGCAGTCCCAATTCCTTTAATTCATAAGTTGTAAAACTGAGGTAGAGGATCGAGAAAGCCAATGCAAGCATTTAAATCCATGATACATGCTAAGAAGGAGACTTACAATGATTCCTCGTGTTCTTCATGTAGGATGCAATATAAGGAATTAAAATTTACACTGAATGATATGCACTGATGAAAACACCTTAAACGGATAGTTCTATTAGCGGAAAGAATTGATTTAGAAATTTGGTAAAGTTGAACAATCTACCAGTGTGTATAATTAATGAAAGATGTGTGGCCTAAACATTACGAGCACAACCAAAAATAAATCTAAACTAGCATATGTGCACCTAATTTTTATGCCACTCAAGTCCGATCCCAACCACACAAAAGGAGTTGAAACAGACCCGACACACTACAAAATTTCAAGTCCAGATTATTATAAAACTTAGGGTTCAAAGAGACCTTATAAATGATGCAGAAAATAAAATCTAATCAACGCTCTCTCTCTCACATAAAAATAAAAATTTGGTCTTCTTCGCAGACTCTTGAATTTGTATACAAAAATGGCTCCGAGTTATCTGCGAAGAGAGAAAATACGGCTAGTATATGTAGCGAGAAAGAGAGATGTAAATGCAAAAACTAAAATGCAAAAGAAAATACTAGATGAAGAAAGAAAAAATGACACAGAAATTGATTTCACTAAAAGCAACTAAAGAAATTAATCTAAAACCCTAAAAACATCGTTCCCCGACAACGATGCCATTTGATGAGCCGGAAATCTGTCTCTTTAGTTATCGATAATTATAGTGCAGGAGACGAATTTCTGTTTAGTAAAAACCACACTTTTGAATATGCAGAGAATTTAACTAGGCAAGTCTACAAAGGTCGAACACAGGGAACAATGATTTTAGTTGTGTGGTTCTAAATTGATTTCAATAATTAATCGCAAAGTTAATCTATGTGGTAAGAAATAAAAATGAAATGAAATGCAATGAAAGAGAAGCAATGCTAATAAAATAAACAGAGCGGACAAATAAGCACATGATCTGTGATGATGATTTTTAATTCCGATAATACTAATTGATATCCTCAAATATTATTACAGATCAAAAAGGAATAATTAAACTCGAACAAATGTTTATCAATTGATCAGGCTATAGGATAAAAAGATAAGTGGGTAAATAATCTTGTTAATGAAGAGATAAAAATTGTCATTGAAATTCCTTGTAAAGTAAGCCTTGACTGACTAAATTGATTTTTATCACGTAAATTGTCAAGGAATTAATTTATCCTAGATTAAGTCCTTGAAATATATCAAATTCCTTAAAGAATAATCTACGATAACCACAAGAAGACTAATCTCGTTAAAATCTCCTCAAATAAAGTATCAAGGAGATATATTAATTACTTCTTGGTCTTTCTCCCTATAGAGATCAATTATCAATGGAAAATTAATCAAGGTAAAAACTTTAATCGAGTCCCTGTAATATAGATTGTTAATTTTCTCAATAAAATATTGCACAAAGTATTAGAAATCAGCATGCATAGAGCAATTTGAACCTCGAATAATTATCATCAATATATATCCTCTGATCACTCCATAAAGCATCTAAAAAGATAAAGTGTTCAACAAGATTCAAAATGATATACCGTGCACGAAAATCAGAGTTCGAATGAGCAAGATATGATGAAATGAAGATTCAAGGATTAAATTGTAAAAAAATATGATTTTTTACTTCTTATAGGTCCCTGGAAGGACTTATCTGAAATTTAGAAAACTTGCTTGGGCATCCTTGATATTTATCCAAGAGGGTACATGCGTGGAACGTGACCTCTAGGCATGAGGGTCTTTGTGTGGTTCTCTAGAAGGAGGAGGTTCCGCCTGTAAATTCTCTACAATGCACATGCGAAGAACGTGCATCTAGGCTCAGGTATGGAGGCAGCGGCTTGGAGTCGAGCCTACGTGTGGCATGCTAGCGAGGTCTGGGCCGACTCTAACCTCAAGACGTGGGATGAGGTTCAAGTTGGCACGTGGGCTCTTATGAACTGTGGATCTAAAGGAGATCTGGCCCAAATTTTAGGTGAAAATAGACGGTTGGATTGCTTTGTGTTCTTGATCGAGTGGAAATTATATGGTGCCCCTGCAACTGTCTTGTGGTGGCGCCGAGTGGCGATGCAGTGTTCAGGAGCTGATGCATGGAGATGAAGTGGTCGATCGATGTAAGATAAGTGCCTGAAGATGAAGGCTATGCAGAGCTCCTCTTGGTCGACAAAGGACGTGAGTGGGAGCTCATAGATGGTGCAATAAGGAGGTGGTAGCATGTTGATGTTACAAGGTTGCCGCTAGGTGGATGATGGCGGATATGAAGATGCTCGGTAATGAGTAGGCGACCGAGCTTGGTTGGGAGGAGGTAGGCGGTAAGAGGGAGATGGCAGTGAGCAGATCAAAGGAGATGGCAATGAAGATAACTCGGAGAACAAGGGGGAGATGGGGCATTGAATAGAGGAGAAATATATAGAAAAGAAAGAAAAAGGGGGGTCACCTGGAATTGGGAGGAGCAAGGGGCTCACTCCTATCTTCATTGACGATCATGGGAAGATCACAACATAGCTCTGCAACTTCTAGAAAATCTACTCTCAGGTGAGGTGCACCACAGATCGTGCCTGGAGGTCATCACCGTCGAGGAATGGGGTCGTTGTCACCGGCCCTATCTCTAGTTCTCCTTCTTTGTTTGAAGATATGGTGAATGGGATGGAAGGAGGCAGGCGACGAGGGCTTTACAAGATGGGAGAATGGTGTCGGTTATGCAGGGAAGGCTATGCAATGGTTGCGAGATGGTGAAGCGACGACCGTTATGTGGAGATTGGCGGATGCATAATGGCGAAAGTTGAGGAGGAGGAGACGTGTTTGCAGGAGAAAGGAGAGGGGGAGGTGAAAATGTGTTCCTCGCGTGGTTGACAGGCTGGGGAGGAAGGGTCACATTCTGCGCACGTGACCAGGAAAAGAGAGGTGAGTGGGGGTGATCATGTAAGGAGGGAGAAGGGTGGGAATGCACATGCGGGGCATGTGCCTAGGAGAGAGATATGGGAAGGGAAGAAATGAAGAGAGAGGAAATAAAGAAGAGAAGAAAGAAGAGGGTGAAAACAGAAAGGAAAGGAAATAATAAAAAAATAAAAAATAAAATTAATGATTAAAAATAAAAATTAAATAAAGATAAAAATATTAAAATCAAAAGAAATATAGAAAAGATATAGTAAATGGAGACAAATCAAAAAGTGGTCGCCACAAAAATTGTTCGTCTCGATGAAATCTACAACTTTCGTTAAGGACTCAAAATCCAAAAAGGGGTCAAGAGTACAAAAAGTATTTTTGAAAGTACTCTATATAGAATAAAATACTGAATTTTGAAATTTTTAATTTTTTAGTACTTTTAATTTGATTTAATTAGTGGATTAATTGTATAAACAATATATACGTACTTAATCTAATTTTTATATATTTTTATAGGTTAGAAAAAGACAAAATAAAAATGACAAAGATTAAATATATACAAAATATACAATGTCAGATATTTTTATTTTCTTTAATTTTGTTTTTTATGGATTTTAATTATTAATGTTAGGTTAGTAATTACTCAAAGAATAATTTAGAGAAAGAATTAGGTTAAAATTAGTAATTTTGTACATAAAATAATAAGCTCAATTTAGGTAAAAAATAGAGCTATTTATTTAAGGGAATTTAGCTAAAACTTTCATGTAGAGTAGATGAATAATGGATTCATCAATGATCGTGGTAACATGTTTAAAATGTGAGATGATATTCAACAAACTGCTTCATATGAAAGTACAGAATCGATTCATTGTAATTTACGTGAAATTCAGCAGATGTAGAAACTCATCTATTCCTAGGAATTGAAATGTCTTGATTACGATTTCTATTAGCGGTGTTTAGATAAAAGTGAAGAAGCATTGTACAATAGTGATGATGATTGATGTGTTGAAATTAATTAGGAGATTCTAAATAATTCTGAAAGATTTCCAAAGATTAGAAGGATGCTAAATCAAGACTTCGATTTCTTCAATTAAATTATGAGAAAATTGATGCATGTCCAAACGTTTGCATTTTATATTGGAAGGAAAATTCAAAGTTGGAGTTATGTCCAGAATACAAAACTAACATATATAAGAATATGAGTAACGAATCGGAGAGGAAAAAAATCTAAGAATATATTACGGTTTTCCCTCTAATACCTCAGTGGCAACATTTATATTCATCTGAAATGACAGCTAAATGGATGCTACGGCAAAGTAACATCAAGAGGAATGATACAAACAGTCTTATGCGACATCCATCAGATGCAAATGAATGTATGAAATTCGACGAAAGATATTCATCGTTCTCTGAGAAATTCAGAAATATCATATTAGGTCTTACTCCCGGTGGTTTTAATCCATTTGAAAAAATGTGCACAAGCTAGTCTATTGGACATGTAATACTTGTTACATAGAACCTCCCCCGTTGGATGTCTATGAATTCATCTTTATAACGATGAATTCATTAATACATGATTTAAAAGTTGTAGAAAATGCAATAAACACTTGTATGTAACCTTTAGTTGAAGAACTTAAAGTATTGTGGAGTACTGGCATTCAGACTTGTGACACGGTTAAAGAGGAATTCTTTACAATATGTGTTTCATTACTATGGACCATTAATGATTTCTCAGTTTATGCAAATTTATCTGTTTGGAGTATGAAGGGTAAATTTTCTTATCCCATTTGTATCAAAAAAAGACACTCCACATGGTCAATTGTGAATATGAAACATTGCTATTTAGGTCACTGTCGTTTCTTATCTATGTATCACATACGGCAGAAAAGTGAAAATAATAAGAAGTTTGATGGCTAACCGTTTGGACATCGAATTAATTTTCTTTCAACAATCAGGAAACTTGGTGTAGAAAGAACAAGAAAAGTTGGGTAACTTTTCTCAAGGTTGGTTGTTTAAGAAAAAGTTATCTAGCGGGTGGCTAAAATAGAGTATTTTCTTCTGAGAACGACCTTACAGGCAGACCTGTCATAATTTAGATGTAATGCACATATAGAAGAATGTTATGGAAATATTCTTGAAATACTAAACCTTTCAACTACTGTGAAGATAGTTTGCGAGCAAGACGTGATTTGATGCGAGCTACATCCAACAGAATCAATAGATGGTTCTAGAGTTATACTTCCTGGAGTTTATATGTTATCTTAATGTATTAAAAAATTCATCAAAACATACAATAGCTTGCCAAACAAAGGCTAAAAAAAGAAAATAGAGATATGGCAGGGATAACATCTACAATTTGATTGAAAATGGCATAAGCCTCATGCAATTTGGCAAAGAAAAGACTACCCGAATAAGGGGTAGAATTAAGACAGATACATATGAAACTAAAGATATTAAGCATAATAAATAATTTTTGCAGATAATTTTTTTATTAAGTTATTGATATAAGGAAAAGAGAAAGTATAGAAAGAAGGGAGGTGAAAAAACACGTCTTTTTCTTTAGATTCCCTCAAATAAAAAATCATTCCATTTTCAAACGAAAATATAAGGAAATATACTTTCATACAATATCTTAATTGAATAATATGTAATGATCAATAAATTATTTTGATTCTATATCCACATGTGTCTAATCTTAACAACAAAAATAAGAATGGCAATCAATAACCTATGTTATAAATAGTTAATTAAGTGAATGGTAATTATAAAAAATGAAAAAGGATTGTCGCAGCTTGGTAGCGTGTTTGTTTCAGGTACAAAATGTCACTGGTTCAAATCATGTCCATGACTACCTATTACTTCTCCTATGGGTAGTAATGAGAGATTAATTAATATGTTAGTAATAATAAATTTGAGATAATTGAGATCAATTAAACTAGCCATAATTTTTCATTCAAAATATAGTCTCCTAGCCTCTGGCACTCTCGTACCCCTGATAACATCATTATATATATTCTTCGGGTTGTCACGGATTCATCATCCAATCCTATGTGACATGTCCTGATGAACTTGTCGAATTAGATCATTTGAAAACGAAATCGAAAATCCTATAGAAAGCCCAAAACCATATATATAATGAGTCTCAGTTGGGCGTATATTTATATTTTTAAAAAACATCAAAGTATCTTATGGATTCTTATCATAAATAAGCAGATGTATAGATGGTGAACAAAAAGATATTACCATTAAAAAGTCAAGATTGTCACATACTGATGTAAGTTCATTTTACATTACCTATCAGAGGAGTCCTACATGCCAATATAATACAACTATTGATCGAACTTAGTCGATTTTATAAGAGGTTAAGTTCGAAGACCTTGGATTTAGGAATATTGTATTGATTATAAATATATATTGTCATTATTTTATGTAAGTTGGAACATTTATTTCCACATACATTTTTCAATATAATGGTACATTAAATTGTACATCTTGCTAGTGAGGCACGAATATGTTATCTCGATTAGTATTAGTGGATGTATCCGCTTGAACGAATTTAATGAAGTTAAAGAATATGGCATTTAATAAAGCTACACCTGAAGGTTGTATTGTCGACGGATATTTATGTGAAAAATGCATTATCTTTTGTGATATGTATATGGATGATGGAAATAGTATCAAGTTCAATAGATTCAAATGAGAAAATGATAGTGAGTTGTCTAGTGAAGATCCTAACAAACTTTGGATATTTCAACAAAATAAAAGGGCTATACTTAAAAGAATCTATGGATCTATTTTGGATGAAGAAAGAGATTTTATTTATTACCATATTTTGATGTAGTTAGATGAAGTTGAATATTTTTTAAAGAATACAGGTCAATCAATGCAAAAAAAAATTGGCTTCCTAATATGGTTCAAAGACATCATTCAAAAGCTGAAATTAACAAATGATGATTGGTGGAGCATAGATCTTAATATTCTCGAATAATGTTCGTATTCACAAGTTGTGTTTCATTCCAGTTATATCATCAATGGATTTAGGTTTTGAAAAAAATTGTTAACGAAATTAAAGCAACATTTCTTTCAGGTGTGATGGTGAAGGCCGAACTCTTATCTAGAATAGATGGATAATATGGTGAAATAGTTGATATATTAGATTCAGTTTCACATGTGACACAAGGTATGTTCTCTTTCAATGCATCTGGTTTGATGTTAGCCGCATAGGAGTCGGATACAAGAACAACAAAAATGGTGTTCTCTCCTTAAAGAACACATATCAATTGTTAATTTCAATTAGTTGTTGTGCTTGGCACCTTTGGATCCTCTTTCATTATTGGATTGCTTAGGGCTATAGAAGAAGGTAGTCTTGAATTCCCTTCACCAAACATCGTGAACTTCCTGGTGACATTGATAGGTCTTCATTTGAGATGTCTTCCGAAGTTGACTATGTTGCTTGAAGTGCAATGCCTTTCTTCTTTTTGACTTCAGATTCTACTTCAACTATCTGAGTTTTCTCAACATCATGGGCTAGGAGTTGCCTTTAAATTCGTCAATTGGGAGAGTGTTGACATCATTAACTTCTTTGATGGCAACTGCAGTTGTGCTCTGTAGATGTGTGAGGGATCTAGGTATCTTCTTTACTTGTTCTAGATCATTAATCTCAACTTTGAGATTCCTGAGGTTGTTGATGATTGCGGAGAATCTTGTTTACATATCTATGATGGACTCTTCTCTTTCCATTTTGAACATCTCATATCTTTGTTGCTTCAGATTGACTTAATAATCCTGAAACTTGGTTGTTCCTTTGTACGCAAGCTTAGCATATTACAAATCTCATAAGTAATCTTGCATGTTGACAGATTAGCTTTCAAAATCCTTGCTTGTTATAGTTATCATATGTATCTTTGAGTAGTGACTTCAAGATATTGATACCCGCTTTGATACCAAATGTGAGTTATGGGATCACAACACCACTATAGTGGGTTGAATTGCGGTTCAATGTAGTATTAAAAATCTTTGTGGAATAATCAACATGCATATAAAATTAGACCAAGCAAACCAATTAGCACACTTGCATGGTATTTTAACATGGTAACCCACCTGGGTAAAAATCATGATCTGAGTCTTCCTGACTCAGGAATTCTTGATAAGCGAAGATAATCAACTACTTCACTAAAGCTCAAGATATTTGCACGGATATCACAATCCTTTACAAAGACGATGCTTGACAATCTTGGATCAAACACTAAGATCAACACTACAAATCACTACAAAAAAAAAGCGCGATTGGCGTGCACACAATGGGGTGCACTGGGCGAGCACATGTGCTCGTCCATAGCCTAGCGAGCACATAGGTTGCACATGTGCTCGCCATCCTGATCGCCCTTTTGAATCTGGAGATGCGGTTATATTTTCGTAGATGGGCGAGCACTTTAATAGCATACGTGCTCGCCTAGTTGTGCTCGCCCAGTTGAAAATCGAGGCACGGCGGAATGGGC
Organism: Ottelia alismoides; assembly: GCA_037367405.1. NCBI lineage: Eukaryota > Viridiplantae > Streptophyta > Magnoliopsida > Alismatales > Hydrocharitaceae > Ottelia > Ottelia alismoides. Next base: position 96,832 of record JAZKJV010006285.1, read on the forward strand.
GCGTGTCAATTTTCTGGGCGAGCACCTAAAGAGCACTGGGCGAGCACATAAATGTGCCCGCCCGCGCCCTTAAACAGAAAGTCGGGGGCCCTTTCCTCATTCCTGCGCGAGCTCCCCTCCCCTTTCATTCCTCTCCTCCGGCGACAAGTGCTCATCCCGCGTCGAGGGAGTTCCGTTTGACCATTGAATCACACAGACACCCTTCGTTAGGTATACCTTATCATCCTTTCTCTCTTTTTTGCGTATTTCATTCGATTTTATACTTGTTTTAGAGATTAGGGTTTTGATGTTGTTGATTGTTTTGTTCTTAAACTTAATATCACTAGTTGTTAATCTTGTTGCTTATGCTTCATATAGTTGTCTAATATATATTTGTTGTTAGATTTGAGTATATATATGTCTAATATAGATGAAATATTATAGGCATGTCAACTATTTGATTAGTATATGTATCAAGTTAGACATCTTGTGCACGGAATACATCTTCTTCAATATATAAGGATGATTTCTTATAACTTCCATGGTTATCAATTGCCCTACTGTAAAAAGTAGTTGTTGCTTAATTGTATATAAAAAACCTGATTTGTCTATAGTCCTTTGATAGGGATGGCATTGCGTAGATACAATCCATTAATGGCATGTGTGGGAGTAGCATGGGATGAGAGAAACATTAGTTTCATAAGGAACATGCAAGCTTTCAACTTTATTCATGCTTCCTTATAGATCTCACGTGTAAGAGGTTCTTTACAGACTTAGGATCAGACACCTAAAGTCCTACAAGAAAGATGTTAAATAGAAATAAGAGATATAACAGTAATATATTCCGAATAGTGTTATTTCCACATATATCAAGAATGTATTTTCCAATAAAAATAGATGATATCTTGATATAAAACAATAATATAATTGCACTAGAAATTCACATATAATAGCACAAATAATTATAACACATATATCACAGGTGGATAATCAAATATCAAACAGATAATAAATATTATCGTGTTGAGTATAGGCTACTAAAAGAACTCCATAACTATCAGAATAACTTAAAGAACGGATATCAATTGAACTCTGTTGAACTGAACATCTTGCTTCACAACTTTTCAACCAAGAATATTCTTCTCAAAAAATCAAACGAATCGATGAACATGAGAAAGAATATCGAGGAAATCGCTCAGAAAAGCTTCTTGTTTTTTAGATAAAGTAAGAATGATTGCTCGAATGGATGTTTCAACAATGATTATGTGGTCCCTTGTATGGGTCTCAATAAAATAGTCGTTGGAAACAAAATATACATGAAATCAAAGATGATTTCCTAGTGTGATCGATCATTTTAACTAGTATCATCAATCAATTATAACTGATCGATCAGTTGAAGAGCTATGATCGATCAATTAATGACCATTTGATTGGAATTCAAAATATTGATCGATAACTTCAAAAGAATGATTGGTAAAGTATTATGATCGATTAGTGGAGTACACATGATTGACAAGTGATGATCAATTAACGTCAAAATATGATCGATAAGTTCACCATTCTTGATCTTCTGAAAATGAAACTTTTGGTTAAAGATTGTTGAGATTACAACTTTTGCAAAACAAATAAACTAATACACTACTTTTGAACAAAAACAAAAAACAAAGTTGAGCTTCTGCTTCACTTGAGAGCTATGACACTTTATAGTCATGTCAAGTTGAGATCCGCACTTGCAGTCCTGCACTCACAAAGAATATACGAGAGACTAGGATATAATCTTGTGTGTGTGTGTGTCATCTTAAATTGTGGAGAAACAAAGTACTAATAGGTTCCAGTCAGGACATGGCTCGAGTATACTCTTGATGGTTTCTTTGAATAGGAGACAACATAAATGAGGGGGTGGTGTACAATAGTAGTGATTTGAAGGCACCTGTGTTGGAGAGGAGGAGCTCAAAGGTGATGATGCTTGGAGCAATGTGACAATGAGGTAGAGGAGAGTAGGAGCCCACCTCAGTGAGTGAAGAAAGGGGTGATTTTATGCCGTGGAGCTCAAGATCTAGTACATAATACAAAATTTAGTATATGTATCTTCACCTTCCATCAAAAGCTAGAATATGCTTATTAACCCTTCTAATTAAGAGTGTCCCTAATTATGCCAGAAACTAGAGAGCATTCAACACATGTGGCCAGGTAAAGCTGAGATTATGAGGTCTCTTACATCTCCCTTTGCCATAGAATACCAGCGATGATGACTATTGATGATTAAGAAGGAGGGGTCTTTAAAGGCCTATAACTCCCCACATCCTTCCCCAATACATGTATGGATCCCATATCACAAGGAGCAAGATAGCTAAATAGGTGAAGCTCATGATCTTCAACTAGGTCAATCTCAGGTAGAATTTCTCAATCTTGGTATGTGCGATGTATATCTCTATGGGGAAGCACACTGTAAGCGGCCAGGGTGAGTGCACCGATCAATCCGATGAAGTTATTGAAGAAGGGCAAGATCATTGCCACCATTACGCTTATCACTACGAATGCCATCCTCCAAACCAACCAGAGATGGGTTCTTTGAATAGGAGGCAATGGAGAGGAGGGGGTCATTGTACAGTAGCGACGATCTGAAGGCAACCGAGGTGCAGTTCGCTTGGAGGAGCTGGGGACCTAGGACAGAGCTTGAAGGTGACAATGCTCGAAGTGATGTGACAATGAGGAAGAGATCCCGACGATGAGTAAAGAATGGGGCGAGGTCCAAGGAAGAAGGAGAGGGGGTTTTGCCCTTTTATGGAGAAGAAGGGGGGCTTATGCGACCTCCCTCCCTTTAGATAGTTGTATCCCTCTTAATTATACCATGATTTTAGTAAATCATGATCTAGTTCAACCCATTGATGGTTACACTAACTGAAGGGCACAAGTGATAACTCTAGAAGAAGTCAGGAGCACAACTGATATTCTAAAAAAAGGGAGGTGATTGATATTGCAATATCTAAGAGAAGTACACGTGATAAAAATCCAAATAATAAAGCAATGTAAATGTGAACACAATATACAATATTAAATGGATTAAGACTTTCTAATTTCTTAGAACATATCTATGCGTAGATAATATAATTAATGTAGTGCTTTACTTGTTATGGTTGGTATATTTGTCATTGTCTTTAGCTTTTGCTTGGGTTTTTATCATTTGTGCTCTTCTTAGCTTGTATAATATCAGTTATGTCCCTTCCTTTTTGTATATCAGTTGTGCACATTACTTCTTACAAAATTCACAGATATGCCCTTTTGTAGTCTAAATTATGCCCTAACTTTATCTTAATGGAAGTGCAGAACTATGAATTCTGTAAGAAGTCAGAGGTACAATTGATATTACAAAAAAAGAAGGGTCTAATTGATATGTCACAAGTTAAGAAGGGTATAAGAGATAAAAATCTTTTCTCTTCTCTCTTTATAATTTCAATAGTCGGAATTAAATGGGGGTGAGGTTTTACTTAGGTTTGTCATCGGATTTTGATCCAACAATGTAATGATGTGAGAGGAAATGGACATTGTTACTAAGAGAAATGTTTGAATAGATAGAGTAGATGGGTGATCATTGTGATGGAGGTTTTGGGGGTTCAATTATTATTAGGGCCATGCCACATGGGAGGTGAGATATTATTTATGATTGAGATGAAATGTTTCTTTGATTTAAGTTCAAGTATTTGAGTGAATGAGGTGCATTGGATGGAGAATCAACTAACCCATCATCGGTCATCAACTAACCCATCATCGGTCACTTGAGTGTGTCAGCGATGGTCGTTAGATGAAGGGATTACTCCCATCCAACTTATTGTGTTAATGAAGTTGTTGTTACTAAATTTCGAGGAGTCGGTATCAATTTATGTCCTATTGCTCCAGATATAGTTCCTCAAACTATATTTTCTAAATGAATAAGGGCTAATCTAAATGATCATGTTACAGATCTGCTACAGAGTGAATATGTTTATTTTTAAATGATTGATATCGTCGAGTTTATCCTTCCAAATTTCATTCCGATCAAATGATGGGCATCAACCAGTACATCTCGCGGCAACAAAAAAATGTAATGTTCTAAGGTGTATCAAGATTGAGTCTTTGTGTTTTTCCAAAATCAAACTTTGTTGTTCAGCATCATGGACTAACCATCTCTTATAAGGCATTGTTAAAAGATCATCGATTGCTTGTTAACAGCAAAATGCATGGTTGAGTGGCTAACTTCATAAATGATTCCACTACAAGAAAATATTAGTCTAGTTAGGGAAAATCCTTGGCATGAATCGTCCATAAGATATAATTGAGACCCTAAGCTCTAGCATTACCATCTTCATTCTTTTTAATCTCCTTTTGAGATGTGTGGTAAGCAAAAATGTTGTTCAAGATTTAATTTGGTGAAGAATGTGTTATTCTAAAGATTTAGAAGATGATCCTTGGTCAAATATGGTTTTTTTAAGAAATTTGGGTATTCTAGATATTTAGAGGTTGTTCCTTCATCACAAGATCAATGATTCATGTTGTATTGCTATTTGTTCCCGTTTGGTTTCTAGCTTTTACTCGATTTATATTCTATATTCTTCCCTGTAAAATCAGTGGGTTACTTTAATAATGGCATAGACTTTTTAATTCTATATTTTTCTTGTAAATTAGCTTATTGCTATAAATGATGATGTTATAGACTATTCGATTCTATAAATTTCATGTAAAATAAATTGTTCCTTTGATGATGTTTTCTTTTATAATCTATGTTATAAAATGCATTTGCTAGTCAGATAATGTTTGCTTAATTACTCGTTCATGAGCATAAGCAAAAGAAATATTCATAGCTGTGGCTTTTCGGAGTTCATAGTGGGAATTATAATAAAAAATATTATGATTGATAAAACCGTTCATATATTTGTTACTTTTCTTGTTTGATAAGTATAGTTGTGTGCCATAGTCATAGAAATGATGATGCCTTGATCCATGATCTTTTATCTTCTGACAAATAGCATGAAAAAGAAATTAGCTTACTCAATAAAACATAGACAAACTAGAAGATACTATTTCTCAACTAAAAACTAAAAACTAAAACTAGGACTCTTGCAAATGATCTACTTAAATTCACTAAAGGAAAAGAAACCTTACATAATTACTAAGAACCCCGTATCTTTGTAAAATCAAGTTTGGAATTGGGTTACGAACCCCGTAATGAAACCAAAGCTGAAAGTTCCAAATCTATTTAAGTTACACTTGTTAATAAAACCAGTGAGGCTAAGGAATCTAAGAGAAATTCCAAAAACTAAGTTAACATTCTAATGACCCAAAAGAAAAGGGTATTGAAAGGATCTTTCAAATGTTATGAAGAATCTAGGAAGGAGGTAGTGACACGTCACAATTGAAGACATCTGGACATGGTAACAGACCAAGCACTATTTCATATGATATCAAGCAAGGGAAGTGAGGCAATGTATCATAGATAGTGGATGTTCCAAGCACATGATTGGAGACCAGAATCTCTTCATCGAGATAGATTGACATCAAGGAAGGTGGGACAATTATCTTTTGGCAACAATTACACATGTACAATCAGCAACTCCGTCCCTTCTTTTGAAAAGATTAGCCTTGATTAAGGTTTCAAACACAACTTGCTTAATATATATTAAATATGTTATAAATGTTTTAAAGTTATTTCTTCTAAAATTTGTTTTGAAGTCTTAAAAGAGGACAAACGAGAGTTTTTTTCTTAAAGGAGATAGACACAAAAGTATTTATACATTTAGGTTTGATTACTTATCATTAGTTTGCCTTTAAAAATTGATACCATCCTCGCTTCTTGACAAACTCGAGTTGTGATTGTTTCATAAATCATGCATAATCATTCCGTTTGTTCATCGATCATGAAGCGGCCAAGGGATACACTTTAGAACTTTTTTCATGATATGAAGGGATTGAAATTCCTGATGGACTTCACTTTACTAGACACTCGAGGATGCCTATCGGGAGGATAGATATGTGGTAATATTCTTAGAGAGAAACACTGCTATGGATTTAGATTTGAGTAAATGAGTTGACGAGTTATGTTGAAGAAAGATCCAATGGCTTATCACTGATGTGCTTACTTAAGTGAATACATAATATCCATTAGATGAAATAGTAGTATCCATCCAACAATGGGGAACCTTTATTTAAAAGATGAGTGCATCGTTGAAGAGTAAACTTTCAACTATGATTTCAGCATAGAAGTAGACTGTTTTATCAAACAAATAATCAGCTTATTCAACTGTGAAACAACCCTAGAGGTTTCGTCCTTGACATTATTTTTATTTTATTTTTAAAGGGGGTGGAATAAATGGGTGGTTTTTGACATGAACCCTAAGACCCCGTTCACCAAGGGGGGGTAAACTCCCCACCCCTCTTAACTCACTCCTCATCTCTCTTGCGTGGGTTCCATTTCATTTCTTTTAAAAAAAATTAAGTAAATCAAATCTTCATCATCAATTCCATCAAAAAATAATATATTATATCATCATATCATATAAAAATTATAAACTACTCCACTTCTACTCGCTTTTCCAAACTTCAATACAATCGCATCACAATAAATACTCACTTTTCAAACTCCAATACAATCCTATCACCACAAACTCACTTCTAACACACCTCCAGTTTAACCCTCTATCCAAACATCAAAACACAAAAACGAGTTACCCTCTACCAGTTTAACCCGCCCTAACCCCCGTACCAAACGCACCCTAAGTTATTTACTATATCTATTTATGAGGACATAAAATGTTAAGGATTTAGAGGATTCGTGATTAGGGAATTAGGTTGGGTTTTAGAAGGTTGAGAAGGTTGTCCCCATTCTATCCATCAACCCCCCCCCCCCCCACACACACACACACCGAGAAAGAAACATGTCGTGTATAAATAGGCAATCCCTTGTTAAGAGTTATACATGATATACTCTTGAACCTTTTCACTAGGAATCTTGCAAACACAACACACCTTAATATCGGTTCACGCATATAACATGCATTTTTGTGATGACAAAAAATACTTTGCTTGTATTGTTAAGCTTGTATATAGGTTTTATTAATGGAATAAGAAGAACAAGCTAAGTAGGAACAAGCTAAAGAGAACAAAAACTGACAATAAAGCCTAAATCCAAAAAGATAAGAAGGAAAGAAGGAAATAGTTCAAAAAATGAAAGTTAAGTGAGGATAAGAGACAATGACTTTTTGAGCTCTTTGTAATCTAGTTTGCAATTCTCTTGAAAATTGAATGACAATCTCATTGCATGATTATTATAGGCATCATGCTTAGAAATAAAATTGTGTGACATAATGTAACTGACTAACTTATTTTCTTATCGACAAGTTTTCTTGTGAGTCAACTGATAGTTTTTCTTAGTCAACTACTTGATTCATCTTTTAGTTGCTGATATCCTCTGCGTTTATATCTAACCTTAACAACTATTTAGCAACTAGTTCACCAACTAAGTTTCCTCTTAGTTGATTAATCTCAACATAGTCGGTCGACTAACTTATGATCTAATTGACTAACTTTAATGGTAAATTGCACACTTACTAAATTCACTTTTCAGTTGACTAATATATAAAACTGTTGGTTGCTTTATTTTGACACGATTTATAGGAAATATTGGACTTATTGATGATCACATATACTAAACTTTTGAATCAACCTATTCTCAGCTAGCTTGAAGTTCATCCAGCTATTATTTGATTTAACCAAATAATTCTACCATACTTTTATAAAAAGTCTCTAACTACATGGATTCCACTAGTATCTTTTCATATTTTTCAGTAAACAACCACTATGATCTTTAGACACTGTTCTTATGTTTCTCATTCAAAACCTATGAGAGAAAAGATCAAAGATCCATTCAATTGTACAATCAAATTCAAATCTCAATGTGCACATACCGTCCCAAGTTTACTCCAAGCCTTGGACGACAGTTCAAAAGAAACCTCTTATATCCATTTCACATCCACTTGAGATTTCCAAGAGAATTGTAATTTGTATCTTATATAAATTTATAAGACATCTGGTTTATAGAAGCCTTTCTTCTGAAGGAAGAAGAGGTCTTCACTCCAGTGATCTCTGGAATGCTTTTGTAATGAAGTTTAGTTGCCCATCTTAAAGCAAATTGTTTTTTCTGATAGTAGGTCCAGTAATTTCAAGAGTCCGACCGTCTCCTATGGGATTCGAACGCAAATCCTTTAGGACACGTTCAGATAGGAGGTTAACCCTCACTTTGGAGGGATTTTCCACCAAAACCCATATTTCTCTATCTCTCTCTCTCTCTCTCTCTCTCTTATTTAATATATTAAATAATTTATTTATCTTTCATCCATTCTAACATAAAAATAATATATTATACCATCTTATCTTCTAAAAATTATAAAATTCTCAACTTCTACTCACTTTTCCAAACTTCAATACAATCGCATCACAACAACTACTCACTTTTCCAAACTTCAATACAATCACATCACAACAAATCCTCTCAAATCCAAACCCTCTATCCAAACACCAAACCATAAAAACATGTTATCATTTCCCAAGTTACCCTGGGGTAACCATCTATCCAAACGAACCCTCAGGGCATGTTTGATCGGTGGGTTGGGGTGGGATAGGGTATCCCCCTTGAGAGAGATGGTAAGATGGATAACATATTTTTAATAGTATGTGTTTGGTTGTTGGGGTGGGTTGGGTTGGAGTTGAATGTGATTTGAGTTGATTTGATGAGTGGTTGTAGTTATTGTGATAATGATCGGGCAATGATTATTAGGAATTGATTGTATAAAGTAATGTACTTAAATTCCTATAACTACTTCTGTATTGGAGAATTTATAGTAAACACTCCAAAAAATATTCACTACAACAAAATTGAGCTATAATGATGTTTTTCAAAATCCGTCATTAAATTAATCATTTTTAAATATATAACGACGATATTATTCGTTATGAAATGAGTTTTCATACTCGAAATTAGCGAGGAATATATCTTGCATTATATTGTTAGCAACGAACCATATAGCGACACTTATATGTTGCTATTTTTCAAAATATCAACTAATCGTTGCTAATTTTGTAGTTTAAAATTTAGCGACGATTAATTAAAAGTTTGAAAAATAACAACGGGTAAGCGTCACTATGTGGACTGTTGCTAATGATATAACAACATATATGATACTCGACGTTGTTGAAGCGAAAAAATCAAGCGGTCTTATTGATCCACAGGGCGGATCAACAGTCGATGTGGTGACCGCTCGAAAATCCGGGCTTCAAACAACAATTAACCCACGACAATCAAGTAAAGCATTGAAAGTGTGTGGAGTTAAAATTTATTATAACTCTACAACAAAGATGTGTATAGGTGCAAGTATGTGTAGAGGTCGAACACAGGGAGCAGACAGGTAGAACGGGGTATTAAGGCACCAAAATGTTTGCAAATGTGATCAAGTTGTCTATTTAAGCTATTTTTTGTGGGTTTTTAAATTTATAATTTTTTTATTTAATTTTTAATTTTATAATTTTGTATTTTTATTTTTAATTTCATATTTTATATTTTCTTTTTATATTTTCATATTTTTTAATATATATTTTTTCCAATAATAGAATATACACAATATAAGAAATGAGAGGATAAAGGATTTATAAAAATGATTAAGAATGCTCAAAAATCAGAAAATAAATTATTTTTGGTATTTTTATATTTTTCTATTGTTTTTGTGATTTTTGGTTATCTTTCAAACTATTTTTGGTATTTTTAATTAGCAAAATAAAGCAAAACAGTGGACAAGCTACTGGCTGGAGATAAAATGAGAATTAAAAATAGCAAATAACCACAAAATTTTTCCACACTATTTTTTAAATAAAGGTGATAAAATATAGAAGAAACAGGAACTGAGTTTATATTTTTTCTGAGTTTTTCTTGATTTTATAGATTTTTTTTGAATTTTTTATGTATTTTTGAATTTTTAAGGCTTTTCTTTTGAGATTTTTAGTGATTTTTGGACTGACACTAGAATGGAGTAAAGGAGATAGTAGGGAATTTTTTTGGATTTTTTCAAGGTATTTTACTATTTTTTGGCATTTTCTAAGCTAGACAGTGCTGAAATGGAGAGTTTTTGATTTTTAATAAATACGAAAATGCAAGAAAATCAAAAACTAAAAATATAGCGTTAAAGTACAAGCAACAGTAGCTTAAGTTCAATTTTTGAGAATTTTTGCAATTAAAATGATGGTCCAAATAAATAAGCCAAGTTTACAAAAAAATCACAGCCTGGCAGGGGTATAAGTGCAATTATCAGAACATCCAGGGTTGAACACGCAATTTCTCGCAAAATATATAACTGGAGTATTAAACTTTTGGACTAAATCTAAATACAAAATCCCGCCAGCCCTTCTCCGCAAAATTATCAAGATCACGTGCCAAAGAACGCGCCCCAGTGAGGGGTACAAACGCAATATCAGATAAGTCTGAGGGCTGACGTGCAAAAATGCCAAAAGTATTATACTGCAAATGGATGTTTTGGAATTAAAATTTTAACACGCAAAATCCCCGGGGGGTGTAATGCAAATACACCAAGTCACGTGCGATGAGCACGTGACCTGGCAGGGGTCAAAACGGGAATAACACAAAATCCGGGGGGCGTAATGCAAATGTGCCAGTGTTTTTTAAACAGTCGATGAAAGCTTGAATACTAAAACGATATTACAAAAATATGCGGGGCGATATCGCAAAATCCCCACAAAAGGGGAGCTGGTGGACGGCAGATGAGAGATCACTTACACCACGTGGCGATCCGCTAGCGCACGATGCCTCTTCGCCCGCAACGGTCCAGATTAGAAGCCCAATTGGCAATCGAACGGCACGAGGAAGGTCTGATCCAATGGTGGCTGTACCACGCCAAGAACACGGCAGAATCGGACGGTGCGCAGGGGCGCTGGAAGAACCGCCGATGAACTCGGCGTGGATGGAATTGGGGCCGCAAAATCTTCACGCTCGGATTGTATATCTCCCTATCGATGACCCTCCGATCTTCCTTGAAGGTTCCCCCAGCCTGCGGCAGGGCCAAAATGGGCGGAGAGGCCCCGGTGCGCCGCAGCGAGCTCGAGGAAGAAGGGTGGCTCCAGGTAGCGTGTTCGGCGGCAAAATTCGACTCCAACGGGAGTCTCTCTGACTCTGGGACCTGCAATAAACACAACAAAGCCAGTAGATGGTCCAAAGACAGAGGCGCGATGATTGGGTGGCGTATGGTGCGAAAATGGAGCTCGCCGGAGCAAGCTCCGGCGAGGTGCTGGCGTGATGTGAGATTGCGTGCGAATCAAGTGGGACTAGGAATCGATCTAATCCTAAACCTAATCTAACAAGGAAAATGCAAGAAAATTAAAAGGAAAGAGTGAATCTCGAGGGTAAAAATACCAAGGTGGTACCTCACGGCCTCTTGGCCGGAGATGGGTTGGACACCACGATTCGCCAGGCCAAACGCCTCCGTGAGCTCGCCGGAGAGTAGCCGTCACCTATCTCAATCCAGGGCGCCAAGGGGAAGGGCTTAGCTAGGGAAAAAAGGGTTCAAAGAGAGAAAGAAGTCTGGGGGGGTTTTGAACCATGGTCGAGTAGGCTCAAAGATCGATGGAGATCTAATGAATCAAATATCCAATCCCCGAGGAAATCAGTTGGCGTGTAAGAGTGGTTCTCGAGGAGAAAAATTGATGTAGGAAGCATCATGAATGGGTGAAAGATGCGGCCCCCAAAAAGGGGTGAAAATCAAGAAAAACCAAGTCTGACAACAGCCACAGAGGTTGGGTCAGAGAGTTGACCGAGGTCAACTCTCAGACCATCCTGGTTGGTCCACGTGGACCAACCAGGAAAAACCCTGGAAAAATAGATTAAAAAATCATTTAAAAATCGAAAATGATTAATTTAATTTTTAGTCATGAAATAAAAAATGTTTATTTTTTTATGAAGTATTTTATAATAATTTTTATTTATTTTAATGAAGTGTATATTTACAAGTTTACATTTATGCCCTTTATAGGTATATTATTCTATATATTGTATTCTTTTATTTTTATTGTATGTCTTTAGTTTATTTATTTTTTATTATTAATTTATATAATTATAACATACTTTTATACACGTAATTATATTTTTATTTTATTTTATTTTATTGATGTGTTTTGTGAAGGATATGGGGAAATCCTCAAGCGCATCACGGAAGCGTGATCGTCGTATCGAATACGACGAAGAACGACTAGTCGTACTAGTTGTTCGGAGCAGCGGAATTTAAAAAATTTTAAACTGATGAAACCACATGATCCTAGAACCATTCTCAAATCGTTTCATCTATAACCACAGCAAGTATAATGCAATACCTCTTGAAGCATGGTTGATCAAATCTCTACGAAAAGAGACCTCCTGTCTCAAGTCCGATCGTCGGAGTAACGGCTTGCGAGCGCGGAGATGAGTCGCGGTGTCCTCGCAATCCAAGTTGATCCAAGCGCGGTTGCTCCTGATCTCGTCGCACGAGATCAAACGTCTCCTTCGTGAGTGAAGCACTCTAAGAAGACAAAGAACCGCAGAGAGTCGAAGCGGCAACACGATGGCGCGGGCGTCGACGTTTCTCTCCACAAAGATGGACGGCCACCAAGAAGAGAGGGAGAGAGAGGGATGTCGTGTATATGAGAAAGAGAGAGAGATTTTGTGCTACAATAGCAAGTGTAAAGAGAGAGCCAAGTATGCCTCTCTATTTATAGGGTTTTGGGATCCATGGATCTCAATCCATGGGACACATAAAATCAATGGATGAGATTGATTTATGTTCATCCAATGGCTAAGATTGTTGTTGTCAAAGACAACAAATTTAGGCTAAAATATATTTGACAAAATCAAATATAATTCATTCCTAAATCAACCCAACAAATAAGGAGAGAAGACACATGGAGATTTCATCTCCATGTGCCTTCCAAGTGGGCGCACACCCATTCCATATAGGAGTGGGGTGCCGTCCATGAGATTGCATGGAGATTGCAATCTCATGGAAATCCATGAGATTGCATATCTCCATGAAATCTCTCTTATTTATTTGCACCAAATTTATTTGGGTTTTATTCTTCAAAAATAATTCACAATTATCTTTGAGAATATTGCAATCTTGCCATGAAAAAATTGTGAATCATATTCACAACCCAAAACAACATGTAATTCATATTGTTAATTAATTACACAATGTGTATCCAATACACATCATAATTAATCAACACATATAAATTATAATTAACTCTCTCTAATACATTATAAATCATATTTATAATATATTATGAATAATTGGATATCTCTATCCACATTATTCTTATCCAAACTAATTAAATCACATTTAATCATATTGGATAATTTCTCATACATCATGATAAATAAAACACTTTTAATTATCAAATTCTCTTTGCTTAGATCTTATGGAATTGTTCTTAAACCATTTAAGAACAATGCTATTTCTCCTCAGATACTTGGAGATAAGGACAGGGCGATTGTATTGTTCCACGTATAGTGACTTGGATGTTGAGATCGTATCTCAAATCCAGATCCTATGGACCTCCCACTGATGCTTGATCAAATCAAGACCGTAGACTTAATCTTCTCATTGCATCTGAATCTCATTCAGATCAATGTCCAGTTCATGGACTAAGATTAGGTCACTTCTCTAATGAGAGGAGTCACTAAAATCCAAACCTGTTTCATCACTCCCTCGGAGTGGAAGCGTCATGGTTATACAATCGTATATGATCAAATCACCCTTCAGGTATTCCTAATACCTGCACATCCTACATACTGGAAGACCTATGATCATCCTGAAGATAAAGATCACTTTTACACTGTCATCTTCAGGGTTAGATCATTAAGGTTCTCAATCTTGGTCATTGGGATTTGGTATAGATCATATGCTTTCACAAAGCATATATCTTACCTTCAAATTCATGTCATGCTTCCAAAGCACGACGACCATGCATGGAATTTGTTCAGTCCCAATACCTCATGAGTGAGCTCATGTCTCCCGGTTCACAAGTGAACCTGTATGATCCCTTTGAGAGATCGCATTACTCATATGTCCTTACATGCACACCAGCTCGCCGGTATATAGACCTTGATTAGGTCATCAACCTATTGGTCTGCCAAATGTACATACTCAGACATATAGCAATACATCTGTCTCTAGTCAGAGGATGCATGCCTATGTTGTGACAGTATTCAACGTAGGTCTTTGGTTATCTCGATCTCGTCAAGTCAACCCATTGACTTGACTACCCTGACACCTCTGAATCACTATTCCCATGCAGAGGACCTGCATCAAGAGGTCAGTCAGATATCAGTCATATGAGATAGGATTGCCATCTCCTACTCAGACTGGAGATCATCACTTAATGATCATTTGATGATGCTTGATGAGTCCTCTATCTAACTCCTTAGATATTCATCCAAGCATCAGCCTCTATGATCCATCCAATGAATCAACAGCTGTATGATCATCAAGTTGGCCATGGTACATAACCCTTATTGTACAGAGGGACCCTATAGTGCATTCATTCATTAATCTCAGAAAGGGGAGTGAAAAATAATCAATAATTTTCATTGATAATTTATTCATTACAATAACATTTATTATAGAAATGGTTCGCCCGGGGCTCACATTGCTAACAATCTCCCACTAGCCCTCAGAACCATTCAGGTACAATCTTTAAACCCATACTCATTACATGCTGGTCGAAAACCTTCTGTGTCAGAGGTTTGGTAAGAGGATCAGCAACGTTGTCGGCAGAGGCCACCTTGGTGATGATGATGTCACCACGCTTTTGTATCTCCCGAATGATGTGGTATTTCCTTTCCACGTGCTTGCTCTTTTGATGCCATCTGGGTTCCTTTGCCTGGGCAATGGCTCCCGTGTTATCACAGAGTAACGGGATGGGAGTATCAGAGGAAACTACGCCAAGCTCCAGCACGAACTTGCGCAACCACACCGCCTCCTTTGCAGCATCTGATGCGGCAATGTATTCGGCTTCCGTTGTTGAATCTGCAGTAGTGTCCTGCTTCTTGCTTCTCCATCTCACAGCACCACCATTCAATAAGAACACGAACCCTGATGTCGACTTTCGATCATCTACATCCGATTGGAAGTCAGAATCTGTATATCCCAAGACTTGGAGATCACCATCCCCATAGACCAAGATGTAATCTTGCGTCCGTCTTAGATATTTGAATATGTTCTTCACTGCATTCCAGTGTTGTTCTCCATAGCAGGATTGGTAACGACTTACCACTCCCACTGCATGGCAGATATCTGGCCTAGTACACATCATGGCATACATTAAGCTTCCTACGACTGATGCATAAGGACATCCAGCCATGGCCTTCTTTTCCTCAACAGTTTGAGGAGCCATTCCTTTGGACAGGTGGATACCATGTCTTAAGGGTAGGAATCCTTTCTTAGAACTATCCATACGGAATCGTTCAAGAATCTTCTTAATGTATCCATGTTGTGATAATCCCAAAATCCTCTTTTCTCGGTTTCTGAACAGCTTCAGGCCTAAGATATAAGAGGCTTCTCCAAGATCTTTCATCTCAAAGGTATGGGACAGCCAAATCTTTACACTGGTCATCATCCATGTATCATTCCCAATGATAAGGATGTCATCTACATAAAGCACGATGAACACAACGGCGCTCCCACTAAGCTTCTTGTATACACAAGGTTCATCAGGATTCTGCACAAAATCATAACTCTTTATGGTTTCGTCAAATCTGATGTTCCAACTACGAGAAGCTTGCTTGAGCCCATAGATGGATTTCTTCAGCTTGCATACTTTACCATCCTCAGTCATGAAGCCCTGGGGCTGCTCCATGTAGATATCCTCCTCGAGGTATCCATTGAGGAAAGCCGTCTTGACGTCCATCTGCCAGATGTCGTAGTCAAGATATGCAGCTATAGCTAGCAATGTCCGGATGGATTTAAGCATAGCCACAGGAGAGAATGTCTCATCATAATCGATGCCTTCTCTCTGTGTGTAGCCCTTGGCTACGAGCCGTGCCTTGAAAGTCTCTACTTTCCCATCAGGTCCCCTCTTTCTCTTGAAGATCCATTTACACCCAATGGGTTTTACCCCTTTAGGTGGATCCTCTAGGGTCCATACACCATTCTTATGCATGGAGTCAATTTCTGACTTCATTGCTAGCATCCATCTATCCATGTCTTGATCCGCGAGTGCTTCATCAAATGAAGTAGGATCAATGTCAGTTTCACCTGACACATGGAATCCATACCTTTCAGGTGGTGCAACCACCCTCGAACTCCTTCGAAGAGGTATGGGTGTTTCATCTTTATTTATCTCTTCCGTTTCTGGTCTAGGAAGCTCAGAATCCTCAGGGGATTCAAAGAATTCCTCTACTTCATTGTTGTCTTGACCTTTATGGAAATCATTCTCCAGAAACTTCACATCTCTAGAAACAAAAATCTTTTGGGTCTCAGGGTCATAAAGTTGGTATCCAATACCATCTTTAACATACCCAATGAAGTAGCACTCACGAGAGCGAGATTCTAGCTTACTTGCGTCCACGTTCTTCGCATAGACCAAGCAACCCCAAACCCTCAAGTGATTAACACTAGGTTTGGTTCCATACCATAGCTCATGAGGAGTCTTAGGCACGGATTTGCTAGGAATCTTATTCAGGATATATATTGCAGTCTCTACTGCATATCCCCAGAAACTAAGAGGTAAATTTGCTTTATTCATCATTGATCGGACCATGTCCATGATGGTCCTGTTGCGTCTTTCAGCAACACCATTTAGTTGGGGAGTTCCAGGAGGAGTGAGATTGGAAACAATTCCATTCTCCTTAAGGTATTCCTTGAATTCATCTGATAGGTACTCGCCACCTCGATCAGATCGAATCCGTTTAATCTTCCTATCGGTTTGGTTCTCAACCAAAGCCTTGAATTCTTTGAACTTTTCAAAGGTTTCAGACTTATGACGTAGTAGGAAGATAAACCCGTATCGCGAATGGTCATCGATAAACGTCAAATAATATCGGTATCCATTTCGAGTCGCGGTACTGAAGGGACCACATACATCGGTATGTATTAGGTCAATAATACCTTCGCATCTTGTAACCTTGTTACGGAAAGGTGTCCTAGTCATTTTGCCCTGTATGCAATGTTTGCAAGTGGGCAGAGGTTGAACCTGTAGAAAATCTAGAGGTCCATCCTTTATCAATCTATTGATCCTATCAACAGACAAATGACCAAGCCTTTGATGCCATATCTCATTTGAGATATTTTTATCCTCTCTGGATCTTTTAGGGTTTTTATTAGTGGTTGTCACATTCATAATACATTTATCAATGCACAATTCATAGAGTCCACCAGAAGTCAAAACACCATCCGCAATATATTTATCATAACGACTTATGACTAATTTATTACAGAAAAGGAAAGTATATCCGCTTCTAACAAGCTTAGATACAGATATCAAGTTCCTTCTGACTTCGGGTACATAAAGACATTCTTTAAGTATAAGGACTCTTCCACTAGATAATGATAGTCTACAAGTCCCGACGGCTACTGCTGCAACACTTGCATCAGATCCCATCTGGATGACTATCTCCCCTTCCTCAAGATTCCTAGTTTCCTGAAACAAATGCAACAAATTGCATACATGAACAGAAGCACCAGAATCTACAACCCAACTTCCTTCTCGTCCGACGAGAAAGCTAGTTTCAATGATGAAAGTAGATTTCATACCTGCTGGGGCTTTACCTTTGTCTGAGGACTTCAGGTAATCTGGGCAGTTACGCTTCCAGTGCCCCGGCTTCTTGCAGTGATGACAGACGTCGGTTTTCTTCGACGCCATGAGAATGGATGCACTGGAAGAAGAGCCAACACTTTGTCCCTTCTTCTTTCTCTTCTGGGCCGGGCCCTTCCGAGAACCATGCTTCCGACCGCGCTTCCCCTTGACCTGTGCAACCATTGCACTGCCACTGGGACCATCCTTCTTCATCACGTCCTCTGCGGACTTTAATGCAGCAAGGAGAGCAGCACTTGTCAATTCCAACTTGTTCATGTGGAATGACACTACAAAGTTATTAAAAGACTTGGGCAATGACAGCAGAATGAAATCAGCTTGCATGTCTGCATCCATCGTTGCCCCAAGAGTCTCCTGCTCCGACAGGTACCCAAACATTTTGAGTACATGTTCACGGACTGAAGTCCCTTCCTGCATTCTACAACGAATGAGGTCTTTCATAACATTGTACCGCTGAGTGCGGTTAATGTCACCAAACATATCCTTAAGATTCTGCATTATTTCCTGACAGGTATTCATCTCCACATGTTGCTTCTGCAGAACATTGGAGAGAGAACCTAGGATATAGCACCTAGCCAAGACATGATCTTCATCATACTTGTCATTAAATGCTTTTTCTTCCTTGGACTTAGGGTTCTCATGCTTGTCCTCGGATAGCACATAACTTATGCGCTCAGCAGAGAGAACAAGCTCCAAATTTCGGATCCAATCCGAATAATTTGGGCCGGTCAATTGGTTGACCTCAAGAAGCCTACTAAGTGGGTTCAAAGACTTCATTTTCTGAAATTAAGAATGCACTATATTAGAATATAGAAATATATATATTCAAATTTATGATATTTGATTAAGGTATTTTAAATCAAATTATTCTTGCATTGTCGACTTTGAAAGTTCATTCCCTTAATCACTTTTAAAGTAAGAGATATACTTACCGCTATATCTCTAGCAAGAATTGGGATCTCCTCTTTATCATTGTCACATCCCAATAATATGAGAATCTGTGACTCCAATAAAGAAAAGCAGGAACTCATTCCAATTTGCAAGTCCAACTTGCAATTTCCCAATTCGGTCTTTAACACCCGAGCCCACCACCCCTAAGGCGATGTTGACCCGTTGTTAATTGAACCAACCGTCAACAGGAATAGTACTCGCTATGCGCAATCCAATATCGCCCCAATAATATGAGGATCCGATATTGGGGTCACTACGCATACGGCCTTACTCTTTCGAAAAGCAAAGAGTCCGATCCAGATGCGCTTGCACACAGGAGCTGTCACTTCGGACAGACGTCTCCCACATGCAATCCTTGGCGACGAAACTCTTCGCCTTGACGGGAGACCATGGATGTCACTTATGTGATCCTCCATCTCATATTCAAATTTTAATTAATTATCGTGAATCACATTCACATAATTAATTCTTCCAAGGGAATTAATAACTCTAATCATATTAGAGTATTTCAATTGGACATAATCAATTTAATCATATTAAATTAATTATCAATCCAATTCAATCAATCAAACTTGATTATTTTACTTAAATACATATATCGTAATATCTCAAAATACGTATTAATTCGAATTTTAATAATTAGAAAAATACATCTTAATCCCTCGGACATTATCCCGGCCCTACCCGCTGTCATGGCCAGTACCGACGAGAGTGGGACGGACCACATACGTTGCAACCCGCAACCCCAATGCTCTCCGACTAGGCACCACATCCGCCTCGGGAAAGGATAATGCCAAATTGATTAATTTGTACTTGAGATGATCATCGGTTTTTCAACCGAAATTGTACCATATAGTAATAATCAAAACATTTTTGATTATAAGGAAATTTGCTAGACAAATTCCCAAATCCTATTCAAGCATCAAGTTTGAAAGATTGTGGTTTCCAATTATGATTTAGATCACATCTTAACAATTAATTGGTTGGGTCCAAGTCAATTAGACAAATAATCATGTTTCAATATTTCACAAATATTTTTCAAGATTATTTCACGAAATTAACAATTAATTTCACTAATTGACAATCACTTGGTTTTAGATTAGGAATGCAATTTCAGTAGAGACCCCTATTCACTAAAATTGGCATATCTCAATCAATTTAAATCCAAATTGAGCAAACTCAATTTTCATAGATTGCTAACTTGATTTACAACAGAACCTAAGTGGATTTGCACGCATTTCGAGGCAGATGATAACAGTAATTAATTCTTTAATCATGTTAAAATCTACTGTTCCCGCAACAGTGCATACATGTCCATTAAAACAACCATAACTAGAGCATACGAAATCCGATTTACGCAAACTCAGTTTCTATGGTTTCCTTATTTAATGGGGAACAAAATCCAAGTATTAAATTCGTGTTTAAACAATTTAAACAGTGCCGAATTTATTTACTAAACAGATCTGCGAAATCAAATGCGATGAAAACTTTCGCGACCTAAACGAACCCAAGTCGTCCTCAGTTTTTCGAATCATATTCGAAACCGTCGACCTAAGGCTCTGATACCACTTGAAGGATATGGGGAAATCCTCAAGCGCATCACGGAAGCGTGATCGTCGTATCGAATACGACGAAGAACGACTAGTCGTACTAGTTGTTCGGAGCAGCGGAATTTAAAAAATTTTAAACCGATGAAACCACATGATCCGAGAACCATTCTCAAATCGTTTCATCTATAACCACAGCAAGTATAATGCAATACCTCTTGAAGCGTGGTTGATCAAGTCTCTACGAAAAGAGACCTCCTGTCTCAAGTCCGATCGTCGGAGTAACGGCTTGCGAGCGCGGAGATGAGTCGCGGTGTCCTCGCAATCCAAGTTGATCCAAACGCGGTTGCTCCTGATCTCGTCGCACGAGATCAAACGTCTCCTTCGTGAGTGAAGCACTCCAAGAAGACAAAGAACCGCAGAGAGTCGAAGCGGCAGCACGATGGCGCGGGCGTCGACGTTTCTCTCCACAAAGGTGGACGGCCACCAAGAAGAGAGGGAGAGAGAGGGCTGTCGTGTATATGAGAAAGAGAGAGAGAGAGTTTGTGCTACAATAGCAAGTGTAAAGAGAGAGCCAAGTATGCCTCTCTATTTATAGGGTTTTGGGATCCATGGATCTCAATCCATGGGACACATAAAATCAATGGATGAGATTGATTTATGTTCATCCAATGGCTAAGATTGTTGTTGTCAAAGACAACAAATTTAGGCTAAAATATATTTGACAAAATCAAATATAATTCATTCCTAAATCAACCCAACAAATAAGGAGAGAAGACACATGGAGATTTCATCTCCATGTGCCTTCCAAGTGGGCGCACACCCATACCATATAGGAGTGGGGTGCCGTCCATGAGATTGCATGGAGATTGCAATCTCATGGAAATCCATGAGATTGCATATCTCCATGAAATCTCTCTTATTTATTTGCACCAAATTTATTTGGGTTTTATTCTTCAAAAATAATTCACAATTATCTTTGAGAATATTGCAATCTTGCCATGAAAAAATTGTGAATCATATTCACAACCCAAAACAACATGTAATTCATATTGTTAATTAATTACACAATGTGTATCCAATACACATCATATTTAATCAACACATATAAATTATAATTAACTCTCTCTAATACATTATAAATCATATTTATAATATATTATGAATAATTGGATATCTCTATCCACGTTATTCTTATCCAAACTAATTAAATAACATTTAATCATATTGGATAATTTCTCATACATCATGATAACTAAAACACTTTTAATTATCAAATTCTCTTTGCTTAGATCTTATGAAATTGTTCTTAAACCATTTAAGAACAATGCTATTTCTCATCAGATACTTGGAGATAAGGACATGGCGATTGTATTGTTCCACGTATAGTGACTTGGATGTTGAGATCGTATCTCAAATCCAGATCCTATGGACCTCCCACTGATGCTTGATCAAATCAAGACCGTAGACTTAATCTTCTCATTGCATCTGAATCTCATTCAGATCAATGTCCAGTTCATGGAATAAGATTAGGTCACTTCTCTAATGAGAGGAGTCACTAAAATCCAAACATGTTTCATCACTCCCTCGGAATGGAAGCGTCATGGTTATACAATCGTATATGATCAAATCACCCTTCAGGTATTCCTAATACCTGCACATCCTACATACTGGAAGACCTATGATCATCCTGAAGATAAAGATCACTTTTACACTGTCATCTTCAGGGTTAGATCATTAAGTTTCTCAATCTTGCTCATTGGGATTTGGTATAGATCATATGCTTTCACAAAGCATATATCTTACCTTCAAATTCATGTCATGCTTCCAAAGCACGACGACCATGCATGGAATTTGTTCAGTCCCAATACCTCATGAGTGAGCTCATGTCTCCCGGTTCACAAGTGAACCTGTATGATCCCTTTGAGAGATCGCATTACTCATATGTCCTTACATGCACACCAGCTCGCCGGTATATAGACCTTGATTAGGTCATCAACCTATTGGTCTGCCAAATGTACATACTCAGATATATAGCAATACATCTGTCTCTAGTCAGAGGATGCATGCCTATGTTGTGACAGTATTCAACGTAGGTCTTTGGTTATCTCGATCTCGTCAAGTCAACCCATTGACTTGACTAACCTGACACCTCTGAATCACTATTCCCATGCAGAGGACCTGCATCAAGAGGTCAGTCAGATATCAGTCATATGAGATAGGATTGCCATCTCCTACTCAGACTGGAGATCATCACTTAATGATCATTTGATGATGCTTGATGAGTCCTCTATCTAACTTTTTAGATATTCATCCAAGCATCAGCCTCTATGATCCATCCAATGAATCAACAGCTGTATGATCATCAAGTTGGCCATGGTACATAACCCTTATTGTACAGAGGGACCCTATAGTGCATTCATTCATTAATCTCAGAAAGGGGAGTGAAAAATAATCAATAATTTTCATTGATAATTTATTCATTACAATAACATTTATTGTAGAAATGGTTCGCCCGGGGCTCACATTGCTAACATTTTGTATATTTAACAAAATAGAAATAGTAATTATACAGGTATGTGTATAAGAATTATACTTAGGTTTTGTATATACAAGTATTTTTATTTTGGGTTTTATTTTACATTTTTATTCTGATTTTAATGCACATAATTATTATAAATATTAATTACAAATTATAAAAATATGATATTATAAAAATAATGAATAAAGAATAAATTGAATATTTTAATCTGTACAAGTATACAATGAGGGTCCAAAACTCAACTTTCAAACCGTAGTTCCGCCAAATGCGAAACCACCGCCATTAAATAGCTTATTTTATTCTATATACAATTAAAGTGAGTTTGATGCATTTGGAGTTTTCATTTGTGAGATACGGGTCTGTGAAGTTGGGATTCTGGATTTTTATTCAGACCATAACTTTTTATCTGTGTATTATTTTTGAGTGAACTCAATTTTGTATTTTTCTATATTTAATTATCTACAACTTTCATGTATAAAGTTTCTTTATTTGATGTATAAAAAGTGGAACCAAAAATAGGTCCCAAAATGAATAAAGAATGAATGAAAAGTATAGGTATTTATACTGTATTTTTGACCTTATCTCCCCCTACTTTATTCCTTGTCGACCTATCAAGATGCCTAGGTCTCAGGGTTTCGGGTCATAAAATATTTACAATATTTTATTCTTTTTCTTTTCTTTTCTTTATTCTATAATTTTGGCTGTAAAAACCGCATTTTGTACAATATTTACACAATGATGCATGAATGCTAAAGTGCCTAAATTAAGCCTATTTACACGCATTTACTAGGGTTTGTAAAGCCAAAATGATAGAATAAAGATGATGAAACGTAGCTTCATCATCCCCCTATACTTTATCTTTGCTAGTCCCTAGCTATGCAATAAGTGCAGAAAGAAAAAGAAAGAAAAGAAAAGAAAAAGAAGAAAATTGGATGAAGTTTAATTATCAAACTTGTCTTCACAAAATCAAAGTTTGGAGCTTAAGTCAGACCTTTGGAATTTTAGTGCGGCCGGAACCTTAATGAGAACCGGTCTTGAAATTCAACAGCCTTCGAGAATCCCAAAACTCTGCTCAAGTCTCCTCAATAGCCAGGTCAGAAATATTTCAACTCATACGTAACCCTTATGACTATGAATCTGACTTGTACAGTGTAAGTGATGGTGGCTCTCCCCAACTGAAATGACAAAGAGACTGACTTCTCCAATACGACAACCCAATGATTCCCCAATCCAACAACTCATTCCTCAAGGAGCAGGGTATTCCCTTCTAAGTTCAAGTGGCAACCAGCTCAAGAGGAGGGGGGTGAAGAGAAGAATGGACGGTAGTCAGTGTAGCTACCTATCCTAGGATGCAAGACCAGTGTAGTCAAGTCATCCAGCTGCAGGCTCACATGATTTGACTTTGAAGCACAAGCTTGCTTATTTGACTTTACAACATATGTACACTCCGGCATGCATTTTATTTTTATACAGGCCTGTCCACTTTTTTGGACTTTTTGCTTTTGCAAAAAAAATTATATTGTATATATATAATAACTAGTTAGACTATAGTTAGATGTCTATTTATAAATTTTTGACATAATATAGGGATTTAATAATGAATTTACACAGTTTGTTTTAGATTTCATTTTTTTATTTTTTTTTTTGAAATTTTTTTCCATGAATATTCATCATTATATCCCTATATTATGTTATAAAAATTTCATGTGAAACAGAGACTTCTACGGCCTCCATCCAGACAGTCATATTTTTAACGGTAACAGGATTTTTTAAATCGACCCCGTTTGGATGGAGGTCGTAGGAGTCTCTGTTTCGCATGAAATTTGAATGACATAATATATGGATTTAATAATGAATTTACACGGTTTTGGATTTTTTAAAAAAATAAAAAAAATGTAAAAAAGGGGCAGGGGGAGCTAAGTTAGCTCCCCCTAGGGGGCATACACATTATATATATATATATATATATTTATTTATTATATATATATATAGAGAGAGAGAGAGGTAAATGGGGCTGCCCCTAGGGAGTAGCCAACTTGGCTACTCCCACCCCTATTTTTCCCTCATTTTTTTATTTTTTTGGAAAATAAAAATTTGTATCATCATTATATCCCTCTCACAATGTATTAAAATTTCGTCAGAAACAGAGACTCCTACGGTCTCCATCCAAACATGGTCGATTTAAAAAATCCTGCGACCGTTAAAAAAATGACATCTGGATGGAGGGCTTAGGAGTCTCTGTTTCTGATGAAATTCTAATAGAATGCGAGAGGGATATAATGATGAATATACAAATTTTTATTTTCCAAAAAAATAAAAAATGATAGGGTAAAATGGGGCTGCCCCCAGGGAGTAGCCAACTTGGCTACTCCCACCCATATTTTTCCCTCATTTTTTTATTTTTTTGGAAAATAAAAATTTGTATATTCATCATTATATCCCTCTCGCATTCTATTAAAATTTCGTCAGAAACAGAGACTCCTAAGCCCTCCATCCAGACGTCATTTTTTTAAATGTCGCAGGATTTTTTAAATCGACCATGTTTGGATGGAGGCCGTAGGAGTCTCTGTTTCTGACGAAATTTTAATAGAATGTGAGAGGGATATAATGATGAATATACAAATTTTTATTTTCCAAAAAAATAAAAAAATGAGGGAGAAATAGGGGTGGAAGTAGCCAAGTTGGCTACTCCCTGGGGGCAGCACCATTTACCCCATATATATATATATATATATATATATGAGTGATCCTGTGAGAGCAAAAAGTTGTTAGAGTATGAGAGGAATGATTCTGGACCACATGATTCTGTTTTCTCTCTCCTACTCTTCTCTCTCTTGGGTGAATCATGTGGTTCAGAATCATCCCTCTCATGCTCTAACAAATTTTGGCTCTCATAGGATCACTCCTTTATATATATATATATATATATATATATATATATATATATAGGGTAAAATGTGTATGCCCCCTAGGGGGAGCTAACTTAGCTCCCCCCACCCTTTTTTCACAAAATTTTTTTATTTTTTTTGAAATCTAAAACCGTGTAAATTCATTATTAAATCCATATATTATGTCATTCAAATTTCATGCGAAACAAAGACTCGTACGACCTCCATCCAAACGGGGTCGATTTAAAAAATCCTGTTACCCTTAAAAAAACGACTGTCTGGATGGAGGCCGTAGGAGTCTCTGTTTCTCACGAAATTTTTATGACATAATATAAGGATATAGTGATAAATATTCACTGAAAAAATTTCAAAAAAAAAATTGAAGAAAATAGGGCGGGGGGAGCTAAGTTAGCTCCCCCCAGGGGGCAGCCCCATTTATCCCTATATATATATATATAGGGATAAATGGGGCTGCCCCCTGGGGGGAGCTAACTTGGCTTCCCCCGCCCCATTTTCACCATTTTTTTATTTTTTTTTGAAAATTTCCTCCATGAATATTCATCACTATATACCTATATTATGCTATTAAAATTTCCTGTGAAACAAAGACTCCTACGGCCTCCATCCAGACAGACATTTTTTAACGGTAACAGGATTTTTTAAATCGACCCCGTTTGGATGAAGGTCGTAGGAGTCTCTGTTTCGCACGAAGATTTAATAGCATAATATAGGGATTTAATAATGAATTTACACGGTTTTAGATTTCAAAAAAACTAAAAAAAATTATGTCAAAAAAGGTCGGGGGGAGCTAAGTTAGCTCCCCATAGGGGGCATACACATTTTCCCATATATATATATAAGGTCATATGTGGCTGCCCCCTAGGGGCAACCAACATGGCTGCCCCCGCCTTATTTGGGCAAATTTTTTTATTTTTTTTGAAAAATAACACAATGTACATTCATCCCTATATCCCTCCTATATACCATTCGAATTTCGTCAGAAACAGAGACTCCTACGGCCTCCATCCGGACAATAATTTTTTAACGGTAACAGGATTTTTTTAAATCGATACCATCGAGATGGAGGCCGTAGGAGCCACTGTTTCTGACGAAATTCGAATGGTATGTAGGAGGGATATATGGATGAATATACATGATTTTATTTTTCAAAAAAAAATAAAAAAAACGCCGAAAAATGGGGCGGGGGCAGCCATGTTGGCTGCCCCCAGGGGGCAGCCCCATTTTTTCCATATATATATATATATATATATATATGAGGAAAATGGGGCTGCCCCCTAGGGGGAGCTAACTTAGCTCCCCCCGTCTTATTTTCTTCAAATTTTTTTATTTTTTTGAAAATTTTTTCCGTGAATATTAATCACTATATCCCTATATTATGTCATAAAAATTTCGTCTGAAACAGAGACACCTACGGTCTCCATCCAGACAGTCATTTTTTAAGGGTAACATGATTTTTTAAATCGACCCCGTTTGGATGGAGGTCGTACGAGTCTCTGTTTCGAATGAAATTTGAATGACATAATATAGGGATTTAATAATGAATTTACACGGTTTTAGATTTCAAAAAAAATAAAAAAATTTTGTGAAAAAAGGGCGGGGGGAGCTAAGTTAGGTCCCCCTAGGGGGCATACACATTTTACCCTATATACCTATATATATATATAGGGTAAAATAGGGCTGCCCCAGGGGGTAGCTAACTTAGCTACCCCCGCCCCATTTTCTCCATGTTTTTTATTTTTTTTGAAAATTTCTTCCATGAACATTCATCACTATATCCCTATATTGTGTCATTAAAATTTCGTGTGAAACAGAGACTCCTACGGCCTCCATCCAGACAGTCATTTTTTAACGGTAACAGGATTTTTTAAATCGACCCCGTTTGGATGGAGGTCGTAGGAGTCTCTGTTTCGCATTAAATTTGAATGACATAATATAGGGATTTAATAATGAATTTACACGGTTTTAGATTTCAAAAAAAATAAAAAAAGATTGTGAAAAAGTGGCGGGGGGAGCTAAGTTAGCTCCCCCTAGGGGGCATGCACATTTTACCCATATATATATATATATATATATATAGGGTCATATGTGGCTGCCCCCGCCTTATTTGGGAATTTTTTTATTTTTTTGAAAAATAACACCATGTACATTCATCCCTAAAAAAATCGTGGAAGCTTGTAAAGGACTATATTTGAGATAAAAAAAAGAGACCGAAACTCTTTTTGTTACATATGAAAAATGAGACTCCTATTTGAGAATCGACCTATAGCCAGGATCTTTTATCCTTCAACCTTTGATCCTTATGCTTGTCCCTTGATTCCCATGATCAGTTTTTGTTGCAGCTTGAGCTAAGGCTTAAGTTCGCAAATGTATGTGGTCTTTGATTCGAGGGTTGTCAACTTTGCACCCTAAATCAACCTATGGTGTGATGAACTTCTAGACTTCTAGTACCCAACCATGTCTGAAAAAATGCAGAATGGGCTCCGACGAAGTTGTGAAGTCATCTTATATCCATCCTCGTATTTATCGCGAGTTCTTATTGGTAAGTCTTAGCATGATGCTCCTCTTATCCCATGTAAGTACACCGTGATCCGATAATTTTACTAACTCTTACGTCACAAGTTCACAATCCATGACTATAATTGTACATGATTTTAGATGTCGTGATGTAAAAATCGCTTCAAGTAACTGCCCAACTTTCCAAGATTCTCATAAAGATTCATCTTGGGAATCTCGTGCTACCCTACAAACTTATATTTTACAAACATCAAAGTTGGGTCTGTCATTATATTAAAAAGCAATTCCTCTCCTTGCCAACCAATTTCGTCGGCAATAAAAGATAAAGGAATGGTGGAGAGAGGATGAGCTAATCGTGCGTCATCTCTATCCTCCCCCGATGGGGTACAATACCCTCTCCACGTGGCACTCAGATTTAATTGAGGGTACACCCGTTGGGAAAATTGGGGAAAATGTGGATGTCCCTCACGGGAGCTAACTTGATTCTTCTCCCTTCATCTTCATCATTTTTTTTAATATTTCTATGAAAATTCGTCACTATATCCACATATTATGTTATTCAAGTTTTATGCGAAACAGAAACTCTTACAACTCTATTTTTTAACGATCGTGGAATTGTTGAAATCGACCCATCTGGATGGAGGTCGTAGAAGTATGTTTCGCACAAAATTTGAATGATATAATATATTGGATATAATGGTGAAAATCCACTGAAGTATTTAAAAAAAATCGTTCTTGTTTTCCAATGATACCAATTTTAGTTAATCCAGATACCTCATTTTTCCGCCCAAAACCGCAAAATACCCGATCCTTTGTTTTCTTGCAATACTACTTGAATACCATTGTATTTGCAAAAATATACTTTTTATTTTATAAAATAGATGGACTTATAAGTAAAGGTGCTACCGTATCATTATCCATTATTAAATATTGGTACATATATTAATTTATATGATAAATGTACTACTATATCATTTGAAAAAAATACGGTATCAAACGAATATGGAGCCAATACGGACAGTATAAGGAATACTTCATAACTTAAGTATATGTGTAATTGACAACTTGCATATCATACAAACACATGAAATGTGTTCATTTCATATCAATTAAAACAACTATAGTT
Organism: Ottelia alismoides; assembly: GCA_037367405.1. NCBI lineage: Eukaryota > Viridiplantae > Streptophyta > Magnoliopsida > Alismatales > Hydrocharitaceae > Ottelia > Ottelia alismoides. The sequence continues at coordinate 126,274 of JAZKJV010006285.1, forward strand.
ATACAAGGCATACAATATTGTCATAAGTATTTATAAATACTTCTACGGTTACGAACAAACACATATATTGGCGGATATCAAAGTGGTATCTATATCTGTTTTAAAATAAGGTAGTGGATTCAAAACAGATGTATCTGTATAAGGTTGCATTCCTAATGACAAGGGATAATTTGATAAACAAAGAAATTTACAGAGGTATTTTTTAAAATTCAAGTGTATTTATAAAATAAATTTAAGGGGGTATTTTTGGCAATACAAAGTTTGAAGGACTATTCATGTTTATGCAAATAAACAAAAAAAAAGGCTAAATAAAACTCGGGCACTCTTGCAGCTCGTCCCTCTTTTATCCAATAGGAATCTTTGACTTTTGCCTGTCTCCCAGAAAAGCTCGCAACGCCGACCACCCGATCTCCTCCCCCGTTCGAAATCGATGCTCACATCCAGAAAACACCGATTTTTCAAGGTGGGTCGCGTTCAGATCGCACACATCACCCCCAAAGTTCTCATCTTTTCCGTTTTCCCTTTTGTCTACCCATTCTCGTCCTCTCCTTTCCAATAGAACCATCCAAACGCCCAAATTTTTTTGCCCCCAAGAAAAGATTCCAAAGGAATCCTAAATTTATTTACAGGTGGAGACAATCGCTAATTTCCAAATAGAGCCGCCAACTAAGAATTGCCCGTTTAATCACGGGCGTTACTCTTATAAATCAGGATGTATGACCCGCTCAGTTCAGACGACAGTGGAGGTTCACACAGCGACGCTCACTTGTGAGTTCAAGATTATATGTCCTGTAATTATATATATGCTTGTTTTGTGGTTTAACCCCATGTGTCTGGCAATGGGTAATGTGTTCTGATTGCTGCTCTGGATAGGTTGTCCTGGGGTTTTCGAAAGGTTAGAGATTCCAATCAATGCCTTGAGATGTGCGGGATCTGCATGTAGCATTGTAGATATGTTGTTTCTTTCATGTCTGATGCATGTTTAGATCTTGTTTTCTTGTGTTTTGGATTCTGGGTTTTGAGAAAGATGAGATCTTTTTTGGTTTTGAGAGTCCGAAAGGTGTGTTGGTCTTGTGTTTGCATCTGTCGCTGTTGTGCACTTCTGTTTGATGGCAATATGTTTCTAGTACTTTCTTGTGGATATTCTGGATTGGTGTAAATATGAGAAATATTCAATTCCTTCTGTCTGTAGGAAGAGAAGGTTTCGTCTTTGATTCTTTGTGCTCCATGGATGCGGGAAGAGGCGACAAGTGTTGCATATGTTACGTGTTTCGTCATAACTTTTTTTAAATATAAGTTCTACGCAGATCTGTAATTTACACGTGTGATTGTCTGAGGAGCAGCTTCGCCTGTGGTGTTTTGTTTGCATCTGTGTCTTTGATGCGGTCATGTGTTCTGTTTTTCCTTTTGTCCTTTTCTCAAAGATGATCAAACCTCGAAAGTGGTGATAAAAGCAGTTGTTTGCATGTTTGTTCTATAGGGCATCTTCGATTCTCACAAGGTTTCTGTCTTACCATAGCTTTTCCTACTTTGTTTTGGAGTTCCTCTGATTTGTAGTTCAGGTACCTCTAAGGTGGAGTTCAATAGATTATTTAAATGGGCTGGTCTGGATAGTGCAGCAAGTTGCCGTATAGAATGGGGAAGGAAAGGGGTCAAGAAGATCTTGAGAATATTCCATACTGAAATCCGTAACTATGCTGATTTTTTTAGTGATACAGTTGAGGTTTCTCGTGCTGAATCTTAAACCACGAGTCCTTTTCTTTATGAATCCCATTTTAAAGTTTTTTCCAGTATGTGAGTAGAGTTATTTTGCCTTAGGTATTTATGATTGACCAATATAGCTTAACCAAAGTTGCTTTGCGTTATTATTTATACCTACATCTGCAGATATTAAATACATTATTCTTTATGTTAAATTTGCTGGATTGATGGAAAATTTCGATTCTTAAAGATCCTAAATTGATATGAAATCCTGCTGAATTATACTCCGAGAACTGCTGGTAATTTTTTCACAAGGCTTGATAGACTAAAGAGGTTAGACCCATATGGTGCTTTCAGGAGCAAAATTGTTTTGTGATTAAAATACATGCATCTAAGATGTGTTATTCATCAATCATTCGGCATCTACTTTTCCGAGTTTGTGCATTACATGATATAAATGATCGAGGGTTACCACAGTGTTTTGCTTTTCTGACCACATTTACCAAGTTTTTGCTAGCCTTATGTATGATACCATATGTATGATTCACATACTAAGTCTACTACATGTCCAACGACAAGCCTCTTCGCACAAAATTAGTTGGAACTTGGATCCAGTTATTTGTTAATATCGTAATTAAGTTCACTTCCTGGGTTACCTATACATTACATGTATTGTAATCTGGAATCCTTGCTTACTTTGCTCAGGTCATTCATCTATTTTTTCTGCATCAATCTTCTCCGTGCTCTTGGTTTTTATTAAACTTGTTCTTTGATGTGTTTTATTCTCTATAATATTATCCCTATTCATTTTTTGCAGCATTAATCAAGAGAGAAAAAATATGGTTACACAGGATCCGAATGGTGATGCTGCAAAAAATAAGGTCTGTGGTTTCTGTTTTCTCTGATTCTTTGTGAACAGGTGGTCCGAAATTTGGTTTTGAAGCTTATGCTACTTATTTAGCAGGGTCATTTTGCTGCAATGGTAGTATGCTGGGTCCTAGGTTGTGGCAGCTTATTTGCATGGAACAGCATGCTGACAATAGAGGATTATTATGTTAGCTTGTTCCCGGTATACATGGGTTTTTTATGGTCAAATATTCTGCTTTTGTAGAGAAGTTGTTTTATAAGGCAACAATGAATGTGAATGCATGTTATAACTGACATGATCACTTAATGCAGAAATATCATCCCACCAGGATACTGACTCTTGTATACCAACCATTTGTGTTTATAACGGCTGCTTATTTTGCTCATCGTGAGGCAAAAATTAATACAAGGCTACGGAATCTCAATGGATATGGCCTTTTCTTTCTCAGCTGTTTCTCACTCATTATTGTAAGACATGGAACGACGATTTTTTTTCTTCAGTTTCTGATTTTCAGCGTCTTAGGGAAGAAGGGTAAATGCAAAACACATCCAACTGAGCTATTCTCAAGAATTGTTTGTCTTCTATAGTTGGATTTGGCTACATCAGGCAGAGGGGGGGTTGGTCCTTTCATCGGAGTATGTGTTATAAGTGCGGCATTTGGGGTAGCGGATGCTCATGTCCAAGGAGGGATGGTTGGTGATCTGTCATTGATGCGTCCAGAATTCATACAAGTGAGGTTTTGGTGTTCATCAATATACATTTGGTACTTGAGTTTGTTTAGTGATATTAAGGTGAGCTGATATTGTCGTGTCTCTTGGTGCAGTCATTTTTTGGAGGCTTGGCTGCTTCAGGAGCGATTACTTCAGCTTTGAGATTTATTACCAAGGCAGCCTTTGAGAATAGTAATGGTGGTCTTCGTAAAGGAGCAAGTAGGGTTTTCATTATAATTTATTAAAGAATTAATCCAATTTTAAGTTGGCATCATTATATGTTACCTTATATTTTTTTAAAAAAAAACTGTTCTGCATTGTGATGGTAAATGACACAAAATCGATTCTATTTTATAACAATCCTTAAAAAGTTGGTTAGTTTGTGATTTATAACTAATTTTCTACTTCAGAACTTCTATGTAACCTTAAGTGTATACATGTTAGTTTTCTTATGCAAGTTTTTATTATAGCGTCAATTTATTGTTCACCGTTTACAAACCATGCCAATTCTTAGTTAGATGTATACCTTGTAACTGCTGACGTCTTTGGGGTTTTTAAGTTTTTATTGTTCCTGTATTATTCTTCGCTATCTCAGCTACTTTTGAGCTATTGTGCATTCTTCTCTCGGCTTGGCTTCCCTAAACTTCCACTTGTCAAGTTTATTTCATTAAGGCTTCTATTTTAGTAATATGTAATTGGTGAGTTGTTGTTCATAACTATTATTTTACTTTTGAACTTACATGTAAACAATCCAAACTCTAATGGCATAAATGTTTCTTTTTTTCTGCTAGTGTCATTTGTAATTCATCATCAATGCTTATCGACATGGACAGTAGTTTCGCCAATGTTTAGTTAAAAGGTTGACTTTCTTACTGCTGACTGTCTGTCTTTTTTTGTTCCAGTATTATTCTTTGCTATCTCAGCTGCTTTTGAGCTAGCGTGTGTTCTTCTCTATGCCTTTGTCTTCCCTAAACTTCCTATTGTCAAGCATTATCGAGTTAAAGCTGCGGCTGAAGGATCTAAAACTGTTTGTGCCGATCTTGCTGCTGCTGGCATTGACAGGTTTCCAACCCAAGGAGTATGTACTTTTTTCATCATAAAACTAGTCCAAGATGTTAATAGCATTTTAGTTTATTATTTAATGAAGAACTATGATGGCAGGATGAGGAAGATATTAAAGAAATCCAACATTTGAGCCACAAAGAGCTATTGCTACAAAATATCGACTATGCAGTTGACATATACATGATATACGCGTTGACATTGTCCATCTTCCCTGGTTTTTTGTCAGAGGACACCGGCACACACAAATTGGGATCATGGTATAAACTGCTTTAATGTTGATATTCGGTTTTAATTGCTCACACTTTCCTGCAGAAACATAAACATATCATGCATTTCTTTTCTTCAATTATGATTCACTTTGCTAATAGTTCAGAAGTTCTGTATTCCTAACATGTTTCAATCTGAACTTGTACTTCTTTCAGGTATGCACTTGTTTTAATCTCCATGTATAATGTCTTGGATCTCATCGGGAGATATACACCGCTAATAAAATGTCTGCATATAAAATCACGAAGGGTTCTTATGTTTGCAATCCTAGCTCGTCTGCTTTTTATACCGGCATTTTACTTCACTGCAAAATACGGTGATCAAGGTTGGATGATCATGCTGACATCTCTTTTGGGTTTAACCAATGGTCATCTCACCGTATGTGTTATGACTGAAGCACCTAAAGGATACACGGTGAGAAATTGCCAATACAAATGAATATTTGATTCTGCCATTTACACATAACAGTTTGCATGATCGAAATCGTACTTTGATCGTCCAGGGACCTGAGCAAAATGCACTGGGCAACTTGCTGGTTGTATGCCTCTTAGCTGGAATATTTTCTGGAGTGGTTCTCGACTGGTTGTGGCTTATTGGCAAAGGGTGGTGACTTTTCAAGGGCTTGTATTATGTACTAACGGAGCACATGGTTACATCTGGGTCTTGTCCGTTGTCTCCATTATATCCCATCATTGAAGTGTGATGTTGCAAGTAGAAATCAAAAACAGAAATTCTCGTTATCTTTGTCACTGCAAATTTATTTGTAAAATCAGGTTAGTAACTGGAATAACATTAAATCTTTACATGTTATTGTTGGAAAGCATACACGGCAGATCAGTGGATTCTTCTCTGTTATAGCTAGACAAGAGAGTTGTATTTTCTCAGTGGAATACCTTCATCTCACTATATGAACGACATGTAAATAAAAACTATTTGTGATGAAAAGCTTGTGAGAGATGAGTACCTCGCTTCACCTAATGGTAACTATGCAAAACCCCTAGTTAATCCCACCTTAAAAAAATCAGCCAGGCTTTTCATCAGATGTTTTGTGGTTTTGTATGTTGCCATATGATTATAATGTAATTACCATAAGCAATAAAAAGGGGAATACAGATTATTGACAAGCAGGTGTCATTACCGTAATGAATTACTATGCCTCCACATGTGGTCTCTTGATCTTGTAAAGTAGATTGTACAAAGCCTGACCAATTCTCGATGCATTTATGCTTAAACGAGCTACTGGAAGGTAGAACTATAAATGAGGTTTTTCGATCTAGTGTGGTACAGTCTACATATGCGAAGGAATGAGGTCATTCCTTATTGGCATCCGATTCTCAATTTTGCAGTGCCAGTGCGTCATCCGGGCATATCTACCTGTGTCATGAATGGCAAGTGCTGTTTGTTTGTTGTTTTAGATTCTTGGCCTCCATGGTTTATGTAAGAAGAAAACCAAAAGGAGCATGCTAAACCCATATAAACTTGTTGGTTTAGAATCCAGCATGTTTACGAGAGATGAAATGATTCAGTCCAAGTTTTTCACCAATATTGTTTCTCTACTTCTCAAATCACAAGTTGAATTTCTTGGTTTATGTTGCAAATCACTGAAGCAAACACGCAAAAACACGATCAAACAAGCAAGACGCAAATACAAGGATTTACAAGGTTCACCCGTAAATGGGCTACGTCCTTGGGCGGCAGCGATTGGTTTCACTATATGGAGAAAAAGCAATACAAAGGATACTGAGAAGGTACAGATATAGGATGAGAAACAGGATCAGAATCAGGAGTGCAGTATCTGGTGATCTTAAGGCCCCTTTTATACTACAACACAAGAATACCATTTGTATTCAGCAATCCATCCCAACAGCTCTTAGCCAATCAGAAGGCAGGACACAGATCAGACATGTCAGCAATCCTGGCCCAACAGCTCTCTGTCAATCAGAAGGCAGGACACAGATCAGACATGTCAGCAATCCTGACCCAACAACTCTCAGCAAATCAGAAGGTAGGGCATAGATCAGACATGTCAGCAATCATGATTGAACAGCTCTCAGCTAATCAGAAGCCAGGATACAGATCAACCACATCAGGAGCCCAACAAGTGGTTAGGATTCAAGTCACATTAACAATCTCCACCTTGATTGAATCCTCATATAGCATAATGAACCACTACTGTTACTTCATCATGAGTTAAATTGTCCACTAGCAGAATTAGCCACTGCTAGACTCCACCGGGGTTGAATTCTCATATAACAGAATTAACCACTGCTATAATTCACTACTTGAAATTCAGATAACATGAATCAATGAATTATAAACAATATTCACCTTGAAATTTTCTTTAGAAAAGTTTTACCGAGCTTCACATTGCCGCCGCCAACCCCTCCTTGGGGCTACTTCCAACTGTCGATATTGAGCAAGTCCAAACAATGCTTGAACTTACTCTCAGGAACTGTAGATCCTTGCAAGGCATATAGGGTCTTCTGCTTGTTGCCCTTGATAACAACAACTCCAGATTTGGCAACCTACATGACTCCACCTTAAGCGTTGTACATATGTCCTTTAGAGTCCAAGACTCCAAGGGATATCAAGTTCTTCCTCAGATCAGGAACATGTTGTACTTCTGTCACGGTCCTCACGACTCCATCATGCATCTTGATCTTCACAGAGCGGATCCCTACAATCTTGCACGATGTATTGCTCCCTGTGACGACGTTTCCACCATCTATCTTCTCATAGGTGCAGAACCAATCTTCATTAGGAGTCATATGGTAAGAACAACCTGAATCAAGAATCCATGTGCTATCTGTCGTCTTTTGATCTGTGATAGTGAGAACGAGATCATCTTCAGAATCTCTGGCACCTTAAGCCACTGCAGCAATTGTGGCCTTCTTTGGGCAGTCTTTCTTCCAATGTCCAGGTTCCTTACAGTAATTGCAGATATCCCTAGCATTGTAATTCTTGGACTTCTACTTTCCATTCTTTGTGTAGTCAGAACCGGTACGACTCTTCTCATGGGTCATAACCAAACCTGTAGATTTAGAGTCTTGCATCCCAATAGCCATATGTCGAAGTTCACGAGTATGCAAACTCGCACGAACCTCCAAGGTTATGGATTCGCTTCCCACAATGAATGATTGAACAAAATTCTCAAATGATAATGGAAGAGAAATCAGTAAAATCAAGGCAGCATCCTCATCTTCAATCTTAACATCTATGTTTCTTATATCCATCAATAATGTATTTAAGCGATCTAGATGTTCTTTAAGAGATGTACCTTCATGCATGCAGAGAGAGAGAACAGACGTTGCTTCAAGAGCAACTTGTTGGTCAGAGACTTTGTCATGTACAGACTTTTGAGTCTCAACCACAGACCGACCACGCAATCCTCATCGGCAACCTCCGCGATAATCTTGTTCGCCAAACATAGCATGATCGTCGAGTGCGCCTTCTCTTCCTGCACCATCAACTCGGACGGTTCGAGTGCCTTCGCTCGCTTCTGAGCTAACGGTACCCAGATGCCCTGCTGCTTCAGAAGGGCGCGCATCTTGATCTGCCATAGACTGAATCCATTCTTCCCCGTGAACTTCTCGATCTTCAGATTATGCGATGCCATCTTACTGGATGATCTTGACGGAACTTGAAGCTCTGATACCAGTTTGTTGTGAATCATGGAAGCAAACACGCAAAAAGACTATCAAACAAGTAAGATGCAAACACAAAGATTTACAAGGTTCACCCACAAATGGGCTACATCCTTGGGCAGCAGTGATCGATTTCACTATATGGAGAAAAAATACATAGGATACTGAGAAGGTACAGATATGGGGTGAGAAACAGGATCAGAATCAGGACTGCAGTATCTGGTGGCCCTAAGGCCCCTTTTATACTACAACAGAAGAATACCATTTGTAGTAAGCAATCCATCCCAACTGCTCTCAGCCAATCAGAAGGCAGGACACAGATCAGACATTTCAGCGATCCTGATCCAACAACTATCAGTCAATCAGAAGGCAGGACACAGATCAAACATGTCAGGAATCCTGACCCAACAGCTCTCAGCAAATCAAAAGACAGGACACATATCAGACATGTCAGCAATCCTGACTCAACAGTTCTCAACCAATCAGAAACCAGGATACATATCAGCCACATTAGGAGCCCAACAAGTGGTTAGGATTCAAGTCACATTAATAGTTTAGACATGTGATCTTTATTGGTTATCGACAGTACTTGTGAGAGAAGTTATTCAGTCAGGTTGAGTGGGAAATAGTCATACCATTGATCTAGTCCAGCTTCTTTACAGTACATTCAGCTTATTCTTCCATATCGAGTTAATGACAAAATTATTTTTATGCTACAATGAAGTTCGAAATTTAGATATGTCAAACTCTACTTTGCGTTTCCCAAGTTATTAAAAGTCTGCAAACCCAATTATCTTTATGTGTGATTCCCTTAATTCATAATCCAAAATCTTGATTAAGCAAATGGTGCTTCTCTGAAAACAGACCAGTGCACAAAGTTACCATTATATGTGATTTCTTATTAATAAATTACCGCTTGGAATTAACTGAAAATTTGATAGATTGCCGTTTTTATAATTTTCTTGATGTAGATGTCTGATAGACAAGACCACCTTAGAGTAAAATTGATGTTTATTTTTGTATGGAAACAGTATCTGACGGAGAAATTTCCAGCAATTCCCGGTAAAGCCGTTGCTTATAATTCTAGTTGCAACTATAAGAAAAAATAAGCTGTATCATGAGATAACTCTCAAGATGCAATTTTTTATGAATTATTTATAAAAATGCCAGAACAATTTGGAGGCCAGCTTATCATACACTTTAAAAGCACATTGCGCAAAGAAGAGAGAAAAGAGTCCTACTAACATTGACTCGGGAAGGCTAAAGTTAGTTAATTACAGTTAGGATGAGCTTCCGGTTTCTTTATCCTTTGTATGCTTTGGATGGATACCATCACTTAAACTGCACACATACTTTTCTTGGCACATTTGCTTTGCTTTTCCTTTACAGTTTAATTTTAGGTATTTGCAACCAATGGACCTAAAGCCCTTCAGTCCAACCCTCAAATGCATACGTTCAATCCGATCCTCCTCCAAGCATTTTCCCTCCAGAGATTCTATAGATCTATTCAGGAGGGTTTACTCTTTTCTCCTCTTCTTCATGTGTTCCGATCTTCCAATTTGCCTTCAATCATGTCTTCGGAAATCTTTTTCCCGTAGTGCCTTTGGGAATGGATTGCTGTTAATAATTTCTTTTGGAAGTATGCGTCGTCGTTTTTTTAGCGCCTTCATCGATTTGTTTTGGTAACTGGCTTGGTGTTTTGTTAGTCTTTTTTCAGGAAAAAAAATAAGATGCATGTTAGCACGAAGCATCTATGTTTTCCTAATTGCTATTTGGGTTTTCTGAGCAAGAATTCTTCAGTCCAGAAATCCACTGTTTTTACTCTATCATTATAGGATAATTTTTTTAGAGAAAAAACATCAAAATAATTTTTTTGAACATCTAGTTTCTATCACAAGCCATCAGAGTTAAAATGATCGGTTGTTGTGCGGTCACTGGGATTGGCTTGAGAACGATTCGTCCACGTGGTACGATATTCCTATCAACGCGATTCCACCATAAAGCTGCCAGATACTCTTGGCAGAAGCCTAAATTGGGCTGTGTCAAGCTCAACTTCGATGGAACTTCGAAGGGTGAAACTATGGCAGCAAGCATTGGAGGAGTCTACAGAAACCACATGGGTGAATTCCTGTTTGGATATGCTGAGCCAATTGGCCGAGCCACCAGCTCTATGGCCGAGCTCATCGCTGCCAGGAGGGGTCTCGAGCTTGCCCTGGAAAATGACTACCTGAACATATGGGTTGAGGGTGATGCGAAGATCGTGGTAGACCTCCTCTCCAAAGGGAAACTGTTCCGACCAAAGGAGGTCAGTGACCACGCGAAGGAGATTGGCTTCTTGATGTCTCAGATGGATGGGATCATCGTGAGCCACATCCGCAGGGAAGGGAACAGGGTTGCTGATAAGCTTGCGAACATGGGACATGGTTTGGACTCCATTCGAATTTGGCGGGAAATTCCTCCTCATGAGATACTACAGTACATTGGCGAAGATGCAGAAGGTAAAGTGATTCGAAAGAAAAGGTGAGCGATTGACGGAAAAGTTCGAGGATGCAGTTGAATATGTAATCGTGCAAGGATGATAGTATGTAAGAGGAATAAGTTTCATCTGTCATACAAATGCGGGATTCATATTTTCTTGTTTAATTTCGGTCTCTGATTGTGGTGATAATACAACTAATGATTGTGTACATTACCTTCAAGCAGTGGCTGCTTGAAGAATACTGCTCCCTTAGATGGAGGTGATTATGCCATCTAAATTACTATGCAAGTGATGGCATCATATCTATCAGCCATTGCAGTCAACCATATTTGATGTGAGAGTTCATATCTATTATGACAGTGAAACAGTGATGTCCATCACAAAGTGGGACATTATGTTAACGGATAGTGTACCTAAACCCAATCTCAAGATCAATGCATTCATCATCGCTTTGATCTGTCCTCCTGAACCTAGGGTGCCCGATTCAAACCCAATCAAGAAGGGGGTTCTTGATCATACACATCTCTAAACAAGAATCTCTTTGCAGTATATCTTTGCCAAGTCCACCTTGAACATGTATTCAGAAGATAATTGCAGAAAAATATGCTATTAAAGAACAGCATAAAATATATTATTTCATTTACAAGTATATAAATACGTGCATTATATACATATCAAAAAAATTGCATTTACATATACATCAAAAGCTGAATATAAAGTGTTCCAACTGAAGTACAATAATATGAGTTTATAGGTAAATGGGCGGCTACTGTTGCGATCGACTTCGAGAAGATACGCATGTACCTGTCGTATTTCCAAAAAATAAAGGTAACAAGTTGGCAAGGTGCTTGGTAGCGAAGAAAGCAATGGAAAATATTTTGGGGATAAAGTTGTAAAATTGTTCTTTTATTTTGAAATTCAATGCTTTTCTTTTATCCTTATTGTTAGGACGAATCAAGATCAAGCACAAGGATGCAACACAATGATTTACGTGGAAACCCTATAGAGAAGGAAAAATCATTGGGTCTCACAAACCATAATTTCTCACACAGAGTTTAGGGTGCTCTTCACTCGTTTGTTTTCAAGGAGGGGGGATGAGTACATACATAGACACAAGTGGTAAACGGGTCCTCATCCACATACATGTTTTACCCATGAGAAAATAAATAAACTCAACACTCTCCCTCAAGTTGGGCATACATGTCAACTGTGCCCAACTTGCCCACATTTTGTTCGAAATACACCCTACACAACCCCTTTGTTTTGAGATCAGCAATCTGGTCACCCTATTTCATGTATGAAAGGCACAATTACCCATCATCAATCTTCTCTCGGATAAAGTGTATGTCAATCTCTACATACTTGATTTTATCATGCATAACTGGATTGTTTGCAATGTTAATTGCAGCCTTATTATCACAAAACATCTGGATCGAGCTTCAGTGCCATGTTCATTCAACAAAAGTTTCAACCATAAGATTTTGGTGACACCATTTGCAAGAGCATGATACTCAGTTTCGACGCTTGACCTAGATACCTCATTCTGTTTCTTACTTCTCCATATAACAAGGTTCCCGTATAGATAGATGACCTATCTAGAAGTAGAATGCTGATTGTCGATAGAACCAGCCCAATCAGCATATGTATAGCCTTCAATTTTCACGTCACGGTTTCTTCTGAACATAAGTCCTTTCCCTAGAGATTTCTTTAGATAGCATAATATCCTGTTGACAGAATTCAAATGAACATTAGTAGGGGCATGCATAAATTGGCTAACCACATTTACAACATACATGATATCAGGTCTTGTGAGAGAGATAAATTAGTTTCCCGACTAGTCTTTGATATATTCCTTTACCCGCATCATCCAAAGGATCACCGACGTCCTTAGTTTGTGATTTACCTCCATAGGAGAGGAGCGGGTCTACACCCAATCATGCCAGAATCTTGTAATAAGCTAAGGGAATAATTTCGTTGAGTTAGACATATCCTTGTAGGGGACTTCGCCATCTCAATGCCAAGAAAAATACTTCAACTCTTCTAAAATTTTGAGTTCAATTTCTTCTGCAAGGATCCCTTTTATTCTAGACAACTCTTCATCATCATCACCAGTGAGAATCATGTCGTCAACATAAACAAGGAGGATAGATCTTTTATTTGTTTTCCACCTTATCAAGAGTGTAGGGTCTCTATTTAATTGGTTATAGCCTTGTTTTATCATGACTACAAGCAGACGCTCAAACCATGCTCAGGGTGATTGCTTCAAGCCATACAAAGCTCTCTTTAACCTGCAATATTTATATGTAATTTCATAACCTGGAGGACTCTTCATGTAAACATCCTCTTTAAGAGTTCCATTCAGAAAAGCATTTTTAACATCCAAATAGTACATTTTCCAAGAAAATTGAACATCAAGTCAAATGGCCACTCTGACAGTGTTCATTTTAGCCATAGGAGTAAAAGTTTTAAGATAATCAATTCCATAGTTCTGACTATAGACTCTTGCAACAAGACAAGCCTTAAACCAATCAATTTTTCCATCTACATTGTACTTGATCGTATAGATCCATTTGGATCCAACCTGATGAGCACCACTTGGAATATCAACAATATCCCATGTATCATTTTTCTTTAAAGCATCCATCTCCTCTTGCATAGCTTTAGCCAATTTAGGGCCACGTTGAGCTTCAGTGACGTCTGTGGGAACACTATGAGAATCTAATAAGGAAACAAAACTCTTATAGTTTGAACTGTCCTTTAAGTAAGAAATAAACTTTTCCATAGGGTAATGAGTGGAGGGCTTGATAGATCTTGCGGTCTTTCTAATAGCAACATGATGTTCATCCACCAAATTCTCAGTATTCTCAACTACATCATCAACCTGATTGTTAGCATCATCATCATGAATATCAATGGAGGAATAGTTACTTACAATGATCATATGACTTGGATCACCCGATGAGAGATTGTGATAATGGTTTGGTTTATAATTATCTTAAAAAACAACATTGCTACCAGCTCCTCTAGATTATCGAGCTCTTGAGTAGTCCATATATAGTTGTTCATATCTTCAGTGTGATTCTGAAGACTACAAACCATATCTTGAGTCTCACCAACAAAGTAGAGACCATTTTCATTTTCCTCATCCTTCCTGTAACCGCACTCCCCCTGAGTAAAGCCCTTCTCATAATAGGCTTTATGTTCACAAAATGTAACATCTTTATTTACATAAAGTCAACTGTAAAATCAGCATCCTAATTCAATACAACATCCATCATTCTCACCACCATGCCTAGGATTCCAAGAACAAAGGAACTCTTATATCTGGAAACACCCCATCCATATAACCTTTTCACTTCTTCACATTCAGACGTCCTCAGTGCCACTCCATTTTGGCAGTGGTATGAGCGTTCACCTGATTTGTAGCACGCGCCTTGCATACTGAGAGAAAAAGTACTATCTTCCCTCCAATTATAGTTGGACCATGGGTTGACCTGACTAAGATATGGGCCGGCTAGGGTTGGGAAGTATGACCCATGGCCCGGCATGATTCAGGCCTTGAACAGGAGGTTTTGAAACCTCAGTTTGTTCGGCCTGGCCCAGCTCATATTTTTTTGGCCATGTCTAATTCCTAAGGAAGCTGACAACCTTATGATTAAGCCAAAGGTGGATAGATAGGATGGATTCAGAAATCCATGTAAGATCCCAAGACTAAACTTGTGTTGTCAACATGATTAATGGTCTACATTATTGGCTTGGGGTCCAATTTACTCCTAGACCAATACCCTAAAGACATAAGTCCAAGTTGTTTAATAGTGACTACTTATACCCATTTCATACTTTGAGATTACTAGATGTGTGACTATATTTGGGGTGTTACAATTCTCTCTTACATATACATACATAAATATACATATACACACATATGTATGTGTGTATGTATATATATAAACATACACACACAAACTGTAAAGTCTTGAACTTGGTCCCTCTAGGATCTTATATCATAAGATCCGGCTCGTCAAGAGGAAACCAATGGAATTTGTTTCGTATGAATCAGACTTCGTTTGGAATTGTTATGATTTTCAGAAGAAAGAGAAGTAAAGAGGTTTAAGATGTCATTAACCCATAATGACGATCCTTAAGACTAATTAAACATGATTAAAGAAACTAATAACAGATTGAAAACCACTAATGACCATTAGTGAACACTAATGAATAGTTAGCGAAAGATAAGCATAAGCCGTGAAAGTTAAATCATGATTAGTGAAAGTTAATCACGATTAGCGTTAATTAAAAATCATTAGTGAATCTGGAATCCTCTAGAATGTTCTAACTTAAGCCCTAAGTTTCGGATAAGTTTTGGCCAAAACTATAGGCCAAAACCATAGGCCTCTAACCGCGGTTAAGGTCTAAACCATGGTTTACTAACCATGGTTAGCGGTCTTCTGGAGCCTATAAATACCCCCCACCCATTCATTCTTTACGATTTCCACCACCACCACCACCCTAAGGGCTAGGGTTGAGAGGTCGGAAGGAGGAGTGGGAGGGGGGAAAGAGCGCAAGCAAAGCGTTGCTGGGAGAATAAGGAGGAGAAAGGTATGATCTTCTCTTAGTTTGCTTCGTAAGCAAGGATTTCAATTCATTCTCTTTTCTTCTAAGCTTTGTTCTTGATTCATCTTTCTTTCCAATTCATTTTCTATTGTGGTTTGAGGAGAAATATGTGTAACATCCCACTTAGGTGAGGACGGCTATGCACGTCAGTGAACCCTGTGATTCGTCACACATTTACTCATCTAAGATGCATGGTGTCTATCGATTCTCCATCGCTTATGTTTATATTATTTCAAGTCTACTTTTATAGTTATTTTGATGGAGAAATCTGTGTAATACTCTACTTAGGTGCGGGCGACTATGCACGTCAGTAAACCCTGTGATTCGTCACGCATTCACTCACCTAAGACGTGCGGTGTCTACCAATTCTTCATCTCTTACTGTTTGAGTATATTCTTTTATTTTCGTTATTGTTTTCCTCTCAATGATTTTATAAAGGAAACTCTTCCTGTTTTTCTTTTAAAATATGTCTTGATATAAGGGGAAACTCTGTTGAGATTTTTATAGAAATATGTCCCGATACAAGGGGAAACTCTACCAAAATTTTCCCAAAAATATCACCTTATATAAGGGGAAGTTTTGCTGAAATTTTAAGAGAAAATATGTTCTTCGTGTTCTTCGTGTTCTCTGTGTGTTCTTCGTGTTCTTCGTTCGTTCTTCGTGTTCTTGGCACGTTCCTAGTGTTTTTTTTATGCGAAAATGAAATTTGATCATTTCAGGAGCTATAAATCTTTCTTTTTGAAAAAGAATCGCGATAAAGCATTGTATATGTGCGAGAGAGCTCGATTAAGTAACGAAATCCTTCCTTTTGCTGTTGGATTTTCATATGATATCGTTGAAATTTCTGATTTTATGTTCTTTTCTATGAAGAACCTTAATTTTAGTTATTTTTGAGAAAGTATGAAAAGTAAAAGTTCCTTTGTGATTCCCACTAAAATAAAGTTTAAGCATTGAATTGATGTAGTGGCTTGGAAAGTCAGGGTTTGGGAGTTAAAATAAGCATAAATACGAGTATATTTGAATATGAATAATATATATGTGAGTGTACTAAGTGTTGATGATTATATAAATCGAAGACTTAATGAAAGAATTACATCATGGGAATTGATGTGTTTTGAGTTGGATCCTGAAAAGGATTGTGTGTCACGTTAAGGATGACTACGAGTAAAACTACAGGTCGGGCATGCAACCTATAGGTTTGTCGGAAGGAACCCGTATTGGCGTTTCCCTGCCTAGGTGGTATACAGTTGTCCTGTTATGATAAGTGCATACGAAATGAATGATTTGCAATGCGTAGTACCGGGAGCCAATATCTTCGAGTTGAACGACGGAAGATGTGGTCGTGCCATGTCAAGGCACGGGTGGTTCAATAGCGGCTGGGTCACGATAACATGTATTTAAAGTCGTTAGATTTTGTGATTAAAGTTTAGCCTAAGGTTTTAAGCAACTGAGTCCTCAAGGACAGTGTGCTCCTTTGTTTTCCAGGCTGAGGGTTTGAGACCCTAATTAATAAAGAAAAGGAAATTGTCAGGATAGTACTGGAGGATTGGTTGAGGCAACGTGCGGCAACATAAGCTTACAGATCAATGTAATCTCCAATCCCGAAGTGTCCACAGCTTCAGAGTTCAAGAATGGTGGGGTTCCCCTAAACTAATCCTTAATGTGGAATAAAAAGGAATATGACTTAAATTAATGAGAAGGAATGTAACTTTTCATGACAACAAGTTTTGCAAATTTACACCATTTTGTTTGCTTTTCTCTTCTTCATTACTTAGCATTCATTAATTGTTATCCTATGATTTATGGAAAATCCAACAGGTGTCGGTGAGCCATCGCAAGGACTTTAGTAATCCAGTCAGCTTACATAGTAGACATCCAGCCAAACACAATAGCTTTACTTTTTAAGGTAGTTAGTAATCTTTTTGTGTATTTTCTTTTCAAGCTGATGTACATGTAAATGGTAATAGTGGGACAATGAATTATTTGAACTTTATTTTGTGAATGGAAAAGTGTTAAAATACTTTATTCTAAGTATTTTTATTTGCAATCTATTTCTGAATGTTAGTTATAATCACTGAATATATTGTTTCTGAGTAACCAGATCCAGATATGGGAGGATCCGATGACCCGAGAATCGGGATCATGATAGTTTGGTATCAGAGCCCGATTACTCCAGTAATTTATTTAGTAATTGACAATTGTGAGCGGTATTCAGAAACTAAGGTTGTATTAAGATCCTTTGATCTTAATAAACTGACTACAATACCATTCACAAGTCATTGTCTCTTATGTACATCATGCTAAGACATATAGGATTTGACCTTTTACCTTAACTCATCCTAGGATCATGGCAGACCAAGATGTGTCTAGGCAATTAACGACTATGATGACAATGCTACAAGAAATTGGGCAAAAGCAGCAACCGTTAGAGGAGAGGCTCAATGCACAAACTGAGAGAAACGAGGCATCCAAACCTGTGGATTCTAGAATTGAGGGCTCTGTCCACTTTTCTAAGGAAGAATCGAGTTACCATCCTTCCAATGAGTCTGCTCCGACCCAGATGAAGGAGCAATGGAGAAGGCCCTTCTTAGACATCAAAAATTACTTGACAATTATTGAAAGCGAAAAATTCCTCGATTCAAAGGTGTAGAGACACCTGCCGAGGCTAAATTATGGCTCGATGATGTTAGTAGGATGTTGAAGATAATACATGCACCAGTTGACACCTTGGTGCACTTTGTTGATTACTCCCTAGTAGACTATGCACGACGATGGTAGAGAGCAATTTCTAAGAAATTAGTGGATCATGTTCCATGGGATATCTTTGAAGAGAGGTTCCGAGCTCACTTTTGTCCTCCCATTGGGAAGAATTGAAAGAGGGGGGAGTTGTCCTCTTTGACCCCAAGGATCCAAGAATGTACGGGATTATCATATTCACTTTACAGAGCTGCTACGTTACTCGCCAGCTCTAGAAACTTCACCACAAGAGTGTCTTACCGAATCTGTTAGCGGTCTTTAGGGAGATCTGCGAGAAAAGCTTGCTGATTTTAGATCTACAAACATAGATGAAGAAATGGACATCGTCTCTCATATTGAGATGGAGAGGGATGAAAACCACCAAAGAAGAAGTTTCCACTTTAATGGTGGACCATCCAAACGTAAGGCACATTATAACCGTAGAGATCGTCACTATCATCCAACCAGTTCCAGTATAAGCTTGCCACAGACTTTGGGCCAGGAATTATCAGGAAGAGGGGGTTTCTCTAGACCTCCATTATACCCCCGTAACTCAGCACCAGGAACTAGTACCTCTGTGGTTGGGTCTTCAGCATGGACAGGAACACGTGTATGTTATCATTGTCATCAAGAAGGTCACATTAGGAAAGATTATCCGTAGTTGAGAGGTTCAGGGTTTAAACCAATTCCAGTTAACAGTATAACATCCACCCGAGCAATTGAGCAACACGTGGAGAAAGACATGGTAGAGGTCGTGGCTCGTAAGGAGTGTCTCCTATACAACAACTACCATAAAGCATTGCGGGTTCTAGCTTGTCTATTCCTAATGGCCAGCTCAATGCAATTATTGAAGAAGAAGCCTACAACTCAGGCACGGTTGTACGATGTACCATTACTATTCATGGCTTTTCATTACATGCCTTATTTGATTCTGGTGCTTCATATTCATTTATTACTCGACGGTTAATACCCACTTTGGGTAAGATACCAATAGAAGTACAACAATCCTATCTGATCAAGAGACCAGGAGGACAAGTATATATAATACGAGAAATCCTGGATAATTGTATAGTACTGATAGCGGGACATCAGTTACATGTTTTACTATTACTTATTGAAATGGATGACTTTGATCTCATCCTTGGGATGAATTGACTAGAAAGGCATCATGCATGCCTTGATTGTTTCCAGAAGACAATAACTTTTCACATTCCTAACTCGATAGAGTTATAATTTATTGGAAAGACATCCAGTGATGACGTCAAATACATATTTACTCTAAAGGCTCAACAACTGTTAGAATAAGGGAGCCAAGCCTATTTAGCTTATGTATCCACTACATCAGGGTAATATAGAATGATATAAGATATACCTATAGTGTGTGAGTTTCCTGATGTATTTACAGAGGAACTACCTGGATTACCACCTGAGCGAGAGATTAAATTTGAAATCTCTCTTATACCTGTTACTCAGTCTATCTCTATCCCTCCATATAGGATGGCTCCAGCCGAGTTATGAGAGTTAAAAGTACAGTTGCAAGAACTATAGATATATTATTCATTCGTCCTAGTACTTCACCATGGGGTGCACCTGTCTTATTTGTCAGAAAAAGGATGGGTCAATGCGATTGTGCATTGACTATAAATAGTTAAACAAGAGGACAATAAAGAATAAGTATCCTTTACCAAGAATAGATGATCTCTTTGACCAGTTACAGGGTTCGACTGTGTATTCCAAGATTGACTTAAAATCTGGATACCATCAGTTGAAGATAAAAGATGCGGATATCCCCAAGACAGTCTTTCGAACTAGATATGGACATTATGAATTATTAGTTATGCCTTTTGGACTGACAAATGCCCCAACAGCTTTCATGGATCTCATGAATAGAGTATTCAGGAAGTTTCTAGATCACTTTGTAGTAGTCTTTATTGATGATGTGCTTATTTACTCCAAGGATAAGTATCTGCATGAGTACCATCTCAGGCGGGCACTTGAAACATTAAGGAAGAACAAATTGTATATTAAATATAGCAAATATGACTTTTGACTATCTGGCGTATCTTTCTTAGGCCATGTTATTTCTGGAGAATGTATATTAATTGATCCTACAAAGGTTAGTGCAGTGATGAGTTGGGAATGCCCGAAGACTATCACAAAAATACGATCTTTTCTGGGATTATCTGGACATTATAGAAGATTTGTGAAGGACTTTTCACGAAGAGCATTGCCAATGACTAGGCTAATTCATAAGGAAGTTCCATTCATATGGTCCGATGCATGTGAAGCTAGTTTTCAGATACTGAAAGAATGCCTAACATCTGCACCTGTCCTTACTCTACCCTCTGGGAGTGAAAAGTTTAGAGTGTACACTGATACGTCTAAAGAAGGACTTGGGGCAGTTCTTATACAACATGGTAAGGTAGTTGTGTATGCATCGCGACAGCTTATGACACATGAGAAGAACTACCCGACGCATGACCTGGAATTAGCTATTGTAGTTTTCTCTTTAATGATATGGAGACATTACCTCTATGGTATTACTTTTGAAATCTTCACCGATCATAAAAGCTTCAAATATCTATTTGATCAGAAGGAACTCAATATGAGACAAAGACGGTGGCTAGAGTTGTTGAAAGACTATGATTGTGCTATCTCCTACCATCCTGATAAGGGGAACGCCATAGCAAATGCCCTTAGCGAAAGAACTTATTCACCTGGGTTGGTGAGTGCTATCCATTTCTAGGGTTTACTATCAACATTAAGTGAAGGGAAACTATTTGATAGTAGTGCTGATACTATAACTATTCCTCACCGATACAAACTAGAGATCTAGGGTATAATAAAGAAAAGACAGGAGGATGATCCAGTCCTTAAAGACTTGAGACAAGAATGAGATAAAGAGATTCCATATACAAGATGGATTATTGTATAACCATCACAGAGTTTGTGTACCAAACACACTTGAACTAAAGAAAGACATCTTAAGTGAAGCGCACTGCTCAAGATTATCTATTCATCCAGTAATTAAAAAGATGTATAAGGATCTTCATTCATACTTTTGGTGGTTGGGAATGAAGAAAGAAGCTGCTGAGTTTGTGAATTCATGTTTCACTTGCCAGCAGGTAAAAGCTTCACACCAAAAGCCACCATGATTATTGCAACCCCTCCTTATACCTGAATGGAAATGGGAAAGCATTTCCGTGGACTTCGTTACTGGCTTACCTCAGACGACTGGTGGTAAAGATAGTATTTGGGTTATAATAGATCGTCTGACCAAGGTAGCACACTTTATTCCAATAAGTTTATCTTTCACTCTAGACCAACTTGCTGAGTT
The DNA here is from genome assembly GCA_037367405.1 of Ottelia alismoides. Lineage (NCBI taxonomy): Eukaryota > Viridiplantae > Streptophyta > Magnoliopsida > Alismatales > Hydrocharitaceae > Ottelia > Ottelia alismoides. The sequence goes on from JAZKJV010006285.1 coordinate 147,695, forward strand.
ATATATTACACATGTAATTGGTTCCATGGCACTTCAAAGGAAGTAGTTTCTAATCGAGATTCACGATTCACCTCGCATTATTGGGATAACTTCATGAAAGCCTAGGTACACAACTATGCTTGAGCACAACATATCATCCACAAACAGATTGTCAATCAAAATGTACGATTCAGACACTAGAGGATATGCTACGAGTATGTGCCTTAAAATGCAAGGGATCATGGATTAAACATTTACCTCTTGCAGAATTCACATATAACAATAGTTACCATACAAGTATTGGCATGGCACCATTTGAAGCACTCGATGGACATAGGTGTACTACTCCTTTTTATTAGTAAGAGGTCGAGATAAAGAACCTTTATGATTCAGATAAACTGCAAGAGACACGGGAAGCTGTAGAACTTGCTCGAAAAAGACTATTGATTGCTCAAAGTCGCTAGAAAAGCTATAGTGATACCAAGCAAAGAGATCTTGAGTTTGAGGTAGATAACTTTGTATTTCTCAAAGTATCACCTTGAAAGGAGTATAGAGGTTTGGTGTGTATGGAAAGTTGACACCCAAGTTCGTGGGTCCCTTTGAAATTATTCAGCGCATTGGAAAAGTGACATACAGACTTACACTTCCTTCACATCTCTTCGGTAATACATGATATTTTTCATGTATCAAATCTGAGAAAGTACGTTAGGGATCCAAAGCATAAGATAAGTTATGATGATTTATATATTGAACCAGACTTGACATACCAAGAGATACCTGTGCAAATACTTGACAGGGATATCAAGAAGTTGAGGAACAAAGAGGTACCTCTAGTTAAAGTGTTGTGGCGCAACCAAGAGTTTGAAGAAGACACGTGGAAACCTGAGATAGAAATGAGAGAAAAATACCCGTACTTATTTGAATGATAACACTATGTACTGTGTATATCTTTATTGTAAATGAAATGGCGTTCATTCTCTTTAAGGTTGTTATGGTTTCAATCCTCTTTAAGGTTGTTATGCCTGCTTTTCTAGTCTCGAGGACGAGACTTCCTTTAAGGTTGTTATAATTTTAAAGTCTTGAACTTGGTCCCTCTCGGATCCTATATCATAAGATTCGGCTCGTCAAGAGGAAACCAACGGAATTTGTTTCGTATGAATCGAACTTCGTTTAGAATTGTTATGATTTTTGGAAGAAAGATGAGTAAAGAGGTTTAAGATGTCATTAATCCATAATGGTTGTCATTAAGACTAATTAAACATAATTAAAAAACTAATGACAGATTGAAAACTACTAATGATCATTGGTGAACACTAATCAATAATTAGCAAAAGATAAGCATAAGCCGTGAAAGTTAAATCGTGATTAGTGAAAGTTAACCCGATTAGCGTTAATTAAATATCATTAGCGAATATAAAATCCTCTGGAATGTTCTAACTTAAGCTCTAAGTTTCGAATAAGTTTTGACCAAAACCATGGGTCAAAATCATGGGCCGCTAACCGCAGTTAAGGGCTGAACCATGGTTTACTAACCATAGTTAGCAGTTTTTTGGAGCCTATAAATACCCCCACCCATTCATTCTCTACAAATTCCACCATCACCACCCCAAGGGCTAGGGTTGAGAGGTCGAGAGGAGGAGTGGAAGGCGGGGAAAGAGCGCTAGCGAAGCGTTGCCGGGAGAATGAGGAGGAGAAAGGTACGATTCTCTATTAGTTTCCTTCGTAAGCTAGGATTTCAATTCATTCTCTTTTCTTCTAAGCTTTGTTCTTGATTCATCTTTCTTTCCGATTCATTTTCTGTTGTGGTTCGAGGAGAAATATGTGTAATACCCTACTTAGGTACGGGCGGTTATACACGTCAGTGAACCCTGTAATTCGCCACATATTCATTCACCTAAGACGTGTGGTATCTACCGATTCTCCATCGCTTATGCTTCTATTCTTTCAATTCTTCTTTTATAGTTATTTTGATGGAGAAATCTGTGTAATATCCTACTTAAGTACGTGCGGCTATGCACGTTAGTGAACCCTGTGATTCGTCACACATTCACTCACTTAAGACGCGTGGTGTCTACCAATTCTTTATCTCTTAGTGTTTATGTATATTCTTTCATTTTTGGTATTGTTTTCCTCTCGATGATTTTATAGAGGAAACTCTTTCCGTTTTTCTTTTAAAATATGTCCCGATATAAGGGGAAACTCTGCCGAAATTTTTATAGAAATATGTCCCGATACAAAGGGAAACTCTGTCAAAATTTTCCTAAAAATATCACCCTATATAAGGGGAAGTTATGTCGAAGTTTTAAGAGAAAATATGTTCTTTGCGTTCTTCGTGTGTTCTTCGCGTTCTTCATGTTCTTCGTTCGTTCTTCGTGTTCTTGGCACGTTCTTAGTATTTTTTATACAAAAATGAAATTCGATCATTTCTGGAGCTATAAATCTTTCTTTTTAAAAAAGAATCACGATAAAGCACTATATACATGCGAGAGAGCTCGATTAGGTAACAAAATCCTTCCTTTTGCTGTTGGATTTTCATATCGTTGAATTTTCTGATTTTATGTTCTTTGCTATGAAGAACCCCAATTTTGGCTATTTTTGAGAAAGTATGAAAAGTTTCTTTGTGATTCCTACTAAAATAAGATTTAAGAATCGAATTGATGCAGTGGCTTGTAAAGTTAGGGTTTGAGAGTAAAAATAAGTATAAATACAAGTATATATGAATATGAATAATATATGTGAGTATATATTAAGTGTTGATGATTATGCAAATCGAAGACTTAACGAAAGAATTACGTTATGGGAATTGATGTATATTGAGTTGGATCCTGAAAAGGATCGTGTGTCATGTTAAGGATGACTGGAGTAGAACTACAGGTCCGGCATGCAGCCTGTATATTTGTCGGAAGGAACCCGTATTGGCGTTTGCCTACCTAGATGGTACACGGTTTCCCTGTTATTATAAGTGCGTACGAAATGAATGATTTTCAACGCGTGGTGGGGATCCAATATCTTCGGGTTGAACGACGGAAGATGTGGTCGTGTCATGTGGAGGCACGGAGGGTTCAATAGCGGCTGAGTCACGATAACATGTATTTAAAGCTGCTAGGTTTTGTGATTAAAGTTTATCCTGAGGTTTTAAGCAATCGAATCCTCGAGGACAGCGTGCTCCTTTGTTTTCCAGGCTGAGGGTTTGAGACCCTTATTAATAAAGAAAAGGAAATTGTTAGGCTAGTATTGGAGGATTGGTTGTGGGGACGTGCGGTAGAATAGGCTTACCAGATCAACGCAATCTCCAATCCCGAAGTGTCCACAACTTCGGAGTCCAAGAATGGTGGGGTTCCCCTAGACTAATCCCTGATGTGGAATAGAAAGGAATATGACTTAAATTAATGAGAAGGATTGTAACTTTTCATGACAACAAGTTTTGCAAAATTACACCGTTTTGTTTGCTTTTCTCTTCTTCATTACTTAGCATTCGCTAATTATTATTATATGATTTATGGAAAATCCAACAGGTGTCGGTGAGCCATCGCAAGGACTTTAGTAATCCAGTCAGCTTACATAGTAGACATCCAGCCAGCCTCAGTAGGTTTACTTTGTAAGGTAGTTAGTAATCTTTTTGTGTATTTTCTTTTCAAGCTGATGTAGATGTAAATGGTTATGGTGGGACAATGTATTATGTGAATTTTATTTTGTGAATGGAAAAGTGTTAAAATACTTTATTCTGATTATTTTTATTTGCAATCTATTTCTGAATGTTAGTTGTGATTGTTGAATAAATTATTGTTGAGTAACCAGATCCGAATATGGGAAGATCCGATGGTCCGGGAATCGGGGTCGTAACACGCACACACACACACACAACACAGATAACATGCCCTATTCCCAGCGATAATGGCGGCTGCACGTTCTTGGTTAGCCCTTTCATCTTACCTCTTTGGTAGAAGTGGTTCTACCTCTTAGATAGTCTTTTCCACAATTAAAGTGAATCTACTCTTATGTATCTTGGGTTTAGATCCAAATCGTCGACATGAATTACTAACCCGCACGACTTATTGGGTTTTGGGGCCCAACTGGACCCTTAGACTAAAATCGAAAATGTTTAAGTTATCCAGTAGTAGCCACTACTACTAATAATTCACTCTCATATTTTGAGATTACCAGATATGAAACTATGTTTGGGGTGTTACATTACACCTCTATGACTTCCTTCTTGGTCCTAGAGAATGTGAGTATACAAGGCTTGTTAATAATTAGTTGTGATTATGAATAGGTGACTCCCTTAATCTATTACTTTCTATTGTTGCAATGGAATCTTTATCTTGCATGGTGGGCTTAACTGTCTTAAAAGGGATGAATTACACTTGGAGGGTGGGGGTTCCTCCCGAGCCCCAACACATGTTACCAACGTAGATGGTCGTCTCTTCTTTTGCAAGTTCTCGCAAACTTGCTAAGCCTTGAGAAAATGGTACTGAAGCACTCTTTCTACTTGTACAAGATCGTCACTTTGATAACCATTGGATTCAATTTTTCGTTGGGAGTTCTCTATTGATAACCATTAGATTCACTCTTTCCTGACATTTTGTTTTCTTATAGTTCTTACTGTATGTAACGTTTGGCTAGTGGAAGCCTTTTTTGAGGAAATATACTACCTTTAAAAGGGATTTTTCATTGTGGCCCCTGGATATGCACCTAATTCCACCGCAACCCTTATAATAGTTTTATTATATCACAACTTTTGTAGACTACTTGATTATTGATGCAAAAAAAGATACACGCTTTATCATATCCTTACCCCCTTTTATGATCAAGATATGGATACGGAAACATATCTTATCGATGTTGAAAATCACAAAACATATCCTCAAATATGAATACTCATGATTCATATATGAATATTTAACATATGAATTCTAATTATTCTTTGAATGTTTCATAACACTTACATCGAAATATATTACTAATTATACAGATTATCTTACAAATGCAATATATCTTATCAGAGGGATTGTGGTAGGGTTGGACATCGGGTTGGGTTGGGTCAGGTTTGAGTTGGCTCGGCCAAGCCCATTTAAGTATATGGGCTAATGAGTCTGGTCTAGGCCCTTTTTATTTTCAAATTCCAAGCTCAAGCTCAAACCCGACCCAAACAAAATGGGTCGGGTTCGGGTCAAGCTGACTGATTAACCGAGTGATCAGAGGTCTTAAGTTCCACACAAGGCGAGAACTCAGTCGCTGAACCGACCACACGAAATCCGGGTTAAGTCAACAATTAACCCATAACAACAATCAAATAATGACAAGCAATATGTGGAGTTAAAATTTATTATAACTCTACAATAAGTGTGTATAGGTGCAAGTGTGTAGAGTGTCGAACTCAAGGAGCAAGCAGGATAGAACAAGGCAATAATGCTCAAAAATGTGAAAATGATCAAGTACCTACAAGTATGCAAATTTTTATGGGTTTTTAAATTTATATTTTTTATTTAATTTTTGATTTTATATTTTTATATTTTGATTTTTGATTTACTGAGTTTATATTTTCTTTTTATATTTTGTATTTTTGTTAATAAAGATATAATATATAAGGAATATATATACACTATAGATAAGAGGGAGATAAAAATAGGGAATATCCTTAAAATATAGGAAATAAAGTGTTTTTATGATTTTATATTTTTCTAATGTTTTGTGATTTTTCTATATTTTCTTATTTTTTTTGGTATTTTTAAAGGCAAAAATACTGAAAACAGTGAATACAATGCAAATCCAAAATTGAAATGAGGAAGACAAATGGCAAACAGAGTCCAAAATTCGTCAACTTAATTTTACAGTAATCATAATGAAACAGAGAAAATTCAGAGATAAAAATTATATTTTTAGGATTTTTCTGGAATTTTAAGGTTTTTATGAAGTTTTAAGGGGTTTTGCTATTTTTGGGGGTTTTCTTTTGAAAGTTTTACTGATTTTTGGACTGAAGTTAGAACATGCTGAAATACTAATATATTTTTTTTGGAATTTTTCAAAAAGTATTTATATTTTTTTATGTATTTTCTAATGCAAACAATGGATGAAATGCATGTTTTTGAATTTTTATAAATATTAAAATGCAACAAAATGCAAAATAAAAATATGGCATGAAAGAGCAATAAAACAAGAGCCTAAGTTGAATTTTTGGTGATTCTTAGGATTTTATAGATGCATGAAATAAATGGAGACAACAAAGAGAAACTACACTACTTGTAAGGACATATATGTAAATATCCAGAAATCCAGGGGACAATGTGCAATTTTTCCACAAAATATATAATTGATTAACAAAGTTCCAGGACTAAACACAAATAACCAAACCCGCAAGGGTACGCCCGCAAAAATCCCAGCCCCGCACGTGACTAACACGTGCCTGGTGAGGACCAAACACAAATAACAGAACTTGAGGGGCTAAGTTGCAATTTCCACAAAAATATTACTCTCAACAAAATAATTTCTGGACTTAAACGAAATAAAGAAACCCACCGGGGGGTCCTTACAAAATGTCCACCACCCCACGCGTACGAGTCACGTGAGGTGACTTAGACAAGGACCTGAATGCAAATAAGGAAAGTACGGGGGTCTAAATGCAAATATTACATAACTTTTAAACAGCAGATGAAAGATTAAATACTATTTAATAAATACAAAAAGAGGCGGGGGCTTAAGTGCAAAATACCAACGGCTAATAACTCATGCGCGATCGGACGGCTGGGAGCCATTCACTTATCCACGTGGCGCGCGCACAACGCGCGATGACGGTTCGGATCGAGCGAAGTGGAAGTGGGAGATGGATGCCAATGCTACTGGGAATAAAAAAATATACAAGAAAATGATTAAAAGTGCGATACCTCAAAGGTTGAAAACCTAAGGTGGACCTTACGACCAAGATGTCCGAAGATGGGGTTGGAACACGCCTCCTGGCGTCGTCGTACCTCAACGGGGTGCTGGGAGTGCACCCCTGTCACCGGAGCTCATCAACAAACAACCCGGATGTCTAAGCTAGGCCAAGGAGCGGTTCAAAAATGGAAGGAAAGTAGGATAGAGTTTTTGAACGAGTGACCAACGGGGCGAAAAGAACGAGGAATCTGGAGCGCCTCAGTGATCCACAAATCGAGATAAACCCCCAACATGTATCATGGATAATAGGGGAGGAAAAGTCAAGAAGAAAGCTATGCGAAAAGATGAAAGGAGGCTCCTTGAAAAAATCACGAAAATGGTTAAAAACCATAGTCTGACACAAATCAGACCTCAGTCAGAGAGTTGACCGATGTCAACCAACGAAAGCTTCTGGTTGGTCCACGTGGACCAACCAGAAAATTCCTGGCAAAAATGTTTTATTAAATCGATTAAAAATAATAAATGATTTTATTATTTTTTATGATAAAATGAAAATTGTATTATTTTATAAATTATTTTATTATGATTTTTATTTATTTTTTTGAGATTTAAAAATACAAGTTTCCTTTTATAGGTCATATACATGTATGTTCATCTATGTATTTTGATATTTTATTTTTATTTAGTATACTTAATTTATTTATTTTGGTTTATTATTTTATATATTTATAAATTATTTTTATACACTTAAATATATTTTTATTTTATTTTTCTGATGTAATTTGTTAAATTAAATAAATAGAAGTATAGTTCACAGAGGTATAATTATAGGTATTATACCTAGGTATTTTATACAAGTATTTTATTTTTGTATTTTATTTATGTTTTTATTCATGTTTAAATACACACATATATTATAAATAATATTTACATAATTATAAAAATATAAAATTATAAAAATAATGAATAATAAATAAAATGAATATTTTAATCTTTACAAGTATACAATAGGGGTCCAAAACTCACCTTTGAAACTGTAGCTCCGCAAAATAAGAAATCACCTTCATTAAATAGCTTATTGAAAATTATATACAATTAAAGTGAGTTTGATACATTTCGAGTTTTTATTTGAGAGATACGGGTCTGGGAAGTTGGGATTATGGAATCTTATTCAGATCATAACTTTTTATCTATACATTATTTTTGTATGAAATCAGTTTTGTGTTTTTCTTTATTTAATTATCTACAATTTTCATGGACAACGTTTTTTTATTTAAGGTATAAAAAGTGGAACCAAAAATAGGTCTCAAAATGAATAAAGATGAATTAAATATAATGGACTTTTTATTGTATTTTGGCCCTTATCTCCCCCTACTTTATTCCTTGACGACCTAGTCATCAAGATGCCTAAGTCTCGGGATTTCGAGTCATAAAATATTTACAATATTTTATTTTTTTCTTTTCTTTTCTTTATTCTATAATTTTGGCTTTAAAAACCGCATTTTATACACTATTTACACAAATATGCATGGATGATAAAATGCATGAATTAATGCTATTTACACGCATTTACTAGGATTTTTAAGCCAAAATGATAGAATAAAGATGATGAAAAGTAGATTCACCATCCCCCATACTTGCCTTTGCTAGTCCCTAGCAAACACTTATGCAATAAGTGCAGAAAAAGAAAAATAAAGAAAAGAAAAAGAAGAAATGTGGATTAAATTTAATTATCAAACTTGTCTTAACAAAATCAAAGTTTGGAGCTTAAGTCGGACCTTTGAAATTTTAGTGCAGGCGGAACCTTAATGGGAATCGAATTTGAAATCCAACAGCCTTCGAGAATCCCAAAACTCTGCTCCAGTCTCCTCAATAGCCAGGTCAGAATACTTCAACTCATATGCAAACCCTTATGATTATGAATCTGACTCGTACAGTGTAAGTGATGGTGGCTCTCTCTAACTGAAATGACAAAGAGACTGGCTTCTCCAATATGACAACCTAATGATTCCCCAATCCAACAACTCATTCCTCAAGGAGCAAGGTATTCTCTTCTAAGTTCAAGTGGCAACCAGCTTAAAAGGAGGGGGTGAAAGAGAAGAATGGACGGTAACCAGTGTAGCAACCTATTCTAGGATGCAAGACAAGTGTAGTCAAGTCATCCAGCTGCAGGCTCACATAATTTGACTTTGAAGGTCAAGCTTGCTTATTGACTATACACATATGTACACTCAAGCATTTTTATTTTGGGATATTTACCCAGCAGACCCTGAAATCTTTCGAAATTACCTCTACGACCTTTGAAACATCGATATTCCTCCCTAGACCCTGTAATCTTGCTAACCATTACCACGCAGACCCTCTGGTTAACCTCCATCCATTTGTCCGTTAAAAATAACCGGATTCCGTTATTAAATGTTACAATATACCCATGTTGTTTGTTAAATTTACGGTTATTGCCATTCCACCTCTCCCTCCTCACATCTGTTTCCCACCGCCGCCTCCCTGTCGTCCTCGTCGAAGCCCCGGCTCCCGTTGCGCCGCCTGAAGCCCCAAGACGAGCCTCCCGCCGACTGCCGCTCGAAGCCCCCCCCCCGTTGCGCCACTTGAAGCCCCACCGGCTGCGGGCGCCGCCTCCCCTGCTCCAAGCTCTGCCGCCAACCGTCCCTCCCCCCTCGGGGCGCCTCCTCCTCTGCTCGAGGCTCGCTCATCCCCTCCCCCGGTTGCTCGCCCCCGGCCGCGTCCTCTTCCTCGCCCTCTCCCTCCTCCTCCTCCTTCTCCTCGCCGCCGCCACCGTCGCCAACAAACCCAGCTCCCCTCCTCGTCCCTCCAGGACCCTCAGAACCGTGTGCTCCATCACCCTCCACTCTAGCTCCTGCCTCTCCGCCCTCTCCTCCTCCAACTCCACCGACACACGGGACCTCTTCAGCCTCTCCCTCCGCGTCTCCATCGCCGCGCTCCGCACCGTCACCGACGTCCCTCGTCAGCTCTCCTCGAGGGTCAACGACTCCATGGTGAAGGAGGACCTGGACACCTGCACCGACCTGATCCAGGACGCCCTCGACATCCTCAACACCTCCCTTGCCCTCGTGACTCCCTCAACCCCTTGGGAGAAGATGGTGCTGACCAATACCAAGGTCGACGACCTCCGGACCTATCTCAGCGCCGTCCTCACCGACATAGACGCGTGCCTGGACGGCTTCGATGGGACGAAAGGAGGCTTCCAGAAGAAGCTGGGGGAGGCTCTGGAGAACTCGACGGAGCTGGCCAGCAACAGCCTCGCCATCGCGACCCACATCCTGTTGCCGCCTGGAGCGGGCAACCGGAAGCTGCTGAGGATGGTGCCCCTGTAAGGTGGGGTCTTTTGTACATTAGAGAAACACGTATACGTACATGCTTGTGGTAATACGTACGTCAAGTGACCCCCAGTAAAGAGAGAGGGAGATGATATTAACTCAAGGTTAACTCAAGAATTGACTCCAGTAAAGTTAAAATTGACGGCAGGGTCTGTGGGGTAAGACGGAGCAAGATTACGGGGTCGTGGGAGGAATTATGATGTTTCAAAGGTCGTAGAGGTAATTTCGAAAGATTTCAGGGTCTGCTGGGTAAATATCCCTTTTATTTTTGTACAGGCCTGTCCACTTTTTTGGAGTTTTTGCTTTTTGCATTTTTTTGAATACTATATACAACAACATTTACATAGGGAGTTTTGCTCTTGAGCTAGTAGACTATCCCTCTTTTAGAAGCTTTATTGCAACCCACAAATCTCCTGTCCTCAAAACTCATCATCACCGGATAGGTTGGGGTGCACTTCCCTCCCTAGAGGAGGACAAGTGTTTCCACCTGTGTGCATCTCATACCGGCAAATCCAACCCCCTCACCCCTCCAACTGAGTCGAGCCAAGTGAAAGGTGCAGGTGTCCAAGTTAGGTCATTATCAACAAGAGTCGTGCGTGTGCTCTGAAATACTCTACTTAGGTAGCCAAGAATCCATTGAACCAAGTCCCGTGATCCTCAAAGAATTAAGTCAACTAGACCTGAAGTACCTCAATTCCAGCTCCTATAAGGTTCCTGTTAATTAGGTAGATTTAAGGTCCAACCAAGCTCCAATCTTCGGATTTTACTTCGACTCGTTCAACTATCAAACTCAATTCGAAAAATGCGAATGCTATGTAGAATGCAGAAAATAAAATTATAAAAATATAAAATTATAAAAATAATGAATAATAAATAAAATGATTATTTTAATCTGCACAAGTATACAATAGGGGTACAAAACTCAACTTTCAAACCGTAGCTCCGCAAAATAAGAAACCACCTTCATTAAATAGGTTATATACAAGTAAAGGTGAGTTTGATACATTTCGAGTTTTTATTTGAGAGATACATGTATGGGAAGTTGGGATTCTGGAATTTTATTCAGATCGTAACTTTTTATCTGTACATTATTTTTGTATGAAATCAATTTTGTATTTTTCTTTATTTAATTATCTACAACTTTCATGTACAAAGTTTGTTTATTTGAGGTATAAAATGTGGAACCAAAAATAGGTCCCAAAATGAATAACGAATGAATTAAATATAAGGGACTTTTTATTGTATACTGGCCCTTATCTCCCCCTACTTTATTCCTTGTCGACCTAGTCATCAAGATGCCCAGGTCTCGGGGTTTCGGGTCATACAATATTTACAATATTTTATTCCTTTTCTTTTCTTTTCTTTGTTCTATAATTTTGGCTTTAAAAACCGCATTTTATACACTATTTAGACAAATATGCATGGATGATAAAATGCATGAATTAACGCTATTTACACGCATTTACTAGGGTTTTAAGGCCAAAATGATAGAATAAAGATGATGAAACGTAGATTCATCACTGACCCAAATTAACACCTATGTACATCAATATCATGTATTTTGTTCTTCTTGCATTGGTCTGGTTGTTTATTATGCATGTGTGCATGTTTAAGATGTTAAGTACGCTAACTAGTTCATGATTTTGACATTAATTGTATGTTGAAAATAGAAATGTGGTAAAAAAGATGGTGACTTAAACCACCACTCAGTTCACCATTACATATTCTATTGTAGACGCATGCACTATGTCCCAATATAGATTGGTTACTTACAGTTTGTACATGCTCTAACACTTGAGGATACAGATTCCATTCTTGCATATTAATGTAATAATATTACATATTAATGTAATAATGTCTTCAATCTACGCTAATGGATATGATTATTAACGGGTCTAAACATTTATTCTACACTCAAAAGAATGATATGAAAGTTAGAAAATGATATTTGGAACAAACATGGATATACCAAATATAATTATATCGTATAAGTTGGACTATCGGGCTTGTTAGTTTGGGCCTTTTTAGACCCGAATTCGGCCATATAACCAATGCGGGCTCATTTTGGGGTCTACATATAAATTTCGAGTTTGAATTTGGATCGGGTTATACTGGTCGGTTTTTTGTTCGATTCGGATTGCTCAACCCAAGGCTCAACCCCATACCATGGTGTAATGATTTAACATATAATTTGACAAGTTTTCAGGGCCAAGGTGTAAAAATCCTTTTAAAAGGGTAATTTCTGAGGGAAGAACAAGTACATGCATCGATGCTCTCTCTGAAAATTTGACTGCTGCTCCGTCTCTTCCTCTACTTCTGTAGCTTCTGCATGGCCGCCGAGGCGGAGGCGGAGGAGCCTCCCTCCGACGACCTCCGTTGCCGGAGGTCGGACGGCCGCGGGTGGCGCTGCAAGCGCCCCGCTCTCGATGGCTTCCCCAACTGCGAAACCCACCTCTCCAAGGCCCAGCGCCGCCGCTTCCTCTCCGGCGACCCCGCTGAATCCCCCCGCTGCGGCCGCCCCAAGCGCCCCACCGATTCCCCTCCCTTGGACCTCGTCAGCATAACCAATGTGCTGCCTATCAACAAGAAGAAGAGGCTCCCCCGCGTCCCTATCACCGAGGGGAACCTCGCCTCTAGGGTTCTACCCAACGCTCCCGTGATGGGTCCTCCTCAAGATCGCATCTTGACGATGGATCGCGTAGTTAGTAGCTGCGACCCGCCTACGAGGATGACTGTGAAAGAAGAGACGGAAGATTGTCCTTTGGAGGTTGAGGTCACCCACGCGGCGGAGGACCTGAAAGAGTCCGTTAGAGATTCCGGATATTCTCAGGATGTGCCGGATGATCACCGGTGCCATAGGACTGATGGGAAACGATGGAGATGCCGGCGGCAGGCGATGGAGGATCATTACTATTGCGAGCTCCACCGCATTCAGGCGTACCGTCGACAGTACAAGCTTGGGGTTCCTGAGGCGCTGAAGCTGAAGCGGGGGCGGGTGCCTGTCATGAAGAAAGAGAAGGTCGACATTATCAGGAGGAAGAGGAAGCGAGAGGAGGTAGGTGATGGATTGGAGGAGGTACGGAAGAAGAGGCAGACGGGGATGGAGAAGCCGGTGGCTGCTCTTGTGAGGAGGGTGATGAGGAGGAGGAAGAAGGAAAAGAAAGATGATAAACCAGATCCAATGCGGAATTTGCATACTGTGAAAAATATGGAGAGCGTTCCTGAGCATCTGAGGTGCAGGAGGACCGATGGGAAGCGATGGAGGTGCTCACGTCGTGTGCTGGATAATCTCTCTTTCTGTGAAATCCACCACATTCAGGCTTATCGTCGGCAATATAAGCTTGGTGTGCCGGAGTCCTTAAAGCTCAAGCGAGGGCCACGGGGGTCGAGTGTGCATCCTGGAATGTCGAGGATGCCAATCACACATCCACGGCTGAGTAATTGGGTGCTTAGGAAGCACAAAGAGGATATGAACGAGGATGAGTTGAGGAGGGCAGCGAAGATGGAGAAGAGGAGGAAGGAGAATGAGACATTGCTAATGGATGTGACGAGGATGGTTCTTCAAAGGCAGATGGAGAAGAGGAGGGATCAGAAGAGGAGGGAGGAAGAGGCTGGAGTGACACGGGGAGTTGTGAAGAAGGTGTTGCCTAATGGGTTGATGTCGATATCCCCACCAATCCCGGGGAGTGCGGACCTTATGGGAGAGCATTTGGACAGGAAGATTATGCAAGATTCTAGCTCTTTCTTGCGATGGTGCTTCCGTTCCAAAAATGTAGATACACCTCCTGCAGGATCTCTTCAGGTCTAACTTCTTCTGATCTATGGAATGCTATAGCCATGACATTTTGAACTAATTGCTTATAAGATACCTTCTGTCGTTTGCCAGGTGCTACCTTATGCTAGGAAAGCTGTGGGCTCGGGGAAGCGTCGTAGGCGGGTTTGTCACCATTGTCGAACCAGTCCTGCAGGGAGAATATTGAGATGTTCACGCTGCCGGAAAGCATCTTTTTGCCGAAGTTGCATAAAGAAATGGTTAGTTTGGACTAGAGTTTTTGTTTTATTTTGAATTCCTCTAATTCTTTAGCTTATTAGTGAAGGTTTCTATGCAAAATACTTTATCACTTGATCTTTTTAAAAACCCACTCTCTGGCTTTATGGATCATGCCCTTTATATTTTAAATACTCGATCTCTTTGAGATTATATTCTACAGCAGTGGAGCCAATCATGAGTTTGTATTCGAATATCACAATTCTTCATCGACCATTTTAAATCCTGCTACACCTTGAAATTTTGATATATATCCAACGTCATCCATATATATATATATCATGCGGTTGAATATATTGTGATATAAAACTACTACCTTTTGAATCTAACATGATGAACACTATCTAGCTTCGGTTATGGTAATAGCTGGTTGGTGGAGTGCAAAATAGACTAGGTGATCCAGGTCCAAATGCATATGCGCTACCATAGTGAACAGTGGGTAACAATATAGATTATAAACTATTTTAACATCCTGAATTGCGATGCCGTAGGATGAGGATGGAGGAAGGGAGCGGCGGCGAGAGTGGGAGTGCAATCAAGAAAATGAGGGCCACTAAAATGGAGAGAGAAGGAAACAGAGGGAGCGAGCGAGCTAGGGCCACTGAGACTGAGAAAGAAGAAGGAGAGCTCCAGGATACTGCTATGGAAGAACTGATGGTGGGGACTGGAGTCACCCAAAGAGCAAGGGCGAGGCTGCGGTGTCGAGGAGTGGGGGCTCAACATGGTGCTCCCGCTGTGGAGATGTGAACCACCTATCCTGGGCGTGTAAAGTTGGGGAGCAACTTTGCTTTCGCTGCGGGAAGTCGGGCTATCTTAGGAAGAATTGCGAGGTGAGGCGAAAATGGTTGAGGGTGCCGGTGGTGACGAAGCCAATAGCTGCAAGGTTTGAGGCGGAAACGACTAACATCGATGCAAAGGGAGCATCCTTCGCTCCTGAAATGTGCTCTGATGAGGATTTCCATAGGATGCTGAGATGTTTGGCAGTGGGCACATCGAAGGAATCCCCGCTGAACGACATCATGATTGGTGAAGGGGATGCAGAGGCGTTGAGATTAATCCATGAGCAGTTCTTGCTAGTGAGGGCCATTGAAGATGGTTCGGAGGTCGATGCGGTCAGGATGCACGAGGTGTCCTTTACATTCTGGGCCTCTCCCAAGAGGGGGCACAGAGGGTGATTGAAGGGGCACTGGGAAGCGGCATACCTCATTCGAGAAGAGGTAAGACTTCGTGGCAAAAGACTAGGTTCCTTGATGGTGGCTTGGAGGACGAAGACCCGACATGGAAATTGGTGGTGGTCGGGGTGCGACTAAGATGTATAAGTATCGAGACCTTGCGGGAGTCTTTGGGGCGCGTCGTAGAGGTGTTAGAGATCTGCAGTAACGGGTTGAGTTTGGGTGAAGGATCAAAGCTGGTTCTCGAGATGAGGGGGGCGAAGCCCTTGCTTCCTTTGTGGTTGACGATGTCGATCCGTCGATGACGTATCCTAATCTGGCTACGGTCTTTAGAGGTGGGTGGAAAGTTGGAGAAGGCATTGTTGGTGGCTGAAGAAGCCCAAGTGACACCTTGGGGGTCGGGCTGGCAGACGATCACTGGTTTTGAGGAGGGCGACATCAAACAGTCATTTTTGGCTTCCCCATACATTGCTTCGATCAGTGGCGGGGGGAGATCTTTTTAGGGGCTCAAGGTTTGTCTCATACGCAGATGCCTTACATAACCCTTGTGTGTTTAGAACGGGTGGGGGCCCGAATTGGTTGTCGGATCCTGTCGCTTGGTAGGATCCGAGTTCCTTATCGGGTGCTTCCCCTCAGCTTAGATTGGAAGTGCGGTCGGGTCTTCATGTGGATCCTCCTTTCTCGAAGCATCTCCCTTGGTCGAAGAGGATGCTGATATCCTTAGCTTTGCTGGGACTTCCACATGTCATGATGCTCCATGATGCGAGCGAGGTGCGATACTAGGAAGGATGGGCCAAAGGGGGGGGCTTGAGAAGGGCTGAGGTCTTTTTGTACCAGGGGAAACACAGGACAGTCGCTGAGCGGCTGGGGTTGTCGCAGCACAAACGAAGTGGGGTTTATGTTGAAAGGTTAGGATCAGAGATGGCGGATCAGTTGCTGCCATTCTCGCACAAGCGATGCTGGTATGAGAACATGGAATGGAGTTTGTTGGAAGGAGATCAGGTTGCCTTTAGGGTCTGTTTGGTAACTGGGTTGGGTTGAGGTATCCCTTATGAATAGTAGCTCTTTGGAGGGTTTGAAGGGTTGGAATGATAATTGTGATGTGATATTGATTATGTGTTATATTAACTTTTTTAATGACTATAATGTTTTTTTATGTTAATAATTTTATTTGAACATAGTTAAAAACATTATACCAAAGAAATTGTAAGGTCAATACAAGTAATCCCAACCCAGGTTGGGAGGGTTGGAATGAGAGGTATGTCGGTGTACGTCAGTGTACACCAGCCATGGAAGGACATATCGATATCGGTATCGATATCGGTACCATGTCGATACCGATATATCGTCGATATATCGACGATATATCGACGCCATATCGTCGACATCGGGATTCAGCTCGCCTTTTTTGCCTGTCGATACCCGATATCGGACATATCGGCGATATATCGGTGACCTGTCGATACCGATATATCGCCGATATATTGCCGATATATCGGGATACGGCCTTCCATGACACCAGCAACCAAATGAACCCTTGGGGACACAGACGTCAGGAAAAATTTGGGTCCCATAGAGGAGGGTTTAATGGGAACTCATGAGCAGCTATCAATGGGTTTTAGCAGGGAAGAGGCTCAAACCTGGCAGAGGTGGCTGCTGATGTGGTAGAAGGGGGGAGGGTGATGCAGAATGATGATGGGGAATAGGAAAGAGGTGGGGTGCCTGCCAGTGATGAGAATTTAGAGGATGGTGTATGTGAAGCCGAGAGGCGGTATGAGTGGAAATTGCACTAATGGTTGGGGTGCTGATGATGGGGGCTTCCACCTCATTTTCCCAACAAAGATCATAACTTGAAATGTAAGGGGTCTAGGCCAATCGGACAAGCGGTTGGCTTTTAGCCTCCATGTTGGCAGGGTAGAAGTGCGACATTGTACACCTTTAGGAGATGAAAATTGAGTACTGGGAGTCGATCAAATGGAGCTAACCTTCGGGTCCATTACTAAATGAGTTCAAAGAGGTTCCGACGAATGGGAGCTCGGGTGGATTGGTCGTTGCTTGGAATGGAGACAACTTTGATCTTGAGGATGAGTTGATCTTGACACATTTCGTTTCCGTGGTCTTGATGAGCAAGGCGGATACTTCACGACTGATGATTATCTTTGTTTATGGTATTGTGGGTGCTTCCACGAATACAGTGTTGTGGGAGGAGTTGAGACTGATTAGAGCGAGATTTCTAAATTGGTCTTGGGAGATATGTGGGGATATTAATGGAACTTTGTATGCGGAGGACATGTTGAGGGGGAGAGGGGCGCAAGATCCTAGATTGGTGTTCTTTGGTGAGGTCGTGGAGGAGCTTGGGTTGGAGGTGATGGACACGACGAACTGTAGATACTTCTGGAGGAATTTTTCCTCCCGTTCGCGCATTGACATGTTCATCATAGCTGTGTAGTCTATGGAGTTGTTCCCTTTGGTAGTTGTGTCCTCTCTCCCCAGATCTAGGTCAGACCATACATCGCTTTGCTTCGACTCCTGTATGGTCCAGGACAGTTCATCATACTTCAGATTTGAGAGGTGCTGGTTGTTGGAGGATGGGTTTAGGGATATGTTTTGCTTTTTTTGGTCGGGATTGGTGGTTAGTGGGTCATCCATGACAAGATTCGCGTTGAATCTTGCTACTTTACGGCACATGTTATTGGAATTCAAAAGGGACTCTCGGAGTGTGTGCGAATCAAGGAGGAATTAGGCGCAAGAAGACTTGGGGAGGCTTGACAATTTGGAGGATGAGCGAGAGTTGGACGAGGAGGAGCTGGCGAGCATGGGGGCTATTCAGAAAATTTTGGAGGAGGATCGAAAGCGGGAGTGTGAATGGTGGTAAAGGAGAAAGCAGAGGTTGTTGAAAGAAGGGGATGCAAACACTAGATTTTTCCACATGATGGCAAATGAGTGATGGAGGAGAAATCTGATACATTTAGTTGAGGTGGGCGTAGGAGTTCAATGGTGAGGGGGAAGTGGCAAGGGTGGTTACAGATCACTTCAGGGGAATGAGTAGACACCTTCCCTATTGCGGGGCACAATGGTTGGGCTTGGGCATGAGCCGTGTTACAGAGATGGATACAAAGACAATGACTAGGGGTTTCAGTTTGCAAGAGGTTCGGGAGATAGTTTTCGGGTTGAATCAGGATGGATGTCTTGTACTGGACAGTTTCGATTTTTTTATAGAGATAGGTATGGCGACAGAATTCGAGGAGGGGAGCTTTGGGTTCGACCGTCTCAATTGATCCTTTATTTTCTTGCTTCCGAAGAGATATGGCAACAAATATTGAGGATTACGTGCTGGTTGCATTGTCGAATGTAATTTATATGGTGATAGCTAAGCTGTTGGTCAATCGTTTGCGAGGGGTGATGAACACTATTATATCACTCGCTCAGAGTGCTTTCATACCTGGTAGGCAACTCATGGATAGTGTGGTTATGGCCTTGGAGATTGTAGTAGACTGGCGAAGACGGAAAGTGAAGGGTGTGCTGTGGAAGGTTGATTTTTCGAAAGCCTACGATTGTGTGGACCGACGATTCCTTTGGGCTTCACTAAATATGAGAGGATTCCCGTATAGGTGAATTACTTGGATGAAGATGTGCATCGCGGCAGCCTTTCGCGTTGTTCTGGTGAATGGTCAACCCAGGGGTTTTTTTCCAGTCTCAGTAGGGCGTTCGACTGGGATGACCCCTTGCATCGTTTCTCTTTGTCCTTGTCGTGGACGCCTTATTAGTAATGGTAGGGTGTGCTGCTGTTGGTGGATATTCGAGAGATAAGATCTTCGTCCCCATCCAGCAACATGCAAATGATAAAATTTTCTTTGCTAAAGTTGGGACGAACTGTTGCAGAGGTTTATTGGTGGTGGTGGACATTTTTGGCATGGTATCTAGGCTCCCTGAACATGGACAAGTCAGAGTTCGTCCCTTTCAGCCTTTTGGAGGAGGAGAGTGGGCTCTGTGCAAACTGGTTGCGCTTACTGTGGATGGCCCTATCGCTAAGGTACCTTGGTATGCCCCTAGTGACTGAGAAGTTGTGTGCGGTTGACTGGCAATTGGTTGTTGAAAAGTTGGAGCGGAAATTCGTTAGGTGGAAATCAGTTTGTCTATATAGGGCGGCAGGCTGCTGCTGCGTTCTGTCCTCTTGACAATACCAATCTTCTACATGTTGGCTACGGTCATGCCCGTCGGTGTGCGGAAGAGGCCTGAGTTCATCATGAGGTTTTTTTTCTGATTGTTATATGGGCATGCAAAGGGTTTCCACTTGGTGGACTGGAACACATTGTCGTGTACCAAGGAGGATGGTGTCCTTGGTGTGCACAGTTTGGATGAAATGAACAAGGCTTTGCTCCACAACTGGATCTTGTACAACAAGCAAACTTGTCCAGAAAATCTATACGTCGGGGCTAATGTTCCGAGACACCAACAATCTTGGTAACTCGTCATCCTTGAGGCGTATGATTAGTGATGGGACTGGTTTTCATTTTTGGACCGATGCTTGGACAGATAGGGGAACATTGGAGACAAGGTTCCCTCGACTGAAGGTGTTGGCAGTGGACTTGGCGTGCTCATTGTCGGACTCGTGGGACGGATGGTGTTTTTTCTCACGTTTTAGATTTGAGCTTTTTGAGTAACGGGTGGAGGAGCTTGTGGTGATGCTTGATGAGATGATTGGGCCCACCGAGGGGTAGAACTGTTGGTCCTAGTACGATGGTTCCTTTTCGGTCGGGAAGGCTTACAAGGCGCTAAATGGCGCTGTGGTTTTTGATCCTAGGGGGTGCGGGTCTGATTGTAGATGCATTTGGAACTGGAAGGTTACAACTCAGGTGAAGGTTTTCTTGTGGCTTTTGAGAGAGAAGAAGGCGACTGCTGACAAAGGGCAGGTTTGCATGCTTTGTGCAGGGGGCTGACCCGGGATGTCCACGTTGTGTGGAGAGGGTGAAGGATGCGGATCATCTTTTCTTCGATTGTGAACATTCTGCTGATATCTGGAGTCGTTTTGGTGGCAATGTGATTGCGGCCACATGCCTATCAGGAGGAATTGGAACAACATGAGGAGGGAAAGATCGAGGTGTGTGACTGATCTTGGCCATTTTGATGGCCAGAAATGCTGTGATCTTCTGTCGGGAACACTTCTACGTTGAGAATGTATTGGCTCTTGCCAACGACTTGAGTGAGAGTTGGAGCATGTAAAGTGGTGATCTAATATGTGTGATAGTTCTGTAATAATTTTTGGTGATAAATGGCAAAGTTTTTGGGCTAGCACCTATACGGTGAAAGCTCTTTTTCCTTTAAAAAACATCCTGAATTGCAGAAGAAAAAAATCTGATAACCTGATCTTAAACTAGATTTTGAGAAATCCTTGGGAGAAATTTCAAGGAGAATGTTAGGTTGTTGCATCACTTGGTGTGCAAGACCTGATGTGAAATGTGATAATTTGCTCATCTGGTTATGATTCCAAAAAACGTAACTTGTTTTGGTGTATGCAAGTTGAATATTATGAATGAGAAAAAAATATTATAAAATTATTCTTTGTATGAAAAGTTCAAAACATTAAATGAGCAGTTAGGTGCGCAATGCTTTTGCAATTTGGTGTGACTGAGGAATATTCTTACGTTTCTTTTATCAAAGGTTTATTCTAATGACCGAAGGAAAATAAGAAATTATTTATATTCACAATACCAAACATCTTAAATAATCTAAATTCCGGCCTTTTTTCGACAACTAAGAGAATATTTGCAATGTTGGAAAAATCTTAAATATTGCACTAAAAAATCATTATTTTTCATGTGGGGAACATTTGCATAGTGATTTTTTGTTAGGAAAGTATCATCTTATTTGTGGTAGTGGTTTACTGGCACTGTATTTTTAATTTTGTGAATAGATGAAGTTTTTATGTGTGCACCTTATTGCTGAACACCTTTTTTCCTTAATGAAAAATCTTTGTTGCGGTAGTCATGCACTTTTTTTTAAAAAAATGGGAGTTGAGTTTCTAAAAAAAAGGAACACCTAGTAATATGCCTTTAGTAGGTGCACTAGGTCCCAATATCTATATAAATGTTTTCGTGTATAACGGAGAAATTTTCTAATTTATTTCATTAATGTGTCATCTTGATTTTAATTTTCTCACCAAATCAGGCATTTTCAATGTCAATTATAGTCAACTACATGCCCTTGTAGGCTATAAATAAAATGTATTCAGTCGTATTTAGGCTTCACATGTGAATAGGCCGGAACATTTTTAGTAGTTTTTCCAACACGTTTTGACAATTTAGTATTTTTTCCCAACACGTTTTACTTTACGATTCATCACCAACTTCTCATACCTTTGACGTAACATATCAGTTACGTACTTTACAGATACTCAAGCCACCTCAAATATTCTTCCCACATTGCATCTTGTATTGGTGGCACACGAACTTTAATCTCATTCCAAATCTGATCCGTTATTGTCCATTCACCTGGCATCTTCATTTATGTTACAGTCTACTCACATGCCAAAACGAGTTATTTCCTCCTGTGGATTTCTTTGGAATATCTTGTAAAGTTCCTTACCTAACCAAACCTTCTTTTTATCATCTCCTCCGGACCATATCCGGCTCATATGTAAATAATGGCATTATGCTGTTCTCATGGAACTAATTTAATTGTTGTAGAAATATGTTTAGATTTTCATGTTTATTTCTTATTCTTCTTTTCTTTTGTATGTTCTATGTAATTTACCCATAAGCTTCTCCTCAATATAAGAGAGCCTAGGGTTCTTTGGAAAAATAAGTCTATCATTTTTCCCGACATGATATCAGAGCGGCGGTTGTTGACCAGAGCTCTCATACCCAAAACAAACCCTAACCCTAGCACACCGCTCTCTCTCTCCCTAGGTCGCACAGTCGCTCTCCTCGGTGTCGCTGCACCCCTCCTTTAGGGTGCATCCGTTGCTGTACCCTTCTCCTTTAGGGTGCTGTCGCTGCCATCGTCGCACGCTTCTCCTTTAGGGTGTCAACCGCAGCCACACTCTTCTCCTTAGGGTTATGCTGCCACACCCCTCTCTTTACTGCGGCCATTGTTTTTAAAAACGCGCCTCGAGGCGCTGAGGCGTACGCCTCGAGGCGCTGAGGCGTACGCCTCGAGGCGTTTTTCTAGGAAAAACGCCTCGAGGCTATAGCCTCATGCAGCCTCAGTGAGGCTTAAGCCTCGAGGCTTATGAGGCGCGCCTCGAGGCGTAAGCCTCGAGGCGTTGCCTCGAGGCGTAGCCTCATTTGTGTGCTGATTTTTTGAATTTTTTCTGCAATTTTTTTTCTTTTCTTTTTGATTGTGGGCTTTTCATCTTTCATAGACAAGTATGTTCAAGTCCATAAGCTCACAATTCACTAAAATGCATTTTTTTCAGTTTATTAAAGTATTGAGCTTATTTTTACTTTGTTATGCACTATATCAACATGAACAAAAATTTGGATCTTGAGATATTAAATCTAATGCCTCTACTCTTAGTATGCATCTTGTGTTACATCTAGCCCCTCTAGTAAATTTTATTCAAGACTTTAAATTTTGCAGAGAGTTAGCTATTATTGTGCTTGCATATTCATATTTACTTGACTCCTTACTGATTTAGAGTCCAAAAAAGAGTGTTATATAACAACTTCGATGTTTAAACCATGATGTTAGCCTTGAAATGTCATGGAGTTATGTATTTACCCATAACTATTAAATTTCCAGAACTTGGAAATTGTAATTATGGTTAATTATGATGTTTTATGAAAACATTTCTTCCACAAGTGAGGCTTACGCCTCAATACGCCTCGAGGCTTACGCCTCGAGGCAATACTGGGAAAACGCCTCGATACGCCTCACGTTTTTTAAAACCTTGACTGCGGCCTTCGACTTCCAAATTGATGGGATTGGTTGCTTGAGTCTACACATGCAATCAAATCCTCTTATGTCTGTGTAGACAAAATTTTCTTAGTCTACAACTCTAGTCTTCTCTAGCTAGCAACATGTCAGAAAGTAAAGTTGATATCCCCGCTACAAGTGCCTTCTGTGATCCTGTGCTGATAGTCAAGATGGACGGGTCAAATTATGAGTTATGGGCCATGCAGTTTATGAGTTCTATAAAGTCGATGGGTAAGAGCACATTCTTATCGAAGAAGAGATGGCGGAGAAGACATGGACACATGCCTTGTGGGATGCAGATGATGCTTATGCACAGGTCTGGCTATCTGGTACATTGACACCAGAGTAGCCAGTGATGGTCTGCATCAACCCACTACAAAGGCATTATGAGATATTCTTGCCGCAACCTATTCATAGGCAAAGAATGAGACGGAGATTCTCCAACTTCAACATGATATTTTTACCATAAAGCAGAACAGACGACCCCTTCATGTACATTACACGACCCTACGAGGAATGTTTGAACGACTTCACAGTTTTATGCCTCTCACAACGACTCCAGAACAACAAAAGACATTGGAATGCCACAATGGTTGGCGTTTTCCCGACATCTCTAGATTCACAATACGAGGCAGCATCTTCACATATCTTGGCAGACGCTACTATTCCTCCCATGGCGAAAGCCTTCCGTAGATTGAGTCGGATCACTGTTCCATCCCTGGCTCCGATGACGAACTCATCTGCAATGGCAACCTCAGGTGCCTCTCAGTTCTAGGCCGTAGACTATGCGGTAGAGGAGGTTGTGGTTATTCATCATCTCGCACCTACTATCATCGGTCTGGACATACAGAGGACGCATGCTATTACAAGCATGGATTTCCAGCATCTGCA
Organism: Ottelia alismoides; assembly: GCA_037367405.1. Lineage (NCBI taxonomy): Eukaryota > Viridiplantae > Streptophyta > Magnoliopsida > Alismatales > Hydrocharitaceae > Ottelia > Ottelia alismoides. The sequence goes on from JAZKJV010006285.1 coordinate 171,928, forward strand.
CGTCTTGCAGAACAAAGTTCAGCTCCAGCATCTGCACCTTCCTCTGAGCAACAATATGATGATCTTGTTTCCCGTTTGAGAGATATTATGCCGCATGCCGACTCTGGTGATACATCTAGTCACGACGTGGTAGCCTCCACTGGAGCCATCACTTCAGGTAGCATTATTGCATGTACTTCTTTTTGTGGTCCTGATATTACTAGGTGGATTATGGATTCGGGGGTGACACATCACTTGTGTGCCAATAGAGATATGCTTACTGCATATAGGCAGATTCCTCCTGGACAAACGGTCGTCATAGCTGATGGGAATCAACTCCCGATCACATGACATGGGGAGAGTAGTTTGACGCCATCCATACGTCTGCAGAATGTGTTACATGCCCCCGATTTCTTTATGAACTTGCTATCTATTAGTCAGATTACTATAGATTTGAATTGTCATGCTATGTTTCATCCATCGTCTCTTATTTTTCAGGACATTCTAACTGGCAGGGTGATTGGCTGTGGCCGTGAGCAGGGAGGCCTTAACCAATGTTCATGAAATCTGCCGCACGGACTGCATATGCGGCCGCATATGCCCATACGGAATGCTGACCGAACCTATTTCTTGAATCGGAGCACTATGCGCCCTCCCCGCATTTACGGCATGCATATGGCCGCATATGCTCCGTATATGCTCGCATATCCCGCATATGCTCCGCATACTGCTCTAGCATCTTCAACTTTACAATCCTCTCATTCATGTGCTTATTCCGTAGATTTACCTCTTCCTCCATTCAATTATAAGAGTGACATGCATTTGTATACAATTGCAATGCATTATACCATTATATATATGCAATGTATTATGTTTAATTCATTTCTTATTTTCATGAGTATATGCAACGTATCGCCTGTTAGAAAATAGGAATACAGAAGCTAAATAATAAACAGAGCATAAGAGAAAAAAGATAAACATGAAGAACAAGAATTTTTATGTGGAACCCTACTCTCTAAGGAGTGGGATGAAACCACGGGAGAAGGACTCAGAGGGCCATATGCTTCATTGCTTTTTCTCATCTGACTACATGGGTGTGGGGGTCTATATTTAGCCCCCACTGAGTCTCCACATCTCCAAATTGGTAAATGTGGGACTAAAGGCTGGATGGGGTAAATGTATCCTGGAGGTATCCATTTACCCATCTACAACATAATAGGCACACAACCAAATATTCCAACACTCCCCCTCAAGCAGGAGCATGCAATGCTCAGCTTGTACAAACAGAAAAAAACTCAACTCACGCTACATGACACTACAGACAATATCAACTCAACACGCACAACTGTCAGCTGCTGTCGAGGACGTTGCTTCTCATGCTGTGCATGTGAGGAGGATGAACAGACTGGAGTGTGAGTCAACTGAATCTCCTTGTCGGAGAGCGTGTGCTCTGTACTGCACATGCCAGAGTCACTGCAACTAGAAATTAGTCTCCACTTGAAGAAATCTGACCCGCCACAACAATGTGGACAACTGCTCCATCTCTGAAAAGAGCCGAACTGATAGGCTGTGGAGTGCAATCCTCGTCGGAGTCCACGCTCGCTGGAGAATGGAGTCTGTAAATCTCCTCGTCGGAGAACTGGGTCTCTCCCATCTGGCACAGAGAATGCTACTCTACTCTGGAGTATCTATGATACCACATGAAAACCCTTGGCCACATGACATAGGTAATGGTCATCTACTCTGGAGTCCCTATGGTTCACATGAAAACTCTGGTCGAAACAACTGGAAGAAAGATGGGGACCACTACAAAAGATGGCAAACACGTGCTCATCTGAAAAGACTCGGAACCAATCGTCGAGACTGAATAATCTGAACTGTAGAGTTTGGAAATCTGACCAGTCTGGAATCTGACATCTGAATCTGAAATCTGGAACAGACATGTGACTCTAGACCATACTCCCCTTTCATCCATATTGGTCGGAATGACAATCGTTGATCAAGTTGGGAGAAGACAATAAAATGGGGGTAAATAAAACCAAATAAGCCGTCACATTTTCGGCTTTTCTTCTCAATGAAAATTCTCTTCTTGACTATTTCATTTTTTAATAGCCATCAATCATTAATTTTTTTTAAATCATATTTACGCTTTTTTCTTCATTTTTTTCGCAGATAATGCCAATTTTTTTGCAAATATGCATACTGCGTTTTCTTTGTACGTGCCTTTTTTGAACTTGAACCTCGGCCTTTTTTTTAATCAGGTCCCTCACCTTTTTTTTAAAAGGCAACCGTAACCCTTTGCACCGTACAATAAATAACCCCACCCAATATTGTTTTTTTAAAGATGTTCGACACCCTTTTTAGGGTTCCCACAGGGGGGAACTCTTTCTGCAGAACTATGCCACTGCTGCCTTGGAGAGAATCGTGATGGGTAAATGTTTCACCGTCGAGACTTTGATCGATGCAACTGAAAGGGGGTTCGTGCGCCACCGCGGCACACAGAGGGATGGGTTGATGGTGGCGCCTGCAGGGTTTTTTCCTTTTTCCATCTCCTGCGCGATATTGAGGGAAGGTCGCTCGCATTTTATTAACCAAAATATCGTCGCCTGGAGGTCACATGCTGCTGGGGTTGGCGGTAGAAACCCTAGATCTGGGAGTGCCTGGAACCCTTCCGCCTGGAGGCTGGACAAGAGCCGCAGAGCTGCTGCCTGAAGAGAAGGCATGCTGCAGAAGGGCAGTGTGGCTGCTTGAACTTGAGCATGAACAGTCGAATCGACTCTTGACCAAAATGTTTTGTCACAAGAAGAATCAGAGCTTGCATCATAATTGAATAAGACATATTTAACATGATCTTCAACAAGATAATTAGGTTTTCAATGGAAACTCTATTATTTATTCTCGAGTCTCGAACATAGAAAATAAAAAATACAAAATTCCTCAAAAATCGATCCGCACTGATACCATGTTAGAAAATAGGAATACAGAAGTTAAATGATAAATAGAGCATAAGAACAGAAAGATAAATATGAAGAACAAGAATTTTTTCTAGTGGAACCCTACTCCCTAAGGAGCGGGATGAAACCGCGGGAGTAGGCCTCAGAGGGCCATATGCTCCATTGCTTTTTCTCATCTGATTACAGGGGTGTGGGGATCTATATATAACCCCCACTGAGTCTCCACATCTCCAAACTGGTAGATGTGGGACTAAAGACTGGATGGGGTAAATGGATCCTGGAGGTATCCATTTACCCATCTACAACATAATAGGCGCACAACCAAATATTATCATCGTCAAATATTTTAATATATGCCGATTGAGGTTTTGCTCATGTAGTGCATGCATGTGTAATGAAGTTTTATATGAACCCTCTAATATGTGAAGTTTTTATGTTTAAATATTTTTTGTGATTAAATATTAGGCAATTAGAAGCATATACTCAACCATCTAACATGAACCGTTTGCTTAGATCTTCTTTAACTCCACTTAGATACATAAATTCAGTAGTAATGTTATTCACAGATATTTATATATTTTTAAATTAAAAATTAGAAAACCGCGTAGAACCGCATACCCCGCATATGCCACCATATACTGCTTATTCAATAATCAGTGGCATGTCGAAACGCATACGCATACCACTTTCCTGAACCTTGACCTCTATAGATTGGTTCAAACTTCTTGCGCTGGATTATGAACTCAGTCCACTAGCTCTGAGTCCCATTCACATGGCATCTGCATTTTGGTCATTTTCCTCTCCAGAAGTTATGCCATGTTCTTCCTCAAATTCCTCTCTTGCATCATTTAATTGTAGGCATGTCAATTGGGAAAGCATTATCAGTCGGTCTTTTCTACTTGTTAAAGTCGGAGCAGTCGTTCTCCTTTTGAGTTGTTTCATGTAGACATGTAGGGTCCAAGTCAGGTTCTTGATTGTCGGGGACACCGGTTTTATTTACTCGCTGTGGATGATTTCTCTCTTTTGTCATGGGTGTTTCTGATGAAAAATAAATCTGAAACTGGGAACTTGATTCAAACCTTTCTTAAAGAAGTTTGTAATGTTTTTTTCTTTCAATGTCAAGATTGTGAGGATTGACAATGCTTTAGAATTTTATACTCGTGATCTTACTCAGTATTTTTCTTTTCATGGTATAATTCATCCGAGAACATGTGCTTACACATCCCAACAAAATGGGATCGCTGAAAGAAAACATCGCCATATGCTTGACGTTGCTCGTACTCTTCTTATACTGAGTCATACCCCTCACTCGTTCGGGGGGATGATGTCCCTACTGCGTGCTACCTCATTAATCGGATGCCGTCTTCTTTCTTGGGAGAGAAAGTTCCTTTCTCAATTGTTTTCCCTGAGAAGGAGTTGTTTACTATTGGTCTTCGTTTGTTTCGGTCGATTGCCTTTGTTCACAACTTTTCTCCTAGGGTTGACAAGCTCTCTCCTAGAGCTATCAAGTGTGTTTTTGTAGGGCATTCTAGGACTCGAAAGAGATATAGATGTTAAGATCCCATGCACAGGAAATATTATATCAATGCAGATGTCACATTTTTGAGTCCATAATGTATTTCTCTCCGACATGTGATCCTTAACTCCCTTAAATCTGATATTGAAATATACATCCCACCACCACCTCTAGTCTCATCATCACCTTAACCACAATCCTCACCACCACCTCCACCACTATCATCACTGACCTCACCTCATGTCACTCAACCTATTATCCCAATACCACCGTTACCACTTCACTACAGTAACCGACCTCCTCCTGCTTATTTTCATAACACGTCATCCAACACGCCTGAGGTATGTCTTGAATTCAATTTTTCTAACGACGGGTCTGGAGATGTTTCTCAGCAGGTTGAAGTACATGAGACTATTGGGTATACAACTAGTGATCTTTATTTTCCCATTGCTATTCGGAAGAAGAAAGCGTTCTTGTGCATTATGTTCTATAACTTCTCAGGTCTCGTTCGATCGACTTACAGATGAATTCAGGCGATTTGCTATTGCTTTGTCTAGTGTGAACGTCCCACGGAATTATCAAGAGGCCTTGAAAAATAGTCAATGGCGCAAAACCATGAAGGAGGAGATGGATGCTTTACAGTCCTAGGGTACTTGGACCTTGGTACCCCAAAAGGTCGTATCGGAGATATATTAGCGATATATTGCCGATATATCGATTTCGACCGGGAAGGAGTTTCGATATCACCCAATATATTCTTTTACAGGGATATTGGTGATATATCGCCATATCGACTCATATCGGTCAAAAATGGCTGGATTCGGTACAAAAAATCCTGGATATCGATCGATATCGTCGATATTTTACCGATATCTCTATATATCAATGCTATTATTCATGCAAGATTGATTCCACTACTTATCTAGCCATATCGAATATTAAAACACATATCTAGCTACACCTAGTATTAAAGCACATAATGGTTTATGTTGGGAGAAAAAGAGTGCGTGTTATTTCTGAGAACCCTAGGCTCTCTTATATAGTAGAGAGGCCTATGGGTAAATTACATAAAGTGGAAAACAGAAAAAGATAATAAGAAAGAGATACATATGGAATATGAAAATACAAATATCTTCACACTCCCCCTCAAGCTGGAGTGTAGATATCAATCATGCTCAGCTTGGATGAACACTTCTGAAATGATCCTCTGAGCAGTGGCTTAGTGAAGATGTCCGCAGTTTGTTCTCCAGAGCTGACATGGGTAGTAGAAATCAGGCCCTTCTGAATCATATCTCTAGTGTAATGGCAATCTACCTCAATATGTTTTGTTCTCTCATGGAACGCAGGGTTATTTGCAATGAAAGGAGCAGCCTGGTTATCACAGTGTAACTCTATAGGTAGAGGAACCTCTACATGTAGATCGCATAGCACTGCTCGAACCCACATCATTTCTGTGCTTGCTTGGGCCATAGCCCAATATTCTGATTCTACACTTGATCTTGCTACGACAGCTTGTTTCTTGCTTTTCCAAGAAACGAGAGAAGTGCCAACAAATATTGCAAATCCCGAAGTTGATTTCCTATCCTTAGGACAACCTGCATAATCCGCGTCAGCATATGCGGATACAGAGAGTGTGTCTCCTTTCTTGAATAGCAACCCTGAGCCTGGAGATGATTTTAAATATCTCAATATCATGTGTATTGCATCCATATGTATCTGTCGAGGTTGCTCCATGAATTGACTCACTCGACTCACTGCAAATGCAATATCCGGCCTGGTAATTGTAACATAAATGAGTTTTCCAACCATCTCTCTGTATCTCCTCTTATCAACTTCATCTGTATCATCATCGTATAGCTTCATGCTAGGATCCATAGGAGTCGTGGAAGGCCGACATCCAATCATGTCTGTCTCTGCAAGCATATTTGTAACATAGTTCCTTTGGGTCATCACTAGACCCTGTGCATTCCTAGCAAATTCCAACCCCAAGAAATATCTTATGGTGCCCAGATCCTTAGTCACAAATTTACTGCCCAGAAAATCTTTCGCCATCTTGATTCCATGCGCATCATCTCCTGTAATAATAATATCATCAACATACACCATTATAGCCACAGTACCTCTAGACGTCTTCTACACTAACAGTGAATGGTCTGCATTTGACCGCTTGAATCCCTGTCGTTCAAATAAATCTGAAAGCTTCTGAAACCACGCTCTTGGACTCTGTTTAAGGCCATATATTGCCTTATGGAGTTTACAAACTTGCTTACACTCCCCCTCAGCAGCAAACCCCGGAGGCTGCTGCATATAGACCTCCTCTTGGAGATCTCCATGCATGGGTTTGGGTGCACGTGTAGACTCATGCACGCCAACCCATCAACCAATAGTCGGAGCCGAGATGTTACACGAGCGCAGGACAACACCCTATGCACGCGGTGCGCGCAAGTCAAATGCGCTGTCCACGTAAAACGAGCGCGCGGTGCGCGCTTGGGCGTGCACGCGGTACGCGCGAGGGCAGGCGCGATACACACGAGGGCAGGGCTGACGCGGTACACACGAGGGCAGGCGCTGTGCGCACGGAAGGCTTGCGCTGTGCCCTTGCTGTGGAGACCCGCAAGGCCCGGCGAGAAGGCGAGGACGCGCACGCGAACCGAGAAAGCGGCGCCGAAGAGGAGATGCGGTGCCGGAGAGAAGGCGGCGGCGGCGCGAGGAGAGGGTTGGAGGTGGGGTTAGGGTTTCTTGGAAATTGAGAGCTCCGGTCTAGGACCGTCGCTCTGATACCATATTGGGAGAAAAAGAGCGCGTGTTATTTCTGAAAACCCTAGGCTCTCTTATATAGTAGAGAGGCCTATGGGTAAATTACATAAAGTGGAAAACAGAAAAAGATAATAAGAAAGAGATACATATGGAATATGAAAATACAAATGTCTTCACAGTTTATATATATTTTGTTTCAGGTCGGTGGCGCTGCCCCATCACCCCGCAAGGGGGGGGGCAACTTGTCCCCCCCCTCCAAAGCTCGCTGACCGGGCAACGAGACCCCCGTACTGGTAAGGTATGGTGCGACAACAAGGTGCATGCAATGGTTCTTTAATTTGGTGTATATTTGTATGTTATTTGATGTTGTAAGAACTTGAATGAAATCCATTTCTAAAATCTATAAGTCAATTCTTCAAAGACATTTCCATAAGTCAAGAATCAACATTAATATCGATATGTTTGAAATGATCTATATATGCGATATAAGCTTTATAGATGGTCGATATGTGTGATCTAAGAGTATATTTGTAAGCTTTATAGATGGTTCTTTCAATATATAGGTCAACAACTAATAGTACTAGTGATATGTTCGATATGACCGATATGTGTAATATAAGAATCATAGTCTTAGTTTCTGAAATAACGACAAAAAATGGCTTTTTGGAGCCATTTCTGACATTTCCACCGATATCGTCGATATATCCCAATATATCCATTTCCGTGCGGATCAAAATGATATCGATATCGATACGACCTTCCTTGCTTAGTACCTGCCCTCAGTGGACCGTCTGTTGTGAGATGCAAATGGGTATTTACTGTAAAATATCATGCAGATGGGAGCCTTCGTAGGTACAAGGCCAGACTTGTTGCACGCGGTTTTACTCAGACGTATGAGGTGGATTATCTAGACACCTTCTCTCCTATTGCTCGACATTCTACCCTTCGGGTTCTCGTAGTCGTTGCAATGGTACGTGATTGGCGTTTATTCCGGTTTGATGTAAAAAATGCTTTCTTGTATGATGATCTTCAGGAAGATGTCTACATGCAGCAACCTCCGGGGTTTAGTGCTGAGGGGGAGTGTCAGCAGGTGTGTAGACTCCCTAAGGTAATATATGGCCTTAATTAGAGCCTAAGAGCTTGGTTTCAAAAGTTCTCAGATTTGTTTGAAAAGTAGGAGTTCAGGAGGTCGAATGCAGATCATTCTCTCTTTGTATAGAAAACTTTCAGAGGTTCAGTGGTTATTATGGTAGATGTTGATGGCATATTGGTTACAGGAGATGATATCCAAGGGATAAAAAGGGTGAAAGGATTTCTGGACAATCAATTCATCCCCAAAGATCTTGGCACCCTAAGATACTTTATGGGGTTAGAGTTTGTCAGGAATCAACAAGGTCTTGTGATGACCCAAAGAAAGTATGTCACTGACATGCTAAGTGAAACATGCACGCTTGGATGTCGACCTGCTTCTACACCGATGGATCCAAGCATGAGATTGTATGATGATGATACAAATGAGGTAGACAAGAGAAGGTAATAGTGAACTGGTGGGAAAGCTCCTCTATGTAACTATTACTAGACCCGACATCTCCAGTCAGTTTATTCAGTTCATGGAGTAAGTCAAACATATATGGATGCAATAAATATGATATTAATGTATCTAAAGTCATCTCCAGGTGCATGGTTGCTATTCAAGAAAGGTGGAGATATTACTATCTCAACCTGTGCAGATGCAGACTATGCAGGATGCCTTAAGGACATGAAATCCATGTCAGGCTTTGCTATATTTGTTGGAGAGTTAATTGTTTCTTGGAAAAGTAAGAAACAAACTGTGGTAACCAGATCTAGTGCGGAATCTGAGTATAGGGCTATGACACAAGCAAGTACAGAAATGATGTGGGTTCGAGCAGTACTAGCAGATCTACACATAGATGTGCCTCTTCCTATGCCACTGAAATGTGATAATCATGCTATGGAAATCAAACGACAGTCATTTTCACCAAGCCATTGCTCATAGGATCATTCTAGAAGTGTTCATCCAATCTGAGCATGATTGATATCTATGCTCCATCTTGAGGGGGAGTGTAGAGATATGTTTAGATTTTCATGTTTATTTCTTTCTCTTCTTTTCTTTTATCTATCTCATGTAATTTACCCATAGGCCTCTCCTCTATATAAGAGAACCTAGGGTTCTTTGGAATAATAAGTCTCTCATTTTTTTCAACAATTGTGATGGTGCAATCTTGATGCATTTTTACCTCTAATATCACCTCTTTAACTCATTACTTATGGAATTGATATCTGTTAGAGTTATTATACTTACATTTATGTTCGTAACCCTTTTGGTTTTGTAACCTTTAACCCTTCGGGTTCCGTAACCCCTGAGGGGTATTTATGTATTTTTTCTTTTGTACTCTCTAGGGTTTTCTCTCTATATAAGAGACCCTAGCCCTATGGAATATATATCTCATTCGTCTCTCTCTCTCTCTTCTCCACATGGTAGCAGAGCAACGATCCTAGATATAGGGAGAGACCTATGGGCAAATTACATAAAGTAGACAGAGGAAAAGGAAAATAGATAAAAGATACATAAATATAAAATATATCTCTACACCTCCTCAAGATGGAGCATAGATATCAATCATGCTCAGCTTGGATGAACACTTCTAGAATGGTCCTCTAGGCAATGCCTTGGTAAAAATGTCTGTCGTTTGATCTCCAGAGCTAACATGAGAAGTAGAAATGAACCATTTCTGAACCATGCCACGTATATGGTGGCAGTAAACTTCAATATGCTTCGTTCTTTCATGAAATGTAGGATTGTTTGCTATGAACAAAGCAGCCTGATTGTCACATTTCAGTGACATAGGAAGGGGTACATCTATGTGTAGATCTGCTAGTACAGCTCGAACCCACATCATTTCTGTTGACTTTGCACTAGATCTGGCAACTACAATTTGTTTCTTACTTTTCCAAGAAATAATTGGATCTCCAACAAATATAGCAAAACCTGTTATGGACTTTCTGTCCTTTAGGCATTCTGCATAGTTTGCATCTGCACTGATTGAAATAGTGATATTTCTCCCTTTTCTGAATAGCAATTTGTACCTGGAGATTATTTTAGGTACCTTAATATCATATACATATAGCATCTATATGTACTCGACGTGGTTGCTCCATGAACTGACTAACCCGACTGACACAAAGGAGATGTCGGGTCTAGTAATGGTTACATAGAGAAGCTTTCCCACCAGCTCTCTATATCTTCTCTTATCGACCTCATATGTATCATCATCATACAGTCTCATGCTTGGATCCACGGGTGTAGTAGCAGGTCGACATCCTAGCATGCCCGTCTCACTTAACATGTTAGTGACATACTTTCTTTGCGTCATCACAAGGCCCTGCTGATTCCTGGCAAACTCTAACCCTGGAAGTATCTTAGGGTGCCAAGATCTTTGGTGACAAATTGACTGCCCAGAAATTCTTTTGTCCTTTTTATCCCTTGGATATCATCTCCTGTAACTAGTATGTCATCAACATATACCATAATAACCACTGAATCTCTGGATATCTTCAGCGCAAAAAGAGAATGATACACATTCGATCGTTTGAATCCTTGCTTCTCAAACAAATCTGCGAGTTTCTGGAACCAAGCTCTCGGGCTTTGCTTAAGGCCATAGATGGCCTTATGAAGTATACACGCCTGGGAACGCTCCCCCTCAGCAACAAACCCTGGCGGCTGCTGCATGCAGACTTCTTCCTGAAGATCACCATACAGAAAGGTATTCTTGACATCCAATTGAAACAGGGGCCAATCTCGAATTACAACAAAAGATCAAGGTTCAGAAATGCGGTATGCGGTATTCGTTCGGTCATGCGGTCTAAAGCGAGTAAGCAGATATGCGGAAGTATATGCGGTTTATAATATTTTAATTTAAAATATTAAAAAATATAATAATAAAATGTGATTATATAATTTTTTGAAAATCTAACAAAATCCAAAATAAAAAATCTCACATAAGATAATATAGTCAATAAGTATACAAGTATGCTATTATAAATCGATTGTTCTTTAGTGTATATTTTGAATTAATGCATATATATACACATACAAATTTGGATTCAACAGGTAATACACGAATTCTATAAGAAAACCTTTAATGCGTATATATATCATATAAATAACAAAAGCTAAAGAATAATCATAGGTATACAAATCATACACCCAAAATTATACATATATATGAATCTCCAAGGGACAAAACTTGTTGACATAAAATGTAGATAAAATTATATTTGCATATAAAATCTATTGTAAGCACAAAAATGCAAAGTGCCAGACTGTTAGTCAACTATTTCATATTTTATTTGAAAGAGAATGAATGAGTTTCATTAGATAGAAAATTCAAAAGACAATCAACAATTAATTAATAAGTGTTCGGAATAATGGAAAAATATGGATATGAAAAAAACCTTAGATTATATTCACAAATGCACCATATATGAGAATAATGAAAAGATGCATCAATGCAAATGATAATATAAGAGTTGCTCGAAAAAAAATCGAGTTAATGTGTCATCAACATGTTATGAATTAAACAAAAAAGACGCATGAATCATATATGAAAATCGGACCGCATATGCCGCATAGTCGGACCGCATATGCGGTTTGACCGCATATTGCTGCATATGACATATACGCTTCGGTCAAGTGACCGAATACGCATTTGCGGCCGCATATGCAGCCGCATGGACCGTATTTCCGAACACTGCAACAGATAAAAGAATCCGTAAGGTAGACTGACGAGCAACTGGAGAAAATGTGTCAAGATAATCAACCCCATATGCCTGAGTAAACTCCCATGCTACTAGTCGAGCCTTGTACCTGCCAATGCTACCATTTGCATTCTTCTTCACTGTAAATACCCACTTGCAATTTACCATAGATGCCTCAGTAGGAGCTGGAACAAAGCTCCAAGTACCTTTTGACTGAAGAAGCGCCATCTCTTCCTCCACAGCCAGATGCCATCTACTGTCAGCCAATACCTCCTGGTATATCCGTGGTATATCCACAACGGACAAAGCAACTGCAAACCTCCTGAAGTCACCCGTCAGGCGCTCAAAGTTGACTTGAGAAGCAATCAGATATGAAGCACATGAACGCTTTTGCTTCCTCAGAGCAATAGGTAAATCAAGTGCTGCAGTATTTGTACCATCGTCATTATCATTCCCTTACTGAAATAGCCTCACTGAGAAATATCATCAGACCCATCATTAGAAGTAATGTTGTCAGAACAAACCTAAGGCATGCTTGATGATTGACCATGATCATGAGCAGGGGCTGGGCATTGACTGTAGTGATGAGGTAGAGGAGGAACCAAGACAATGGGAGGAGGTAATACTGGTGGAGGTGTGGTGGTGGAGGTGATGGTGGCGGAGGTGATGGTGGTGGAGGTGATGATGGATACATGGGTGGAGGTGGAATATAGATCTCATCATCTGAATTTGACAGTGCTAACATGTTGCTTGTGGGAGAGAAGAACATGACAAACTCAAAAAACGTGACATCTGCACTGACATAATACCTCCGACGCAATGGATCATATCAACGATAACCATGGTTCACGAAATCGGTCTGTGCGGCCGCATATGCGTTTGCGGGCCTTAAGGCGCACCGCATTCCTGAAGCCCGTCATTATGCGGGTCTGGCGCATATGCGGCCCGCATATGCGGGATGTGCGGCCGCATATGCGGACCAAGCGTCGCATCGAATCCCATTTGCCCCAACCCGATTACCCGATACCCCATTTGCCCTAACCCTCCTACCCCGATACCCTAAGTCCTAAGTTCCTAACCCACCATCGCCTCCTCCCTGCGGGTGCCTCCATCGCCTCCTCCTCCAAGCTCCTCCGCCGCCTCCTCCAAGCTCCTTCGCCTACTCCGCTTCCTCCTCCCAGCCCTCCATCGCCTCCCAGTCCCAGTTTGTGCGCCTCCTCCGCCTCCTCCGTGGCCTGTGAACTCCGCCACCTCCGCCTCCTCGTAGCTGCTGCCTCCATCGCCTCCTCCGTGGCCTAGTCGTGGGAAGGTATCCCGTTTCACTTTGGACTACATTACTTCTCAAATTTCCGAAATTTGTTGCTAGAGTTGGTTTAGCTAATTTCACTTTGGAGATTATTTATTGTTCTTAAAATTTCAGAGCTTGATGTTATTGCTCAAGTCCTTAATTCATCTATGGTTGATGTGCTTTTGTTTTGTATTCCTTGAACCATATCTCTGTCCTAAATGGCACGTAGTGCTTCTAATATGCTTTGTTTGATCTAAATGGACTGTTGTTAAATGGTTCAGAGCTTCTCCAAAATTTGTCTGCTTGAGTTGGTTCAGTTAATATTAGTTTAGGAAATTTTTGTTGTTCTTAAATTGAAAGACCTTGCTCTTATTGGTGAAGTATTTAATTCATTTATTTGTATGCTTGATTTGCTTCAAGTTTGTAGTCATTGCACCATCTCTGTTGTAAATGGCATTTAGTGCTTCTAGTATGTTTTGTTTGCTCTAAATGGACTATTGTAAAAAGGTTTAGAGCTTTTCCAAAATTTGTTCGCTTGAGTTGGTCCAGTTAATATCAGTTTGGAGAATTTCTATTGTTCTTAAATTTTCATAGAAGGATGTTGTTTCTCAAGTCCTTAATTCATTTACTTGTATGATTGATGTGCTTCGGTCTTGTATTGGTTGAACCATTTGTTGCATAGAGACTGTTTTGATAGATTGATAGAGACTGTTTTGAGCTATATATGAAAGTCATTTTCTTAGAACTTCTGTTGGACCACAATTATACATAATTTTTGTTCAGTTGTATTCACTTTTGCATATATTTATTTATTTTTAAATAAAAAATTAGAAAACCGCGTAGAACCGCATATACCCCGCATACCGCTTAATCACTATTCAGTGACCTGACCGAACGCATACGCATACCGCTTTCCTGAACCTTGACGATAACCCTTCCGAGTCCTGGAATACTCGACAAAAATGCATTTGACAACGTTATGAGAGAGCTTGTCAATCCCTGGAGGCAACCGATGGACGAACACAACGGACCCAAAAACACAAGGGTAAGAGAAAACTACTCCTTGTCAGGGAAAACAAGGGAGAAAGGTATCTTCTTCCCCATCATCGATGAGGGCATACGGTTAATGAGGTAACATGTTGTGAGAACTGCATCGCCCCAAAATGAGTGCGGTACACAACTCTGGACAAGAAGCGTACGAGTGACATTAAGAAGGTGAAAGTGCTTTCTTTCTGTGACATCGTTCTGTTGGGACGTGTAAGCCATGGCCTCAAATTTCAACGAAATTCAGTCGAATTTCTGTCGAATATCGATACCCAGTCGAAATCGAAATTCGACCGAAATGGTCGAAATATGGGGGCCCTAGTACAAAAAAATGATTGAAATGACTGAAATTTCGGTCGAAATTCGACCTAAATTCCGTTTGGTCGGTCACCGAAATGGTGATCGAAACTGACATTTAAGGCCTTGGTATAAGCACAAGATGTTTGATATAGGATGTCATGAGATGAAAAGAATTGAGATAGTATATGAGTACAGAATTCAAGAGCATTATTAGTTCCACAATTTTGACAGTGGTGGAAAAACATTCTACACTTCTTTAATAAAATTCATAATAGTATTGCTTGCTTCTGATTTACTCTTCAACAAGAACACCCGAGACAAACGACTAAAATCATTCACAACAACTAAATAGAACATGTGTCCCTGATGATCGGGAACACGACTCGGACCCCAAATGTCAACATGGAAAAACTCAATGGGAGAGTTACTGCTCCGACTCTGATGACTAGGGAAGAAAGATCGATGATGCTTCCCTCACGGACATGCTTCACAATTGAACGACGAGCGAGGTGAGATCTGAGGAAGAATTTGACACATTTTTTGAAATGGAAGATGATCAAAGTGCAGATGCCATAGATAAGGAGAGACGAGTTCAATAGAATGAGAAGATGCTCCAGCACAAGGTGTTTGGACCAGTCGATACAACCCGCCTTGCTCACGGCCACATCCAATCACTCTGCCTGTAAGAATATGCTGAAACACAAGAGATGATTGGTCAAATATTGCTCGACAATGTAAGTCTTCAGTAATCTGACTAATTGACAGTAAATTCATTGAGAAATTAGGAGCATGCAATACATTCTGCAACTTCATAGAAGGTGTCAAGGTAATCTCCCCCTGTCCTGTGATGGGAGAATGAGTCCCATCTACTATAACCATTGTCTTTCCTGGAGAAGCCTGCTTGTAGGATATAAGCTGATGTCTGTCTCCACACAAATGATGTGTCGCCCCTGAATCTATAATTTATTCTGAGGTACCCGAACCTTGATAAGAAGTAGAAGTATGAGTACTACCTGAGGAACTAGCTCCTGCAGTAGTAGCAACGTCCGAGCTGCTCTCTGAAATGGGTGAAGGAGTACTGGCTGGGGGCATGATATCTCGCAATCGAGACATAAACTCATCATATCTTTGATTTAATGCGGGTGGAGCGCCATGATGTTGAAACGGTTCTGCTACGCGGGCATATGCCGGGAAACCATGCTTGGAGTAGTATGTATCTTAGGTATGTCCAGTCCAATGACAAAAGGTACACGGTGGTCCATGACCACGACCACCTCTCCTACGTAGTCCTTGTTCACGAAAATGAGATGGGCTGCCTCTTCCACTAGAGGCCGCCATAACAGAAGAAATGGGCACATGTGTAGGGTTTGAGATATTGATCCTGCTCAATCTCTGAAATGCCTCCTCCATGGGTGGAATGGTAGCATCTTCCAAAATCTGAGAGGAAGCAACTTCATACTGTGAGTCTAGAGAGGCTAGAAAGACTCCAACCATCGTGGCATTTCGGTATGTCTTCAACTGCTCTGGAGTAGCTGTAAGGGGCATGAAGCTATGAAGCTTCTCAAACATTCCCCGCAATACAGTCTAGTGAGCATGCAAGGGTCGACCATTCTGCTTTATCGTGAAGATGTCATGCTGAAGCTGTAAAATCTTTGTTTCATTCTTGGCCTGCGAATACGTGACAACAAGAGTGTCCCACATGGCTTTGGCAGTGGGCTGATGCAAGACATCGTTTGCAATGTCTGGAATCAAGGTATTAGACAACCAGACCTGACCATAGTCGTCATTAGCCTCCCATGAGGCATACAACCCTGTCTTCTCCGTTGGCTCGTCCTCGGTAAGAATATGTTTCTTACCCATCGACTTCATTAAGCTCATGAACTGCATGACCCATAATTCGTAGTTCGACCCATCCATCTTCACAATAGGCGCGGGACCTCTAAATGTGCATGTACTGAAAATCTCTACCTTGCTTTCTGACATGATGATTGGAGACGACTAGGGTTGTAGACTATATGATTTTTGGTTTACACTGACATGAAGAGGTTTGGTTGCATGTGTAGACTTACACAACCAAACCCATCGACATGGAGGTGCGAGAGGAAGCCCCTCGAGGAAGAGAACGACAGTAGGTCCTCAAGGGCTGCACGACAGAGTCGGTATGGCTGTAAGGTGGGGGCGGCGGGACCGCAAGGTGGATGCGACGGGGCTGGCAAGGCGAGGCACGAGGCCTGGGCGGCGGTGCCTTAGGTGACAGGGGCGACGGTGCCCTGGTTGGCGGTGCCTTGGGCACGGGGCCTAGTCAGCAGAGCTAGCAAGGCACGACGAAACCCTGGGCGGCTGTGCCATGGGCGGCGGCGGGTGGAGGCTTGAAGGGTGGGGGGATTAGGGTTGGGGTTCGGTACAGGAACTCCAGTCTAGGACCGCCGCTCTGATACATGTTGGGAAAATAATGAGCCATATTTATCCTTACTCCTTAGGCTCTCTTATATAGGGAGAGACCTTTGAGAAAATTACATAAAGTAGACAAAGGAAAAGGAAAATAGATAAAAGATAGATAAACATAAAATATATTTCTACATTAAGACCACCATGGAATATTCTTCTACCAAGACAAAGCCCTTGACCAGGAATGTTATGGCACAATGCACTACTATCAAACTCAAGGGTACATAAAATTACGTGCTCTGGTCTCGATTTTTTATAGTGTTCATTGGTGGTCAAAGGTACTCTACATTATGACCAAAGATCCTTTAGATGAAAAGGACAAAGAGTACAATAGCTGGCAGATAGACAACTTCTTGGTTATCAAGTGGATGTCCAACAGTGTTGAGGCTCACATTACCTCAAATCTTCTTTACAAAATACGGTCAAGGAAATGTGGGAGCATCTCGAGCAAACATACTCCTAGAAGAAGATGATGCCACGCCTTGCATACATTTACAAGTGAATCTGGTCGATATCTCAGGGTGATTCCACCCTCATCGAGTACTACAAGCATCTCTCCAGCATGTGTGAGGAGCTTGTAATATTCCAGCCCTCACGTTGCACCAAACAGATACAAGAGCGTTCTGACTAACATGTATACTGCTTTCTTGCTGGCCTACATTCTAGATACCGTGCAGTAAAGGAGAAATTTCTTATATTCGACACAATGCCAACAATGAAGGCCATCTTTAGCTGACTTGAGGAACTCGAAGCATCGGCTGCCAGTCCTCCTGTCTTACCTTCAACAGAGAACTTTACATACATCATCTCATTTGGGCGAGGAGGCGGATACAACTTACGAGGAGGACACTGTCATGATCTAAGTTGTGGCTGTGGACGGGAATCTGGACGAGGTGGTGACTTTGGTCGTGACCGTGGAGGAGACTCTACTGCCCCATGCACTCACTGTGGTAGATGGAACCATCCGACTGAGCGATGCTGACAGAAGTTTGACGAACCTTCTTATCACGCCAATAATGCCTATGATGATGCATATGATGTGGAAGAGGCATTATATTCATCTTAATAACGCGGATTACTCCTGCCTGATGCAAATCTTTCAGACTCCATGGCCTACTACCACTAGTAACACTACCACTACTGCTTTGGCTACCCGTTCAGGTACAATAGCCAATTCTACTGTCACTCCTACTCTAGCTTGGATTATTGATTCCACTGCCTCTACTCATCTCACTAGAGAAGGTAGTCTGCTCACCTCTTCCGTACCATCTACCTCTGTGAAGTCAGTTCGAGTCGCTAATAGGACTCAAGCATCGATTACTACCATCCGGAGCTATGGAATTCTCTTCCAAGCTTCGACTTTCCGGGGTTTATTGTGCTCATGATTTCACTCTTAGCTTGCCGTCAGTTCAAAAGCTTTGTGTTAAGCTTCATTGTCGTGTGATATTTGATGATTCTTGTTGTTTTTGTAAGGACATTCGGATGAGGTAGATTTTTGGTGGGGTCATGGGAAGAATGACCTATATTATCTTGACATACCCTCGGATTCCAATTTTGTAGGTGTTGTGTCCATCTCCGAAGATCCGCTCCTACGGCATCTTCGCCCTGGGCATCCCGCTGCCAAGGACATCTCCATGATGTTTCTTGAACTCTCTGCTCTGAAACCCTTTCAGTGCGAGGCGTGTGAGTTCGGGAAACATCATCGAGCTTCATTTCCTTCCGTACTGAGTCTCATAGTATTGCTACTTTTCATCTTGTTCATTGTAATGTTTGGAGACCTTGTCTGATCCACATATTAAGTGGCCATCGCTATTTTATAGTGTTTGTTGATGATTATAGTCGATCTTCTTGGTTAAATCTATTAAAGGAACATTCATAGATTAATCAAAATTGTCAGAAATTTCTTTCAAAATGTTAAAACTTTCTTTTCCAGCGTTGTTAATATTATTCGTACTGATAATGCTCTTGAGTTAACCCAACATGACTTGACCTCTTTCTTTGCGTCCTACGGAACTGTTCACCAAACATCATGTCCATATACCTCACAACATAATGATATAGCTGAGAGGAAACTCCAACACTTGCTAAATGTTGCCAGATCTCTTCTTACTCAAATGTGTGTTCCTAAATATTACTGGGGAGTTGCTATCCTTACTGCAGTTCATCTCATCAACCGTGTTCCTTCGTCTGTTCTAAAAAGGACAACTCCATTTTCTTTACTTTACCCTACCGAGTCTTCTTTTCCCATACCTATGCGAATTATTGGTTGTATTGCCTTTGTTCATAACTTTCATGCATCTGGCAAATTATCCTCTCGTGCCATCAAATACGCCTTTCTTGGGTACTCTCGTACCCAGAAAGGCTATCGTTGCTATGATCCTGTTGGGCGTCGACTATGTGTCTGCTGATGTTACTTTCTTTGAGCAAACAAGTTATTTCACACAGACTGCGAGCGATATTCCTCTGGACCTCCCTCCACCAATCGTCTATACTCGCTAGCATACCTCTATACCTTCCATACCAGTGTCTATACCTTTTCCTGTCCCTTTTATGCAGGATGATGGACCACTTCGAGTGCTTTCACCACTGCTTCCCCGGATGTACTCGAGGAACTTCCTATAGCTCTAGACAAGCAAAAAAAGACAATGTACATATCACCCCATGTCACATTTTACTTCTACAGATGGTTTATCTAGCTGCAACAAGAGGTTTGTAGATGCTCTTTATGCTATTTCTCAAAAGATCATTTCAGTGCAATGTATGATCTTGGTTAGTGACATGCCATGGATGAGGAGATGCACTTACCTCCTAGGGCACGTGGGATCTTGTGCTGTGCCCCCTGGCAGTTTGCTCTGTGGCATGTCGATGGTTCTTTACGACCAAACAATTGCCTGATTGTTCTATTGACATGTTGAAAGCTAGACTTGTTGCCAAAAGTTTCACACAAACCTTTGGAGTTGATTATTGAGACCTTCTCGCCTGTTGTCAGAATAGGGTCGATACGTACCATTCTCTCTGTTTCTGTCAACAAGGCTTGGCCCATTTATCAACTTAATGTGAAGAACGCCTTTCTTTGTGTTGATCTTGAGGAGGTCTACATGATGCAATCGCCAGGGTATGTAGTCGAGGGGGAGCATGTATGTCGATTAGGCAGGGCCATTTATGGCCTAAAGTAGAACCCTAGGGCATGGTTTGATAGACTCACTACGAAGATCAACAAACCTGATTTTCGGAGGACAACATCTGACTACTCTATCTTTGTTAGATGACGGTTTACTGGCACAATCATTCTTGCTGTTTATGTTGATGATATGCTTGTCACATGAGATGATATAGACGGTATTCGGGAGACCAAAACCTTCCTGCAGAAGGTCTTTGTCACGAAAGACCTCAGTCAACTTCGTTATTTTCTTGGCATCGAGGTAATACACACTACAGAAGGGCTCCATCTTTCACTGAGAAAGTATTGCCTCAATATTCTGACTGAGGCAAGATTACTTGGATGCAAGCCATATGACATCCCTACATAAGTGAGAAAATATTCAACATTTACAGACCAACTTTTGAGGGTGCAACACGGTACAAAAGCTCAGTCGGAAAATTACTCTATCACTGTTACTAGGCCAGATATATCATTTGCTGTGAGCAGAGCCAGTCAACATATGGAGAAGCCTCTTCATAGTCATTAGTAGGATGTTCTTTTGATCCTTCGATATTTGAAGGAATCTCCTGAACGTGGACTCTTCTATGGGGTGAATGGGCACACTCATTTCTTCGCCTATACAGATTCTGACTATGCTAGCTCTCCTGAGGATCGTCGATCCACTACAGGATACACCATGTTTGTTGGGGATAACCTTGTCACTTGGCGAAGCAAGAAGCAGATAGTGGTCTCCAGATCCAGTGCAGAAGCAGAATACATGGCAATGACCCAGACCACTGTGAGATCACATAGCTTGCCCCTTTCATAACAGAACTTGGCGTGCCAGTCGCCACTCCTGTAACCTTATACTGCGACAACAAGTCTGCCACGTACATCGCCACCAATCCAGTTTTCCGTGAGCGGACAAAACACATTGAAGTTGATTACCATTTCATTCGTGATGCAGTACGAGCAGGACGAATCAACACTCCACACATCTTCACTGAACTTCAACTTGCAGACATCTTCACAAAGGCTCTTCCAAAGAAGCACCTCACGTACTTGGTATCCAAGTTGGACATGATCGACATATATGCTCCAACTTGAGGGGGAGTGTTAGAGTTATTATACTTACATATATGTTCGTAACCCTTCGGGTTCCATGACCCTTAATCGTTCGGGATCCGTAACCTTTAACCCTTCGGGGTTCGTAACCCCTCACGGGTATTTATGTATTTTTCCTTTTGTACTCTCTAAGGTTTTCTC
This sequence comes from Ottelia alismoides, assembly GCA_037367405.1. Classification (NCBI taxonomy): domain Eukaryota; kingdom Viridiplantae; phylum Streptophyta; class Magnoliopsida; order Alismatales; family Hydrocharitaceae; genus Ottelia; species Ottelia alismoides. The sequence goes on from JAZKJV010006285.1 coordinate 193,401, forward strand.
TATATAAGAGACCCTAGCCCTATGGAATAAATATCTCATTCATCTTTCTTCTCCAAAATATATTCATCTAGGATTTCTCCTTGTTTTAAGTATTCAAATTCAAAGCCAATTTTTTTAATCTCATTGAGTTTTACTTCGACCTGCTTTACTTCTTCAATCTTAAGTTTTGAATTAGGATTTCTGACGATTTTTATGGGAAAAAACAACGATCTAGGTTAGTTCGAGGGGTCTGCAATGTATTTGGAAGAAAATGGTGAAAGTACTAAAATATAATAAAGCAATCTAAATTTTTTCCTGAGATGAAAAGAAGTTGGTTGATGCGAAAAAAATGTAATATGGTTACTCGTTAATAACATTTCCTTTTTAAATCTTCTGCACCTTATGTTTTGTCTTCGTGGTTTAATTAAATTGCGCAGAACATGTCCCAACCATTTATTGATCCCCATTTTCCCCAAAAAAGCCCATTTAACGATCCCCCTTCTGACATTATATCTGTACCACTAAAACAAAATGAACTTCTTAGAGTGTTCAGAGGGACAACACCTTTTAGTTGAAATGTTTTTGAATGGCAACATACGCTGAAAGCCTGAAAGTGGCATCTTTTGTCCTTTGAGTAACCTCCACTTGATCAGTCATCTTGATATAATCTAAACATGGACCTATCCTCCAGCCAAGGGATGAAATGCTCTGAGATCCTTGGCATAACCCATCACAAAAAAATTGTAATAAGAAGAGGCACCAATCAGAACTTGTGTCCTATCACACCAGTTGAGCTGCTTGAGCACCATGCCATATCGTGCCAATAACCATGGCCTCAAATTTCAGCGAAATTCGGTCGAATTTCTGTCGAATATCGATATCCAGTCGAAATCGAAATTCGACCGAAATGACCGAAATATGGGGGTCCTAGTACAAAAAATGACCGAAATGAACGAAATTCTGGTCGAAATTCCACCGAAATTCTGTTTTTGTCAATACCTAAATGGTGACCGAAACCGACATTTAGGACCTTGCCAATAACAATCTACACACATTTGGCCACTTTCCATCAACCTCATCACTCATCACTTTGCCAACAAGCCATAATTGAATGAACTCTAGTGTATGATGTTAAGATCATGTCCCACCAGCCTGCAACCCTGAAATGTTCATTTTTTTAGAAATGCACGTTTTTATATTTGTATGTGTAAGCACAAACGAACGGGTAATATTTATTAAGATTTTTTTTGCCTTTTTTGCTTCCATAAGATAATTTTCAAAATGCTTCTCCTTTCAATTTTATTCAGAGTGTGTAGACGTTTATATTATGTTGTGGTGTATCGTTAAGTATTTCTTATTTATCTTATGTACGTCTGTGTAATTTACCCAAGGGTTTTCTCTCTATATAAGAGACCCTAGGGCTCAATGGAATAACATAACAAAGTATTCTCGACTCTAAAATGGTATCAGAGCCAAAACCCTAATCTAGGGTTTTTTTCTCCACCCCCCTACCGTCGCCGCCAGCCTAGGCCGAGAACTCTACCGCCGCCGCCACCCCTCTCGCCCGGCCACCCCCTTCCGCTGCCAGCCCAGCCGCCGGTCCCCAGCCCCGCCGCCGGTTCCCAGCCCCGCCGCCGGACCTCAGCACCACCCCCGGGCCCCCTCCTCCCGTCGACTCTCTCCCGCCGAGGCTTCTCCAGCCTCCTCTCGTCGCCGCCAGCCGCTACTTGCGGCACCTCTCCTTCGGTCAGCCCGACTTTGACGATGGGTTCAAGTGCATAACGTCTACATATGCACTTGAATCCACAAAGGTCTTTGTAGACGTCAGTACTTTTGTCTATCATCCCTAGGTTTTCTTCTCCGGCAATATGTCAGAACAAAAAGTTGATATGCCCGCCATAGGTGCCTTTAAAGGTTCGGCACCAATCGTCAAAATGGACGGGACAAACTACGAACTGTGGGCTGTGCAGTTCCTCAGTCTTATGAAGTCATGTGCTAAGAAGCATATTCTTACCGAAGATGAACCGCCGGAGAAGACGGGAATATATGCCTCATGGGAGGCTGATGACGCCTATGCAAAGGTCTGGCTGTTCGGGACACTCACGATGGAGATCGCCAATGACATCCTTCATCAACCCACCGCCAAGGCGATGTGGGACATTCTCGCTACAACATACTCTCAAGTGCGGAATGAGACGAAGATGCTGTAGTTGCAGCATGATATTTTTACCACGAAGCAAAATGGCCGGCCCCTTCATTCTCTGTACACGTCCCTACGTGGGATGTTCGAGAAATTATACTCCACCATTCCGCTCACAGCCACCCCCGAACAACAGAAGACGTTTCGCAATGCCACTATGGTAGGAGTTCTCCTAGCTGCTCTTGATCCGGAATACGAGGCAGCCCGGTCTCAGATCCTCGCCGATGCTACTATTCCTCCTATGGAGGAAGTCTACAGGAGGCTCAGTCGGATGTCTGTTCCCTCTAGTGCCACAACTACATCTCCGTCCGTAATGGCGGTCTCTAGAGGTCGAGGTAGTTCGTCTTCCTTTCGTGGCCGAGGAGGTAGCGGACGTGGTCGAGGAGGTCGTGTGCGTTCAACATGCTCATTTTATCGTCGAACTGGTCATTCCGAGGATAAATGCTATTCCAAGCATGGATTTCCTCCGTCTGCACGTGTAGCTGATCATGTTCAGGCTCCATCCACGCCTACTTCAGATCACAGGTTCGAAGAGCTTGTGGCACGGCTTCGTGACATTATGCCACAGACATCAGCAGAGGGTGCTGATACCCCTGACGTTGCGGCTTCTGTGTCCGCCAGTACATCTGCTGCTGCCAGTACCTCAGGTAGTCCTTCTGCCTCTTGTCATAACCATGATCTCTCAGGTTGGATTGTTGATTCTGGAGCCACCCATCATCTCTGCCGTGATAGAGCTATTCAGTCTGGCCGCTCCGTGCTCATAGCTGATGGCGCTCATTCCCCTATTGTCGGTCAGGGGGAGACTGTTTTATTGCCATCCATGCACTTACAGAACGTTCTATATGCCCCAGAATTCTCTATGAATTTATTATCCATCAGTCAGATTACAAAAGATTTGCACTGTCGTGCTATATTTGACCCATCTTCTGTCATTTCTAGGACATACTAACAGGCAGGGTGATTGGTTGTGGTTATGAGCACAATGGCCTTTATCATCTGGTACGCCAATCCTATGCTGGAGTCTCACTACACTCTCAGGGATCCGTTTCTCCATATACATGGCACCTTCGCTTTGGTCACCTGCCGCTGCAAAAAATACGTCACCTCCTGCCTCAGATATCTCCTTCTTCGTCATTTCGTTGTGAAGCATGTCAGTTAGGGAAGCACCATCGTTCTAGCTTTCCTAGTCGTCCGAGTCGGAGCAGTTGCTCCCCATTCGAGTTATTTCATATAGATATTTGGGGTCCGAGTCGTGTCCCGGATCATCAGGGGCACAGGTTTTATCTTGTTGTAGTTGATGATTTCTCTCGTGTTTCTTGGACTTTTCTTCTTAAAAATAAATCTGAAGCAGGAAATGTTATCCAAAATATTATCAATGAAGTGCAGAATGTTTTTTCCTCTACTGTCAAATATGTGCGCACGGATAATGCATTGGAGTTCTGCACTCGTTCTCTTGCTCGGTTTCTTTCTTCTAAAGGGATTATCCACCAAACAACATGTGCATACACATCTCAACAAAACGGTGTTGCGGAATGAAAACATCGACACTTTCTTGACATTGCTCGCACATTACTTATTCAAAGTTGTGCACCGTTAGCTTATTGGGGGGATGCCATACTTACAACATGCTATCTGGTCAATCGCATGCCCTCTACCGTTCTTGGGGAAAAGACCCCTATCTCTATTCTTTTCCCAGACAAGGACTTGTTTTCACTTATTCCTCGTGTCTTTGGGACTCGCTTTTGTTCATCGCTTGTCTCCAGGACTTGACAAGCTCTCACCTAGAGCTGTTAAGTGTGTTTTTGTGGGTTACTCAAGGACACAAAAAGGATATCGTTGATATGATCCCATTTGTGGCAAGTACCATGTCAGTGCTGATGTTACATTTTTTGAATCAATTATGTACTTCTCCCCTGCAGGTGACAGATTAGTTTCCTCCACTTCCACGGATACTAATGTCTATGTACCCTTACCTCCAAGTCTGGGTCAATCTGAGTCCACTACACCACCACCACCACCACCTCCACCACCCGTCCCACCATTTCCTAAGTTCTACACAAGGCGATCAGGGCCTGCTCAAGCTACAAGCCAACTATCCAGCACGCCTCAGGTATGTTCTGATGTTATCACTAACGATGGGTTAGATAATGCACCTGTGCAGGAACCTTTGCTACAGGAGGAGGATCCGCCAGCTAGTACTGTGACAGATGACCTTGATCGTCCTATTGCTCATAGGAAGCAGAAGAGGCAATGTGCATCCTATCCTCTTGCATCTCAAGTGTCCTTTCATCGTCTCACTGGTGATTTTGAGAGGTTTGCAGCAGCGGTCTCGTCGGTTGACATCCCATGGACTTATCAAGAAGCCATGAAGATTGACTGCTGGCGTCTAGCTATGGAGGAGGAGATGCGTGCCTTACAGTCTAGAGGGACTTGGTCTTTAGTTCCTATTCCTCCGGGCGCATCTGTGGTGAGTTGCAAATGGATTTTTAAGGTTAAATTTCACGCCGACGGGCGCCTCGACCGATACAAGGCCAGACTTGTCGCACGAGGATTCACCCAAACCTATGGGGTGGATTATTTGGACACTTTTTCACCAGTGGCTCGACACTCGACTCTTCGCATTCTCCTATCGGTTGCTGTGGTACGTGACTGGACTATTTTCCAACTTGATGTGAAGAATGCTTTCTTGTATGGTGATCTACAGGAGGAAGTCTACATGCAGCAGCCACCGGGGTTTGCTGCTGAGGGGGAGACTCAGATGGTGTGTAGACTTCATAAGGTTATCTATGGCCTTAAACAAAGTCCACGGGACATGGTTTCAGAAACTTTCCCAGCTGATTGAGCGACAGGGGTTCAAGAGGTCAAATGCGGACCATTCATTGTTTATCCAGAAGACTCCTAGAGGTACGGTCGTCGTCATGGTATATGTTGATGATATTCTGGTTACAGGAGATGATACTCAGGGGATTGAGAAGATCAAAGCTCTTTTGGGAAGCCAGTTTATTACGAAGGATCTAGGCACGATACGATATTATCTGGGGATAGAGTTTGCAAGAAATGCACAAGGAATGGTGATGGCCCAAAGAAAATATGTCACAGACTTGCTTGTGGAAACAGGAATGGCTGGATGCAGACCATCGAGCACGCCTATGGATCCAAGTATGAGGCTTTACGACAATGATACCGAAGATGTGGACAAAAGAAGATACAGAGAGATGGTGGGTAAGCTTCTATACATCACCATAACTCGTCCAGATATTGCCTACGTAGTAAACTGGGTGAGTCAATTTATGGAGCAGCCCAGGCAAGTTCATATGGAAGCCGTGTATATGATATTGAGATATCTGAAGTCTTCCCCAGGCACAGGTTTGTTATTTAGAAAGGACACAGATCTATCTATTTCAGCTTGTGCAGATGCAGACTATGCGGGATGTCCAAAGGATCGTAAATCTACTTCAGGATTTGTTATCTTCATAGGAAGCTCGTTGGTTTCTTGGAAGAGCAAGAAACAGACAGTTGTGGCAAGATCCAGTGCTGAATCCGAATATAGAGCCATGACACAAGCGAGCGCAGAAATGATGTGGGTTCGAGCGGTCCTGGAAGATTTGAATGTAAATGTCTCTTTACCCATGCAGCTTCAATGTGACAACCAAGCAGCATTGTTCATTGCAAATAATCCTGCTTTTCATGAAAAATTAAACACATCGAGGTAGATTGTCACTACACTAGAGACATGATCCAGAAGGGCTTGATTTCCACTTCACATGTCAGTTCAGAAGACCAGACTGCTGATATGTTTACCAAGCCATTGTTCAGAGGACCTCTCCAGATATGTTCTTCCAAGCTGAGCATGATTGATATCTATGCTCCATCTTGAGGGGAAGTGTAGACGTTTATGTTATGTTGTGGTGTATCGTTAAGTATTTCTTATTTATCTTATGTACGTCTGTGTAATTTACCCAAGGGTTTTCTCTCTATATAAGAGACCCTAGGGCTCCATGGAATAACATAACAAAGTATTCTCGGCTCTAACAGAGTGCTTTGGCATGAATGGAATTTTAGTCAGTAGATATTGTCCTTTGCTTGAAAAAGCTGACACTAGCAATTTTGGCAATGTGTAAATTGCCTAATTGCCAATCCAATTTTCATCTAGGGAAGTACCTATATCTTGGAAAAAAAACTTACGTGTTATGTTCCATTTGATTACCTCTGTAGTGCACAGCTTTTTTTTTGCTTTGAAGAATTTTCAGGTGTTTCTGTAGCATGTTTTATTTGGAATGCAAAAAAAGAGAATTGATAAGCATTGTATATAATGCCAATTCCAGGGGTTAAATTAATTATGGTGTTCTATGGTCCTTTGCTATAGCATGGAAAGAACACGACTGTCTCATGGTCCTTTGATGTAGCATGGAAAGAATGCAAGTGCCTGTGTACTTGAGATGGTTTAAAAAGCTCCGAAGAGCATTTTGCTTGAGATCTAGAATAGAAGAAATGGTTCAATTGGTTTACCCCTTTTCAGCTGTACTTTCTGGTCAATGTGGTCTAAATCTGCGAGTTCAAGCACATAAGATGGTATTTTATATCAAGCTATATAATGTTCTATTCGAATTTCCCCGTGTCGCATCATCTTCATCACTGGATTAGCTTTTTGCCCAGTGGCTCATCTTTTTGACGGTGGGATTTGGTATAGGATTACAGCCGTGAGTGACCAATGACAGTTTTTCCCCACAACATTGTGGTCTCTTTTACTTCAAAAGAAACATTGTGGTCTGGTAAATGTTTACTGCTATTTGTTTGCTTTCAATTTGGGTTGTTCATGGATTTGTCGCATCGTAGCAATGATGAATTCGGGATGCTAGTTACCCACATTGTTGAATTTCAGAAGTATATGCATTAATGCGTAATTAGCACCAGCTATTTAGATAAGTGCTGCCTGATGGTACTGTTGGAAAAGAAAAGAGCCCACCCATGTGTTTAGTACCACATGGGGGAGCGGTCACAATTGGGTCTGTCCGTGGGGCTATATAAGGAGCCCCGCACACCCTGTACTCATTGAGAACTTCAATAGAAGAAATGCCCATTTCAGGGGCTTCTCCCGTGGTTTCATCCCGCTCCTTCTAGAGTAGGGTTCCACGTTAAAATCTTTGTTCTTATTGTTCTATCTTTATTTCCGATTCCGCTTCCGCAATCTATTTTTCTACATGGTATCAGAGCGGGTTTCGATTCTTGAGGAATCATGTTATATTTTATTTCGAGATTCGATTCAGTTTTCTGATTGTATGATCAAAGTTGGAGTATTGTTCGATTCATCAAGTTCGAGATCATCATGTTCTAGGGTTTCTTCTTTGAAACCCAAATCTCGATTTGCTGCTCTTCAGATCTTTAGTTCTATTGCGAATCAGAACCAGATCTTGTCGCAGGCCGGAACTCCAGGATCCACCTCGCGGTCCAGCGGCACCCATCGGCAGCGTGCCCCTCCTCTGCCTGCCTTCTATGCCCCGTCTGTCGCACCGCCTTCGAGCGGCTCAGAACAACCTATCAGCGGCGAGCCCCTCCTCCGCATGCTCCTTCGGCGTGGAGCCCCCAGCGCCCAAGGCGGGGCAGGCAACCCGATCTCCAACCGCGACACCGGCGGCGCAAAGAGCCTCCTTCCTTCCTGCGATTATGAACGCCCAAGGATGTCCTTCCTGCGACTCCGCGCACCGAGGTGCAGCTCTATGCAGGTGGCATCGCGCGCATTGGCGCACCACCTCCTGGTGGCGCCCCCTTTCTCCTTCCGACGCAGCTCGAACCTCCCTGTCGAGCCCTCTAGAGCACCGCATCGCTCCTAGCGGTGCCCCACCGGCAACACCAACGCCCAGGCGCGCATCTCCCCTTGCGAAGTCGTCCATCCTAGTCGATGCTCTCCCCTGCCGCGATCCTTCTCCCAGATCCACTCCGCGGTGGTGGCGGCATCTCCATTGCCGCCCTTGAGCAGGCGGCGACATCCTTCGTTGAGGTGGGTTCCCACGACAGGAACCCTAGGATTGCGGGAATAAGGGCCCCGATGGCCATTCGTATGTTTTAAAAAAAACATGTCTGTTGTAAGCTGCCAAATGGGCCGACGGTTCATCTAAAATAGAGAGAGAGAGTTGAGCCCATCAAGTGGGTTTAAAAAAACGAGGGCAGTCCAGAGTTTTAAAAAAAAATAATGGAGGGGGAGTTGGATATTTTGTAAAAGAAAGAGAGGGAGTGTGTGGTCCTATTTGGGCCAAGATTCAAATTCAAAAAAAAAAACAAAAAAAAAAACAAAAAAACAAAAAAATGGAAAGAGAGAGAGAGAGAGAAAAAAAGAGAAAGAAAAAGAGGCGCGTACAAGAAAAAGCCGTACGCATATGTTAAAAAAATCGAAAAAAAAAGAAAAAAAGTCGCGTACAAGAAAAAAGTCGTACGCATAAAAAATGTGATTCATGTTTGCTTCTCCCAACTTGTCTTTATTTTCATTATTCTCACAAGTTTGGGAGAAAGGGGGAGTAAAAGTCATATACATCCTACATCATTGACTGACAGACCAAACACTCCGGATTTCATAGAATATCAAGTCATCTTCACTGTGCATCGATCTTCGTCGTGGTGTCTCTATCCTCGACATCGACTCCGCACTGGATTTGTTTTCTTCAAGGAACGATAGAGACAAAGTCCGGTGACCCGCAGGCACGACTGAGACAGAGATTTGGTGACCATGCAGGCACGACAGAGACAGTCCGGTGACCTTCCAGGCACGACAGAGATACGTTCCGGTGACCTGATATACCCGTCAGCAAGCGGATTTGTCTACCAGTTGCGGATACATACGTTTATTGTGGTGATTTCAAGTGAAGATGTAATGATGTATATTTTTCTTTATTATTACAAGTTGCAGTTGTCCCAGCTACCAACTTGAGGGGGAGTGTTGGAAAAGAAAAGAGCCCACCCATGTGTTTAGTACCACATGGGGGAGCGGTCACAATTGGGTCTGTCCGTGGGGCTATATAAGGAGCCCCGCACCCCCTGTACTCATTGAGAACTTCAATAGAAGAAATGCCCATTTCAGGGGCTTCTCCCGTGGTTTCATCCCGCTCCTTCTAGAGTAGGGTTCCACGTTAAAATCTTTGTTCTTATTGTTCTATCTTTATTTCCGATTCCGCTTCCGCAATCTATTTTTCTACAGGTACAAATAAAAATAACATTTCTTTTGTCTTTTTAATTTCTTTCCGATCTTTACCTGATTTATTTCCATTTTCTTTTCAAATTTATCATTTTTTACATTACTTGATTTCATCATTGCTTACAGGTACTCAGAGTTCTCTGAGTCAGATGTCAGGCTGTCCTGCCCCGTTTGTCGTGGCAAATGCTGTTGTGAAGTATGCACATCCACCAAACCTAAAGATCAATCCCCGTAAAGTAGGTTAGAGTTCAGAATTTCTGGTAACTGGAAATGAAGATCCTGAGGCCCCTTTTAACCTTTTTTTGCTAATGCCAAGATTCGGCTAACGATTGAGTGCTACCATGCAAGTACAAATGATGGACAAATGAGATGCCATATTTTCCATGTTGTGCATCCCCTATATATATACATGTTGTCTTGACTACTTTGATCGGTGTGGCAAGCAAGGGAGAACAAATCTTTGATTATAATATACAGCTGGCATCATGCATGGACTGAGGCATATCTTGGGTTTGTCATATTCTGGAGATGGCCCGTGGTAAACCTTGGCATTTAAAGGTGCGTGATCTGTCATTAGGATGTAATTTCTTACGTGCTTAGAACTTTTATTTTTGGCTTTCAATTTCTTTTACGATTTTTGTTTCTCAAAACTACTTCTCCAAGATGGAAAAGAAGAGTAGATTGTCGCATGCATCAGTGCCAAATTGTTTACAATTTTGAGCCTCAATTGTGGGCCTAGTGGTTGTATAGCCATTCCATTTATTTGAAGGAACCTTTTGCAGATCAAAAGAGGAACCGCATGCAAAGGTTATCAATTTACTGTAGCAACATTAGGCAACTTCCGATTGATCAATCAGCAACCACTTTTTGGAGGTCAACAGTTTACCGATTGTGACTTTCCAATGTAATATATCTAATATCTTAACCATATAGTTCATTGTTTGTGAATTCACCGCTGACATTTGCATTGATGCGAGGCAAAAAAATTGCTGAGATTGGGAATATTAATTAATTATGAGGATTGTGCAGGGGGCATCTTATCAACGGCAAACACGTGATGCAACTTATCATGTTCTGCTGGGAAACAATGTACCCGATTGTTACTTGTGATCCTCCTATGTAATTTAGGCATCATTGATTGTCTGCTCTAATGTGGGTGTTTTGCTTCAAAGTAGAGAGGATCACGAGATGGAAATGAACCTCAAGCTCATTAAGGGTTGGATGTTTTTTTAATTTGAGTATGACGGACTAAATTCTTGATGCATTTGAAGAAAGGAACTTTTTCGAGATCTTGGAGGGAGCTTGTCAATGTCACTAAGTTGACAACTAGACTTTGGGCCCCTTTCAATATGGTGGGGTTACTATTCCATAGTTTCCTTGGTTTGAATGGCATTGCTTTAGTTACTCGTTCGTGACCAAGGAAATCAAGAAACTTCCTTGAAAAACCCCAAAGATATTTTTTCTTTGGGTTTCTCTATTAGTTATACTAGCTTGGTAACACTAGTAGCCAAGGTTTTAAAAACCTAACATCAAACCGAGAATGTATTGGTTTTTTTTATCAAACCAATGGGATTGACTGGTCGAATGGGTGATGGCGTTAGCAGCCCGTTAAAATTGAAAAATACTGAACCGCTGAATTATTGGTTTGGTCTGTATGCTCCAATCGGGTCAAACATAGTTAGACCAGTATATCATATAAATAAATATATTATTCGCCTAATCATATGTGGCTGCTAGGATATCCCACACTGCCATGGCAGTGGGCTGATTCACGATATCATTGTCTATCTCCATGACGGGAGTCCCGGATAGCCAAATACGTGTGTACGCGTCCACTTGCTTCCACGAAGCGTTCTCTCCAATCTTTTCTGTCGGCTCCGACTGTGTCATATGTATTCCTTCTTGTTGCACTGCATGAGGGTCAAAAACTGCAGGGACCACAACTCATAGTTAGTCACATCCATCTTCGATGATGGGAGTCGGGCCTTTGAAGGCACCAGATGAACAAAAGACAACACCCTTTCACTTTACTGTGATGAAGAATAAGCCGAAGTGGAACTCAACTAGTGTAGTAGACTGATCTGAACGAGTCTACACGAGCATATAGAGGATTGGTTGTAGGTGTAGAATTATACAACCATCCCATCCAATCTCGGATTCGCACGGGGGCTTGAGATATGTTCTAGAGGTCTGAAATCACCCCTCTCTAGTCAAAATTAGACCGAAAAAGAATCCTAGAACATGAAAACAACATTGAACAGGGGGTTAAGGGGCCTCAGTGGTGGCTTGAGTCTATTCAGGTGGCCCTAGGGAGAGCTGGGTAGCGAAGCAAGTGACCCAAGGGGCGTTCTGATACCGTGTTGAGAAAAAGGAATGAATTGATTGATAATGAGGTCCTAGGGTTCTCTTCTATAAGAGGTGAATCTTGTTGGCATCTTCACAACCGAACAAAATAGTTGTCCTCTACATAGCTTGCACTCTTCGCTCCACGACATGCTCAAGAAGCTTCATAACTTCATGACAGTGGCTACGTCTTCTGAGCAACATATGACGTACAAGAACATCATGATGGCTAGAGTTTTCCTGGCTGCTTTAGATTCTGATTACGAGGCCGCATGCACCCTGTTTCTTATCGGTGCGGCTATCCTCCTATGGAGGCAAAGGCATACAATCGTCTTAACATGATTATTGTCCCCCACCCGCTGCCATCACACAAACCTCCTCAACGATAGCTGCATTTCATATCAAGGGAGGCATGACTCACTTCAAAGGTCATGGTCCCTCTGGCAGAGGAGGTTGATTTCAACGTGGTCCATACACATATTGCCGTCGTATTGTCCATACGGAGGAGACATGCTATCAGAAGTATGGGTATCTCGTATCTGCTCGTGTAGACGAGCAATCTGAGCCTTATGTCATTTTGTCCCCTATTACATATCCAAGGTTAGATGTTTTATCTCACGTCTGAGGGAGATAATGACTCTTGCTACCAGCACTACTACCAATGTTCAGGAAGGCGGTATGCGGTATTCAGTCGGAGGGGTCACTGCATAGAGAATATGCGGTATGCGGGAGAGTATGCGGGGAATATGCGGTTTTATGTGGTTTGGTATTTTTTATTATTAAAAATATAAATAATATTTTAAGATCATGTTAATATCATCTAAATATTATATCTCTTGATTATAATAATAAAGAATTGACGGTACAAGGAACAAAACTACTGGGATAAAAAGTAATATAGAGTCAAATGAGCAAAAACATCAATTAAAAGAGCGTTAAGTCGGGTGTACGGGTTTAGGTTAAGGTTTTAAAAAATGTTTATTTGAAAATCGGCCGCATACTCGGCCGCATATACGGTATACTCGGCCGAGTAAGCGGCCTGACCCGCCTAGAGGCCGATTTGGTCATACTCGGAGCGCTAAGGCTTCCGAGTATGAGTATGTGGCCGAGTATGCGTATACTCGGCCGATTTTCTGAACACTGACTACTACATATCCGTCAGATGTTGTAGCCTCTCCAGAGCATCTTTGAGCTTCTCATGTATAGTCTATGCTTTTACCAGTTGTAGCGGGATAGATATAACATAGTGGATCATGGATTCTGATGCTCCCGCCATTTGTAAGGAGAAAGAACGCAATTTACATCATACAGATCGATACCCACTGATAGATTAGTTGTCATTGTGGATGCGAGTCATTCTCCCATTACAGGACATAGGGAGATCTATTTGACACCGTCCATGCGCCAACGAAATTTGCTACGTGCATCAAATTTTCATGAATTTACTTTCTATTAGTCAAATTATAAAGACTTGTTTGTATTGTCGTGACATTTTTTATCTCTTCTCTTGTGTTTTTGGACATACTCACGAGCATGGTGATTGAATGTGGCCGTAAGCAAAGAGGGCTCTACATACTAGTCCAGTCTTTATATGCCAGTGCTTCTTTCGCTCCTACTAGATCGGTCTTACCATACATGTGGCATCTTCGGTTTGGTCACCTTTCTTTGCAGAGGTCGTGTCTTATCCTCCCACATATATCCACTCGGTGCATCATTCAATGCAAGACTTGCCAACTTAGGAAGCATCACTGATCTTCTTTCCATGATCATCAAAGTCGTAGTGGCATTCATTTATTTAAGTTAACCTATTTTGACATTTGGGGTCCTCGTCGTGTCCCTGATCACTAGGGACACATGTTTATCTTGTAGTTGTGGTGACTTTTCCAGACTATCTTGAGTTTTTCTTCTGAAAAACAAGTCTGAGACTGGGTTTGTCATTCAATCATTCACTATTGAGATAAAGAATATTTTCTTTGCTATTGTTAAATTTGTGTGCTCAGACAATGCCTTCAAATTATGCCTATTACAACTTCCTGAGTTCTTCATGTCTCTTGGCATCATACACCATACCTTGTGTGCTTACACTTCTCAGCAAAATGGTGCTGTTGAACGTAAACATTATTACTTGATGTGGTCAAGACCCTTCTGATTCAGAGCTGTGCTCCTCACTTTTTATGGGGTGGTGCAGTCCTCACTAATGGTTACTCGGTGAATCATATGCTTCTTCAATTTTAGGAGAGAAGGTCCCTTTCTAAATTGCATTTCTCAAGAAGGGCATATTCTCCCTTACACCTCATGTTTTTGGTGTTGTGGCTTTTGTACACTGCCCGACTCCTGGTCATGACACGCTCGCCTCTAGAGCAGTCAAGTATCTCTTTATATGTTACTCTCATACCCAGAAGAGGTATCATCGATTCGATCATGTTAGACGGAAGTACTAGGTTAGTGCTGATATCACCTTTTTTTGTATGTCGTGTATTTTTCTCCTACATGTGAGAGGTTGATTCTGTTTGACTCTAGAGAAGAGGTATACATGCCTCCTCCTTCGATGACATTGGCACCTACACCTCTAGCACCATTACCATCTTTACCAGCACCACCATCTCATGTGGCCCCTCCAAATCCATCTAAAACTTTAGCTCAGTTGTTGCCACAATTCTACATTCGCAGGCCTCCCATTGTTCCCCCTGCTCATGGACCTTCCCCATCATCCGACCGATCCAAGTATGTTCTGAGCACATTGTTTCTACTATTGGCACTAGTGATTTGTCCATGCAGCAAGTTACTTTATAGGACTGGCAAGTGCCCTCTCAGTTGGCTAGTTTACAAGTTGAGTAGAATGCATGTGATCTTGATGTGCCTATTGCTTTGCGGAAACATAGATGTAGACGCGTTATCATCTCGCAACCCATGCCTCTTTGGGGTATCTCTTAGAGGATTGCAGGAGGTTTGTCGTGGGTCTGTTAGCCGTAAAGATATCACGTACATATCAGGAGGTGATGCTGGACAATTAGTTTCATTCTGCTATGGAGGAGATGGTCGTATTACAGTCGCGTGGTACATGGAGCATTGTTATAGCTCCTACTGGGGCATTTGTGGAGGGATACAAGTGGGTGTTCACTGTGAAGTACCGAGCAGATGACGGTGTTGATCGCAACAAGGCGAAGCTTGTGGCTCGAGGGTTCACCCAGAAGTTCGAGGTGTACTATCTGGATACTTTCTCTCCCATTGCTTGACATTCTACAATGTGGATCCTTCTCTCAGATGCGGTGAGACATGCCTGGTCCTTATACTAGCTTGATATGAAGAATGTGTTTCTTTCTGGTGACATGCATGAGGAAGTCTAGATGCAATAACTACCATGGTTCGCTGTTAAGGGGGAATATTAGATGGTGTGCAGAATTCATAAGACTATCTATGGCCTTAAGAAGAGTTCCAACACATTGTTTCAGAAACTCTTAGACTTGATAGAGCAACATAGGCTCATGAGATCATCTGCAGATCATTCTCTATTCGTTTAGAGGACTCATAGAGGTATAGTTATTATATAGATCTATGTTGATGATGTCATTGTTACAAGGGATAATGTGCAGTGTATTCATGCAGCTAAGAATTTCCTTGATAATCAATTTGTAACAAAGGACTTTGACAATTTACGTTATTCCTTGAAATTGAGTTTTTAACAGGAACCAACTGGGCCTTGTTATGACCTAGAGGAAGTATATTACATAGCTTATTTCTAAGACATGCATGGAAGATTGCAAGCCTACCACTACTTCCATGGACTCGAGCATGAAGTTATATGATGATGATACAAAGGTGGTAGACAAGAGGAGGTACATGGAGCTCGTTGTGAAGCTCCTATATGTTATCATCACCCGACCAGACAACAGACATATCTTTTGAAGTGAAGAGAGTCAACCAGTTCATGGAGCAACCTAGACATGCACATATGGATGCAATTCATATGATTCTCAGGTACCTGAAAACCTCTCATGGTATTGGACTTTTATTTAGCAAAGGAACATCCCTTGCCTTATAACATGCGCAGATGTCAATTACGCGGAATATCCCAAGGACAGGAAGTCTACATTAGGTTTTGCAGTGTTCATAGGAAGCTTTTTGGTGTCATGGAAGAGCAAGAAGCAGACAATGGTTGCCAAATCAAGTGCATAGTCAAAGTACATGTCCATGGCACATGGGAGTACTGAGATGATGTGGGTCAGATCCATTCTCACTGTCCTAGCTATTGATGTGCCTCTTTTCATGCATCTCCAATGCGACAATCAGGTTGCTCTTTTCATTGGCAACAATCCGTCCTTCCATGAGTGGACCAAGCATATTGAGGTCGACTATCACTACACCCGTGACATGATTCATAGGCTTTATCTCTGCCTCCAATGTCAGCTTAGGGGAACATACATCAGATGTGTTCAAAGTCCTATCCAGATGGCCATTCTTGAGATGTTCCAAACTGAGCATGATTGATATATGGTTCATCTTGAGGGGGAGCATTGAGATATTATTTTATCTTTTCGTATTTTATGTATTCTCCTTTCTTTCTATCTATATTAAATAATTTGCCCAACGTTGTTCTCTTATATAAGAGAACCCTAAGGCCTCATTATCAATCGTTCTTTTCTCTCCCTATGGGATCAAGAGCTGCAAGAATCACACCCATCACCATGGAGTTCCTTGATGCAATCTACTGCTTGATGGTCGCATTCTAATGCATGAAGTTATGGAACCTTCTCAATGCTCCTGAGTCAATAGTATGCATGGAGAGGACAACCATCCAGCTTCGCTGTGAAGATGTCATAATGTAGCTGAAGAATCGTAATCACATTCCTCGCTTGAGAACATGCGGTAGCGAGAATGTCTTACATTGCATTGGCAGTTGGATGATGTAGAATATCATGGGCTATCTCTGTGGTAGGGCTATCAGAGAACCAAACTCGTGCCCATGCATTATTTTAATTCAATGAAACATTCGTTATAGTCTTGTCAGTCGGCTCATGTTGTATCATGATATATTCCTTGTTCTTTATGATACTCATCAACTACATAGCCCACGGTTCATAGTTGATCCCATCCATCTTGACATTGGGTGCGTGAACTTTGAAGGTCCCGGAGGAAGAGATATCGACCTTGTTCTTAGCCATAACTGTTAAGAAATAAACATGCGGAAGCGAACATGGAAAAATACAAAGAACACGAAGAACGACGCGGAATTTAACGTGGAACCCTACTCCGTGAGGAGCGGGATGAAACCACGGGAGAAGCCGTCAAAGGGGCACATGCTTCATTGCTTTTTCTCAACGGATACAGGAGGTCTGGGGCTCCTTATATAGCCTTCCCAGAGCCTCCAAGTCCCACCACTGGACGATGTGGGACTAAACACTGGATGGGGTAAATGGATCTTCTCCAGGATCCATTTACCCTGCTACAACTCATGACACATACAACGAATACTCCAACACTCCCCCTCAAGCTGGAACATGCAATGCTCAGCTTGGACAAACAGAAAGAAACTCAACTCAACGCTACAGGACAGTACGGACAATATCAACCCAACGCGCACATTGCTGCAGTCGAGGACGTTGCTTCTCATGTCGTGCATGTGAGGAGGACGAACGGGCTGGAGTGTGAGTCTGCTAAATCTCCTCGTCGGAGAGCATGTGCTTTGAACTGCGCCTGTCAGAGTCACTGCAACTGAAAATGAGTCTCCTCGTCGGAGTACTCTGGCCCGCCACAATAATGTGGACAACTCCTCCATCTCTGAAAAAGGGCCGAACTGAAAAGGGACAGTGGCTGTGCAATCCTCGTTGGAGTCCACGGTCGCTGGAGAATGGAGTCTGAAAAAGTCTCCTCATCGGAGAATTGGGTCTCTCCCATCTGGCTCAGAGAATGGTGCACTACTCCGAGAATGAACATGCACACAGGAAGATTTTGTCTGGCACAAAGGGATGAAGTTTTTGCTCATGTGGAAAAGGAGTAGGTTTATCCGTAGAAGTTTGTATATGAATTGTGCTTAGGAAATTTAATGAAAACTAATCGGTTGGAGATGCGAGATGACCAATTTGAATTTTACTAAATATTAGTTGCAAGATTTATTGTAAGGTATCGTTTAAGATTTGGGATCTCTGTCATCTTTTTCCCTCAATTGGTTTAACCTCGTCCGTTTACAAAATTTTCTGAACGATTGTGTGAGATGTATCAAACTTTTAATGCTATAACAATGAACCCAACGAATAGCTCATACATGAATTAACATGAAAGCTTTTTCTCACATTAAGTAGGTTGACTACATGGATTCTTTGCCTCCACGTAATCCATCTTTGGTCATTCTCAGACTTAGATCCAAAAAACTAAGACCCCTTGGATAATCTCATTTTGATGCAGCGTGACCCCAAATTATGGGGCCACATTTATTTAATTAAATAATTATCAATTTTATTTACGTTTTTAGCGGTCATATTGGTCTAATTAAATAATTGAGATCGCCTGTGATCTCAACGTTTATTTCGTAGACTTTATTTGCAATTTTGAGTCCATTAATTAATTAGAGTCGATCTCAACGTTTAATTAGACCAATATGACCGCTAAAAACGTAAATAAAATTGATAATTATTTAATTAAATAAATGTGGCCCCATAATTTGGGGTCACGCTGCATCACATTTCAACACTTATTGGGACTTCCTCGTCCTCTCTTTCATGTTCAACATCCCAGAACTCACACCTCCTGACCGGTGCATCAACCGTCCTCCTTTGCAAATGGTCAAACCTCCTTAAGCAGTTTTCTCATATCTTATTCTCGATCAGAGCTACACCAAATTTCCTCTTGATTGTATCATTTCGAATCCGATCATTACATGTATGTTCATACATCCACCTTAGTATTTTCATTTTTGCTATTGCCATCCTCTGCACATGTCTATGGTTCACAAGCCAACATTTAGATTCATAGAGCATAATCGGTCTCAAGGTTGCTTTGTAAAACTTTCGTTTGATTTTCAAAGAAATTTTTCTTCTCATATAGAATAGTATATGTTCCTCTCCACTTTAGCCAACCGGCATTTCTTCTATGAGTAACATCTCCATCAATTTCCCCATCATGTTGCAAAATAGATTCCAAATATCTAAAAGAATCTTTCTTCTGAATGTTATCGTCACTAATCTTCACCTAAATTCCTTCACCATATGTTCAGTCTTAGCCCTACTTATACGAAATCCTTTAATCTTTAATGTGTGTTTCCGGACCTTAAGCTTCTCATTTACTCCATCTTTAGCCTTATCAATCAACTCAATATTATCAATGAATAACATGCACCAAGGTATCTCATCCTAAATGTGACTAGTCAGCCCATCCCTAATCAAAATAAAACCTTGATGCGAACCAATGTTAATGTCAAAATAGTCAGTTTTCCCAGATTGGATCCTTATAAAAGATGAAATTCGATCATGCACCCAAATCTCCTTTACGAGGTTATCTATAGTCAGTCTCCTTTACGAGGTTGATGTGTAGCTCATATCCGAATTAAACCGTATAAATATTCAAACTTGGATATAATGTTTGAGTTATTTTGTCTAGTTCTTGCACAAACCTTGAGAGCATTACTGAATCGGTTCAGCTTATCTCAGAATGACATGTTGAGATAGTTGAGAAGATGATCTATAAAGGATAGAACATGGCAACTGTAGATGAAATGGGTATCAGGTTTCTTACAATATGGGTGAGTCAGGTTATGTGCCTAGCTCGGTTCTGGATTAGATAATTCTGGTCCAAGTTAGACGCAACGTGTTTCATACTCACAATTCCTATCTGGATCCATTGAACTCTTCATCCATGTCATGCGAAATCAATTATCTGAAAGTCATGGTTTGTGTGTCTGCTTAGGGCCTGTTTGGTTGCTGGGTTGGACTGGGTTGGGTTGGGCTGGGTTGGGATGGATGAATAGTAATCTGTGAGGAGAAAGTACCCTTGTGAATAGGGCCCATGAGCGGGTCATCAGACGGCAATGCTTTGTGTTCAAACTTCTAGTTTTGATTTGTGCATACAGAACTGCTGCGTGTAGTACAAAATAATGTTATTCTATTGTTTTTTTCCATCTCCTGAAAGTATTTGGGATTTTTACACCCATAACCCTGAGTAACTCCGCAATAACATTCATAACCCTGTATAATAGTGAATTACACGAGAAACCTCGTATAATCACTCCGTCTCACAACTATAACCCTCCATTAGTTTTCATGTTAACCCAACTATATCATTGAGTTAATCTAGCCATTATATTCGATCTAACGGCTATGATTAGACAAAATAAAAAAATGAAAGTAAAAAAATGCCAAGCTTGCAGGTGGTGATTCTTGCTTGCGGATGCGGCCGGTGCAACGACCTGAGCTTGACGGCGGCAGGAGGTGCTTCGAGCAAGGATCGGCATCGGGGGGGGGGGGGGGGGCAGGGGGCAGGAGGGCTTCGCAAAGTTGGTGGGTGCAGGCGGCGGGAGGAGGGGCTTCGAGCGGACCGGGGGGCAGGGGATCGACGGTTTGAGGGAGGCTTCGCGGAGCTCGTGAATGCAGGCGCCAGAGGGCGGGGTGGGGTGTTTCTTTGAACTTGGCAGCCTTCGAGCGAGGGAAAGGACCGGGGAGGGGGCTTTGCAGGGCGACGAATGTGGTGCAGGGCAGTCGGGTCTTTGCAGGAGGATGGCCGGGTCTTTGCGGGAGGATGTTGGGCGGCGATCGGATCTTTACAGGGGAAAGGCGACAGCCGGGTCTGGGGGGGGTCTTTGCAGGGTGCAGGGCAAGGGATCGGGGGAGGGGGGGGGGGGCTTCGCAGGGCGACGAATGCAGTGCAAGGCAGCCGAGTCCTTGCGGGAGGATGGGGGGGAGCAAGGCGGAGCTGGGCCTTTGCAGGGGGGGGGGGGGCTTTGGGCAGTCGGGTCTTTGCAGGGGAAAGGCGGCAACCGGGTCTGGGGGGGGGGGGGGGGGGCTTTGCAGGGCGGCAACCGGATGTTGGGTATTTGCAGAAGGGTGGCGGACGGCGGCGGCGGGGTCTTTGCAGGGCAGGGAATCGGGGGGAGGGGCGCTTCGCAGGGCGGCGGCCGCGCCTTTCCAAGAGGGTGGCAGGGAGGCTTCGAGCGGAAGGTTGGGCTGCAGAGGTGGACCGGGGTGGGCTGCAGCTTCGAGCTGAAGGGCTGTGCTGCAAAGGGGGGGGGGGGGGGAGTAGCGCTGACGTGCAGGGGAGGAGGCGCGAGAGAGTAGAGCTGACGTGCAGGGGGGAGTAGCGCTGACGTGCTTGCAAGTAAATGTGATATAGTTTTAGGGGTAAAGTTGGTAACATGTAACATTTTATGTGAGAGTTAACGAACAAAATATATGGCAACTAATACAGGGTTATGCCATGTAAGAGGTAAGTATTTTTCGAGGTCTTGGGTGTAATTCACGATTTCACAGGGTTATGAATGTTATTGCGGAGTTACTCATGGTTATGGAAGTAAAAATCCCAAAGTATTTCAATGGCACATGAGTATCTTTATGTATTTTCAACGATCATGTGGTTTATATTGTTATTATCTGATATGAAATAACGCCTTAACTAATAAAGTGGATTAAAGGCACAATTACTTTAGACGGCGATATTACTGATGATGTAATTATTCAGCCCCTCGCCCAGCCCCAACGACCTTCCCCCGCCCTCTCCCCTCCCCTACGACCACCCCCCTTCCCCGCCCTCATCTCTCCTTCCCAACCCCCGTCTCCCCTCTCTTGCGGCCACCCCACATCTCTCCTACCCAGCCCCCTTCTGTGCCTTCTCTTCCCTGCGACCTCCTTCAGCATCCGGCATCCATCGTCCCCCCAAGGCCTCCCGTCCAGCATTCGGGCTTCCTGCTCAGCACCATGCCCCTCGTCCGTCGGAGAATTTCTCGTGCATCTTGACTAGTAGCGACGTCTGTTCGCCGATGTCTCCTTTTCCCATCGTGAAGACTTCCGCTTTGGTTTACCTTGAGGAAGGAGGGATTCCTCCTATTACATGTGACTCCGCGACTCAAACACATCGTGAGGAATCCCAATCTTGTTCTTTAGGCTCACATCATACAAGTGGTTTGTTGTGTCCATTTTGGAACTTTCATTGTTGCCCGTACGATAGTAAAGGGAGTAAAGGGATTTCATGCTTAATCTCTCATATCAAGAAGGTACATCTTTGCAATGATGAGCATGCTACTGTTTTGCGGGATGCCATTAGGAATGATATTGATCTTTATCTTGCCTTAGAAAGGATCTTGAAGGCTCTTGATCAGTGGTTGTGTGGGAGGTGCATGAAGATACAAGCGGTGAATCGTGCTTGCCATCATGACGATGGTCTTGCTCGAGTTACATATGACATGGGGGTGGTTCAGGGGCGCATTGTCAGCATCTTGAAACCCCTCCTACATGTTGTACCTGATGTCATAGATGGATTCATTATAGATGGATTCGTTATTAATGGTTCCTATCACAACAATTAAGAGCATTCCTCCCAGTTGTCGTCTTACTTTCTCTCAGGGCCAAGTTCCATTCATTCTTGAGTGAGATTGCTACTTCTTCCACGCTGCACCCTACATGTATTTATGCCTATGAATATGCGGGATAGAAGATTCGGCAATAGAAAGTCCTTGCAACAACTTATTCTGAGCTCAATCACTAAGTGGGGCAGAGAAAACGATTTCACTATAGGTAGGTGGGTGATATTTTGAAAAGTGATATAGGTGAGGCTTAAACTCCAACATTAGGCAATGTCTTCGCAAAGTGTCAGATGGACACTTTTCAGCAGAAGGTTTTGTGCTCTTCAGGAGTGGCTCTGTTTAATGAAGACACCGTGAAAACCTTAGAAGCTAAACATCCGTATAAGCTGCCTCCTTCCCTGCCAGTTACCTTGATGTCAGAGACTCCTGTTATAGTTGATGCATATGTTATTTTGCAGTATATCAAATCATTTCCCAAAGGGACATTATGTGGTAGAGACGGTATGAGAGCTCAATACATTAGATGCCCCTTGTAGGGAGGGGTTGGTAGATGCCACTGATATTATGTGCTATCTCCATGGTAGTTAATCTATGGCTAGGTGGGAGATGTCCCTTGAGTTTGGTTGAGTTTGTATCCTCTGCACTTCTTACTCCACTACTCAAACAAGACAACGACATACGTCCTATTGATGTAGGTACTATATGGAGGTGTCTTATATCCAAAGTTGCTATGACAGGGGTGGGAAAAGAGATGTCTAAGTATCTCAATGACTTTCAATTTAGAGTTGGTGTATCTGGAGGAGTTGAAGCCATCTTACACAACACCAACAGACTTTTGAACAAATTTCACGGTGACGAGTCTCCCTCTGTTTACAGTAGATTTCTCTAATGCTTTCAACATGATAGATAGATCGTTGATGCTCTGTGAAGTTATGAGGAGATGTCCATCTATTTCTTCATGGGTGAAGTTTATATATGCTCAACCTGTCAGATTATATATTGGAGACAATCATTTATGGCCAACCACGGGAGTGCAGCAAGGCGATCCTTTAGGTCCACTTCTTTTTTCTCTGCCTTGCACCCACTTAATCATGAGATCCGAGGCAATTGTAAACTCCTTCTCCACGTTTGGTATCTTGATGATGGGACTATTATCAGGGATACTTTGGAGGTAGCCAAGGTGCTTGACATTATACAGCGCAAGAGTTCAAGGATGGTGCTTATGCTAAATATAAAAAAATTGAACTTTTCTGGCCTTTATATGATGGACAGAAGATCCGCAAAGGGCTGTTTCCCG
The DNA here is from genome assembly GCA_037367405.1 of Ottelia alismoides. Taxonomy (NCBI): domain Eukaryota; kingdom Viridiplantae; phylum Streptophyta; class Magnoliopsida; order Alismatales; family Hydrocharitaceae; genus Ottelia; species Ottelia alismoides. The sequence continues at coordinate 216,910 of JAZKJV010006285.1, forward strand.
TGGATATTGGAAGGCATGTGCTGGGAATGAGGTTACTTGGAGGTGCAGTGAGTAGGGACAAAGACTTTGTTGAAGATCTTCTTCTATTATGATCTTGTATGGATACTGTCAAGCTCATGTTTGGCTTTAAGGACATGTCAACCCGTATACATGCAACGAGCTGCTACGTGGTTTAACAAAGGGCTTCACAGAGCTATTGAGGATGTTGTGGTTTGTGTGGGCCCTTTCTTTACCGATCTTCAATGACAGGTGGCGTCACTACCCGTCATACTTGGTGGTTTCAGTCTGCATTCTTGGTGGTTTCAGTCTGCATTCAGCTCTCGAGGCTTCTTCATATGCTTTCGTGGCCTCTAGAGCCCAATCGTGGGTGCTCCATGCCACATTTTACGACACAATGGGATACTTGGTATGGATTATGACTTTCTATATGCTTTGAAGGGCCTACGTGCCACACTTCCATCTCTTGATCTTACATGTTTTGCTAACAATGATATCGTCCCCTTAAAGCCCAGAATGCTTTGGCAGGTTCTCTTTTTAGCAAAATTGTTGAAGAACTGGAAGTTAAGTTAGACATGATTGTTAGGCAAAAAAGCAATTCTTCTTTGTTTTCAGGTTGACTATGCTTGATGCATCGTGGACCTGAAATATAGGGCCGTCTATTTATTTAAATTTAGCCATCATTTTTATTTATGTTTATTTGATTTGTCGCAATTTTAATTAAATAAACGAGATTGCATGTGATCTTAATTAGTTAGTTAAAGATACGAATTTCAAAATTAGTCGGTTAATTGGTTAGAGCCAAATTAGGATAATTAGTTTCAATTTGAATTAGTTGCTATTTTGTAACCTCCTCCCTCTTATATAAAGGGATGAAGGCCTATTGTTTTAATCAGTTCAGTATGTTATAAAATTGAGATTTTATCTCCATCTCTTGTCTCTCTCTCTCCTCGTGATCTACGCGTTCTTCTTCTCAACCTCGCGCATCCGACGTGTTTCTTTTCTCAACCCCTCTAATTTCTACCACCAAAAATCCACCGCTAAAATATTTTATTTATTTTATTGACGCGCCAAATTCGATTTGCATCATTTGGTATCAGAGCATGACATCTAGATCGTCCTCACGATCTGGCGATCCCTCCCGTCGTTCCCACGGAAAGTCCAAAGGATCTCGCTCCAACGACTGTGCATGGCGTGCCGAGGTTAGACAAGCATTATCTAATATGCTTCAAATTTGTGCTGATATGCAAGTTGTGGCATCCCAGATGCGAGATACATTGAATATTGAAATAACACGCCAACTTGAGGAAAACGCCGCCAAATCAAAGTCTCCAATCACTGAACCTGAATTTGAAGACGAGAATCTCGCCGTCAACGACGAACTGCTCGCTGTCCAGGCCATTTCGGAGAAAAAAACCGATCCGAGTGCTGTCCAGGTAACTTCAGATTCGCCAAACCCCCAAAATTGACCCACACCCCATCCGCCACCCTTGCGCGGACCCCACCCACCATCCGCGCCGCACCTACGGCCCCGGCCATGCCCTCAGTCCCGCCGACGCCCTCCGCTGCCCCAACACCCAACCCAACCCCACCCACATCGCCGCCTCCCCTTCCTCTAACCTTAACCCCCCTCCGCCGCCTTTCCCCTTCCCGCGCCGCCAGCCATCTTCCCCACCCCCTGCAGAACACTGGGTTGTATACACCTCTGCCGATTCCTCTGCGACCCTGGGAAGACATCACTATGGATTTTGTGCTAGGCTTACCCCTCACGGTACGGAAAGTTGACTCTATTTTTGTGGTGGTGGACAGATTTTCTAAAATGGCACATTTCATTGCATGTAAGAAAACCTCAGATGCATCTCATGTCGCTGATTTGTTTTTTTGTGATGTTGTTCGATTGCATGGTGTTCCTCGTTCTTTCACTTCGGATCGTGATACCAGGTTTTTGAGTCATTTTTGGTGCACGCTTTGGTCTCGTCTTGGTACTCGTTTGCAATACAGCACTGCTTATCATCCACAAACAGACGTGCAAACCGAAGTAGTTAACAGATCATTAGGAAATTCATTGCGATGTCTTGCAGGGGACTCTCTGTCCATATGGGATCTAATTCTTTGCCAAGCCGAATTCGCGTATAACAGTTCCACTAATAGGTCCACCGGAAAATCGCCATTTGAGAGTGTGTATGGCTTTCCACTTACCCAATTTCTAGACCTAACACCCACAACCACACAAGGGAGAAGTAGTGCAACTGCTGAGGATCTGGTCGAACACCTAAACCATATCCATACCGAAATCCGAGCCAAACTCCAAACCATGATCCAGAAATACCAAGCCCAAGCCAACCTCCATCGTAGAGAGAGCGAGTTCAGAGTTGGAGAATTAGTGATGGTCCACCTAAAAAAAGAGAGGTTTCCTTTGAGAGTCCACCAAAAATTGAGTGTACGAAAGATTGGTCCATTCCGAATCCTCAAGAAGATTGGGCCCAATGCTTACTTACTTGACCTGCCGCCAGACGTCCAGACATCGCCAGTCTTTAATGTATCAGATCTCTTCTTATATCATGGAGATGAACAGACAGATGCCACCACGCCAGCAGTTCCAACTGATGATATGCGCCAACCACCAGCTGCGACTGATGCCGATCAGATTGAAGATATTGCCGACATTCGAGATATGACGACTAGACGTGGTCTCTTCCGTCGCTATCTAGTCAAATGGAAGGGACGACCTCTTACATATTGCACCTGGATTGACGAGGATGAACTCCAACAACTCCGCTCCTATATACTTCAGAACTACCGCGATGTCATCTCGACGGAGCGAGATTCTTCTCAACAGGGGGGAGTTGATGCAGCATGATACCACGTGATCAATTTCTTTAGTCGAACATTTATTTTATTTAATTTTATTTACTTATGTAAAAGGCTCATTATACAAGGCCTTATCACCTTTTCTGTTTTTTTCCTATTTTTAGTATGGTTGTTGCTTTGTTTGGGGGGACTTGGCCTCTATAAAGGCACGCCCTTTGGGACTGATTGAATTAGTTTTGAATGAAGTTAATTTTCCCCTCACTTATTTCTCTCTCTCTCTCTCCTCCTCTCGGTCCCGCACCCTTCCCTCTCCCTGTATTTCTCTCCCCTTCCCCGAACCCTAAATTCCCTGCCGCCACCTCCATCACCTTCCCTTCCCGCACCCATTCCACGCCGCCAGCATCTTCTCCTCTTCCCCAGCCCTCGCCGCCGCCTTCCACATCCCACCCTCTTCTCCTCGTCGCCGCCCCCTTCTTTCCCTCCCACTTGCGCCTCCTCTTCCCCTGGATCCAACTCGCCACCGCCGCCCCTGCCCATTCCCGCACCTTCCTCGCCCCGTGCCCTTCCCTCCTCGCCGCTCGCCCTTTCCCCCCTTCTCACGCGTGCTGCCATCCCACCCCAGCCCTTCACCGGTTGCGCCGCCTGCGCCTACCGCCCTACACCCCTCTCTACGACTGCGCCTACCCAGTGCCCTCGCCCTCACGCCCCGCCTCCCTCCACACCGCCTCGCCTCCATACCGCACCACCACCCACTCCCTGCTACCGCCAAACACCGTTCCATCCGCTAACAACCTCGCCACCTTTCTCCCTCACCCATACGGGACGTCAAGTGCTGCCGAAGGTACCCAACAAGCACTCATCACCGCCGACCAGATCTGAAGCTCGCATTCTTTCCCTTGCCGGTTGTGGTATGAGCGCCATTTCCACCATTTATTCTACCGCATAATATTAGTTTCGTGGATTGATATATTGCTGTTTGCTTGGTGAACTATTGAGATTCTGTGACTACAACATCGCTAATTATTTCCAGTAATTTTTAACTGTTTGTATTGCCCTAAGTTTGTGGTGAAAGTCATGCTGAAATTCAATTTGCTGAAGGATGTTTGCTGATTTTTAGGTCTCATTTCATCGTCGAATTTTTAATTCATTGTATCTCGCCCCCGAAGTTTGTATTACAAGTCCTTTGCTTGTGTCGGTAATTTTGGCATTTAAACTCACACTAGTTTTCACAACCCCACATAGGTTGTATCGAGTTTGCATCAATTAATGATGCAAATCGAATTTGGCGCGTCGACGAAATAAATAAAATATTTTAGCGGTGGATTTTCGGTGGTAGAAAATAGAGGGGTTGAGAAAAGAAACACGTCGGATGCGCGAGGTTGAGAAGAAGAACGTGTAGATCGCGAGGAGAGAGAGAGACAAGAGATGGAGATAAAATCTCAATTTTATAACATACTGAACTGATTAAAACAATAGGCCTTCATCCCTTTATATAAGAGGGAGGAGGTTACAAAATAGCAACTAATTCAAATTGAAACTAATTATCCTAATTTGGCTCTAACCAATTAACCGACTAATTTTGAAATTCGAAACTTTAACTAACTAATTGAGATCACAGGCGATATCGTTTATTTAATTAAAATTACGACAACTCAAATAAACGTAAATAAAATTGACGGCTAAATTTAAATAAATAGACGACCCTATATTTCGGGTCCATGCTGCATCAACTCTCCTCCGCTTTTAAAAATTCGTCTCCCGATGAATTGTTGGATCTGCAAGCTTGGAGATTGGTAATTTTGAATCCACGTTCTCGGTCGTCTCCTGGAAAAATTGGTGTGGAGCGAACGTCGGGATCCATACGTGCGCGACGTGGGCGTTGGCGATGTGGGCCTCGTGGTGGAAGAGCAGGTGTAGCGCATAGGCGGGCGTCCATCCGGATTTTACCCCGTTGATGTGGTGCTCGAAGAACTGATGAGGCATCTTCATGACGGTCAACTCGACCCGTGGAGAGTCCATAGAAAAACAATAGCACAAGGAGAGGAGAGGAGGGGAGGTGTCCAATGAATGAAGCCATGGGGTCTTTAAATAGATGAAACCCATGGTCATAGTCCTATTTGGATAAGGATGATTCCCAGATTTCCTTTTTTCAGTACTCCTCTTTAAATATTTCTGCAGCCGGGGGTTTGGTTGCAAATTTCGTACCTCTTCAATTAAGTTGAGTTCATAGCATAATTCCTCCAAATAAACCTTTTGATAAAGACTTATGGGAGGAGGGGTCTCCCTGCAAATCTCCCAAGATAACCTCCAATCCCTAACTTTAAGGGATCCGATCCCTTTTGGAGGGGGGCCGTTATTAGGGCTTCCCTCTTCATCAAGCGGTGCCGGCGGCAGAGACTGGGATCCCAGGGGCGGCATCGAGTTCGTCCGTGGCCGTGGCAGGGGGCAGATGTGGGGCCGCAAGGGAGGTGTGGGCGGTTCGAGTAGGGGAAGGCGGGGCGGCGAGAAGGGGCGTATGCGGGGAGACGCCGTTTGGCGCTGGAGGGATCGGGTCTGTGATGGGTTGCGGGAAAGGATTTGCGGAGGGGCGATGGTGAGGGGGGGAGGCAGAGTATGGGAAGGCGACGTGGTGGATGCGCGCAGGGACTGCGGCCTGGGTAGGGAGAGCCGAGGAGAGAAGGGAGGTGGGGAAGATGGCTGGCGGCACGGGAAGGGAAAAGGCGGTGGGGGGGGGGGGTTAGGGTTAGAGGAAGGGGCAGTGGCGATGTGGGTGGGGTTGGGTTGGGTGTTGGGGTAGCGGAGGGCGTCGGCGAGACTGAGGGCATGGCCGGGGCCGTAGGTACGGCACAGATGGTGGGTGGGGTCCGCGCAAGGGTGGCGGATGGGGTATGGGTCAATTTCGGGGGGTTTGGCGAATCTGAAGTTACCTGGACAACACTCGGATCGGTTTTTTTCTCCTCCGAAATGGCCTGGACAGCGGGCAGTTCGTCATTGATGGCGAGATTCTCGTCTTCAAATTCGGGTTCGGTGATTGGAGACTTTGATTTGGCGGCGTTTTCCTCAAGTTGACGTGTTATTTCAATATTCAATGTATCTCGCATCTGGGATGCCACAACTTGCATATCGGCACAAATTTGAAGCATATTAGATAATGCTTGTCTAACCTCGGCACGCCATGCACAGTCATTGGAGCGAGATCCTTTGGACTTTCCGTGGGAACGACGGGAGGGATCGCCAGATCGTGAGGACGATCTAGATGCCATGCTTTGATACCAAATGATGCAAATCGAATTTGGCGCGTCGACGAAATGAATAAAACATTTTAGCGGTGGATTTTCGGTGGTAGAAAACAGAGGGGTTGAGAAAAGAAACACGTCGGATGCACGAGGTTGAGAAGAAGAACGTGTATATCGCGAGGAGAGAGAGAGAGACAAGAGATGGAGATAAAATCTCAATTTTATAACATACTGAACTGATTAAAACAATAGACCTTCATCTCTTTATATAAGAGGGAAGAGGTTACAAAATAGCAACAAATTCAAATTGAAACTAATTATCCTAATTTGGCTCTGTTATAAAATATGAAGAATGCGGAAGCGTAACATCGAAAAAGATAAAGAACAAGAAAGAATGCGGGATTTAACGTGGAACCCTACTCTGTGAGGAGCTGGATGAAACCACGGGAGAAGCCCTCAAAGGGGCATGCTATGCATTGCTTTTCTCAATGGATACAGGAGGCCTGGGGCTCCTTATATAGCCTCTCTAGAGCCTCCAAGTCCCACCACTGGACGATGTGGGACTAAACACTGGATGGGGTAAATGGATCTTCTCCAGGATCCATTTACCCTGCTACAACTCAATAGGCGTACTACCAAATACTCCAACACTCCCCCTCAAGTTGGAGCATGCAATGCTCAGCTTGGACAAACAAACAGAAAGAAACTCAACTCACGCTACCGGACACTACGGACAATATCAACCCAACACGCACATGCTGCAGTCGAGGACGTTGCTTATCATACCGTGCAGGTGAGGAGGACGAACGGGCTGGAGTGTGAGTCAACTGAAGACTCGGAATCTGACCATCGAGTCTGAACTGCGCTTGAAGTCTCCTCGTCGGAGAACTGGGTCTCTCCCATCTGGCTCAGAGAATGGTGCACTGCTCTGGTGTACCTATGATACCACATGAAAACCCTTGCCCTCATTGGCATAGGGAATGGTCCTCTGCTCTGGAGTCCCTATGGCTCACATGAAAACTATGGCTGAACAACAGCAAGAATTATGGAGACCACGAACTGATGATGGCAACATATGCTCATCTGAAAATGACCACACACTCGTGCGTGTCTGAAACTGAGGACTCGGAACAATGATCGTCGAGTCTGAAACCGAACTGTAGAGTCTGATCATCTTGCTGGTCTGGAGACTGATATCTGAATCTGGATTATGGATCTAGACCTGTGACTCTACATATATACTCCCCCTTTCTCCCGTACTTGTCGGAAATACTGACATCGATAATGTAGGGAGAAGACAACAATAATGGGGAGAAAACATATCCAAAGAGACTCTTGCGGCTTTTCAAAAAAAATTTAAGCCGTCCATTTTTTTTGGAAAATAGTTTTTTGAAGCCGTTTCATCATATTTTTTTACGGCTTTTCAAACATTAAATGCGTACAACTTTTTCAAATGTACGCCCTTTTTTCGAAAAGAAAAAAACTCTTTTTTTTCTTTTTTTTAATCCGTGCCCCTTTTTCTTTTTTTCTTTTTTTACAGCCTTTCTTTCTTTTTTTTCTCGGTCTGCCATTTCACTCTCTTTTTTAACCGACGGCCCACGTGGGCATTACAATTTTTTTCTTCGGAACGGCCCAAATTGCCGTACCCCACTCCCACGGGGTTACTTGATAAAAGCCACAGCCCTCTAGGGTTCCCCCCCGTATGGGAAACCCCGACCCCAACGGGGTTCTCTTCGTGCGGACGCCGCCGCCAGTGGGGAGCGCCATCTGGGAGGAGTTGCTGGGTGCGGGGCTGCGCCGTTCACGATGGAGGCGCGCCGCCGCCTGTCTGTTGCGTCGCACCTGCTGGGAGAGGTTCCGCCATCGGCTGGAGAAGATCTGCGCCGCCGATGCGCCTGACAGCATGGAGGCTCCGCCTGGGAGAATAAGGAGGCGAGAGCGGCGAGGCTGTGCTGCCCCTGGAGCTTGAAGAACGACGAGATGCTGAGGAGAGGAGGGCCCGCGCCTCCTGGATCTGTTGGGGATGAGAGGGAAGCCGCCAAGAGAGAGTTGCGTGCCGCCTCTAAGAGGCGCTGGAGATGCGGCTGTGCCGCTGTGCGCGGAGAAGACGTTGGATATGCCGCCTTTGCACTTGGGAAGGAGATTGTTGTCTGGAAGCGGCTGGATCTGGATCTTGAGGTGTTGCACAAGAAGTTGATGGATGCAGGGCTCTGCCTTGCGAACAGTGCATGGCATGGGCCCATCAGAATGGGCGCCGCCTTCAAAGAGTAGGGTTCATAAAAATCCTAAAACAAAATCCCTCAGAACAAAATATGAACATAAACTCGAATCATACGGGACTGAATCTTCGAAACATCAATCTTCAAGAACTCTAAAATCGAATCTCGGAAACAAAGATCATAACAATAATCCGCGAGGATCGAACCCGCTCTGATACCATGTTATAAAATATGAAGAATGCGGAAGCGTAACATGGAAAAAGATAAAGAACAAGAAAGAACGCGGGATTTAACGTGGAACCCTACTCCATGAGCAGCGGGATGAAACCACGGGAGAAGCCCTCAAAGGGGCATGCTATGCATTGCTTTTCTCAATGGATACAGGAGGCCTGGGGCTCCTTATATAGCCTCTCCAGAGCCTCCAAGTCCCACCACTGGACGTTGTGGGACTAAACACTGGATGGGATAAATGGATCTTCTCCAGGATCCATTTACCCTGCTACAACTCAATAGGCGCACTACCAAATACTCCAACAGGCTCTAACCAATTAACCGATTAATTATGAAATTCGAATCTTTAACTAACTAATTGAGATCACAGGCGATCTCGTTTATTTAATTAAAATTGCGACAACTCAAATAAACGTAAATAAAATTGACGGCTAAATTTAAATAAATAAAGGGCTCTATATTTTGGGTCCATGCTGCATCAATGCTCAAGACTTCTTCCCTGCTATTCCTATTGAGGGCTTTGGAATGCATATGTCACCTATTGAGTATCGTACTATCCTCAAGTATTGCCTTATGATTCCTCTATTTGCAGCTGATGAGCATTGCCCACTATGCCACAAATCTTGATTGGATGCTTTTGGGGAGCATGCAGTTCATTGTCGTGAATTCTCATGTTTTAAATATAGGCATGATTTTATAAGAGATTTCCTTTATGATGTACTCAGACATGGAGTTGCTTCAAAGAAAGAAGCACTTGTGAATTTTTTGACGGATCCACAAGAAGAGAGATCAACACTCAAACCAACAAATGTTTTAATATTTGGATGACTGGAGGCAAGCATGCATGTGTTGATTTGATTGGAGTTTTTTATTCGTGGGTCTGATAAGGGGTGATTTTATTGCGGGATACACTGTACAGAAAGCTGCCTCAGCTAAAGTTGCTAAGCATGAGAAGACTTGTATTGACAATCAACATGTGTTCATCCCTTTTGAATTTGACACCTTCGGATTATGAGCAACTAGAGTAGTAGGGGTCCTCAAAAGGGTCCAAAGAAATGTGTATAGCAATATTGTGGTTCTCATATCTATAGATGTTGTATTTCGAAGAATTGGATTTGCCATTCAAAAGTGATTGACGGTGCACCTTGTTGCCCATCTCCCATCAATCTCTATGTAATAGCTTCTTTTTAGTGTCCTTAAGTTGAAAAAAAAGAGGCCACCCAATTATTCGCCTTATTCCAAAATGTATTATCCTTAGATAAAGTCTCTTTGTTCTGGGACAAGGAGACGTTATTTCTCATTCTATCATGACAACCAGAAAAGCATTGGGGGTTATTTTTCGTCTGTGATCTATTTTTCATGAGCAAGCTACGTAATCTTGTTAGCTAAAGCAGATCAAAAAGGTAAAGTTCGCCCCCCAAAGCACAAAAATGGGGTTTAACCCCAATAGGCAGCCCGACGAGTGTGGTCGCAGAAGAAACAAAAAAAAAAGAATATTAAAAAAAGATCCCACAAACATGGGGTCAACGGAGACTCGAGAAACTCCATTTTCTATGCGGATGCAGGTTCCTAGTCTTTATCTTGAACGAGGGACTCGAAGAACGAGCACACACAATAAACAACCATCACCGGTACTATGCAACCCTTCAAAATCTAAAACATTTGTAGGATGGGAGAAGTGGTTATCGTTAACAAGAGTAAGTTCAAAATCTGTTGCAACGTTTCTTCCACTGTAGGGTACAACAGGAGAACGCAAAAGGAGTCAAGGTGAGTTGTGATCCGTTGCTTGGCTTTATTGAGTTGATCTCGGATAATTTCACGAACCCAATGCACTGCATTCCCTTCTCCTCCTCCTAACTGATGCTCTTCACATCGTATCAGTACTATGCGAAGCCCCCGACCTTCCCTTCTCCTCCTAGTTGGAACCTCTCCTTCAAGCTGCTTGACAGTGTTCTGTATGCGGCCCTCGTTCTCTTCCTGCAGCAGCAGCGACACATCCCCACGGCCCATATTGTTGCAACAATTCCATCACAAAAAATCAAGAAGGCACCTTTCTCCCCAAAAAATCACTTAAACCCCAAATTCAAGAACATATAAAAACCTGTTGCAGGTGGGGAACGGGGGTCTGGGAGGAAGGGGAGATAACGGATGTGGGGGTTGCCACCATTTCACGAGGAGAATGAATTGAGTTTGTACGACTGATGTAGGGGGAGTTTTTTTCCCAAACAAGGCACAACCATGTCCATAATGCCCGGTCAGGGCATGGCAGGGCTGAATTTCCCACGTAGGGCATGAATCGGCGAACCGTTCACCGATCAACACACTAAACGCCAGTTCAACACTCCCTCTTGAGGCCACGGCTCTACTCGAGGCGTAACGCACGTGCTCGCATGCTCGGATTCCTGGAACCTGTCAGTCGGTGAATCGCTCGCCGACCGGCAAACGGTTCACCTATTGAAGCCCTCTCACGTGCCTATAAAAGCCGACACTCCCATTCTCTTCTCACATAAACATCCCCTCTCTTCCTCTCTTCTTTCACAAGTGAAGTTGGGCACCCTCACACATCCTCCATCTCTCGTGCAAGGTCCCTCTTCGTAGTGAATGTATGATTTAATCTTTAAACATTATTTTTTCAATTTTGCCATTCAGATATTAATAATGTGATGTGATGTGATGTAGACCAATTTTATTGTGAAATATTTTGTGATGCCTTTCTAATGTAGATGTTTTTGCCATTTAGATATTTCTCGTGCACATATATAAACAGAATTCCTGATATAAATAAATAGCGATTAAGTAAGACATTGACGATTAGGATTGTGTGGAAGTATCGTTATTTATAATTTCGTAATTAAGAAAATTTTTATAAATGAATAATCATGTAATTAAATAAATTAATATGTAAATTTAAATTAATGAAATCTCATAATTAAATTAGTAATTATTATTTCTTAATTGAATGGAATAATCTTCTCGCTAATTAAATTAATATGGACTTCTCTATATAATTGTAATTATAAATTAAATAATACTCTTGGTGAGGCACAACGTAATTTATGTGAATTTATTTTACATTACAAATATTTCAATTTAACCTGAAATTAACTTAGTGATTTTTAATTGTAAATTAATTAATTTAATCAAATCCCAAATTAATTTAATAATTATTAGTTATTATTAATTTAAATTAATAAATTTTTAATAATTTTTAATTAAGGAATTATTACTTATTAATTATGATTTACATAATAGAATTAGATCTCATAAATAAATAAATATTTATTATTTTATTAATGAAAATGAATTATCTCACTTAAATAATTGAACATAAAATTAAATCATTAATTATTAGTTATAAATTAAATAATTTAATTAAATTAGGTAATTAATTTATTATTTATTAAAAAATTATTAAATAAAATTTTAATATCAATAATAGTTAATAGTTATTAATTATTTATTGTTCATTATAATATAAATTATTTAATTAAATCATGTAGTTTAATTATTACTTGTTGATATTGATTATTAATAGTAATTACAATACATTATTAACTCATTAATTATTCTTAGTTAATAACTTAGTGATAATCTATTGCAATTTAAATAATCAATAAGACTTTAATTTAAATTTTTAATAATTTAATTAAATTATTTAACATAAAGTTAGATTATTAATTTTTAATTATACATTTAATAATTTAATTAAATATGTGAATTGATTTTCTAAGGATAGATAATTATTAAATTAACTTATGAAATCATTAATAATTATTAGTTATTAAAATATTTATTAATTATTATAATTTCATTATCGTAATTAAATACCATAATCAAGATTTTTATAGGTATTATGAAACCATCTTATCATTAATTACTAATAAGGTATGTAATTTAAAATTAGTTTCTTATTTCATATGAATTAGTTTTATATTAGTAATCTTCTAATTAAATAATATAATGTCATTAATGTTTCATAGATAATGGCCAACATGGCTCCATTGTTAGTCTCTTGGAATGAAAGAATTGTTATTGAAAACGGGAATGTAGGCTATGAAGGGGGATCAGAAAGATATTTTAGGGTGACGTGTTGGCACTTTCGAGGAGCTATTGAGAACACTTGTAGCCTTACTGGATATGTGGAAGGGGAGTACAACATCCGTGTGACGTGTAGATGGTCTATGAACGTCAACACCTTCTATCTCGTAATGATTACTGACACTCCAACCACTGAGTTAATGTTAAACATTGCTCGGTCCCTTGGAATGATGCAACTGATGGTGGAAGCAGATGTTGGAACTCATTCGATTCACATAAGCAATATCGCTGACTCTTCTCGAAGGGGACGAGAAGATGATGTCGAGAGTATCCCATATCTAAATTTACACTATGATGAGGAGGTGGAGGATTCTGTTGTCATCCTTGATCCGAATGCGGAGATTGATGATGCAGACACTGCTGATGAGGAGGACGACGATAACTACGATCTGAATTTTGATTGTGATGATATCAACGGTCAAGGATCACTCATCAGTTCCATCAACAGTGAACCGTTTTTTTATCCTCCAATAGATTATGGCATGACTTTGGATCCTCTGTCGGATCGTCCTGATATTTTCACGGATGACAACTGGATAACAAATATTTATGCAGAGGAAACACAATTCTTAAGAGAGACCCAAGACACCATCTTTCCGAATAGGAGTGGACTCGAGGTTTGGAATAATAGATCTTTTAATCCAAAAATGATTTAATTGATGCGATAAGCACTTGGGGTACGACCAAGTACATGCACTACAAAGTGCTAGCGTCAAAAAAGGATGTCTATATTGTAGGATGTGCTTTACATAACTGCAATTGGAGGTTGCAAGCTAGCTGCAGTAAGAAAAGTGAAATTTGGAAGGTTCGAACGTATCGGGAAGAGCATACTTGTCGTAATCCAATGCTGCTAACTAATAACCGACAGTGTAATACAAGATTTATTAGTCAGTTTATTTTAAAGATCCTAAGATCCAACCTTACGTTGACCCCAAATGTGATTAGGACTCTGATCTCAGATATTTATCACGTCATGATATCTTAAAAGAAATCCTGGCTTGCAAGAAAGCATGCATTGACAACAATAATTGGTGATAAGGAGTTGTCGTTTGTCGATATTCAAAGATTTATGTGGACGATGAAACAAACCAATCCTTGATCTTGGTATGAATTTCGAACAGAACCTTGATCTTGAGACTCACCAAGAAATGTTTGGTAAAATTGATTTCTTTCGATTATTTTGGGCATTCCGTCCATCACTGAAAGGCTTGAAGTACTGTCGGCCAATTCTGAGTATAGATGCAACTCCTTGCATGGGAAATTTAAAGGTCACATGTTCGTAGCTACATCTGTTGATGGGAACATTCGCATATTCCCGGTAGCCTCAGCAGTAGTCGAAGGAGGAATGTTAGATGCTTGGGAGTTTTTTCTACATAAATTGTCATATTCAATTCAACGAGAGGATATTTGTTTTTTAAGCGATTGTTTCAGCGGTTTGAAGACTTTATTGCCAAGTATTTTCCATCTAATCGTGGGCATTGTCATCGGTTTTGTTCAAGACACATGCAAGCGAACCTGCATAAGGCATGTCATGATCGATGGACGTAAGGAAAATTTTACAGCGCAGAGGCAGTAACGAACATGCACCTCCACAATCGGATCATAAGACAAATCCGAAGTAATGATCCTGAGGCGTATGAGTGGATTATCTGTCAAGAGGAAGGTGATCGGAATTACTGAACATTGTCACACGATCGAGGTATGATAGGATACGAACACCCTACACGATATAACCGAGGGTACTTATTGCGAGAAATGGCTCGGTGCCAACCCGAGCACTGGTGGAGGAGAGAATTTGTCGAGTGGGTGGTTGAAGCTTACTTAGATTCTTGACACTATTCTGTCGGATGCGAATCTCCAGGAGCAAGATCCGAACAGGTTGCAAGGGATTGTTCAGTTTTTCATTTTGTACCAGATTGGGGAGTCATTTTTCCCGGACTCTACTGGTGATAAGGTACCGTTACGGTACATCCGGTTGCTCGAGAACTTCCAAGAATGTTGCGATATGGCTTGGGGGAAGTAGTTCTTGTCAATTATATCAGCAACTTCACGATTGCTCATTGAGAAATCTCAGGAGATGTTTTGGTTTTCTGACCTTACTACAGGCTTGATCTTGGGAGCACATACACATCGGAGTTCTCCGACCATATAGAATGTATACAACGGCTTTGAACCAAGGTCCATACGCTTGCAGGTATTACACGTAACGTAAGTAATCCCAAATTTTATTTTTTGATAAAATATTAACACGTGGATAAAATAGATGGACGTTAGGGCGCATGTCGTTCACTCAGAATGTTCGAACAACAAACCTGACTTTTTATCGCAATGAATTGGGTACATAGGATGAGCATCATGTACGGTTCGTACCTTTCATAAATATACCGTATTATTACTATAAAATTAGTAACTTCATACTTTTAACAGATGTGTTGGTCTCCATATGATATGGAGATTGTAAATAGCCTTCCCGCTATTTGTCAAGAGGGACAAGAAATGTGAAGGTCCCAGACGGTGCTAATTTGCTTTAACGTAGCGGTGATGCACGTGCCGGATCGTGTAATGAGATAATTTGATCTGCGACCTCACATCCTATATCAAATGCCTTTGATTGTTTTTTTCGAATCGTCGCTCTTATCAACAGGACAACGATCCTATAGATTGGGCCAATCGACTCCAGGAACAGATCATTCGGTAGAATCAACGTCATCAAATCGTGGTGATGGAAAGACCTTCGATTGAATCTGGCGAGCGGCTGCAAACATATATGCAGTGGTATTGGAAGATTACACGGCGATGGATACATACTTCAATCCTACCACCATGTTTTACATACGAGCCTTACGCTCCCAGATTTAGACCATGGATAAGTGTGTGACTTTTTTCTCTTTAATTCTGGGAAAATAACATATCATGTATGAATTACTTTCAAGTGCAGAGTGTCTATAAAGCTCGTGAGATTCTGGAGTATTACGAATGGAGCTTGGAGTTGCGGAATGTAATTGGCTTATTTGACTCCGCATTACAAAACTTCGGATTGGCAGATCAGATGAGCCAGTACAATCTAAGATACTCTTACTCTACTGAGCCTTCTGTCGTGTCCCGTTCCATGCCCCTAAATCCCAACGCCAACATGATGTTGTTGCTCAAACATATGCTTTTCACATACAACAACCATATACTGTCGGTTTAAATGATGACTAAGCGGAACCATCTCAGGCATAGTTTACACAACTTTGACAAGTTCGTGATTTTTGGGGTCTAAACCCTAGTTTGATATCCCAGACGCAGATATTCATACAATTCTTAACCAGCAATTTTATTTCACATCAATCAGCTTAATTCTCCTATTACGCAGATTCTAGCTGTGTGCCTCCATTCCAGAATCTCCAAGGCACACCTCTACGACAACAACATGCACCACAGCTAGAGCAACCACCATCAGAGCATCATCAACGACCTCCACAGATTGATAAAGCCTCATCAGTTAGGGACACACCACGCCAGCCACCACGAGAATCAACTGAAGAGAGTGGGGGTGGTACTGGTGGTAGTAATCGGGGCCGTAGGGCTAAGTCATCACTCTTATGTCGAGGATGCATAATTTTGGATTCATGATAATTTGTATCAACAATCTCACTTTATTTAGTAGAATAATGACAGTATGACCATTTATGTTTATTTTGGTGCAATGTCAAACGTGCTTCTATATTAATAATAAAATAGCATAGAAATAGTAAGATCTACATACTTGGAAAATGTATTACCATGGGTCATATTATGCTTCCATACAATCTCAAATATAATTATTGGTATGAGGTAAATCTATAAGTATTCTTCATGTTATTGCATTTCAATTTCATATTGGGTGTAATTCTTAGCTAACTTAGGATAACTCTATTTTATTATATTTCTAATGCTATCGTATTATTGTAGGTTATGGTAAAAACTAGATTCACAGCTAGTAAGTCGGTGCGTCTTCTGGCGAACCGATTCCTTACCGTTCGTTCACCGTCCAGAGCTAATGCATCACATCATACTCCACTTGCTTCACCACAACCACTCCGAGGTGGAACTTCTGTGGTCCAGCGAGAGGGTGCTCTCCACAACTCAGAGATAGGATTTGATCCTCACCACCTATCAGATGCTCCTACGGAGTATCCATTAGGGGATATAACGTTACATCAATCGCTTCAGTCAATTGACTCTTCGCTCACAGACTACTCTCCACAGTCAATGCCTCCACCTATGGTTGAGAGTTCTCAGAGCGAGACTTCCCCGCTCACGGATGTGTACGACGATGAGAAGGATGTGTTCACTTACTTAGCAGATTTGCATTACATAGTTGCACTAAAGTACGCATGTCTAAGCGTACTTCGAGGACAATGAGTCCGATCGAGGAGATGATTAATAGCATCTATGTACTGTAGTTTTTTTAATCATGTTTATCTAATGTAATGCTAGATGTGATCTTTTTACTTCGCATTTGTAACACTGAATTCTTAAATTGAAATGTGAAGTGGAGATCTTGAACAGTATATTATTTTTGTAGTCCCATGGAGTTGACATGTGATGACGAACTAACATAGGTGGCCAAGCATGTCACTTTGATTCAAGGGTGGACTAAAACTTCCGATTTTAGAAAAATCATGAATAACTAAGGGAACATCAAATTAAAATAAAAGAACATCAAAAAGATTCATATGTTCGAATATGATTTATTTTAAGTATTTATAAGTGTAAAATGTATGGTTGTTAGGATTTCTATTTTATTCATTTTGTTCCTCTTAATAATAGGATTTCTATTTTATTCATTTTGTTCCACTTAATAATATACATAATATATTTATATAAAATACTAGTATGTATTGACATATCAATCTCTTTTTGTTAAATATTTAAGAAAAAGTGAAAATGCAATAAAGAAGGTTTTATGTACATGCTCTTAGGTCAATATATACAATGCCTATTTTGTTTCATAATATTTATGGATTATAATTATTTCTATTTTTTTATAAATAAAATAAGAATTAAATTAAAAAGATAAATTTTTCATAAGTAAGCGAAACTGCTAACCATTCGCCGATCGACGAATGGTTTGGCGACTATATTTATTACTAATGATTGGTTAGCATTAACATGTTCGGACGCAAGATTTGGGGTTGATCGGCGAACAATTCGCCGATCGGCGAACCATTTACCAATTCATGCCCTGGTTGGGAATTCGGCCCTCCATGCCTTGATCGAGCATTACGGACATGTTATGCTATGTCTCGGAAAAACCTCATGTAGGGGGGGGACGAGGGAAGGTATCTGGGATTTTGAGAGAAGGGATCGGGGAATTTAAGGCGAAGCTGTGGGGGTAATTTCGTCTATAAATGATTTTTCTTTACCACTGGCAATTAGGGATGCAAACGGTCGGATACGGATACGGATACGGATATAGATATTACCATATCCTTATCCATTTTTTAATACGAATACGGATGCGGATACGGATATTGACGGATATTAAAACTATCTTACCATATCCTTAAAAAACGAATATGGATGTAAAACGGATATTGATGCACACGAGTAATGTTAGAAATACTCTATAGAATCGACTTAAATATATATGAATTGTATGGAAAACACATGATATTAATTTACTAAATGTGTTTGTATCATAAAAATTATATAAATATGGTAAAAGGAGATAGAAAATTGTGTTATATATGGTTAAAAATAAATCTACGACTATATTTATATACTAAAACGGATATACGAATACGGATACGGATGTTTGCGGATATCAAAACGATATCCATATCCGTATCCATTTTAAAACAAATACGGATACGGATGTCAAAATCTGTATAAAACGGATACGGTGACGGATCGGATACGGATATATCTGTATCAGTTTGCATCCTTACTGGCAATGTATCCCGTTCAGAAAACGGCGCAAGACCCAAATTGAAATGGTTACTTTTGAAAGATGTGGAATTGATCCCATAAATGAAGACCTAATTTGTAATCTACCTCAATTTTACTAAGGCGGTTTGTTCCAATTGTATTTAGCATACTTTCGCTGCAAAGTGATATCAATCGTAGTATTCTGAAGCCTAGGAGGGAGATCCGCAGAGATCATCATCATTACCATATTTGAAGCGAGAATGGTAGTTTTTCACCTCCCCGATATATCGAAATAAGACACTGAAGCAGTCCCACGAACTAACGCACTATATCCTCTATGCTCTATTGCTGTCAATTTTATAATCTCCAACGCCACGTCAAATTAAACTGCTAAGAGAGGTCAATGTTACCGTCACATGCATGCATGCATTATGCATACCTTTGTATGTACAAGGAAAATAACAGTGATTATGCACTATGTAAACGAGACCAATTTGTGCAAAGTGAAACTCCAATGCGGGGCGTTAGTTGAACTAACTAAGAAGGACATATCATTTCCATCAAAAAAGTGAAGCAAATTACAAAGACGATCAGCACTAAGCCCCATAACCATCATCCTAAAACACAATAAACCCATCACCTCTTCCAATATAAACATCCAAAAAGATAAAAAACGCCAACAAAAAATCGAGCAAAACTTTACAATCAACGTCCTCATGTTCGCCAAATAGCATCCAAGCCCCCGCTACTATCTGAAACCTAACCACCCATCACAACTGCTGCTGCCACAATGGTGCCAACGATGTAGGGCAACCCCGGCCACCGACCCCGTGCGGCGGCAGAGCTTCGGAGCTTCTCAAACTGGAGTGAATTGACCGCGAGTGGCATGTTTTCTTGGTCAGGACTGCACCTCGGCCCCTTGTGGCGGCGTCCATCTCCTTGCTCGGGCGGGTGGGCACTGTACAGCAGTGCCCGGAGAACAGCCGATACGGTCGGTATGTACGCCGTCTTATTACGCTCGAGCAGCCAGGTCAGACCCATCAGCTGGCAGTCTCTTCCAAACATCTGGCTAGCTCTGTCCTCAATGCCGCTGCTGGTGTGGTTGCTCTCTCCACCCTTAAGCTGTGATCCAAGACAAAGTTAATAGAAGATCCCAAACCTTAGCATGCCGTGAATTACACGAATATCTACTGTAAAGTTTCAAATGGAGCAGGGATCATAAAGATATGAGGTCCTGAATGCTACACGAACCATTTGATATCCACCATCTTAGTCATGTATTTGGCACGTATCCTAGTGTCTCTACATACCAACAACTATGGCATTCATCTATACTAGTTATTTACATAAGATTTGATTCCCAAGAATCACAAAACGGAGAGGATCCTGTCACGGTGAGGAACACAGAAGACAGCATCACCACCATCCATGATCAAGCAGATGAACAATGGTGATGTCCACCGATCAACTTTTGCGGTGCACATCACTGCTGCAGTTAATATTCTCCCATCACAAAAAAAACAGGTGACAGAGGAGCTAAACCACAATGAATGTAAAATAATAATTGAAGTAACAACAAAATAGATTAAACATATAGATTCTGGGGGCCATAGATTAAAGATGTATTAAAAAAGAAAAGGTGGAGGTGGGGATATGAGGCATTAATGAAGTGGACATTAGAGAGGATGATCCAGTTGCGGCAGGGCAGGGGAATGTGGGTCGGCGGATCAACAGCGAGTATCACTAAATCCGATCGCACTCCCATGTTGGTGCTGTGGCAAAGTTGCCCTATCATTTACTCGCTGCCCCCATGCATTAAATCCCCCACATTGAAGGACTCGAAGGAGCACAACTGTCCAGATGTGGCGGATGGGATATACTGGGTAAATTTTAGGATACAATTCCTCTCAAAAACATCAGAATATAATTTAGATGAGAAGAAACTGTTCATAATTTAAAAATAAATAAATCAGCAAACAGTGAATCAGGAAAATAGTTCAAGATCCGTAATATATGAGACGCAATAGTTGAAATTCTTCGGGAAACATGTAGCATAACTTCTCAGAAAAATGCAAAATTTATACACGAGGATAAAATCGCAATTGTTCCCAGGCATACGACATTCTGTATGTTCTGTTCATTATTTCAAATATTTAAGGGGGGTTTATCTGACAAATATTTATTAAATGATACATTTTTATATCCATCGAAATTATTTTTCGGGGGAGAGAAGATTTACGAAGATGCCATTACCTTTTGGAGGGAGAGGAGGCAACGGGTGCAGCCGGCATAGGAGGCGTTGCGGCAGTTGGACTCGAGGTCCCTGGCGGCGGCGGTGGGGGTGGCGTTCCTCCCCTGCTGGACAGCGGAGGAGGAGATGTTGAAGGCGGCGGGGCAGCGGAGGGAGCTGAGCTGGTGGAGCCGGATCCCGCAGAAGCAGAGAACGGCGTCGCAGCTGGAGTTGGGGCGGGCGAGACGGATGTTCCGGGCGCGGAGCGAGCTCTGCAGAGAGTCCACGCACCTCTGCGAGTCATCCGGCATCATTGGGGCGATGTCCGAGTCGTCCGGCTGGTCCACCACGGGGAGGGTCAGCGCGGATCGGGCGTGCGCGGCGAAGAGCCAGGAGGCGAGGACGGGGCAGCAGCGGCTGCGGTCCAGCGGACCTGAGCAGGCCTCGGAGACCCCGCCGAAGAGCTCGTCGGAGAGGTCGAGGTGGCAGGAGATGTTAGAGGGGTTCTGAACCACGACGGGGAGTGCAGGCACTGTGGTGGTGATCCCCGAGAGGAAGCTGCCGGGGTCAAGCGCCGCTGGCTGCGACGTCGGGAAGAGGAGGAAGAGGAGGAGGAAGAAGAAGCCATATGGGGGTTCGGCCATGTCTGTGGGACTGGAGGGCTGCGGAGAGTGTGTGGTATCATGTGATAGAATATACTATTTATTTGAGGTGGTAAAAAGAGATGTATCAACTTTCCACCAGATTCTTGTTTCAGCTAAATATAAATAAATATTTTATAGTTCCCTCCTTATTAGACACAGTATTTTCTTGCCTTGAGAATCCAAATGAGAACACAACTTGAACTTCCATCTTGCCTTCCCTCCTTACAACCATCGTGTATAAACCTATTCATGATGTCGCATTTAAGACTATTTGAGTGTAAGTTTATGTGCTCAATTGGAAATGATATGATTGAAAGACAGTAAGTTGCCTCATCTAAAGCTAACGCTTGTATCTACAATCGATATATTTTCATCCTTTTCGATTTTGATACATTTGGATTCTCGGCAATTGAAATAGCAAAACTCCTCAAGAGGGTCTAAAAAATTATGCATAGTAATATTATGGTTCTCACATCTATGGATGTTGCGTTTTGAAGAATTGGATTTGTCATCTAAAATGAATTGACGACCTAGCTTATTTACCAAATCACAACAATCTCTATGTAAAATACGTCTTTGGGATAATTAAGTGTACATGCGATATAAAGCAATTGTTAGAGTAGAAGAGGAAATTTCTTACCATAATGGCAATGACTCAATAATAGTGGACGTTTATTTGTGTTCTATATGTGGGCTTGTGTAGGAAGAGAATAAAGAGGTGTTTCAAGGGCTATACATAGAGGGCACATTCGGTAGAGGGATACATGATAAGAGGTTTATCTTTCATATGTTTTCGAATGTATGGATAGTATTTAGAAGGATAATGAATGATAAGTGATAGTTGTTTGCTATTCTTTGTTCGATTGGAAAAAGTGGATAATAGATATAAGTTTGTTATGTTAGATGGATAAGTGTTACTTAATTTATTTTTATGACAGGAGATGCAAATGACAAGGGTAACGACCCTCTGCTATAGTCAAACTAGAAACTGAGGCATTTGATACAGCTGCTCTATGATATGTGATGTTCATTGTCTGAATCCTATGAGATTGTTTATTTGGATTGTGGTATCTTCACGTGAATAGCAGTTTAGATGGTTGGGAATAGGGGTGTAAACAAGCCGAACCTGAGCGAACCAACCTATGCTAGGTTCGGTTCGTTTAGCATACTTTCAGGCTCGAATTTAGTTCGGCTCGATAAAATGAAAATTGTAATCATGTTCGGTTCGGTTTAGGTAAGGTTTGTAAAGGTTCAGTTCGGCTCGGTAAAGGTTGGTTTAAGAATAAATGTTGTGCAGACGTTTCTGTTCAAAAGGAAAAATGACAGTCGTAGGGGAGGGTTTTGTAGGATTTCAGGAATAGAGCAAGGAGTGGATGCCTGGATGGGGTTTGAGAAAATAAGTGTATAACCCTTATGTTAATATAGAACGCATTTTTTCCTTACATATACATTATGTATGTATATATACTTTTATGTATATTTGTATGTGTGTATATAATCGAACTTTTAACGAACCGAACATGAGCGAACCTATGTTTTTGAGATTAGGTTCGTTTATTTAATCGAGCCCAAACTCGTGTTCATGTTCGATTCATTTATTTCCGATTCGAATCCAAATCAAACTTTTAGCGAGCCGGATTTGAGCGAATGTCAAACCTGCGAATTTTCTGACGGCTCTAGCTGGGAAGGATTTTTTATTGTTATTTCCAAAACCTAACTTTAGATGGTTGGAAATGTTGGAGAGAGTTGAAATGATAAATGTAATGTGATGTCACATTGATTATTTGTTATATTAATTTTTTATAATTATAATTTGTTTTTCATATTAATTTTTATTTGAACATTTTTTAAAAAATTATAACAAAGAAACTATGGGATCCGTATAACTAATTCTAACCAGGAATGCATTGATAGACCTAAAGTATACCAAGTTACTCTGAAGTAACCTAACAACCAAACAGATCCTGGCTATGTCGGGTACATCATCTTTGGATGCGGTTTGGCCACAGCAGACAAGCCGTTATTCCCCCCATACACAGTCCAAACTTTAATCATGCCAATTTGGATGTGTAATCTTCTTGTTACATAAATTTTGAATAATTAATTAATTAAGCTATTGGAATAACTTACTAGTCTAATTTTTAATTTCTTAGATTCGTTAGATAAATCACAAATATTTAAATAATCCTATTGAAAAATCTAAAAAATTTTTAGGTCTGTTTAAAATAATACATCAACACACGAAGGTTAAATATTTAAATCTCGCTCTCTTCTTTCTCTCTCTCTATATAGACACATGAGTAATGATGATTTAATTAAGAATGCTATTAAATTCTGTGCTAAATATGCGTATGTGTTTTTGATGAACTTCTCTATTTATATTTTAAAATATATTTGACACATTCGCAAATTTGGATTTTTATATAGAATTATTATTTCCGAACGATGATTTTTGAATTCAGCGTTTAATTGGCGTTTGGTTTGGGAATAAGGGGAATAGGGATGTAAAATAAGGAGAATAAGAGTTTATTTTCTGTTCGGTTGGAAAGATAGAAATAAGGAGAATAAGGTGGAATAAAGATAGGTAAAGGTAGACTAAAAATATGAATAATGGTGATGGAATAATGTGAATAATAAGAAATGGATGGGAATAGTTGTACTACTGAGAATCACGTCAGGTGGGAATTGACTCATCATTCCGATGCTTATTTTCCAAATGAACATGGCCTTGTTTTTTTCTATCATTCCATAGGGTATTTTTATGCTGGTGGAGTAATAGTAGTATTAGGACGAGTTATCCATGTTATCGGATGCTTGTATAGGTGGAATAAGAGAAATGCATTGAGTGGTGATTGCTACGATTATATAAGTTGGAAAAATTTTCATTTAGACCATCCACTTAATCAGATGCTATGATGTAGAATTTTAAGGCTTGATTTTATAGATTTAAGATCATGTTATAACTTTTGTGGCTTGGATTTCATGGTTTCAAGATAAGAGGCAATATCCATGTAACCTGATCTAATGCAAGTTTAAATAATAAAAAAAGGCTTACTAATTTTTTTTTGTAAAAATATGTGGCAGAGCAATTAGAGGAAATGTATATGGCATCTCAGCTCCTACAACATGTTAAGTCTGTAAGGTCTCGCAAAGCCTAATGCTATTCTTGATGATGGATCAAACTATCGAGCAGTATTTACTGCACTCTTGTTATTTGTCATTATATGTGGCCATATATTGTAAAGCTTTTGAAGGTGGTATTGGCATTGATAAGTTGTAGATATCGTTGAGAAGAAGGTCAAGTCGATAATTTGTGTTTTAGCTACATATTTTCACATGGCATTTGCTAATTTGGTAAAATGACTAACGCAATGCTTGTGCTTGCATCAGAGGCTCAAAACTTGAAGAAAATGAAATGATGGTGCATGCTATGTTATATCAATCTATTGGTAATATCTACTATACTCTTGTTCTTCATTCGAGCTGGGCATAATTTCAAGAACCACAATTCATCTATTAACATCGCCAAGGCTTAGTATCTTCTTTCAACTCTCAAATAATACGAAGATAGTTTTCGAATATATAGCTATGATCTATATACAACATATTCTTGCATTGTAAAGCATGTTTCAGCTCTCAAATAATACGAAGATAGTCTCCAGGTATGTAGCTACGACTTGTGTACAATATATTCTTGCATCACCTTTTTATATATTCGCAGTCTTTTTATTAATGTATCACCACACAGGTTAAATACATCTCACAATCTCTAGTTAGACTTCTACAAGTTGAAAATGTTACACTTTTTGATCATTTCTCGTAGTCTTCGACAAGTAGTGCTCCTTTTTAAGTTTTTTAAAATTACAATGCTCCTCTTTTTAGTTTTTTTTGAAAAGATTTTAAAATAATTAACTTTATGCTCTAGATAGTAACATTCCAATCGAGAAGTACTGTTACGAAAATCAAACTAGAAAGTTTTAAGTTATTGTATGTGCTTACAAAAGGTTAGATGATCGGTGTCTTTCCAGAGTAAGAAATTTTTCTTATTCTAAGATTTTGTTTTAGTAATTTCCGTATTCTAATATACATCCTTGGATAGTGTATATCTCTGAGTCCAAGTAGATTTTGGTGTTGTGCTCCCAAATTTAGTATGTGAGTTGTCAATGTACTTGATGATTTTATTTTTAAATATTGTCAAACCGTAGGATTTTTGAATTACTATCTTTACACTAGGATGCTGATTTTCAAACTTGCTAGGATCAAATAGTGATCACACTCATCAATCTCGTTTTAAGTAAGTATATTTGATTAGTTTTGTTCCACCATTCCATCTTGATTTCTTGTTATATTGTTAAGTATTATATACCATGTATAATGCATCTGTTTTTTTTATTTTGTGGGATGGGTGAGTTGTTTTATACCAGTCATGAGAAATGGTTCCGGTTTGCCACCTAATTTAGAGGAAGACTTTTCTACGATCAAGATGCTTATTTGCTTTAAATCGTGATAGAAAGTTAATTTTTAGCGAAATTATATCATCATTTTTTAAAGAAGCGAGGGTGAGCTCCCGAGTTGGGAGTCACCGCATAAAAAGTTTATACTTGAAAAAGACGATTACAAGAGACATTACCTGAGCTCCCAAAAGTTTAGGAGAGCCCTACAATGGGACACCACATTTTCCGAATAAAATGTCTGATTTTTAAAAACAAGCTCATTTCTAGCTAACCGTAAGGCCCACAGAACCGCAAAATGATTAGCCACATTATCCGAGGAGTTGCTTCCGACTCACTTACCGACTCCCAGAAGTTTGAGGTCCCGTTCGCAATCACCTAGGGGATATCCATTTCCCTCCATACCTTCGTCGATGCC
Source organism: Ottelia alismoides (assembly GCA_037367405.1). Lineage (NCBI taxonomy): Eukaryota > Viridiplantae > Streptophyta > Magnoliopsida > Alismatales > Hydrocharitaceae > Ottelia > Ottelia alismoides. The sequence continues at coordinate 243,143 of JAZKJV010006285.1, forward strand.
GCAAAGACGAAGAAGATATGTTCCGAAGACTCCAGTTGTGTCTCACACCTATCACAGGTTGTATCCTGAAGGCCCAAAATCCTCGCCCTCCCAACCTTGTCGCAAAGCGTGTCTCTCGTCAAGCACAAGAGGAAATACCTTTACTCTGTTCGGAATTTTGCTTGCCCAAATAATCTTCTTATCCTGACAGAAGTGTTGATCTTGAACCCCATTGTTATTCCTAATTTTCGCCATAAAATTGTTTAACTGAGAACTTTGTTCATGTCCAAACATAGTGATCTCATACTTGAGAGAATTCGATTGGGAGTTGAACTTCACCCAATAATCTGACCAGGTCATATTTTCTTCATAGAATTGCTGAAAAGTGTGGGGTAGTCTTGGGAAACATGATTCTAGAGTCCCTTCCCCTGACCAGTCATCCCTCTAAAATCTGAAGCTTCTCCCATCCCCCAGCTTAGGTGTCAACCTATTTGACACAATAGTTAGAACTTCACGAACCCCCTTTCATAGGGGTGACTCAAACTGAAAAGTCCCTGCCGCCAATTCACCTCTTACCCCGTAGAGCTTCCTCGGTAATCTTGAAACCAGGTCCAACGATGGATCCCAAATACGTAGAACCCACTTAGTCAGCAGTGCTTTGTTCATATATGCCAGGTCTCGAGATCTCAAAATTATGTCATCATACAAGTACTCGTGAACTTATGCTTTTGAAATTGCTTATATGATTTATTCTATTTGTCCTTTTTAAAATTTATAGGTTCATAATCTTTTGAATGGAGCATCTACAAGCTATTTTGGCAAATGAACATTGGGATTGTTTAAGATACATTAGAGTTTAATGCTTACCATTGATGACATGAAGTCACCCCATTCTTCAAGCTTTATACTTTTGTTTTCATTATTCCAAAAATAACATTTAGTTAATATTTGACCAACTATTATTGTTAGGTGATTTCATAAATAGTCATTCTTTGGAGATTTATGAGTGATGTCAGAATGAAACAATTCGTTGATACTTGTATACTAGTTAATATAAGGAATTATATTCGTAAAATAAAAAATTTATTTATTTATATAAAAATAAATAAATAATTTTTAGATCAATCATTATTTTTATGATAAATTATTCATCAATATCATCTTAAATAGCGATGAAAAAACATTGATATGCGTAGAAGACTCGAATAATAAGCTCCATATAGTGAAAGAAAAAAGTGTTAGCATATTCTAATGGTGACGGTTGTTATTCGATGTAAAAAAATAAATTTAAGGACGATATTTATTCATTACTATTTATACTTTCTAACGGTTAGTAATCATTGCTAAAAAATGTACAAGAGATTATATAGCAACGATTCTTATGATGAATCATGAATTCGTCACTATAGTATTTGGTGACGTTTTATCTGTCTCAATCTTAACAAAACAATCGTCATAATAGATCTCTTTTGTTGTAGTGGTTGTATCTCCTGAAATTATTTTTATCATAACGTGTGTGGCTACTTCCACGTTTGCCTGCCTCATCTTTTTACATCATCAAATTTCCTCCTCGCACGAGCTTTCCCGCTTATTCCAAAATGCTCAACACATGAATATGATACGTGGGACCTTGATACGGTGTTAGAAGAGTCGATCGTCGTATTAGCATATAATCAACGATGATCTTGTAGCTTAAAGGAACTATGAACGAGCCATCCACTAAAGTCTTAATGTAGGGCGCGCATGTCAGAAGCGGATCCTTCTTATCCTACTGCAATGTATGTGAACAAGTAGAGCGGCTCCTCTGATGTACAACAGAGTCTGCTGTACAAGCAGAGTTTTTCGATCAAGATCGAACGGTTCAAATGAAATCTAGGTTTTTGGAGTCCTTTACATGTGAACTGTTCGATCTTGATCGAGCGACTCTGCTTGTACAACTTTTGTTGCGAATCTCGGAAGCAAACACGCACAAACACGATCAAACAAGCAAGATGCAAATACAAGGATTTACAAGGTTCACCCATAAATGGGCTACGTCCTTGGGCGGCGGCGATGTGTTTCACTATATGGAGAAAAATGTAATACAGAGGGTACTGAGAAGGTACAGATATGGGATGAGAAACAGGATCAGAATGAAGATTGCAGTATCTGATGGCTTTAGGGCCCTTTTTTACTGCAACAGAAGAATACCATCTGTATTCAGCAATCCATCCTAAAGCTCTCATCCAATCAGAAGAGAGGACACGGATCAGACATGTCAGCAATCCTGGCCCAACAACTCTCAGCCAATCAGAAGACAGGACACAGATCAGACTTGTCAGCAATCCTGACCCAACAGCTCTCAACCAATCAGAAGGCAGGACACAAATCAGACATGTCAGCAATCCTGTCCCAACAGCTCTCAGCCAATCAGAAGACAAACACATATCAGACATGTCAGCAATCCTGACTCAACGGCTCTCAACCAATCAGAAGTCAGGAAACAGATCAGCCACATCAGCAGCCCAGAAAACAGAACACGGATCAGACATGTCAGCAATCCTGACGCAACAGCTCTCAGCCAATAAGAAGACAAGACACAAATCAGACTTGTCAACAATCCTGATCCAACAGCTCTCAGCCAATCAGAAGGCAGGACACAGATCAAACATGTCAGCAATCCTAGCCCAACAGCTCTCAACCAATCAGAAGACAGGACACAGATCAAACATGTCAGCAATCCTAGCCCAACAGCTCTCAGCCAATCAGAAGACAGGACACAGATCAGTCATGTAAGCAATCCTGACCCAACAGCTCTCAGCCAATCAGAAGTCAGGAAATAGATCAGCCACATCAGCAACCCAACAAGTGGTTAAGATTCAAGTCAAAATTAACAACTTCAATACATGCCATGACATTTTGCTAGATTCGATGATGTTGTTCCTAAATCCAGCAAACAATGATGACGATGCATAAGCTACGACCTAAGTCTCGTAAGTAGCAACGACGACATCCTACAACACGACAAAATGCTTATTTCCTTTATTTTGACAATGTATCAGATCATTTTTCATTACAAAACTCATGTATTAGTTGCACATTTCAGGTGCATTTGTTCGATATTTTGCATACAACGTCTCTCTATTTTTTTTCATATTTCTTTTATGCATGATAATATTCAATACATTTAATTTTTCTTCTAGTAAAATAACTATATATATATATTCTAATTCTAATGCGTTTTTCAAAACAGGTGTTCTTTCAGCGCAGTTAGTTTAATTTTGTTTTCTAATCAATTTTCGTTTGTGTTTATGTTCAGTTCAATATCAACCATAATGCCTATATATCTATATGTCTTCATCTTAATATGGGCTCAGAAAAAGTGTTGATCTATAGTTTTGTTTTCGGTCAATACTATCATATATTGTGCTGAGCATGATTCTTCTTTGTAGGTAAGGGGAGGCGAATACCAAGTTTTATTCGCCGACCATGAACATAGGGGAGCTTGGAGATACAAGAGCAGTTGTCAACATCGACATCAAATATTGTTGCGAGTAGTGAAATCAAACACCTACTGACACGAACAATCAAGCAAACACACAAACATACTGATTTACAAGGTTTGCCTGTAATTCGGCTACGTGCATCCCTAAGTGGTGGTGGATTGGTTACACTGTTTGCGGAGAAGATGAAAAATACATAGGATACAAAAAACCCTATCCTAGGGAGTTTATATAACACCGCCGGTACAAATGACACCCCATTTGGTAGAGTATGATGCAATTGAGGGGAGGGGGTATACAAGACGGTTCATCAACTGGTCCAGTAAAACATATGATTAGGATTAAAAACATATCAACAAATCTCTCAAGCGAAGCTAAGGTGCCATTACTTGGAAGAAGACACACTATCATTAGGTGAACACGTGGCTTCTTCATTAGACGATAGAGATGTGGCAGATGGAGACGAGAGGAGTAAACATTGATTTACATTCTTGTGGTATAGATGGAGGAGATAGTAAGGGCGAGCGTACGGAGGAGAAGGTCATCCAATGGTAGTCGCTCTTGGGAGACCACTGCGAGAAAACTATACCAAGTAGAAGAGGCACACAATGCTAGTTATTTGTATCTTTCACACACACGCACGTATGTATGTATTAGAGAATTACAGCGTAATATAACTATAAATATATTTGAATCCACAGGCAAGGTTGGATCATCACTTACAATTAAATGATGAATATTTTATGACTAAAAGAAATACATAAAATGAGTTAGAATAACAATCAACTATTCCTTTGCAACATATTCTCTACTAACCATTTAATTTCTTAGGTCCCATTCTTTTACAGAATAGTGGGCAATCTTGCGAAGTTCATATACAAGATGCAAAGTGCATATAAAAATCCGTGAGTATTGTTACAAATTATAAATCCAAACACCAATTCTTAATCAAATAATCCAATATACTAATAAACATATCAAACACAACTATCACCTATACTACCTCCTCGCTTACCCTCTCTTTAGAAGATTTTTAAAAAAATATGAGATAACTGCAACTTATCCCAATTATATCTCAAGATTTTGTTCTACTAACTGAACTCATTTTGATGAGTACACCATCAATTGTTACTTATCCTAATGCAACTAAAGCTTATTCGCTGCAGCTCAGTCTCTGTTCCAAGGAACAAGTGAGGTATATATCACTCATTTTTAATTGATTGTCTCGAGGGATAAGAAATAAATAAGTAAAATAGACAGATTGAGCAGGAGATGGTGTACCACCTTATTCCGAATTTACTTGCTATGAGATTAAATCTTCTTGATCTGGAATAAAAGAGCATTGATCCTCATATAATTAATAACCAAATAAATCCTTGGTTACACCAACGATGAGATCAACATCATATAGAGGTCTGTTTAATTATAAATTTAAGGAATTTTTAGCCAGCAGATCTTATAATATTTGTCAATTACATCTACAACCTTTGAAACATCCTAATTCCTCTCTCGACCTCGTAAACTTGCTAATTCTTATCCCACATACCTCATGGTTAACCCACATCCATTTATCCGTCAAAACTGGCATGATTCCGTTACATTCTTTTATATCAGGGATTTTTACACCCATACACCCGCCTGCAGCGTCGTCCCGAGCAGTGCTCCTCCTGGAAGGGCCCCCCCCCTCCGTCGAGCCCGACCGATAAGGAGACCTGCACTCAGCTGCTCCCCCAACCACGTCGCTGGAGTCCCCCCCCTGCTCGATGCCCCGTCGGGCCTCCCCTGACTCGAAGATTTCCCCGCTGCGGACCTCCCCTCGAAGCCCCCCCTGCCGCTCGAATCCCCCGCCCACTGCCTCCCCCCTCCCCCCTGCACTCGCTCGAAGGCCCCCTCCCTCCCGGCCCGTTGCCCGCGCTCGAAGCAACCCCTCCCCTCCCGCGCGCAGACCTCCCTTTGAAGCCCCCCCCTACCCCCACCCGGCCCGCCTGCCCACTGGCTTCTCCTCCCCCCACCCTCCTCGCACTCGCTCGAAGCCCTCCTCCCTCCACCCGGCCCGTCGTCTCCCCCGCGCTCGAAGCAACCCCCCCCCCCCCACCCCAACCCCCCAGGGGCCCCACCGCCTCTCCTGCTAGCACACACCCCACCCCCACTGTCGTGGGCTTTCCCCTGCTCGAAGCTCCCCCCTCCTCGGACCGCCTCCTCTGTGCGGGCCTCTCTTGCCCAAAGCACCCCCCTACCAGGCCGCCTCCCCTGCGCGAGCCTCCCCTATTCGAAGCCCACCGTTCCGTCGCCTCCCCTGCTCCAATCCCACCACCCCAGTCGCCTCTCCTACTCGAAGGCTCTCCCCTCCCGCTTCAGCGCCATCGTCGATCCTCGTCAACCTGTTTTTTTCTTCTTTTGGTTAATTCTAGCTGTCCGATCACGGATTGGTTAGATTAACTCGTTTTTAACTCAAGAAGTTAACTCTGGATATGTCAATTTAACGGTAGGGTTCATATGGTAAGACGGAACAAGTTTATTGGATCAAGGAAGGAATTATGATGTTTCAAAGTTCTACCGGGTAAAAATCCGTAATTTTAAACAGGAGAAAAATGTCCCTCGCCCAGGTAGCAACATGCATCTCTCCATCATGGATATCTATGGTTTCCTTTAAAAAAAATCAAACATGGGCGAAGCTATATAGGATAGGAGGGGAATATCGTGGAGATGGAAGGAAGGGATAGGAGATCTGATCATAATTGTTGGGATTGATATGATGGTAAGAAGAACGTACCCAACATGATATGATACGTAGGACGCCATGGAAGGGTTGTTGGTTTTCCTCTGCTACGTGACAAACCCTAACAGCTCGTAGACTGATGTGCAGTCCTCAGGTATTCTCTCTGAGATTGCACCCACCACCACCACCATGTGACCAATCTGTACCATCTCTCTCCCTCTCTCTTGCTGCTGCCAAAGCCTGTCAGAAGAGGCCATTGGGGGCAGAGAGAGAGAGAGAGAGAGAGAGAGAGAGAGCGGGGGTCGTGGAGGAAGAGGCGTGGGCCACGAGCATATGTCTCTGTCTATTGGAACCTGTGTTCCATTGGAGGTTATGTGTTGTACGTAACTTTGTCTCTTCCTCTGTCCATCGCCTACCCATTTGGATCATCGTCTTCGTCTCCCTCTACTGCTTAATGATACCTCTGGTCGGTTCTCCATGGAAGAATATGCTCGTTTAGTTTTTGTAATTTTATCTTAACTAGAGAGCTAAGAAGATGGAGATGTTCTTCCTCTGTTTGTTGATGACATATCTTCCTCTGTCCTTTATGATTCCTCTTCCACCACGTATCCAATGAATGATGTTCTTTCTCTCTTGTTTGTTACCTTTTGCTTATGACAAAATGGGAAGAATTGGAAAATATTTTTTGAGAAATTACACGTGTTTACTGGGTAATCCAGGAAAGCTTCTTTTTATTGTTGTAGGCTTAAATGTGTTGCAATATGAAAAGAAGCAACTTCATGTTTTTTTCTAGCTTGTGAGAAGATAAGCTAAAGGACAATTACTCTATCTTTATAGTCCTTCCATGTATCTGGACCATTAGATTCTATTCATCACACACTGATTAATTGGAGGAAGAGAGATAACAAAAATCTCATGGTCCAAATTCACTGCTCCTATGCTCTCAAGATGCCTTTGGTACGCGGGTTAAGATGTGTTAAACTGATAGATGGTAACCCGCATTTTTGTATTTTGGTATTTAGATGATTAAACTGGAGGTGAGCTTGTTATATGTTTGTTGTGATACGATTGTATTGAAGTTTGGAAAAAAATGTAGTTATTGTGCTTGATTGTATGGAAATTTGGAAAATGTGAGTAGAAGTTGAATAGTTTATAATTTTTTGATGGTATAATATATTATTTTTTGATGGAATAGATGAAAGAGAATTAATTTATTTAATGTATTAAAAAAAGAGAAAATACAGGGCCCACATTACAGAGAGAAAGAGTGGGTTAAGGGGGTAAACCCCTCTAAACCCGAACGACACATCATAGCTTCTGGCTCTCACAGGTTCAACCATCTGTTTTGTATAGAGAGGGAGAGAGAGCTAAATATGTGAGAGTCAAAAACTGTGAGAGCATCGAGAGGTTCGATCGGAAACAGACCCCATCAGTAGAACACAATCCTTGGGACGACCATCATGATTATCTGATGTAGTATACGAAAATTATGAACCAACTGAATCTAACTTTAAAGTAAATGTTATTATTATAACTAGAGACAAGGCATTCCACATAAATAAAAGGATGTTCAGAGATAATTTCAACTCCAACAAAAATAAAGAAAAGGTAGAATGGTTGTTTAATACGTTTAATAAAGAAGAAAGAGAAGAAATTAGAACCATTTGGTTTGGACAAATGGAAAGATTAACAAATAATATAACATTTTTTGAATTGTACGAAGATCATAGAATAACTAAACTATACAAATATAAACCTACAAACCATAGAAGTATAGAAAATATGCTTAAGTTAACGGAAACTAAGAAAATACAAAAATCAACTCCAATCATACCGACAATAAATTTATAAAAGAAACTAAATCTGAAGGAGAAGGGAGCACTAATTATGGTAAAAAAGGAAGAATCAAATGAAGATTTAGTAACAGAAATAGCAGAGAGGCTTACCACTTTCGCTTAATAAGAAGGTCAACACAATTACACAAAAAAAATGAAGACTCTGAAGACGAATTAAACTCTGAGAGCAAATCCAGCTTGAAAGTGAATCAATTCCTAAAGAAGAGGAAGAGGATGATTTCCCAGAAATAAGAGCCATAACGTCCAATAAGAAAAAACAACAATATAACTACAAACTAAGAAAAAATATTACAGAAGACCTACGCCAGTAGATATCCAGCTAAAACAATATTTAGAAAACATAGCCGATACATATGATGGAACATCTTTAGTAGAATGGAATATAGATGGGCTTAGCGAATATCAAATACTGAACATGATTCATGAAATATTGCAATATCAATATTCATGATTTTTGGAACATGATTCATGATTCATGTTCCATCATAAGAAAAGGTAGATGAAATCTAAGAGTTGAGAAAGATGATTCATGAAATAGAACTAGAGAGTCAAAAGAATAAGAAGAATGTTTTTACTTAGACAGTGCTGACAATGAAGGTGACTTGGTAAACACCATATCACCCCAAGATAGGTTTATTTTGGAAATGTTAGATAATATTATTATCCTATTGAAAGGAAAAAATAAGACAAAAATATTTAAAGTCGAACCAATAAGCCGAGAAGGGAAAAAGATAAAGAAAGACGACATCTCTTTTGCCACCATAATGAAGAGACTTGAAGAAGAAAGGCATACCCAAAACCAACGACTCTAGAGAAATTAAGGAGAGAATAAAATGAAACAAAAAGATTATTAAAACTGTTACAAAAAAGATTTTTATTAGTTGTGCCCCTATGAAATATTGCAATATCAATTATACCCCTCCTTTTTTGGGAATATCACTTGTGGCCCCGACTTCTTATTGTTCTATCACTTGTACCTCTCCATTACTTTAACCGTTAATAAGTTGAACTTAACCATGGTTTAATCAAACCATGTTGTAGTTAAAAGGGCATATCTGTAAGAAAATCCCCTACCTCCCTATCTCTCTTCATCCCTCCTCCTTACCCTTCTACCCTTCCTCCTCTTCTGACCACTTTCTCCTACAACCCCTTCTCCTCCGACATTCCCCCTCCAGGGTGGCGATCATGCTGGATTTGTCATTGCCGGGAGGGTCATAGAGGAGGTAGCCGCGCTTCTAGGCATGTCTGGTTCTGTAAAATCCACGAAGTCACAGAGATCGGCCATGATGTCGGCCTTGTGACGGGTGTCCATGGTCAACGTGTCGAAGGTAGAGGGGTGCTTGAAGGGGATGGACTCCCAGGGCTTCCACCACATCGAGCTAGCCGCCACAGGCATTGGTGTAGAGGAGACAGTCCTAGTTACGACCACAAAGGATGGCAACCTCGTCCATGATGTGGTCGAGGTACAGATGCAGCACGAGGAGCTTGTCTCGCTTGCAGAGGCTGAGGGTGAAGCCGTGTTTTCTTGTTAGGGACGGTGCACTAGGAGGAGGAAAAGCAGAAGGTGGGAGGAGCTGGGGGCAGACGAGGGGTGACGAGGAGCTGGGGGTAGTCGGGGGCCGAGGAGGAGGGGGTAGGTAGGAGGAGCTGAGGGTGGACGAGGGGTGCCGAGGAGGAGCAGAGGTATGGGGAGGAGCCGGTGGCGGACATGGCCGAGAAGGAGTGGGGCGGAGAGGCAAGCGTGGGGGTGGAGAATCGAGGGCCGAGGGGAGGAGGCCAAGAGGTGGAAGAGAAGGGGAAGGAAGAGGATGGTGGAGGAGAATGAGGAAGAAGAAGGGGCTGGAAATTTAAATCTATTTTCTAAAACTAATTCTCATTGTATCCACAAAATTAACGCCCGTTTACATTAGAGATGGACGACAACTACCCCGAGGGTACAAGTGATAGAACAACAATAAGTCAGGATTACAGATGATATTCCCAAAAAGGGAGGGGTATAAATGAAATTGCAATATCTTAGAGGGGCACAACTGATAAAAATCCTAAAAAGAAGGATAGAAGTCCTAGAAATGTTCCTGGAACCATAGAAGAATAAGATAATGATGATGTATCACCGTATTTTGAAGGATAAGCTTCAGGACCAAAGAATGAAGAATTCGTAATTTAGTAACAAGAATAAAGAAGCGAAGGTGGATGTGTAATGTGTCATTGAAAATAGGCTATAATTCACTATTCAAACAAAGTCGCCTTAATCCACTCAGGAGCAGATGTTAATTGTGCAAAAGAAGGACTAATCCCAACAAACTACTTTGATTAAACATCTCATGTCATCAGCTTTGCATCAGGTCTCAACCTAGAAATCAGATACAAACCCTCTAATACGAATATTTGCATCCAAGGAGTTTGTATAAAAAGATCATATGTGTTAGTTAAAGGGTTAAATGAGGAAATAATATGGGAAACTATGTTCCTAAACAAGATAAGACCATTCATTGTAGAAGATGATGGGATCAAATGAACAATCAAAGGAAAAGAGATATTCCTCAAATTAGTAAAAAGGAAAGAGTTGACGCTCTTAGAAAATATGAAGGCTGCTACAGAATACAAAACTCGATTTTTAAATAAACTCGTTGATGAAATACAACTGGAAAATATAGAAAAATAATATATTCAAAAGAATCAAATGACAAAATTATAAATTTTGAGAAAAAAATAATCGAACGTGTTTGTTCAGAAATACAAACAACATTTTGGTATAATAAAAGGCATGAAGTAAGTTTACCATATATTTTCCGAATTAAATATCCAGACTAAAGCACGACCTATACAAATGAATCAAAGGCTATTAGAATATGTAAAAATGAAATTGATCAATTAGAAAATAGATGTCTAATAAGAAAAAACTCATCTCCCTGGTGTTGTGCAACCTTTTATGTTGAAAATGTTGTTGAGATAGAGAGAGGGGCAACACGATTAGTGATTAATTATAAACCATTAAATAAGGTCGTACAATGGATTAGATATCCAATATCAAAAAGACAAGATCTTATCAAAAGAATCTATGAGGCAAAAGTATTTTCTAAATTCGACATGAACTCTAGATTTTGGCAATTACAAATTAAAGAAGAAGACAAATATAAAACAATATTTACCAATCCATTTGGACACTATGAATGGAATGTCATGCCATTCGGATTAAAAAATAATCCATCTGAATTCAAAAAAATTATGAATGAAATATTCAATAACTACTATGCTTTTAGTATTGTATATATAGATGATGTCTTAATATATTCAAACAACTACGATCAACATTGAAGCACTTAACACATTCATCTGGGTAGTCCAAAAAAATGGATCAGTAGTCTTTGCGACAAAAATGAAACTATTTCAAACACATGTATAATTTATAGGATACATGATTGACAAAGGAACAATCACATCCATTGAACGAGTAATAAAGTTCATCTTCAAATTTCCTAACGAAATAAAAGAAAAAAAACAACTTCAAAGGTTTTTACATTGCCCAAATTATGTTTCGAAATTCTATAAAACAAAAAATGCAGAATCGTGGACAAACAACCATACATACATTGTCGAAAGAATAAAAGAGTCACTAGTAGAAGTCATACAACAAGCCGCAGTAGAATACCGTCGCTAAATGGTCAATTACCGTGGCTGCAACTCATAAGTCACGATAAAGATAGCGTGGCTTAAACCTCCATGGCCAAAGCATTAGCGTGGCTAAATCACCAAGGCATACGCCACGGTTAAATACAATGACTTAAAACCATAAGCCACAATGATTTACCATGGCGAAAACCTATAAGCCACATCACACTATTGTGGCCTAAAATATTAAGCTACGGTAATTTAGTGTGGCCTAAAACTATATTTCACGGAAACCTTCCCATTGTCTAAATGCAGTTGCAACGTTAAGTTACCATAGCATAAATAATAAGCCACGATACTTTACCATGGCCTATATCTATTTATCATAGTAAATTACCATGGCCAAGACTTTATGCGACAATACACAACTGTGGTAAAAAACTTTGACCACGATGAATTTTCATGACAAAAAGTAGAGAGAACTAAAAAAATAGAATTCATAGATTTATCAGCCTTCTCTTTCAATGCTCAATATTCTTTCATTTAAACATTAGATATAAACACGATTGTTCAATATTCATATTGAAAACACACATTAATATGCAAATACCAACAACAACATAAAAATAAACTACATCCATGATGACAAACACCAATATGTTGATCTTCAATGTAAAATTTAATTAAAATTAAATACCATCATTCAATCAACATCAAAATAGTTAACTAAAATGTTATAACTAAAAACCAAACATGCTATAAGTAAAAAACAATCCCTAAAAAAGTGAACACTACTCATCTGATGCAAAGTCATCAAACTCAATATCATTATCTTCCATATTATTATCTTCCATATTGTCCATTCCAACTCTACCACTCCTTCCATCAGATGAAGAAAACTCTCTTTGTGATCGACTTATTGCTTCAGATGAGGAGGTTCCACGTTGTGCTCGACTCAATCTCTCCGATGCTAGTGCCAATTGTGCCATAGTTTGTGACTACATCCCTATTGCTTTTGTCTGCTCTGCCATCATGGCCTCCAAATTCTTCACTCGATCATGTAACTCACGATCAAATTGGCCTCCGCGTCCATAAAACATGGAGGGGTTAACACCTCCACCAATTCCTCTCATCCATCCTGGATGTTCAGGTCTGGTTGCTTCAAGATAAGTTGCATATGCAGAGATTCCAAGAGATCCATCCGGAGAATGTTGAAGAATTGTCATATGATCCTGAAAATTTGACAATAGAAGAATTTCAATGTAGTTTTGAACAAATATAAGAATTTCAAATAAAGTTTTTATTTAATTAAAAGAATAACTCACATGTTGCTTCTTAAGCTCTTTATCAATCCATACCCTAGATTCATCTTTTCCTTCTCTAGTCTTGGAGTATAAGAAAAGATTGCATCGATTGGAATCTATCCCATTCTTCTCCTGAAATTAATGGTACTTACACACATATAGGATAAGAATTAATTATTATTTAGATCTAAAAATTATTCAAATACTACCAAGTCATGTCCTAATTGCCGCATGCTTTTTCATCCCATACGATGAGAAGCTTCCTCTAATTTCGCTCGATTATTCTTATTCTTAAGTCGCATGGCCTAAAAAAATTCAAAAATTTACAATACATGCAAATGAAATATATAAATGTTACATTGATAATGATTTATAAAATAAAATTAGTATATCTTTATACCTTATATTCTCTGGACATCCAATAATCAATCAATGTCCTCCATTGCTCTGTCGTTATACCTTCAGGTACATTCTCAAGTAACTGTGACATCGGAATTTCCTCATTCAAGTGTTGCAAACATAGATAGTAAAAGTTATTCATAACTCTAAATTGCATTAAATGACAAACATATAATATTTAAAGCAATTATTTTTTTACATCTCTCTTGATCCTGAATCTCCAGTTACGGTGTAACTCTATTGCATGAGAAAGAATTAATCTTTCCAAGTCAACATGATTCTCCCATGAAAATGATTCCTATAAAAAAATCATAAATAAAAGTTCAAACAAAACTATTTTTCAATATTACCATATCTTTTGCAAGAAACTCACTCTTAATCTTTTTAAAAGCAAATTACGCATCTCTTGTGTAACATCTTTTCGAAAATCTCGAATAGTTATTGGGATGATGCTGCATGTCAATATCCCTAATTGACTCTGAAAAACATCGCTGTTAATGCCAATAGCATATCCATCAACAACGTCGACAAAAAAAGACTCCCCCGGTCGAAGACGACCAAGAGCTGCTCCTCGAACTCGTGTTCTCCTAGACTTTTGTGCACTTGAAGCCCCTATATCATCCTCAATGCAATTAATAGAAGAAGGTGAGGGTATTGAAGGTGGAGTAGGTGAACGCTCCACCTCTAATGTATTATGATGTTGTACTCTATGCTTGATATATGGGTGACAAGCCATCTACATTAAAACAATTAAAAATTAGCAGATATATTGATAAAACTAATGAAAGAAGTAAAATATGTATATGAGACATTTTTTCAAAAAACTTACCATTCATTCAAATAATTCTTCTTGATTTGCTTCATTTTCATTATTAGAATCATTTGTGTCCTTCTCTTGAACATTATAATAAGCTCTTGGTATTGTTCTTATTGGGATTATCCATCCAGATCTTCTTATATCATCAACAAAATATACTTGTTCAACTTGACTTGTAAGGGTAAAAGGTTCTTCTGTCCCGAATCTGCGATTTCTATTTATGTTGACATAACTATCTTTATTTTTTTATAAAACCTCTATCCTTATTGAATACATCAAACTACGCGCATTTGAAAACGACGACTTGCTTCTCATGTATGAAATTAATGTTAATGATTTCAATTATTTCTCCATAGTAACCATCCAAGCCAGATTCAAGTTCAAATTTTACAATCATACCACACATCTGTGTTCTTTTAGATGAATCGAAAGATTTTATTCGAAATCTATACCCATTCACAAAATAGCTAGTATATGTATGCACATAAGAAAATGGTCTTTCCTGTAAAATTTCTAAATCAGGGCTCCATAGATCATCTTGACATTCCTTGAGATGCTTAACTTTAGCTCTAAACCAGTATAGATTTTTTTTGCACGAATAGAGTTTTGCCATTCAATATTCGGAAATAAACCATCAAACTCTTTGAAAAATATATCCAATTGGTCAATTTGCATTAATATATAATATTGAGCTAAATACATCTCATCTTCATCTAATAACTTTCGAGTAGTTCCACTTGTTAGTTTTCCACAATCCGAAAGAATGGATAAAATTCCATCAGCTACAGTAACATTTTCGTCATTATCTGTATTTTTTTCAAAAACACTAAATGTGTTACTTTCATCATCAAGATACACTGACGAGAAGTTGACACATTATTAAAATAGATAACCTTCTACTATAAACACTTATGGATGTGCCATATTAAACACATGATCTTTTAGCCTTTTAAGAAATCTCTCAACAGGGTACATCCATCGGTATTGTACTGATCCAGCAATCTTGGTTTCATTAACTAAGTGGATTATTAGGTGAACCATCACATGAAAAAATGATGGTGGAAAAATTTGTTCCAACTTGCATAATGTCTCTACGGTATCGGTCTCCCACCTTGCCAAAATAGTCCGATCAAGAACTTTAGAACAAATATTTCTGAAGTAAGAACTCAACTCCTTCAATGGCTCCAATACATTATCTGGAAGATTTCCACGTAAAGTCAACGACATAAATACTTGCGTAAAGACATGACTATCATGGCTCTTAAGCTTGAGAATTTTCTCTCTGCCATGTTAACACATCTTGATAAATTCGATGAATAACCATCAAAGACCCGAATTGATTTCATAAACTCTAAAATAGTTTCACGTTTCGCAGTTGATAATGTGTAACATGCATCTGATAGTTCAAATCTATTCTCGCCGACCTCAAAAGGTGGTAAGTCACTTCGAATATGCAATTGTCGAAAATCTTGTCTACTTTTAAGTATATCTTTTGATGTTCCCGATAAGTTTATAATGCATAAAATATTATCCATGATAATTTTTTCGTTGCGCATCGCATTTAAATTATGTCTAATCTGTAAATATTTCAAATATGGTAATTCTTGAAAGAATATACTTTTTTTCTCCAACCACCGGTTCCTGATTGTTTAAAACGACGACCAAGCAGAGTATCTTGCAAACAATTTTGTTGACGCCACATTTCTGTTCCATTGTAACGAATGCTATTCAAGTCCAAACACTCTCCAGCTGAACTCCCATCAAATTTCTTGTTAAAACGACGATCCCTCCATTTGTGATTTCAGGAAGAAATCGACGATGACCCATGTAACATTGTTTTGATCTTTCACTTAGTCGCAAACCGTGTGTTTGATCCATATAGACAGGACATGCAGTATATCCTTTCGTACTCCACCCTGACAAATTTGCATCTGCGGGAAAATCATTAATGGTCCATAAAATCGCTGCTCGCATAAAAAAAGTTTTTCCTTCATTTGCATCATATGTTTCTACTCCATTGTCCCATAACACCTTAAACTCTTCAATTAATGGTTGCAAATATACATCAAGTGCATTACCGGGACCTTTACTACCCGGTATTAGTAATGACATCATTGTAAATGATGATTCATACACATCCATGGTAGTAAATTGTATGTAAATAGAACAACTGGTCATATAGAGTAACTATTACTCATATTACCAAACGGATTGAACCCATTACTTGCAATACCAAGCCTAATATTACGCTTGTCACTTGCAAAATTTGAATGAATTAAATCAAATCTTATCCATTCTTCAATATTAGATGGATGACGCATGACTCCACTACAGTCATCTTTTCTTATATTCTCATGCCATGACATCTATTTTCCTAACTTTGGTGATTGATAGAGGTGTTGTACCCTAGGAATCAAAGGAAAGTATCGCAAGATCTTTGCATATTTTTTCTTCTTCTTGCATTATCTTTATATCTAGAACTGTTACACTTCAAACAATATTCAAGTCCACTATTCTTTTGCCAAATAATACACAGTCATTTGGACATGCATCGATCCTCACATAATTCATTCCTTGTATGTGAAGGCATTTTTTAGCTTCATACAACTTCGTGGATAATTTGTCGGTTGCTCTAATACCTCACCAAAAAATTCAAATATATCAGACATCGATGCAGTTGTAGCTCGATGTTCGACTTTTAACTTAAATAGTTTTAAAATAAATTTGAATCGAGACATCTTCAATCCATCAGCGATAGGTTCTTTAGCTGATGCAAGAGCCTTATAAAACTTATCGAAGTCTTTGATATCCTCTTCAGCATTAGTAGAGCTATTAGATGACCTCCTAAATCATGCAACATGTCAACAACGTCTTCACATGATTTTTCGACTTCTAAAATATTTGGTGTTGCTTGTTGTCCTTCCTCTTCTCTATCTAAATTCCATATAACGTATCTCTGCCACCACCCATTCAAGATAATATGCTCATATACCTCTTTCCGTCCATATTTTTTAGTATTCATTCTTTTTCGACAAGGATAATAAATCCAGTCCATGTTAGATCCATATCTGTAAGCTTCTCTATCAGCATGAAATGCCCATTTTATAAAACTATGTGCTCCTATATCATATGCTTGAATATTTGACATGCGTTTGCTCAACCACATCTTATCAATCTACATAAAGTGTAACAATCAATTGATTATTTGCAACTATATGTGTATGAGGACTAAGCATATCTATATATGTCTCAAAAACACTGGAAGTGAATGCAATCACATAAATAATCAAATGAATTATATAGGTCTTTCCATCAGAACAAAGTCATATTATTATGTAGGATTAGAAACTATCAACTAGAATGGGAAGAAGAAATCCCATGAGATCTAGATACATACACATACATGTCAAAGTTGGCCATACATATTATTGTAGATGATACATGCATAAGAGTCATGATCTAATGAGTTGAACCATGTCATATTGATGGTAGCTGTATTTGTTTAACTACAACGTGCAATGTGGATTTTGGGAGAAAATAATGAATGAAATCAAGATCTATAACAACATTCAACTTCTCTAAATTATATGACTTTCAAATGTGCTTGACCATAAGTATTTATCTAACAACTCTCATTTTAAAAAGATGAAATGTTGCTAATATATCAGAGATATATCAAATATCTAGTGACGCACCCCGAACAGATCTCCCTCTTTTATAGCTTCCTCCAGGATTCAGAATGACAATACTTTCAATAATACCCAAATTTCATCATACACGTGAATGTGTGTCAAATTCTACAATGACATGAATATTCTATTTTTTAATGGAGCCTTATTATTTCAGCCATGTTATTTTATAAATTAGATGTTCTTTTTTATTTCTCTTGTGGATATATGAGAATAAAGAACTTGTACAGTTCTCAAGCAGTCCACGTTACATGTATGTAACATTTTCCCCATTTGAAAACTTTAGTTTATTTTCAAATAAAGTGTCAATCTTTAAAAGTGAACTTACAGAAAACACTAGAAAATATGAATCTATTTTCTAAGAGGCATTTTAATACCTTTTGATATGTAAGGTATGATCATTACCTTTCATCCAGGTGTGTAGGTATTCAAGCTTGCTTTTCTTTTATTTGTGTTGTTATGGGAATTATATACATTGTTTATGCAAATAACTAACCTAACCGTAATTCTTATATTGATCATAACATCTATTTTTGTTCTTATGAAAACATTGATTACAATATGATCCAAGAACTATTCTAGAAAATGGTTTACCTCTAAGTTCTAGCATATTTCATTATACATATATTTATAGAGTTTGTTTCATATTCTTTGTCCTTCTAACATTCATAAAACAAATTATAAAGTTTCTATGATTTGCTAATTAATAAATAACTCCAATCTATTTCTATTATCTTTATATACTTTATTCACTAGTTCCTAGATAAAATAACCAGACATCACCAATCATTGTTTAATATCCAGATTTTGATATGGTCTGAACTGGTGGTCCATGATAGAGATTTATATATTACATGATGATTATAATGCCATCACTTAAATACATAATACATGAAAATTTTGTCCAATGGAGTATTACCCTAATTTCTACTTCAAGGAATAACGGGTCTATACATCACTACCATTAAAAAAAGAACCGATTGCGAAATATAATCAGATGGATGTAAAATTTTCTTAACATCTATAATTTCCACTTGATAGAATAATGTGTACCATGAAAAAAGGAAAGCAGATGAAACACAAGTAGTCGAGAAGAAATCAGAAGCAGGCTCCTCTTGCAAGTTGATGAACATGCACGCACATGGAGAAGAAATGCAGATCAGGCTTCGACTGGGGACTACAGAGATGAAGGGGAGGGAAGCGTTGGTTGGGTCGGAGGAAAGGGAAGATGACAGTGACAAAAAGGGATGGGCTAGGGATTTGGGGGATTATATAATGAGTTGTTTAATTAAGGGAAGTTGGGGGATTTTCTTTAGGATTTGGGAGGGAATTGTTGGAATTGGAGGGAATCGAAAGATTTTGAATTTCGGAGAGATGAATTTGGTAATCGATGGAGGGATTAATTTGGGATTATGTTAGTTGTTTATATAGGTAAGGACAATGATCTATTTAGAATTTGGGAGGGAAGGGTTGGATTCCGGAGGGAATTAGGGGATTTGGTCATAGTTTTATTATTCGTGGCTAAAAATTATTAGCCATAATAAATAAATGTAGCTTAAACTTGTTAGCCACGGTAGTTTACTATCATTTGAAATTATTGGCTATGGTTTTGTTCGTAGGTTAATGTTATTGGTCACAGAAAGTAGTAATGCTATTGTGTTTTAGCGACAATAATTTACTATATCTTAAACTTGTTTCTCATGATAACTTTAACCGTAGCTTATTAGCATGGCTAAAGTACCATTTTTAGTAGTAAGTAAAGACACCCTCAAGCCTAAATATTTCTAGCCCACGCACCTATAAGATCGTAGAAACAAATGCATCAAGTTTTGGCTATTGAGGAATTCTGAAACAAAAGGACGGAAACATGGAAGAAGTGGTAAAATTTACTTTAGGAGCTTGGAGTGAAACAAGAAAAAATACTCTACCATAAAAAAGGAGATACTAACAATAGTTCTTGTGAAATCAAAATTTCAAGGAGAATTACTTAACAATAAATTTACCCTAAGAGTTAACTGCAAATCTGCCAAATATGCATTAGAAAAGGATGTAAAAAACCTTACATCTAAAAAAATCTTTGCCAGATGGCAAACAATATTAGTAATATATGACTTTAATATAGAATACATCAAAGAAGAAAATAATTATTTCCCTAACTTTCTCTCTTGAGAATTCTTGTAGGGAAAAGATGATGATTGCTAGCTGCAGTAATAAAAGTTTTGAAAATTAACTGGAGAAAATAAAGTTAATCCGTACATTCAGAAGAAATATTACGATGTGGTCAAAATAATAGAAAAATTGAAGTAAGACCAATGATCTCCCTAGAAAAGATTTTATATCACTATCTCCCTCAACAACATCAACATATTATGATCTCGGTGGGAAAAATCATACATTTTATGAATGAATTATCATAGAAAGTTAGAGTGCTATTATAAATCACCAGTACAAATCATACCGAAAGGATTTCATATCCTATTCTCAAATGAAGAACAAAAGAATTATCCCGATGAATGAATGATGTACTGAAGAAAATCCTTATGTCGCTGGAAAATTAATAGGAAGAGGAAGCTTCCTAATTGCATATAACTATTGGGATTATAGACAAACATGAAAGATGTTTTATTCGTCCAAAGTAAATTCATAACACATATCTGGTTCTTAAGGTTACAACTACAAACAGAGCCTATGATCTGTTTATGCATAATTTTTAATATTACTTTGGAACCTCTCGAGAAATTCTCTCTTTGGAGCTACAAAAATTTGTTCCAATGTGAATAAATGAAGCACAGGGAGATCAGATAATATTAAAAGCATATGCAACTTATGGAATTCTTTGGATAATGCAATGGTCATGAAAGGCCCATAAAGAACAGTAGCCACTGATGGCCCGAAAATCGACGCGACTAAGGTGGAAGATAAATCACAATGTCGTTGTCCTTAATCGATCAATTCGGTCAACGGAAAAATTTGTAAACCACTCAGAAAATCAAGAAATTCAATGTAAGGGGTCTTTCGCTATTCTTTTTTACCTGGTATAGCGACCAGGGTCGAACACAAGGAGCACGATTTAAAAACTAAGTAGTCAAATTTCAGAAAATGATTTTTTTAGTGGTTTTTGACTTTTAGATTTTTTTATGTGCAATTTACCCTACGTAAATAAAACGCATAAAATATTTACAGGACTGAAAGTGAAAACATAAACTACGAGGGGGCCTAAGGTAAATTACCCCTTTATTACGATCCAAGGGCGGAGTGTGCGCCACGTGTAGATCCGACGGTGGAGAGGCGGAGGCGCCTCACTCCTGCAACCCTTGGCGTGATCGGATGGCTCAGACGAAGACACGTGGAGGATCTGACGGTGTCGGCTCAGCTGCGCCTCATCTCGAGATCAAATGGTCCGGATCACTCCTCCTTTGATCGTGCGATGCCTGACGCTCCTGGAACGGATGGCTAGGATTGAAACTGGAGCTGGAGGGCGATCGAACGGTGCCTGAAGGTTGAGGAAGAACAGGTGGCCGGCGAAGTTCGCCGGCCCAGTACGTGCGCTCCTGACCTCCCCTGCTGCGCCTGAAGATCGGAGAAGGTTCGCGAGGGAGTCCCGCAGCTGGTGGTGGTCTCCGATGACCCAACCGAGCCCGGGAGGGGCTCCGGCGAGGTCGACGGCGATAAGCTCCTGGCCTGGATATGAGGGGGCCTCAGATGGCCTCCTCTTGACCTGCAAAATAGCTCAAGAGCTTCGCGGGTCGAGGGCAAAGTGCCTCGACCCGGTTAGGTGGGGTGAAGGTGAACGGTGCGTCGGGGTGAGCGAGCTCCGGCGAGCGGAGGACGGTGGAGCTCGATTCCCAGATCCTGTGCGATCTGGGTTGGGCGAAGGGGTGAAGAATGTGCGTGAGGGAATGGCGAAGGTGACGGTGCGTTCCGATGATCGAGAAGATACACGATATGGCCGGAATCAACGGATTACGTCGGAGGTACGAATTGGGGGAAACTAAAAATTACGCTAAATGGAAAGGCTAAAGGGTTACCTGGGCGGTCGGAGAGACTGGGGAAGAGCAGGGGGTGCTCCTGGTCGTAGCCTCAAGGGTCGTCTCGGCCCGAGGCTCGGTGCTCACGCTGGTGGCGGAGCAACGGCGGCGAAGAACGCCGGATCAGTGGTTTCACCTCCTCGCCTCGCTGCAACAGGGGCGATCGCTTGCTGTCACTCTCGCGGTGCCTCTGGAGTTCACTGGGAAGAAGGGGAAGAGCCAAAGATGGGGTGCGGAGGCGGCGGAGGTGGTTCTATATATAGCTGCAGGCTCGATTAGGGTTGGGAGGCGACGGCTATGGAATGCGTGGATCTCACGGCGAAGGATCTGGCGAGGATGTCGGATGATCGGCGAAGGATCCGGGCGCGGGGTTTGCGTGGGCGATAGGCTGGAGGCGTGTGGAGAAAATGGCGAAGGCGGGGCGGCGCGCGTTTTCTCAAAAAGGAAAGAGTCCGCGGGGGAGTTGACCGGGGTCAACAATCCCCCGTGGACCAATCAGGAAAGGCCACGTATTTATTTTTTTGTTTATTTATTTTAGGCTAGAAAATGATGGAATTAGCAAAAACTTAAAACATGAAATATTTTTCTTTTATTTTTTTCTATTTTTTGGTGATTTTTAATTAATTTTTTGGAAATAAAGATGGGGTATTTACATAGTATAGGGATATATACAATATGTAGCCTTTTTATTTTTGATTTTTTTAATTATTATTTTTATACAATTTTATTCCTATTTTATGTTTTATTTATTTATAGAATAAAATGAGGAATAAAAGGCTATTTTTATTTTATTTGTATTATTTATATACAAGGGTGAAATAAATAGTGATATATATTTATATACATGGTATATATACAATGTATTTTTGTATTTTTAATTTTGTAATTTTTATTTGATTTTTGTGGTGTTTCTTTTTATTTATTTTATTTACAAAACATGACATAGAATATTCACAAAAAGTTTTGAAAATAAATACATTTATGTATAGGGTTAAATAAATAAAGGATGATGGTCTATGCACATGGTGGAGGGATATTTTTGGTCTTTTTGGCTTTTTGTTTTGTTTTTATACTTTATAAATAGGTACAAATATTTACATATTTTTGGATGAGGAAAACATAATTTTATTTATTTACAAAAATATATACACATGAGCTCCTATCTCCCTCTACTTTGGCTTTTATGCGGTCAGGCCCATGCTGAGCCCTCCCTTGGGTTTAGGTCGCTCAATATTTATTCTAAATATTTCCCTCTTTTTCTTTTTACTCTTTATTCTTTTATTTTTGCACAAAAACATGCTAATTATATGTTTTTACACAATGCATGCTTTTGGTAATTATTTGTATTTACACCTATTTACATGTATTTGCAAAGGTTTTTGTAGCTAAAATAGAAGAATAAAGAGTGATGAATGGGTATTCATCAGCCACCTGCCATATGCTGGACTATATTTATTAAATGGTGGGATAAATTCCGATTTAATGAAATACCGAAGGAAAAAATGATTCAAAAATAATATTAAATCTAAGGCTCAATGCTCAACAAAGCAAACATCATTGGGAAGTTGAAAGATGACATAACAAATTGTAGAATGGCCTTTGTGATCGGCATGATCAAGCAACCGCCTCCGATGGTTGCAGCAAGGCTGGGTCTCACGGAGACCCTAACCGCTGGGCATGAAGGATGGGCGAGCAGACGTGGCGAGGGTTTACGCCCTATAAATAGCCTCCCACGAGGAGGGGGGAATGCCATTGCACACAAGAAGCTCGTCGATCGGGAGCCCCCCCATCGATTTATCGTGCCCTCTCCCATCTTTCCATCCCTATCTCTATCTCGTTCTCTCTCAAAAATAAGAAAGGTGTACCTCTTTGATACTCATCACAAATAAGTTCAGAGAGAAGAATGCACCACTAATTGATTAAAAACTTTAATTAATGATTTTTGCCGAAATACAAAAAATCTTTGATCTAAAAAATATAGAAATCAATTATGCTGATGAAAATGAAGATTGTTATATTGCAAAAGACAACGGGAGCTCGAACATATACGAGCTTAAGGAAGAATGTAATCACGGATCACCATAAAGAAGATGAAAATTCACTAGAAGCTGACATTGAAGTGATTGAAGAAACATAAAAGAATGCAAATTTTCAAAAGATCATCAATAAATTTTTTCTTATCTCTTGACATAATGTAAAACAAGCTTGAAATGACAAAATAAAGTAAAAGCATATTATTAGGAGATTCTTCAAGATCCTCTCCCGCGACTTTTTCTTTATAAAAAAAACCCTTATAAAAGGCGATGAAGAAAAAAAGGGAGAGGAGGCAAAATTTAGAGAAGTTTTCATTCTCTCTTCCCATCTCTTATATTTCTTAGAGTACTCTACCTCTATTATATAAAGCGTAAGTTCTAAGATTTTCGTCTAACTAAGAAATCAATGTAAGTCTCTATTTTTTGGTGTAATATGTTGCATTTATGTTTTTGTTAGCTTCTGCTTGTGCTATTTTAATGTAATATATGATTATATAAGATTATGATTTTGTAATTGCAAATACTTGAGAAAAGTGATATCCAATCTAACATCATAAATAAAAACAAAAGCATTCATTTCATATCTTCCCTATCAACAACAAACATTGCATCTTTCACAAGTGACACATCTTATTCGATGTGTGTGTGGACATCAAAGATATGACGGATGGTTTCCTCGGTGCATCAGCAAGGTAGACCTTCATTGGAAATGAAGCTGTGGCCGTTGATCTTATCTTTCCTTTCTCTACACATGTTCTTTCTTAGAGCGAAGGGTTAACGATGAGAATAAAATAACACTAAAGAAATTAAGCAACTCCTAGAAAATTGGACACTATTCTATGAGTTGGCTAATGATAATGTCTAATTTTCTACGAGTTTGTTATTTTTTGGGAGTGTTATTTCATTGTTATCGTTAGCTCCCTAGTCTAAGAGAAAACACGAGGATGGGAAGAGAAAGGAAAAGATAAGATCGACGAGCGCAGTTTCATTTTCGTTGAAGTTCTATCTTATACATGCTTTGAGGAGACCATCTGTTGCGCTTTCGACGCCTACGACATAGAAGAAATTGTGGCACTTATGTAAGATGCATTGTTCGTTGCTGTTATGGATGATGCAATGGATGATTCTATTTTTTATTTATGATGAACTCTGGTATCACTCTTCTCAAATAATTACAACTACGAAATTAGAAGCTTATATATATTATATATATATATATATATATTACATTAACACATTATAAACAGAAGTTTATATAAGTGCATTACACAAACATAAAGACTTAAATTAGTTGATTAGGTATACAACGAGCAATACCTTTTAATATATATTAGAGAGGTATAACACTGCAATAAATATAAGAGATGGGAAGAAGAGAGTGAAAACTTCGTTATGTTTGGCCTCCTCTTCCTTCTTCTTTTCATACCTTTTTATAAAGGGTTCTTTGGATGGAATAAGTCAAGAGGATTTTGAATAATCACCCTATAGTTTGTTGGTATTTTATTTTGTCCTTTCAATCTTCCTTAACATTATGTCAAAAGATAAGAAGGATTCTCTTGATAATCTTATGAAGATTTGCATTCCTTTATATTTCTTCAATTGCTTCAATATAGGTTTTTGGAAACTTTTTCTTCACCATCTTCTTTTACGACGATTCATGATTGCATTACGACGATCCATTATGCAAAAATGTAATAATGGATCACCGTAAAAAAAGACGTTGAAAAAAATTCACCAAAAGCCGGTATTAATATATTGAAGAAATATAAAAGAATGCAAATTTTCAAAAGACCATCAAGAGATTCTTTCTTAACCCTTAACATAATGTAAACCAGACTTGAAAGAACAAAATAAAATAAAATACTACTGGGAGATTATTCAAAATTCTCTCCCGTTACTTTCCTTACAAAGAACCCTTTATAAAATGCAGATGAAGAGAAGGAGATGATACAAAACTTAGAGAAGTTTTCGCTCTCTCATTCTCGTCTCTTATATTTCTCAGAGTGCTCTACCTCTCTAACAGATAGCAT
This sequence comes from Ottelia alismoides, assembly GCA_037367405.1. NCBI lineage: Eukaryota > Viridiplantae > Streptophyta > Magnoliopsida > Alismatales > Hydrocharitaceae > Ottelia > Ottelia alismoides. Next base: position 269,091 of record JAZKJV010006285.1, read on the forward strand.
AATGTCTAGCATCGTTGTCCAACTAAGCAATCAATGTTTGTGTAATATGTTGTGCTTATGATTACGAAAGCTTATTTTTGTGATATATTAATATAATGCTAATGTAATATATATTTATGTAAGATTTTGATTTTGTAATTGCAATTATTTAAGAAGAGTGGTATCAGAGAAAGCATCATAAATAAAAATAGAATTATCCATTGCATTTTCCCTATCAGAAACAAACAACAAATCTTTCACAATTGACATAACTCTTTCGATGTTGTAGGCATCGAATGCACGACAGATGGTCTCCTCGGTGCATCCGTAGGGTAAACCTTCAATGGAAATGATGTTATAATTGTTGATCTCATCTTTCCATTTCTCTCATCATGTTCTCTTTCAAAGTGGAGGGCTAACGATGACAATGAAATAACACTCCCATAATATAGCCAACTCCTAGAAAATTGAATACTATCATTAGCCAACACACCAAAATCCAATAAAACAATGAAGTACAAGATATAGTAGAATTCAAATGAATGTGTTTAAATGCTTCTAATGTTGATCGTAGTTGTTTGAATATATTAGGACATCATACACACACACATACACACACAATGATAAAGGTCGAGTAGTTATTGAATATTTATTTATAATTTTTTGGATTTCGGATGGGGCATTTTTTAATCTGAATGGCATGACATTCCATTCATAGTATGCAAATGAGGTGGTAAATGATGTTTTATATCTATTTTCATCTTTAATTTGTATCTATCAAAATCTGGATGTCATGTCAAATTTAAAAAATACTTTTGCCCTATAGATTCTTTTATTAAGGACTTATTTATTTGTTGACGAATATCTAATATATCTTAGGACCTTATTTAGTGATTTATAATTCACTGATCGTGGTGTCCCTCTTTCTATCTCAACGGTATTTTCAACATAATAGGATGAAAACTCTATGGGGATGAACTTTTTTATTAGACCTCTATTTTCCAATTGATTAATTTCTTTTTTATATATTTCTAATAGATTTTATTTCATTTATATTGGCCGTGTTTTAGTTGGAATATTTATTCGGAAAAGTCTTTCACTTGTTTCTCAATACCTGCTTGTCTTTAGGCAACTTGACAAGCTCAAAGATATGATTGTAATGAAGGGACTCCATTTCCTCTTTCATAACTTATACTCATTTCTCATTGTTTTCATCTTCCAAAGCTTCTTCATACTATTCATGCTCGCCATTGTCTGTCAACAAAATGTAATCATATGCGGAATATCTGGTGGAGGGTCTCCTCTCCCTCATGGGTATCCATGGTTGGAGAGTCTCGGAAGAAGAAGAGTCCTCATCATCCTGCCGACAATCATCACCACCATCAGTTGTATCATCATCATCGGGAGTGGAGATCTGTGGTACATCCTCTTCATGTCCTGCATCTAGTACCTGTTCATATGCATCATCTGGCACCACATGTGGATCCCTCTGCAAAGGGACTAGCTCCATATCATCTGACAGATAGCTGCTTGAAGGAGTCCTTAGCAACCTTCTGAATGTCTTCAATGGTTTGAATTTCAGAGAAGATTATATCCCTGCTCATCACCATCTTCTTATCAAATGGATCATACAACATGTAGCCAATCTCATCTTGTTTATATCCTAAGAAGCTACACTACTCAATCTTTGCGTCCAACTTGGATCTTTCTTTTTTGGGAACATGCACAAGTGTGTGGCATCCAAAGATTCGCAAATGGTTGTATGAGACATTCTTTCCATGTCAAACCATGTCAGGAACATCACCATCCAAGGATACATGTGGAGATAGATTAATAACATGAAAAATAGTATAAAGTGCTTCACACCAGAAAGAATTAGGCAACTTAGCTTCAAAAAGGAGACATCTGACTCTCTCCATCAAGGTCTTGTTCATTCTCTTTGCTATCCCATTCAATTATGGCGTCTTGGGTGGAGTCTTCTGGTGCCTGATACAACGAGATCTGCAATACTCATTAAATGACCCAATATACTCACCACCGATTTCACTGCGGATGCACTTAAGTTTCTTTCCAGATTTTCACTCCGCTGGTGCATGGAAGTCTTTAGAAACACCAAGGACTTGGTCCTTCCTCTTTAAGGTGTAGATCCAAACTTTACTCGACAAATCATCAATAAATATAATAAAATAAAGTGTACCACCGAGAGAACGTACTTTCAACGGACCAGAAACATCTGTGTAAACAAGCTCCCATGGTTGCTTCTTCCTATAAGGTGGATGGCTCTTAAGGACACTCTCGTCTGCTTCCCATCCAAGCAATGTGTGCATCTCTCCAGCTTCTATTTCTTGACATCTGTTAGCATATTCTTCCTCAGCAAACACTACTGCCCTTTCTCGCTTGTGTGCCCCAATATTGATGTCAAAACTCAATCGATTTTGCATCTCCACTCAAATGTGTAACATCATGAGAGATGGATGAATTCATAATGTAGAGATTGTTGCTATACTTTTTGCCACGAGCAACGACTAAGGATCCTCGAGTAAGCTTCCATTGGCGATCATTAAAAGAGTTAAGGTATCCTTCGTCATTAAGCTTTCCTGCAAAAGTGAGATTTAAGTGCAGTGCATGTCTGGTGCATGCCCCATATCTTTGAGCGTCAACACAGCTCCAATGGCATTCTTCAATGCAATCTTACCGATGCCAACAACATGGGATACGGAAGCATTCTCCATCTTCAATGTACCAAAATCATCATCTGTATATGAAGAAAAAACTCTCTCTGAGGTGTGACATGTAGAACAAATCCACTATCAACAAGTCAAGAAATACCATCCTGTACGACATTTACCATCTCCTCATCATAAACAATGAGGAACTCATGTTATGCAGTTGCAGCAACTTGCTCATTCTATTTCTCTTGCTTGTTGCCACCATTGTTGTTATCTCCTTTGAACTGGAAGCGATACTTCTTAATATGTCATTTCTTCTTACATTAGTGATACTCCATATTCTGATCTAGATTTGGACTCGCTTCTATCATTATCTCTACCTGTATCAGTCTTGATCCGGCTCCTCCCCCTGTTTTCTGTGATAAGAACCTCTAAATATGAAGAGCTTCCTTGGGTTTTTCTTCGCATCTCCTCATTGAGAATGCCTGACTTGACATCTCCGAAGAAACGACCTCATTGACTGTAGAATTCGTAAGTGAGACTTTGGAAGTCTCCAATGAATCTAGTAGAGTAGCAAGCAGTAACAATCCCAACATCTCATCTTCAAATTTTATCTTTATGCTCGTCAATTGGTTAATAATTTCTTGTAACTCATACAGAAAATCTAGTACAGAGCTGCCTTCATTGAACCTCAATTTCAATAGTCTCTTAAGAAGAAACAATTTGTTACTTCCCGTCTTAGAGGCGTAAAGATTTTCCAACTTCAACCACAAGCTTCTAATGTGACTTTCATCTTAGATATGGTTGTAGCCATTCTCATCAACAAACTGTCTTATGAAGCCACAAAATGCTCGTGTTCAAACTCACATTCCTCATCTGTTTTGGCTTCAGGCTTATACGTGGAGAACACCGGAAGGTATATAGCCTTCACATATAAAAGATCCTCCATCTTGTTATTCCACAAACTGTAATTAGTTTCATTAAGTCTAATCATCCTGCTCGAACTAAACTCCATCTTGTAATATGCCATTAAACCTTGCTTTAATACCACCTGTTGGGAACATATTCTCCATATAAATTGAATTACGTGAAAAATAACCAGGGTCGATAGGCGGATCCTGCACGATATATCAACTATGAGAAAGCATCTCAACCATAGAAAAATCAATCACATATGCACGAAGAATTTTTAACGTAAAAAACTCTCAATGTAAAGGAAAAAATCACGGGGTTGATCACAACCTAAAACCAAGCACTATAATCAAAGTAATCTCCTTTGAGGGGCTTACAAAAAGCAACCCTCAATATGGTGCTACAAAATCACCAAATAATGAAGAATAATAGAGAGCATAAATATCACCTAATGGTAAATCCGTTGCCAAACTTTAGGGAATAATGCTGGAGAAGAACTGCTCCAAAGGTTACTCCCTTCAAACTCCGCAATAACCACAAACTTTCTTTCTTCTTCATCTCTCTTATTTCTTTCTTGCGCTAGAAGAGCTTGTGTTGGGATGGTCCTGATTTGCACTCTATACCCCATATTTATACTCCATGGAGATGAGAAAATAAGGAAACATGGACTCCTACTTCTAATAGGATTAGGAAAAGATGACTCCTAATCCTAAAAGATAACTGATCTTTCTTTTTCCAAATAGGACTACCAATATCCTATATATATGAACTAGGTTCCCACAAGGAAGGGAACCCATCTAACATTATCATGTTACGGAATGAAGTTCTCAGTATTATTTCCTCATTTAAGCCTTTAACTAACACAAAGGATCCTTTTATACAAACTCATTGGATGCAAATATGCACATTAGAGAGTTTGTATTTGATGTCTAGGTTGTGACCTAATGTAGACCTTACGACATGCGATGTTTTCTCAAAGTACCTTGTTGGGACCCTGAGTCGATTAAGGCGACTTGTTTGAATAGTGAATTGCAGCCTATTTTCAATGACACATTACACCTCCACCTTTGCTTCCCTATTCTTCTTGCTAAATTTATGAATTCTTCATTCTTTGTTCCTGAGGCTTCTCCTTCAAAATACAGTGATATGTCATCAGTATCTTTTTCTTCTATTGTTCCCTTCTGTTGCATGAACATTTCTAGCTATTCAATCCTTTTTTAACAGATCTGATTCTCTTTTTGTTTCATTTTGTTCTCTCCTTAATTCTTCTAGAGTTGTTGGTTTTTGAGTCTGTCTTTCTTCTTCAAGTTTCTTGATTATGGTGGTAAAAGAGAGGTCATCATTCTTTACTCTTTTCCCTTCTTGGCTTGTTGGTTCAACTCTAAATATTTTTGTAGTTGTTTTTTCTTTCAATAGGATTGTCAATATTATCTATCATTTTCAAAATAAAATCAATCTTGGGATGTTATGGTGTTTATCGAGTCACTTTCACTGTTAGCATAGTCTAAACAAGAATATTCTTCTAACTCTTCTGACTCTTCTAGTTCTATTTTCTGAATCCTCTCTCTCAACTCCTGGATTTCATTTACCTCTTCTTGTGTTTTTTTAAAGCATTTGTTTGCGTAATGTCCCTTCTTCTTATCGTTATAGCATGTCAATATTTTTATTTTCTCAATTATCTCTTCTTTTCCTCCTTTATCTTTTTTAAATTTTCTCTTTGGATATCTCATCTTTACTTTTCTTTCAATGCTATTTTCTTTACTACTTTGATGAATGCGGGTGACAAAGGTATGTGATAATCTCAAAAATCGATCGGTCTTGTGATTCACACAAGGCGGGAACACAGTCGAAGTGTCGACCAATCAACTCTGAAATTAATCAACAATTAACCCACACTGGAGATCAATAATTAGAAATAAATGTGGAGTTAAAATTTATTTTTAACTCTGCATAAATGATGTAAAGGGCAAGTATGCAGAGAGTTCGAACACAGGGAGCAAACAGGGTAATTCAAATAATTGTGCACAAGTGAATGTGAAGTGTCTACACTAAGCAAGCAAGCAAAGAAATTTTTGTGGGTTTTAAATTTTTAAATTTTTTTGTTTTAATTTAATTTTAAATTTTGTATTTTGATTTTTAATTTTCTGATTTTTATAATTTTATATTTTATATCTTTTTTTTTCTTTTTCAATAGTGGAATATAAAGACAATGTAAGACAAGGAGTGATAGAACAGTTACAAAAATAAGCTAAAATAGCCAAAAATTCAGGAATAAAATCTTTTTGGTATTTTTAGGATTTTTTTTTCTGTTTATGGGATTTTTTGGTATTTTTCCAGATGTTTTTGGTATTTTTAAAATGCTGAAATAAGTCAAAACAGTGAACAGTGTACTGGCTGTGAGCAGAATGGAAATTAAAAATAGACAACAGCCACAAAATATTTTCAAACTATTTTTCAAAGAAAGCTAATAAAATATAGAAGAAAGAGGAACTGAGTTTATATTTTTATGAGTCTTCTTTGATTTTATATTTTTTTTGAAGTTTTTAAGTGTTTTTTAATTTTTAGTGTTTTTCTTTTGAGATTTTTAGTGATTTTTTGACTGACACTAAAAGATAATAAAATACACAAGAGGGAATGTTTTTGGAATTTTTCGAGATGTTTTAATATTTTTTGGCATTTTCTAAGCTAGACAGTGAATAAACAGCATGTTTTTTATTTTTAAAAAATATAAAAATTAAAGAAAATCAAAAACTAAAAATATAGCGTTGAAGCAGAAGTCAACAGGAGCTTAAGTTCAAAATTTGAGAATTTGTGGGATTAAAATGAGCCTCCAAATAAATACTACAAGCAAGCAAAAAGTTCACAGCCAAACAAGGACTGTTTCGCAATTAGACAAAATTCCTGGGACCTTCATGCAATTTTCTCACAAAATTTGTGCTGAATAAAATATTCTCTGGACTAAAAGCCAATATCCCAAGCCGCAAGGGCCTCCGTACAAAATGCACACCTCACGTGGATGGGCACGTGAGGTGAGCTGGCGGAGGACTAAGATGCAAATAAAGTATGTTCGGGGGCTAAGTTGTAATTAATACAAAAGTTTTAAACGGAAATTGAAAGTTTTAGTTCTAATAAAATAATACAAAAATTATGAGGGTGAAAACACAAAATACCTAAGCACTGGCGGGCAATCGGACGATGGAGCGCGCTCCACTTGTCCACGTGTCAACACGGGGGCCCGCGATACCCCTTGGCGATCCTGCGGCCACGATTAGAAGCTGATGACGATCAAACGTCTTGGCGCGTGTTGGATCTAACGGCGATGAGACGATCTGGGGCGCCTTGACGATCCGACGGCGAAGGCGGCGGGTGGAGAACAAGGAAGAACTTCGCCGGGGCGAAGTTCCTCCGGCCTTGTCGCACCCCCCCCGACGGCTGTAGATGCTCCAAAATGGCCCCCCGAGCCTCCTGCAGCGGTCTTCTAATGGCTGGGCGCTCCAAAAAGCTCCGGCTTCAACCGGAGGACGTGCGCGAGGGTGGCGAAGCTGTGGGCTCCAGGAACATCAACCGCACGCCACTCTGAGCCCCAGGTCTTCCAGTTCGAGCGTAGACCTACAAAAAAATGGTGATATGATCGGGGGCAAGTTGCCCCGATCACGTGGTGCAAGAAATGATGGTGTGCGGAGGTGTTTGGCGAAACGAGTGATGGTGGCCGGAGATGGCTCCGGCCGACTGTCGATTTGCGAATCGACAAGCGATCGAGTTAAATGAGGGGGTTGGAATGAAGCTCGGATGAACAGGAGTGAAATGAAGCTAAAGATAAGGTGGATAGATGGCCCTCAAGCTCAGAGAGAGCGAGGAAGAAGGGTACCTCCACGGCTTGGCCGGAGGTGGATTGGAACTCGCCCAAACGTGGCTGATCCACCGCCCTGACGAGGACTCCACGGAGTTGTCACCTCCAGAGAGTACTAGCGAGGTCAAGGGGGGAAGTTTGGATGGATTTGCGGTTCAAAAACGAAATGGAGTCCCTTTTGAATGGTTGACGCAGGAGGCCCCTTGATGGAGGTCGGCAGCTCGATTCAGAGTCCCACAGCCCAAGGAGAGCCTTGGGCGTGCAAGATGGATGGTTGGGGGAGGTCTTCGCAGAAGAAATCGACCTAATTAGATGAAAGACCTCGTCTCGAAAAATCCGCAAAAGCGGGGGAGAAACGAGGCACGTAGAGCTACAGGGGGTAGGTCAGACTGTTGTGGAAAAACCCTAAAAAAATGTTTTATTAATTAATTTAAAACTAGTAAATGGCATTATCAATTTATGATTATAAAATAAAAAATATTCGTTATTTTGTGTAGTATTTTATTATGATTTTTAATTTATTTTATGAGGTACATTTTTGCAAGTTTACTTTTAGCCCTATATAGGTATATTACCTATGTATTTTAATATTTTATTTTTATTTTGTGTATTTTATTCTTATTATTTTCATTTCTCATTTTCTGAAATTATAAAATACTTTTAGATACACAAATACATTTTTACTTTATTTTCTGATTTATTTTTTATATTTAATAAAATATAAGAGTGTTTTGTATAGGTGTACATAGAGGTATAATACATGTATAACCTATATATGTTTATTTTTTTATTTTTATTTTTATTTACATTTTTATTCTGATTTTAAAGCACATATATATTAAAGTAATATTTACATAATTATAAAAATATAAAAATACAAAAATAATGATTAAATAATAAATTGAATATTTTAATCTGTACAAGTTTACAATGAGGGTCCAAAACTCAACTTTCAAACCGTAGCTCCGCCAAATGCGAAACCACCGCCATTAAATAGCTTATTTTCTTCTATATACAATTAAAGGTGAGTATGCTGCATTTAGAGTTGTCAGTTGTGAGACACGGGTATGGGATGTTGGGATTCTGGATTTTTATTTAGACCATAACTTTTTATCTGTACATTATTTTCCAGTGAAATCAATTTTGTATTTTTCTATATAAAATTATCTACAACTTTCATGTACAAAGTTTCTTTATTTGATGTATAAACAGTGAAACCAAAAATAGGTCCCAAAATGAATAAATAATGAATAGAATGTATATGTATTTTATCTGTATTTCTGACCTTATCTCCCCCTACTTTATTCCTTGTCGACCTATTCATCAGGATGCCTAGGTCTCGGGGTTTCGGGTCATAAAATATTTACAATATTTTATTCTTTTTCTTTTCTTTATTTATTCTATAATTTTGGCTTTAATTACAGCATTTTATACACTAATATGATTCACATGCATGAATGCTAAGATGATGATTTTAATGCTATTTACAGGCATTTGCTACGGTTTTTGGTGCCAAAATGAAAGAATAAAGATGATGAAATGTGGATTCATCACCCCCTATACTTTACCTTTGCTAGTCCCTAGCAAACACTTATGCAATAAGTGCAAAAAGAAAAAGAAAGAAAAGAAAAAGAAGAAAATTGGATGAAGTTTAATCATCGAATCTTGTCTTCACAAAATCAAAGTTTGGAGCTTAAGTCCGACCTTTGGAATTTTAGTGCGGTCGGAACCTTAATGAGAACCAAATTTGAAATCCAACAGTCCTTGAGAATCCCAAAACTCTGTCCAAGTCTCCTCAATAGCCGGGTCAGAAATACTCCAACTCATACGCAAACTCTTATGACTATGAGTCTGACTCGTACAGTGTAAGTGATATGTAGCTCCCCACCTCAGAAGTAACAAAGAAACAGCCTCCCCCACCCTGGTAACTCTAATGCCTCGGTCTAGCAACTCTTTCCTCGAGAAGCGGGGTATTCCCTTCTAAGTTCAAGTGCAACCGGCTCAAGAAGAGGGGGAATAAGAGGTATAGAATTTTGGGAGCTCAACCAGTGTAGCTAAGTCTCCCGCTGCAAGCTTCATGAGATGTAACATGGATACCATAAGCTTTTGCTTTATATACACTCCGGTGGGGTTATTAAATTTTCAATCCGACCCACCATTTTTTTGGAGTTCTTTTTTTTAAGTGCATCTGTACAACATATCTACATGGTGCAGCATATATACAAGAAATTTTCCTCTTGAGCCAGTAGACTATCCCTCTTTTGAAGCTTTATTGCAACCCACGGCTTCTGTCTTTAGCCTTCATCACCACTAGACCAAGTTGAGGCGCACTTCCTTCACTAGAAGAAGAAGAAGAGAGGTTCCGCCTAGAAGTACTACCCTCATATGCTACCCCAAGCCAAAGGAAACTGCCTCCTCACCACCTCATCCGTGGAGAGCTATGTGAAAGGTGCAAGTGTCCAAGTTAGGTCATTATCAACAAGAGTCGTGCGTGTGCTCTGAAATACTCTACTTAGGCAGTCAAGAATCCATTGAACCAAGTCCCGTGATCCTCAAAGAATTAAGTCAACTAGACCTGAAGTACCTCAAGCCCGGTTCCTATAAGGTTCCTGTTATTAGGTAGATTTTAAGGTCCAATCAAGCTCCAATCTCCGGATTTTACTTAGACTTGTTCAACTATCAAACTCAATCTGAAAAATCCTCATGCTATGCAATGCTATGCAGAAAATATTTTTGTGATGCAATTTTCTAAATTTTGAACTTTTTATGGATTTTTGAAAAGATGATGATGCAGATGCAGATGCAATTTTTTTGCATTTTTGAAAAAGATTTTTCTAGTGTTTTTGGATTTTTAGTTTTTGCAAATGTTTTTAGGATTTTTGAAAACAAAAGATTTTGGCTGAAAACTAGGTTAAAAATATGTACACGGGAGTGCTTCTTATATCTACAAGAAGTGGATTTTAAGAATTTACAGGGTAAGTGCTCAATTTTATACACATATATATAGTGGATTTTAGTGAGACGTATGTATTCCTCAAACTTATTTGACACAAGTTTTTTTTTCAAACAAATTTTTTTGAAAACTATAGTCCAAAATAACTTTTACAAACATTTTACAAATATGTACACACATTTGAAAATCATTTTGCAAAGGCTTTCAAAACAGTATGTATAGATTTTTCAACATATTTTTGCAACCATTTTTCAAACCCTTTGCAAATCATTTTTCAACATTTTATTTCACACAAAGAAAATAAATTTTACAAACCACACAATTTACACAGGTTGAAAACATGTAACAAAACATTTTCAAAATAGTTTTCAATAGATGTTCACAAAGATTTTCAAACTATTTTTCAAACATTTTGCAAAAAACATTTTCACCTGATTTATTAATCAATATATACAAAAAGAATCTGAGGAACAGCACACCTTTTTATTAAAGGTTTTTAATGAATTTTAAAGAATTATTAGCCATATTATTAAGAAAATACGAAAGTACGAGTTATGGCTAAAGTATATACGCAGTATATACGACCCCCTATACTTAGCTTGAGCTATGTCCTCATAGATCAGAGAGAAAAGAGAAGACATAACTCGTACTAAGTATAGGCAAGTCTAAAGAATAAATGAATAAATGAAGGAATGAATGAACAAATGAGAAGTTGACCGTCCCTCCTATACTTAGGATCAAATAATCCTAAGTATAGCAGACTGTATACAAAGCAGGGAGGGTCAAGGGTGAGAATGAACAGATCGTAGTCAAATTGTCTCCCCCTATACTTAGGGTAAAATATCCCTAAGTATAGACAAGAAGAGGAGACAATGGAGAGGATCGAAGAATAGAACAACTCGGGGTGCACACCCCCCTATACTTAGGACAAAGTACGTCCTAAGTATGGAAAACTGTCTACAAGGGTGGCACCTTTTTAATAGATAAAGAAAATAGAAAAGGAAAAGAGGAAAAGAAGAAAAGAAGAGAATAAATCAACAGATGAAAGAGTGATATGGACAGATGATCTGTACAGCGGAAGATAGAAGTGATCACCATGTATGAGATGCATATGATATGAGTCAAAGGACACATCTCATACCAGAAGAATGGGGGCAACGTCAATGGTCGGCGGATCATGATATAGATATAGCTTCAGGCGTTGACCATTGACTCGGAAGGTAGAGGAAGCTGACGGTTCGGATATTGTTGAACCGAGAAATTCGCAGAGGTCGTGTTGACTCACAAGGCGAATCAACAGTCGCTGATTTGACCTCCAACGAAATCCCTATTCAAACAACAATTAACCCACAACAGATAAATCAAGCAATGAAAGTAAATGTGCGGAGTTAAAATTTATTATAACTCTACAACAAGATGTGTATAGTGCAAGTATGTGTAGAGGTCGAACACAGGGAGCAGACAGGTAGATCGGGGCACAAGTGCACAAAAATGTGTGTGTGTGATCAAATTGTCTATTAATGCTAATTTTTTGTGGGTTTTTAATTTTTATATTTTTTTTATTTTATTTTAAATTTTATAATTTTGTATTTTGATTTTTAATTTACTGATTTTTATATTTTCTTTTTATATTTTATATTTTTTTTAATTTTTCTTTTTCAATATTGGAATGTAAAGGCAATGTAATAAAAGAGAGAAAGAGATATAGATAAAAATATCCAAAAATTAGCAAATAAAGTCTTTTTGGTCTTTTTATGCTTTTTTTTACTGTTTTTGTGATTTTTGGGTAATTTTTAGAATGTTTTTGGTATTTTTAATTAGCAAAATAAAGCAAACAGTGAATAAAATGCAAGGCTGAAACTAAAATGGAGAAATAAAATAGCAATCAGTAACAAAAATTCTCCAAATTAATTTTCAATGGAAGATAATAAAACAAAGAAAATTCATAGACAAAGTTTGTATTTTTAGGATTTTTGAGGAATTTTTAGGATTTTTATGAAGGTTTTTGGATTTTTGTGATTTTTAAGAGTTTTCTTTTGTAATTTTTAATGATTTTTGGCCTGGAGCTACGGCACACTAAAGGGAACAAAATATATTTTTTTGGGATTTTTCTGGAGTGTTTTTATATTTTTTGGTATTTTCTAATGCAAACAGTGCTGAAAATGAGTGTTTTTGAATTTTTATAAATATGGAAATGCAATAAAAATGCAATGCAAAAATGTGGCGTGAATGAGAAAGTTAACAGGAGCTTAAAATGATTTTTGTGGATTTTTTTTGGCATTTTAGAATTGCATGCATAAAATGAGGGCAACATAAGGAAAATACATAACTGTAGGGGCGTTTTTGAAATATTCAGAAAATCCGAGGGCCTCTTTGCAATATTTCCAGAGAAATTATAACTAAATAAACTTTTTGCTAGACGAATTGACAATACCCAAACTAGTAAGGCTAAACTCGCAAAAACGCCAGGGCGCACGTGACATGCACGCACGCCTGGCGAGGGCCTCAACGAAATCACACAAACATCAGGGGGCTGTGACGCAAATGTTACAAAATAAATCTACAACAGATGAATGATTGGGTGCTCTTAATTAAATGTCAAAAACCCCGGGGTAGAATAGCAAAATACCCACACAGGCGGGAGCGGACGGCTAATATCGCTTCACTTGGACACGTGTCCTCTCCACAGGGTCTGATACCCCTTCGCACGGGCGGCCAGGATTAGAAGATTGATTCGCAATGGACGGTCCAGGCACACTTGATCTGACGGCAGCTGTACACCCGTCGGGGTGTTCTTGATCCTACGACGTGGGTTGCGGGTGGAAGATCCAATGAAGAACTCGGCCGTGCCGAGTTTTGTTCGCGCGCAAGGGCCTCCTCCAGCCACCAAAATCCACGGCCGAGGTCGTGTTCGCCTCCAACTGCTTCTCCCCGACGCCCAGGCTGAGCAAATAGGGCCGACGGCCTACGGGTGGCCCTCGGCCTGTCGTCGAGGCTCCAGCCGACCCGGGGGGGGGGGGCTGTTCTTGCAAAAACTCGCCTCCAGATGAGGCGTCCTTCGGCACCTGGACCTGCAGATGAAGTTCGCGAGCAACAGTAATAGGTTCCAGGGCTAGAAACAGGGGTGGATGGTGGCGTGGTGAAGATGGTGGTCGCCGGAGTAAACTCTGACGAGATGATGGCGTAGGTGATTGAATAGGTGATAAGCAAAATCGGAAATGAGTGCGTGGATGCTACAGCTACTGCTAGGAATAGAAATGCGTAAAGAAAATAAAGTAAAATGCGAAATAAAACAGACCTCAAAGGTTTAGAAACCTGAGATGGGTACCTCGACGGCCTTTTGGCCGGAGATGATGGAACTTGGCCAATGACCACGCCAAGACCTGCTCTAGATGGCTGGAGACCACGCTGTCACCATGGTCGATCCGGAGCACATCCTAAGGAGCCAAAACGAAGTCAAAAGGGGTTCGAATTTTGAAAATGGAGGAAAGGGGCTTTTTGAAGCATGGCCGAGGCGGCTCCTTGATCGAGGTGCCAGAGGCGGCACATGCCTCCAATGGCCAAGATGATATATAGGCGTGTAAGAGCTATGTACAGGGGTCAAAAGTCGTGAAGGATGCGACTCAAAAAGGTGAAAGGCGTGGTCTCCATAAATCCGCGAAGATGGCTACTTGAACATGTCCAGCGGTCTGTGACCTGGGTCACAGAGTTGACCCATGGTCAACGGATGGCGTGGCCTGATTGGGCCACGTCATCCGCAAAAAGACAAAAACTTAAATAAATACCTTGTAAATGTAATTAAAAATAATAGATGATGTAATTAATTTAAGGTTATTTAATAAAAAATATTTATTATTTTATATAGTATTTTATTCCGATTTTTAATTATTTTTATGAGATTTATTTTTACAAGTTTGCATTTATACCCTTATAGGTATCTATATCTATGTATTTAAGTATTCTATTTTTTTAGGTATTTTTAATATTATTATTTTTATTTATGATTTTATAAAATTATAAAATACTTTTATCTACAGAAATATGTTTTTATTTTATTTTTCTGATTTATTTTGTATATTTAATAAAATACAAACATGTTTTGTATAGGGATATGTATAGGTAATGTATCTATGTATTTTATGTTTACGTATTTTATTTTTGTTTTTATTTAGGTTTTTATTCTTATTTTAATGTACATAATTATTATAAGTATTATTTACAACATTATAAAAATGTAAAATTATAAAAATAATAAATAAGTAATAAATTGAATATTTTAATCGGTACAATGTACAATGTGGGTCCAAAACTCAACTTTCAAACCGTAGCTCCGCCAAATGCGAAACCACCGCCATTAATTAGCTTATTTTCTTCTATATAAATTAAAGGTGAGTATGCGGCATTTGGAGTTTTCATTTATGAGATACGGGTCTGGGAAGTTGGCATTCTGGATTTTTATTCAGACCATAACTTTTTATATGTACATTATTTTTCTGTGAAATCAATTTTGTATTTTTCTTTATTTAATTATCTACAACTTTCATGTTTAAAGTTTCTTTATTTGAGGTACAAAAAGTGGAACCAAAAATAGGTCCCAAAGAGAATAAAGAATGAAGAAAATAACATAGGTATTTGACCCTTATCTCCCCCTACTTTATTCCTGGTCGACCTATTCATCAAGATGCCTAGGTCTCGGGGTTTCGGGTCATAAAATATTTACAATATTTTATTCGTTTTCTTTTCTTTTCTTTATTCTATAATTTTGTCTTTAAAAAACCGCATTTTATACAGTATTTACACACATATGCATGAATGCTAAAATGCATGAATTAATGCTATTTACACACATTTACTAGGGTTTTTAAGGCCAAAATGATAGAATAAAGATGATGAAACGTAGCTTCATCATCCCCCTATACTTTACCTTTGCTAGTCCCTAGCAAACACTTATGCAATAAGTGCAGAAAAAGAAAAACAAAGAAAAGAAAAAGAAGAAAATTGGATGAAGTTTAATTATCAAACTTGTCTTCACAAAATCAAAGTTTGGAGCTTAAGTCGGACCTTTGGAATTTTAGTGCGGTCGGAACCTTAATGAGAACCAAGTTTGAAATCCAACAGTCCTTAAGAATCCCAAAACTCTGTCCAAGTCTCCTCAATAGCCAAGTCAGAATTACTTCAACTCATACGCAAACTCTTACGACTATGAGTCTGACTCGTACAGTGTAAGTGATATGTAGCTCCCCACCTCAGAAGTAACAAAGAAACAACCTCCCTCAACCTGGTAACTCTAATGCCTTGGTCTAGCAACTCTTTCCTCGAGAAGCGGGGTATTCCCTTCTAAGTTCAAGTGCAACCGGCTCAAGAAGAGGGGGAAGAAGTATAGACTTTCGGGAGCTCAACCAGTGTAGCTAAGTCTCCCGCTGCAAGCTTTATGAGATGTGACATGGATACCATAAGCTTTTGCTTTATTGGACTATATACACTCCGGTGGGGTTATTAAATTTTCATTCCGACCCACCACTTTTTTGGAGTTCCTCTTTTTTTTTCTCTTTTTTTTCTTTTTTTTTCAATTGCATCTGTACAACATATCTACATGGTGCAGCATATATACAAGAAATTTTCCTCTTGAGCCAGTAGACTATCCCTCTTTTGAAGCTTTATTGCAACCCACGGCTTCTGTCTTTAGCCTTCATCACCACTAGACCAAGTTGAGGTGCACTTCCTTCACTAGAAGAAGAAGAGAGGTTCCGCCTAGAAGTACTACCCTCATATGCTACCCCAAGCCAAAGGAAACTGCCTCCTCACCACCTCATCCGTGGAGAGCTATGTGAAAGGTGCAGGTGTCCAAGTTAGGTCATTATCAACAAGAGTCGTGCGTGTGCTCCGAAATACTCTACTTAGGCAGTCAAGAATACATTGATCCAAGTCCCGTGATCCTCAAAGAATTAAGTCAACTAGACCTGAAGTACCTCAAACCCAGTTCCTCTAAGGTTCCTGTTATTAGGTAGATTTTAAGGTCCAATCAAGCTCCAATCTCCGGATTTTACTTAGACTTGTTCAACTATCAAACTCAATCCGAAAAATGCTCATGCTATGCTATGCAAGAAATATTTTTGTGATGCAATTTTCAAGATTTTGAACTTTTTATGGATTTTTGAAAAGATGATGCATGCGCATGCAGATGCAATTTTTTGTATTTTTCAAAAAGATCTTTCAAATGTTTTTGGATTTTAGTTTTTGCAAATGTTTTTGGGATTTTTGAAAACAAAAAGATTTTGGCTGAAAAATAGGTTAAAATATGTACACGGGCGTGCTTCTTATATTTACAAGAAATGGATTTTAAGAATTTACAGGGTAAGTGGTCAATTTTATATATATAGTGGATTTTAGTGTGATGTAAATATTCCTCAAACTTATTTGACACAAGCCTTTTCACACGATTTTTTTGAAAACTATAGTCCAAAATAGTTTTTACAAACATTTTTACAAACATGTACACACATTTGAAAATTATTTTGCAAAGGCTTTCAAAACAGTATATATAGGTTTTTCAAATATTTCTGCAACCATTTTTCAAACCATTTGCAAATCATTTTTCAGACATTTTATTTCGCACAAAGAAAAGAAGTTTTACAAACCACACATTTTTACAAAGGTTGAAAACATGTAACAAAATATTTTCAAAATAGTTTTTAATAGATGTTCACAAAGATTTTCAAACTATTTTTCAAACATTTTGCAAAAAACATTTTCACCTGATTTATTAATCAGTAAATACAAAAAGAATTTGAGGAATAACCACATCTTTTTATTAAGGATTTTTAATGAATTTTAATGAATTTTTAGCCATATTTATTACGAAAGTACGAGTTATGGCTAAAGTATATACGTAGTATATACGACCCCCCTATACTTAGCTTGAGCTATGTCCTCATAGATTAGAGAGAAAAGAGAAGACATAACTCGTACTAAGTATATGCAAGTCTAAAGAATGAAGGAATAAATAACGGAATGAATGAATGAATGAGAAGTTGACCGTCCCCCCTATACTTAGGATCAAATAATCCTAAGTATAGGAGATTGTACACAAAGCAGGGAGGGTCAAGGGTGGGAATGAACAGATCATACTCAGATTGTCTCCCCCTATACTTAGGGTAAGATATCCCTAATATAGACAAGAGAGGAGACAATGGAGAGGATCGAAAAAATAGAGAAACTCGGGGTGCACACCCCCCTATACTTAGGACAAAGTACGTCCTAAGTATGGAAAACTGTCTACAAGGGCGGCACCTTTTGGTAGATGAAGAGGATAAAAGAGGAAAAGAAGAAAAGAAGAAAAGAAAAAAAAGAGATCAAGATAGAAGAAGAGATTGTGAGGATGTACGCATCGCTCCCCCTATACTTAGGGTGAAAGAAGCCCTAAATATAGGCAACGACAGGAGTGATGACACGGAACGATGAAAGAACACTCGGCTCGTCCACCCCCCTATACTTAGGACAAAGTACGTCCTAAGCTAGGCAAACATGAGAATGGGTGGACGAGCAATACAGAAGAGAGAACAGAGGCACACAAAAGTGAATATACAACAGAGATGGGATGACACATGATCAAGAAGGTTGAAAGCGAACCTTCTTGCGGGACCGCTGAGGAATGGATCTGTGTGATGCAGGTCGACATCGGGGTCCACCGTGGACGGAAGCCGATCAGGGTCGACAGAGTGAAGGTCCTCAGGGGGCCCTAGGGTGTAAAGGCACAGACGTGTGAGTGGAAGAAGTGTGACTAGGTCGGCCTTGGGAGTCTCGCTGATATCGAAGTGAAATGGGACGAACTCATCATCATCGGAAGTAGTGTACTCAGAGTCGTCCTGCGATGAGTCATCCAGGTCAAAATCAAAAGGCACGAACTCATCGGTGGAAGTAGTCGAACTCTGGTCGTCCTCTATAATCTCAACTGGATCATCTTTTTCATCAAAAGGTCTGAATCTCTGAAGAAAAGCAACTAAATCAAATTCGGCCTTAGTCTCATCAGTATCTATATGGACAGGAGCGGACCCATTAGTGGAAGTAGTCAAAACATGGTCGTCCTGTATAGTCTCTAAGTCTGCCCTCCGCTCAATGGTGTCAATCGTGTAAATCCCGCGGATGTCATCAAACACAATGCCAAGTCCCAGAAGAAGGAACGTCGAGGTCCATGCTTTCCGAGTTTTCCTCAACCGGGAGGAATTCTCGGGTCTCAGTGGAATCCAATAGACAACAAAATTCTCTGATAGTATCATCAAGGTCATGGTCCTCGAGGTCAGCCAAGATAGGTGTGGTCACATCAGGTGCAGGTCTCTGGTCAGCAGTGGTGTGGTGATCAATGCTTCGCTCTCGTTAGCAGGACGGAAACGAATCTCTCCTATCCGTAATCAATAACGACCCTCGCAGAGGCGAGGAATGGTCGTCCCAGGGATGATTGGAGATGGCTCCCCTGTGGAGTTCTCCATGGGCAACACGACAAAAATCAACATTGTGGCTCGTGCCCTGAATAGAAATGACGGCGTTTCAAGGATACCCTTCGACCTCTTGTAGATCCATCAGCAAACTGAACGATCATCCTGGTCTTCTTGAGAGGCCTAAGTGAAGAGACTGTACCAGCGAGAAGGGTAATATGCTAATAGATGCACCGCCGTCTAGGAGAGTGCGATCACATGTATAGTTAGAGATGGTGCAAGTGATGAAAGGTGTAGCTGTGTTCTTCTTCTTGGGGAATGGGACGGTGTGTGATGGCGAGGGCAGTGGCCATGCTCAGAATGTGACGCTCAGATCTGCTCCTCCGCTTTCTCTTCTTGGGAAGAGGAGCAGATAATTGGGTCATGGCCTGCTGAAGTGGGGTACGGATAATCTCATGAATGGCAGCCACCACTTCGGGTTCAGATAACATTTTTTTGAATTTTTGGACTTCCTCCATACAAGGGAGGAAGTCGGAATCAGCATATACACGAGGCATGCCAAGAGCAGTCTGTACAGCGACATCCCTCGGGGTCAAGGTGGGACTGGATATGAATGGGTGTGTGGTCAAGGCTTCTGGCAAGTGGACTCTCTCCTCAAATTCTTGATCAACCAAGTGTCTCCCGAATCTTTTGGATTTTTAAATTTTTCTCATTTTTTTGTATTTTTGGCGATTGCAAGCTCCCATGATTCTTCACAAGCAAAGTCGTATCCTTGATGAAAAGAGCACTAGTCCGATATTCTCTAAAGTGTCAAGATTTTCCTTCATTAAATTGATGTGCTCTAGCATTAGGTTCATGACAACACTCATGGAGGTCGTGGGAGGTGACTCCAACAGGTCAGACTCGGGTGGATGTGGACGTGGAGGCGGATAATATATATGTGGGGATGGAGGTGGATAGAAGTCCGAAGTCTGATACTGTGGCTGAGGCGGATATGTACAAAAGTTAGAAAAAGTAGGAGGAGGATCCTCCTGATAAAAGGGAGGTGGATCGGCTGGAGGGTAGGAGGAATTCGCAAAATCCGGATAAAATGCACTCAGGGATCCATCTAGAAAACAAAAGGAAGTGATTCGGGGGAGCACGTCGGTCAAGTCAAGAGAGTGAAGAAGAAGGCGCAGGTGCGTGATGAATCCACATTTCATCATCTTTATTCTATCATTTTGGCACCAAAAACCCTAGCAAATGCCTGTAAATAACATTAAAATCATCATCTTAGCATTCATGCATGTGCATCTAAATAGTGTATAAATTACTGTAATTAAGGCCAAAATTATAGAATAAATAAAGAAAGAAAAAGAATAAAATATTTGTAAATATTTTATGACCTAAACCCCCGAGACCTAGGCATCTTGATGAATAGGTCGACAAGGAATAAAGTAGGGGGAGATAAGGCCAAAAACACAGTCAAAATACCTTTACTTGTTATTCATTCTTTATTCATTTTGGGACCTATTTTTGGTTTCACTTTTTGTACATCAAATAAAGAAACTTTGTACATGAAAGTTGTAGATACTTTAATAAAGAAAAATACAAAATTAATTTCACAGGAAAAGAATGTACAGACAAAAAGATATGGTCTGAATAAGAATCCAAAATCCCAACTTCCCAGACCCGTATCTCACAAACAACAACTCCAAATACATCAAACTCACCTTTAATTGTATATAGAATAAAATAATCTATCCAATGGCAGTGGTTTCGCATTTGGCGGAGCTACGGTTTGAAAGTTGGCTTTTGGACCCACATTGTACACTTGTACTGAATAAAATATTCAATTTATTCTTTATTCAATATTTATTCATTTTTTATATTTTTTATTAATTTTGTAAATATTACTTATACTGTATATGTGCATTAAAAGTGAAATAAAATGCAAAGAAAAATAAAAATAAAAATACTTGTATAAAGAATACATAGGTATACCAGCACATACTTATACCTATATAGAATACTCTTAGATTTTATTAAATACACAAAACAAATCAGAAAAATAAAATAAAAATATATTTATATAAAAGTATGTTATAATGTTATAAAATACTAAATAAAAATAATAAAAATAAAATACCAAATAAAAATAAAAGATCAAAATACATAGGTATTATACCTATATAGGGTTAAAAAGGTAACTTGTAAAAATGTAAGTCATAAGAATAAATAAAAATCAGAATCAAATACTACATAAATTTTGAACATTTTTTATGTTATAACTTTTATTTAATTCGGCCATCTAGTATTTCTAAATGAATTAACAAAAGAATAATTCAGGGTTTTTCCTGGTTGGTCCACGTGGACCAACCAGGATGGTCTGACAGTTGACCCCGGTCAACTGTCTGACCTACTCCCATAGGCTCTGTCAGAGTGAGGTTTTGACCCATCTTCTCGATTTTCTACCAGGCCAAATCTTTCACCAAATTCGATCGAAGTCTTCTGCAAAAATCTTCCCTCTGATCCATCTTACTCGCCCATCTTTTTCGGGGAGAGCATCAGCGCTCTTCCCGTTGCGCCTCGATCTTTCCACCCCTTCGTCAACCCCTTAAAACTTCGCCCTTGACCTAATTTGAAAATCGAACCGCATTGCACAAGTTTTGTGCCCACCGGGAGGGTCGAGAGAGACGCTGTGGGTGACAGCATCAGCGCTCCATCGTCCTAGCGGAGGAAGAATCACATCTCAGGCGTGTTCCAAGCACCTCCGGCGACCGCCGTTGAGGTACCTTTCCCTTGCCCTCTTGGGCTCGAGGTCGTGCTTTATTCCTTAGTTTTTCGCCGTAGTTTTACCCCTTGCATTCCCAACTCCATTATTCCCCGATTATCCACTTCATTCGTGCATCGATTCGCTAAGTCGATAGCTCGCCGGAGACACCTCCGGCCACCGTCACCTCCATTCATCTATTGCGCACCACCACGCCTCCGCGAGGCCCAGGCAATTTGCCCTGGGCCTTCTCACCCCTTTTTGCAGGTCGCTGGAGGCAGAAGACCCCATCTGGGGGGTCGATTTTTGAGGAACTTGGAACCTGGAGCTCCATCGCCTTCCCGACCTCGTCGTGGCGCACCTGGGCTCAGCGACCCATTTTGGCCCCGCTGCGAGGTTGGGGAACCTTCCAGGCATCGTCAGGAACCTTCAGCGACGAGAACCAAGGCCGGAGCAACGCTTGCGAGCCGATCGAAGTTCGTGAAGGAAGGAGTTCTTCCCTGTTCTAGCAGGGGAGGTCCCAGCCGTCCGATCCGAGGGGCGCTCCAGATCTTGCTGCGGCCGTTGGATCTCCATCAGCCTCGACCGTCCGATCACGTGAGATCTTCTAATCCGGGCCGTCAAGACGAAGCGGTATCGCGAGCTGCGGGCTCGACACGTGGCAGAAGTAGTTGGATCCGAACCGTCGACGCCCGCCTTTGACTGGGTATTTTGCAACTTCCACCCGTCACTTTTTGTATTTTATAATAGCTACTCAAACATTCATCTGTAACGTTATTAGTTTTGTAATATTTACGTTTAGGCCCCCGAACTCCCCCGTATTGACAAAGAGCCCCCTCGCCACGTCACCTCACGTGACTAGTTCACGTGAGGGGGTGGGCATTTTGCAAGGCTACCCTCGGTGGTTTGCTTATTTTGTTTCAGTCCTTGAACTTTTGTATTACGTGTAAACTTTTTGGTCATTTTGCACGTAGGCCCCCAGGGTTTTGGTATATTGCATTTTAGTCCTTTCCAGGCGCGTGCAGGTCACGCGCCCTGGTGGGTAAATTGTTAGCGTGCCCAGGCGGCTTTTGTATTTGCATTTTGGTTCCAAAAATTAAATATTAAGTTCAAAATTTTGTGGATATTTGCATGAATGCCCCTGGATGTTTTAAATATTGCACATATACCCCTGCCAGGACTGTTCATTGATTGGATGTTTGTTCTAATTATTTGATCTATCATTTTAACTCCAAAATTTTTCAAATTTTGAACTTAAGCTCCTGGACATGTGTACTTTCACGCCACATATTTAGTTTTTGATTTTACTTGAGTTTCATATTTATTAAAAATCAAAAACTTGCTTTTTATGCACTGTCTAGCTTAGAAAATACCAAAAAATATCAAAATACCTCTAAAAATTCCAAAAAAATCACCTAGTGTCTATTTTATCCTATCTTAGTGTCAGTCCAAAAATCATTAAAAAGTTCAAAAGAAAAACACTAAAAATTTAAAAACACTCAAAAACCTCAAAAAAATATATAAAATAGTAGAAAACTCCAAAAATCAAAAACTCAGTTTCTGTTTGTTCCTTATTTTATCCTTTTTATTTGAAAAATAGTGTGAAAATTTTGAGCTACTGGTTGCTATTTTTAAATCTCATTTTATTCACAGCCAGCCTTATTTGCACTGTTTTGCTTTATTTCAGTATTTAAAAATACCAAAAACACCTTGAAAATTTCCAAAAATCACAAAAACAGTAAAAAACCCTAAAAAGACTAAAAACAATTTGTTTCTGAATTTTTGGTAATTTTTACTTGGCTTTATAAATATTCTATCTTGTCTTTTATTCCATTGTCTTTAAATTCCAATATTGAAAAAGAAAAAGAAAAATATAAAATATAAAATTATAAAAATCAGAAATTAAAAATCAAAATACAAAACAAAAAAATTAAAATAAAAAAAATTAAAAATTAAAAACCCACAAAAATTGTAGTGCTTGCTTGCTTAGCGTAGACACATCACTTTACACACACACACTTGTGCTTACATTTGCTTGAATTACCCTGCTTGCTCCCTGTGTTCGAACTCTCTGCATACTTGCTTGCTATACATTTTGTGCAGATTTAAAAATAAATTTTAACTCCACATTATTTCTAATTTATTGATCTTTAGTGTGGGTTAATTGTTGATTAAATACAGGTTTCATTTGAGAGTCGCCACAGCGACGGTTGTCTCTGCCTTGTGTGAGACACCAATTTAGGCTCTCGTGAAATTTGTGTTTATCAGTGCGCAGAGATGATCTAAGACGCACACAAAACAATCACAGACAAAAATGAAACAACCAAACCCTCAATTCACCTACTCAACTCGGTAAAGACCGAAAAATCGGTCTTTTTATCTTGTCTGTTTTAGAGTTAGGTGAAAAAGTCAAGAAGTTGCACAAACACTTAGGGGCTCAATGGGATTTGGGCACTAACCTTAGTGTGTGCGCGAGCAACGTAAAACGAAGACAATGAGGGGATTACTCGCCCCAATACAAGATTTTTCTTTTTGGTCGATTTTAGGGTCGAGTAATATTAGCAGTCCCAATTTTATTGATTATCACTTTTTTTTGGGTTTTTAATAAAAATGCACGATCCTAACGGGGGTTCAATTCCTTTGAGCACCTAGGTTGGAAAAATCAGAGGGAGAGTCGGAAAAGCAATGCAAGCGGCAAATAATGATGGATGCTAAAGCGTAAATGCTCACCTTGCCTCCAGCACTCTACATGCAAGGATGCTCAGCAGAATTGAAACCTATCTATATGCAAATGCAAAGCCGATGAAATCGCCCTAAGTTCAGAAATTGCTATTATCGTGAAGAACCACAAGTCGGCCACTTATCTTTAACCTAAGAGTCCGGTCTTGGCTTACCCCTCCTCTTCTCGACACACTCGAGTTCAGAAGTAGCGCTTGATGGGGCTCGCTCACGGCATACGGGTTAAGAGATAAATGAACAGACTGTTTAAATTTGACTAAGCCCAAACGAGTCTATAGGTACATGCAAATATATTAGGTGTTTGGCCTTAGTCTATCGCAAGCAATCCTAAATCTAAGGGCTCAATCACACAAAGTAAGGAAAATAAAACCGGAAAACAAAGTAAGAGAAGGCGATGAAAACCGAGGGAAAGCCGCGGTGAGCCCCCAAGTGTACAAGCACTTGGAAATTGGGCCCGAAAGTCCAAGTCCGAATGTACCTGTATTATTACAAAAAATGGTCTCTCTCTCACTACGAATTACAAAGTAAATACAATGCAAGAAAATAAATGCTAAGAAGTTGTCTTGCAAAATCCTCCAAGTCCTTCTTCGTGCTAAGCTAAAGCCGCTTCACGTGGGTGCCAAGGTGCTCCAAAAGGGGCTCCTCCCTCGATCCGCGTACCTCGCACGGAATCCAAACAAGGAGAGTGGTTAGACAATTCAAAAGATATATCAAAAATAAGGAAAATAAAACAAGTAGAAATAAAAGCCGCAAAGGTAGACAAATAGTCACAATACAAAGCAAAAACGAGAACTACGCGCTGTTGCTCCCCGGCAACGGCGCCATTTGTTGAACCGAGAAATTCGCAGAGGTCGTGTTGACTCACAAGGCGAATCAACAGTCGCTGATTTGACCTCCAACGAAATCCCTATTCAAACAACAATTAACCCACAACAGATAAATCAAGCAATGAAAGTAAATGTGCGGAGTTAAAATTTATTATAACTCTACAACAAGATGTGTATAGTGCAAGTATGTGTAGAGGTCGAACACAGGGAGCAGACAGGTAGATCGGGGCACAAGTGCACAAAAATGTGTGTGTGTGATCAAATTGTCTATTAATGCTAATTTTTTGTGGGTTTTTAATTTTTATATTTTTTTTATTTTATTTTAAATTTTATAATTTTGTATTTTGATTTTTAATTTACTGATTTTTATATTTTCTTTTTATATTATATATATATTTTTTTTTAATTTTTCTTTTTCAATATTGGAATGTAAAGGCAATGTAATAAAAGAGAGAAAGAGATATAGATAAAAATATCCAAAAATTAGCAAATAAAGTCTTTTTGGTCTTTTTATGCTTTTTTTTACTGTTTTTGTGATTTTTGGGTAATTTTTAGAATGTTTTTGGTATTTTTAATTAGCAAAATAAAGTAAACAGTGAATAAAATGCAAGGCTGAAACTAAAATGGAGAAATAAAATAGCAATCAGTAACAAAAATTCTCCAAATTAATTTTCAATGAAAGATAATAAAATAAAGAAAATTCAGAGACAAAGTTTGTATTTTTAGGATTTTTATGAAGGTTTTTGGATTTTTGTGATTTTAAAGAGTTTTCTTTTGTAATTTTTAATGATTTTTGGCCTGGAGCTACGACACACTAAAGGGAACAAAATATATTTTTTGGGATTTTTCTGGAGTGTTTTTATATTTTTTTGGTATTTTCTAATGCAAACAGTGCTGAAAATGAGTGTTTTTGAATTTTTATAAATATTGAAATGCAATAAAAATGCAATGCAAAAATGTGGCGTGAATGAGAAAGTTAACAGGAGCTTAAAATGATTTTTGTGGAATTTTTTTGGCGTTTTAGAATTGCATGCATAAAATGAGGGCAACATAAGGAAAATACATAACTGTAGGGGCGTTTTTGAAATATTCAGAAAATCCGAGGGCCTCTTTGCAACATTTCCAGAGAAATTATAACTAAATAAACTTTTTGCTAGACGAATTGACAATACCTAAACTAGTAAGGCTAAACTCGCAAAAACGCCAGGGCGCACGTGACATGCACACGCGCCTGGCGAGGGCCTCAACGAAATCACACAAACATCAGGGGGCTGTGACGCAAATGTTACAAAATAAATCTACAGCAGATGAATGATTGGGTGCTCTTAATTAAATGTCAAAAACCCCGGGGTAGAATAGCAAAATACCCACGCAGGCGGGAGCGGACGGCTAATATCGCTTCACTTGGACACGTGTCCTCTCCACAGGGTCTGATACCCCTTCGCACGGGCGACCAGGATTAGAAGATTGATTCGCAATGGACGGTCCAGGCACACTTGATCTGACGGCAGCTGTACACCCGTCGGGGTGTTCTTGATCCTACGGCGTGGGTTGCGGGTGGAAGATCCAATGAAGAACTCGGCCGTGCCGAGTTTTGTTCCCGCGCAAGGGCCTCCTCCAGCCACCAAAATCCACGGCCGAGGTCGTGTTCGCCTCCAGCTGCTTCTCCCCGACGCCCAGGCTGAGCAAATAGGGCCGACGGCCTACGAGTGGCCCTCGGCCTGTCGTCGAGGCTCCAGCCGACCGGGGGGGGGCTGTTCTTGCGAAAACTCGCCTCCAGATGAGGCGTCCTTCGGCACCTGGACCTGCAGATGAAGTTCGCGAGCAACAGTAATAGGTTCCAGGGCTAGAAACAGGGGTGGATGGTGGCGTGGTGAAGATGGTGGTCGCCGGAGTAAACTCCGACGAGATGATGGCGTAGGTGATTGAATAGGTGATAAGCAAAATCGGAAATGAGTGCGTGGATGCTACAGCTACTGCTAGGAATAGAAATGCGTAAAGAAAATAAAGTAAAATGCGAAATAAAACAGACCTCAAAGGTTTAGAAACCTGAGATGGGTACCTCGACGGCCTTTTGGCCGGAGATGATGGAACTTGGCCAATGACCACGCCAAGACCCGCTCTAGATGGCTGGAGACCACGCTGTCACCATGGTCGATCCGGAGCACATCCTAAGGAGCCAAAACGAAGTCAAAAGGGGTTCGAATTTTGAAAATGGAGGAAAGGGGCTTTTTGAAGCATGGCCGAGGCGGCTCCTTGATCGAGGTGCCAGAGGCGGCACATGCCTCCAATGGCCAAGATGATATATAGGCGTGTAAGAGCTATGTACAGAGGTCAAAAGTCGTGAAGGACGCGACTCAAAAAGGTGAAAGGCGTGGTCTCCATAAATCCGCGAAGATGGCTACTTGAACATGTCCAGCGGTCTGTGACCTGGGTCACAGAGTTGACCCATGGTCAACGGATGGCGTGGCCTGATTGGGCCACGTCATCCGCAAAAAGACAAAAACTTAAATAAATACCTTGTAAATGTAATTAAAAATAATAGATGATGTAATTAATTTAAGGTTATTTAATAAAAAATATTTATTATTTTATATAGTATTTTATTCCGATTTTTAATTATTTTTATGAGATTTATTTTTACAAGTTTGCATTTATACCCTTATAGGTATCTATATCTATGTATTTAAGTATTCTATTTTTATTTAGGTATTTTTAATATTATTATTTTTATTTATGATTTTATAAAATTATAAAATACTTTTATCTACACAAATATATTTTTATTTTATTTTTCTGATTTATTTTGTATATTTAATAAAATACAAACATGTTTTGTATAGGGATATGTATAGGTAATGTATCTATGTATTTTATGTTTACGTATTTTATTTTTGTTTTTATTTAGGTTTTTATTCTTATTTTAATGTACATAATTATTATAAGTATTATTTACAACATTATAAAAATGTAAAATTATAAAAATAATAAATAAATAATAAATTGAATATTTTAATCGGTACAATGTACAATGTGGGTCCAAAACTCAACTTTCAAACCGTAGCTCCGCCAAATGCGAAACCACCGCCATTAATTAGCTTATTTTCTTCTATATACAATTAAAGGTGAGTATGCGGCATTTGGAGTTTTCATTTATGAGATACGGGTCTGGGAAGTTGGCATTCTGGATTTTTATTCAGACCATAACTTTTTATATGTACATTATTTTTCTGTGAAATCAATTTTTTATTTTTCTTTATTTAATTATCTACAACTTTCATGTTTAAAGTTTCTTTATTTGAGGTACAAAAAGTGGAACCAAAAATAGGTCCCAAAGAGAATAAAGAATGAAGAAAATAACATAGGTATTTGACCCTTATCTCCCCCTACTTTATTCCTGGTCGACCTATTCATCAAGATGCCTAGGTCTCGGGGTTTCGGGTCATAAAATATTTACAATATTTTATTCTTTTTCTTTTCTTTTCTTTATTCTATAATTTTGTCTTTAAAAAACCGCATTTTATACAGTATTTACACACATATGCATGAATGCTAAAATGCATGAATTAATGCTATTTACACACATTTACTAGGGTTTTTAAGGCCAAAATGATAGAATAAAGATGATGAAATGTAACTTCATCAGATATGTCGATGCTGCCATTGTCATGTACCTTCCTGACCACATAAGGACCTTTCCACTTGCTCTGCAACTTCCCTGGGAATAATTTTAGCCTGGAATCAAACAACCATACTCTTTGATCTGGCTCAAACTGTTTATGGCTGATATGCGAATCGTGCCATGTCTTCACTTTCTTCTTGTACTGTAGGCTATTGGAAAAGGCTGTGTCTCTCAGTTCTTCCAGGGCTGCCAATTCTGCTCTTCTCTGTTCTCCTATACTCTCGGGATCTAACAGCAACTCAGTGACTGCCCAAAAAGATTTGTGCTTGATCTCCACTGGCAAATGGCACGGCTTGCCATAGACGAGACGAAAGGGAGATGTCCCCAATGGATTCTTGAAAGAAGTCCGATAAGCCCACAAGACCGAGTCCAAAAGCTGTGACCAATCTTTTCGGTCTGGACGACAACTTTCTGCAAGATAGTCTTTATCTCCCGATTCGATACTTCGGCAAGACCATTAGTCTGAGGGTGATATGGAGTGGCAACCCGATGGTCAATGCCGAACTCGTCTGCAAGGGCCCTAACCTTGTCATTGATGAAATGAGACCCCCCGTTTGAAATCAAGACTCTAGGTACTTCGAACCGTGAAATGATATTTTTCCTCAAGAATTTGCACACGGTTTTAGCATCTGCGGCTCGGGCGGGGATGGCCTCAACCCATCGACTGACATAATCCACAGCGAGCAAAATATGCTCGAATCCCTGACTTTTAGGAAATGGGCCCATGAAATCAATCCCCCATGCATCAAAAACCTCACAGAAGTGAATGTGTTGCATGGGCATCATGTCTCTCTGTCCGCAGGTTCCCATTTTCTGACAGTCAGTACATCACTTCACGAACTCATCAGAATCTTTGAAGAGAGTAGGCCACCATAGGCCGGATTGAAGCACCTTCTGTGCTGTCCTTTTTCCAGAATGATGTCCTCCTGCCTCAAGCTTGTGGCAGTATGTGAGGACGCTATGCTGCTCTTCTTGAGGAATGCACCTCCTCCAGATACTATACCCTCCTTCATGATAAAGGACGGGATCCTCCCAATGGTAAAACTTGGCCTTAGCTAGGAAGGTCTCAAGTTTCTGCCTAGGCCAACCCTGAGGGACTGTCTTGGCTACAAGATAGTTTACAAAGTCAGCATACCATGGGAGTGAGGTGACCGCCAAGATCGCCTCGTCTGGAAATGTTTCTGTGATAGGTGTACTGGGCTCAGATTCCTCAAGATTCTCCAATCTGGAGAGATGATCCGCCACCACATTCTTGACTCCAGGCTTGTCCTTAATCTCAATATCAAATTCCTGGAGTAGAAGGATCCATCTGTAAGATGTGCTTTGGCATCCTTCTTAGCCATTAAGTACCGGATGGCGGTGTGATCAGTGCAGCTTATCACTCTAGATCCGAGAATATACGATCGATACTTATCAAGAGCAAATACTATGGCCAACATCTCTTTCTCAGTCACAGTGTAATTCCGCTGAGCGGCATCCAAAGTCCGGCTGGCGTAGTGAATAGCAAAAGGTAATCCCTCTCTCCTCTGTCCAAGCACAGCCCCAACGGCAAAATCTGAAGCGTCCGTCATGATCTCGAATGGGAGAGACCAATCAGGTGGCTGAAGGACAGGAGCTGAAACAACCATATTCTTGAGAGTCTTAAAAGATGCAAGACACTTATCATTTACAATAAACTCGGTGTCTTTCGTCAGTAAGTCAGTGAGCAGTCGGGCAATTCGTCTGAAGTCCTGAATGAACCGTCGGTAGAAACCGACATGCCCCAGAAAAGACCGCAACTGACGCAAGTTGGACGGTGTATTGAGTTTTCTGATGATATCCACCTTGGCCGGATCGACCTCCATGCCCCTGTTGGAGACGATATGACCAAGGACCGTCCCCTGAGTCACCATGAAGTGACTCTTCTCCCAAGATAAAACAAGATTGACCTCAATGCAGCGCTGAATCACACGGTCTAGGCAGTTAAGACAAGCATCGAACCCATCGCCATAGATCGAGAAGTCATCCATGAAGACCTCTAAACAGTCACCCACCATGTCCGAGAAGATGGAGAACATGCACCTTTGGAATGTCGCCGGAGCGTTACATAGACCAAAGGGCATCCGTCTGAAAGCATAAGTCCCAAACGAACAGGTGAATGTCGTTTTCTCCTGGTCTTCGGGCGCAATGGCCACTTGATTGTATCCAGAGTACCCATCAAAAAAACAGTAATGACTCTTCCCGGCTAGTCGCTTGATAATCTGATCAATGAAGGGTAGCGGGAAGTGATCCTTCTTGGTGGCCTCATTCAATCGTCTGTAGTCCACACAGACCCTCCAAGAAGTTGGTACTCTGGTAGCGATCTCCTCTCCAGACTCGTTGACAACTGTAGTGATACCCGTCTTCTTGGGTACCACATGTAGCGGACTGACCCATTTGGAGTCGGAGATGGGGTAGATAAAATCGGCGCTCCACCACTTTGAAATTTCTTTCATGACTACGTCTCGAAGATTCGGGTTCAGCCGTCGTTGGAACTCACGCAACGGTCTATCGTCATCCTCAAGATAGATGTGGTGAGAGCACAGAGACGGACTTATCCCCTGGAGATCAGCTATACTCCAACCTATTGCCTTGCGGTTTCTTTCAAGAACCTCCATCAGACGAGATTCTTGTTCTCCAGTCAACCCTGCTGAGATAATGACTGGGTGCATATCTGGCTTACCCGCAAGGAATCTGTACTTTAACGACTGCGGCAGAGGTTTCAGTTCTGGACAACTGGGAGGGGGCAGATCTGACTTCTGATATGTCTGTGTGAAGGCGAATATTTTTATTTTTTTTTAAAAAATGTCGTCATGTATATTCATCCCTATATCCCTCCTATATGTCATTCGAATTTCGTCAGAAACAGAGACTCCTACGGCCTCCATCCAGACAGAGTCGATTTAAAAAATCCTGCGACCATTACAAAAATGACGTATGGTTGGAGGTCGTAGGAGTCTTTGTTTTTGATGAAATTCAAATGGCATATAGGAGGGATAGAGGGATGAATATACATGGTTTTATTTTTTCAAAAAAATAAAAAAATTTACCAAAAAATGGGGTGGGGGCAGCCATGTTGGCTACCCCTAGGGGGCAACCCCATTTTCCCCATATATATAGGGTAAAATGGGGTTGCCCCCAGGGAGTAGCCAACTTGGCTACTCCCGCCCCTATTTTTCCCTCATTTTTTTATTTTTTTGGAAAATAAAAATTTGTATATTCATCATTATATCCCTCTCATATTCTATTAAAATTTCGTCAGAAACAGAGACTCATAAGCCCTCCATCCAGACGTCATTTTTTTAACGGTCGCAGGATTTTTTAAATCGACCATGTTTGGATGGAAGCCGTAGGAGTCTCTGTTTCTAACGAAATTTTAATAGAATGTGAGAGGGATATAATGATGAATATACAAATTTTTATTTTCTAAAAAATAAAAAAATGGGGGAAAAATAGGGGTGGGAGTAGCCAAGTGGGGGCAGCCCCATTTACCTCATATATATATATATATATATATATATATATATATATATATATATATGGGTCATATGTGGCTGCCCCATAGGGGCAGCCAACATAGCTGCCCCCGCCTTATTTGGGCAAAATTTTTTATTTTTTTTGAAAAATAACACTATTTACATTCATCCCTATATCCCTCCTATATACCATTCGAATTTCGTCAGAAACAGAGACTCCTACGGCCTCCATCCGGACAGTAATTTTTTAACGGTAACAGAATTTTTTTAAATCGATACCATCGAGATGGAGGCCGTAGGAGTCTCTGTTTCTGATGAAATTCGAATGGCATGTAGGAGGGATATATGGATGAATATACATGGTTTTATTTTTCAAAAAAAATAAAAAAAACGCCGAAAAATGGGGCGGGGGCAGCCCCATTTTTTCCTATATATATAGGGTAAAATGGGGCTGCCCCCAGGGAGTAGCCAACTTGGCTACTCCCACCCCTATTTTTCCCTCATTTTTTTATTTTTTGGAAAATAAAAATTTGTATATTCATCATTATATCCCTCTCACATTCTATTAAAATTTCGTCAGAAACAGAGACTCCTAAGCCCTCCATCTAGATGTCATTTTTTTAACGGTCGCAGGATTTTTTAAATCGACCATGTTTGGATGGAGGCCGTAGGAGTCTCTGTTTCTGACGAAATTTTAATAGAATGTGAGAGGGATATAATGATGAATATACAAATTTTTATTTCCCAAAAAAATAAAAAAATGATGGAAAAATAGGGGTGGGAGTAGCCAAGTTGGCTACTCCCTGGGGGCAGCCCCATTTACCTCATATATATATATATATATATATATATATATATATATATATATGAGGAAGGGGATCCTACTCCATGTAGTAGGTAACTTACCAATCCACTCTCTTTTTCTCAATTTTTTTTATTTTTTTTGAAAAATGCTTCCATGGATTTTCATAATTATATCCTTCTAATATGTCATTCAAATTTCGTCAGAAACAGAGACTCCTACGGCCTCCATCCAGAACGCAAAAAAATACAGCAAATCTGAGACCGTTAAAAAAGACCATGTGGATGGAGGCCGTAGGAGTCTCTGTTTCTGACGAAATTTGAATGACATATTAGAGGGATATAGCTATGAAAATTCATGGAAGCATTTTTCAAAAAAAAAATTTGAAAAAGAAGAAAATGGAGTAGGTAAGTTACCTACTCCATGGAGTAGGATCCCTTCTCTCTCTCTCTCTCTCTCTCTCTCTATATATATATATATATAGGTAAATGGGGTTGCCCCCAGGGAGTAGCCAACTTGGCTACTCCCACCCCTATTTTTACCTCATTTTTTTATTTTTTTGGAAAATAAAAATTTGTATATTCATAATTATATCCCTCTCACATTCTATTAAAATTTCGTCAGAAACAGAGACTCCTACGACCACCATCCAAACATGGTCGATTTAAAAAATCCTGCGACCGTTAAAAAAATGACGTCTGGATGGAGGTCTTAGGAGTCTCTGTTTCTGACGAAATTTTAATAGAATGTTAGATGGGTATAATGATGAATATACAATTTTTTATTTTCCAAAAAAATAAAAAATGAGGTAAAAATAGGGGTGGGAGTAGCCAAGTTGGCTACTCCCTGGGGGCAGCCCCATTTTACCCATATATGTGGGTAAAATGGGACTGCCCCCAGGGAGTAGCCAACTTGGATACTCCCACCCCTATTTTTACCTCATTTTTTTATTTTTTTTTGGAAAATAAAAATTTGTATATTCATCATTATACCCCTCTAATATTCTATTAAAATTTCGTCAGAAACAGAGACTCCTACGACCGCCATCCAAACAGTGTCGATTTAAAAAATCCTGCAACCGTTAAAAAAATGACGTCTGGATGGAGGGCCTAGGAGTCTCTGTTTCTGACAAAATTTTAATAGAATGTTAGAGGGATATAGTGATGAATATATACATTTTTATTTTCCAAAGAAATAAAAAAATGAGGGAAAAATAGGGGTGGGAGTAGCCAAGTTGGCTACTCCCAGGGGGCAGCCCCATTTTACCCATATATATATATATATATATATATATATATATATATATATATGGGTAAAATGGGGCTGCCCCCCTGGGAGTAGCCCGCAACCTGGAGTTCCAGCTGAAGAAGCAGGGGCCGCAGTAGGTGCCGAATCTTCTACTGGTACATGGACAACTGTGTGGACTGAGGGACTTACTAGCCTTGATCGTTATAAAGGACGATGCTACCACATCGAGCCTGTTGCTGGGGAGGAAGATCAATATATTGCTTATGTAGCTTATCCTTTAGACCTTTTTGAAGAAGGTTCTGTTACCAACATGTTTACTTCCATTGTAGGTAATGTATTTGGATTCAAAGCTCTACGAGCTCTACGCTTGGAGGATCTGCGAATTCCTCCTGCTTATTCCAAAACTTTCCAAGGTCCACCTCATGGAATCCAAGTTGAAAGAGATAAATTGAACAAATATGGGCGTCCTCTATTGGGATGTACTATTAAACCAAAATTGGGATTATCCGCGAAAAACTACGGTAGAGCCGTTTATGAATGTCTACGTGGTGGACTTGATTTTACCAAAGATGATGAAAACGTAAACTCACAGCCATTTATGCGTTGGAGAGACCGTTTCCTATTTTGTGCCGAAGCTATTTATAAAGCGCAAGCCGAAACAGGTGAAATCAAAGGACATTACTTGAATGCTACTGCGGCTACATGTGAAGAAATGATCAAAAGGGTTGTATTTGCTAGAGAATTGGGAGTCCCTATCGTAATGCACGACTACTTAACAGGGGGATTCACCGCAAATACTAGCTTGGCTCATTATTGCCGAGACAACGGCTTACTTCTTCACATTCACCGTGCAATGCATGCAGTTATTGATAGACAGAAGAATCATGGTATGCATTTTTGTGTACTAGCTAAAGCGTTACGTATGTCTGGTGGGGATCACATTCACTCCGGTACAGTAGTAGGTAAACTAGAAGGTGAACGTGAGATGACTTTAGGTTTTGTTGGTTTACTACGCGATGATTATATTGAAAAAGATCGAAGCCGCGGTATTTTCTTCACTCAAGATTGGGTCTCTATGCCAGGTGTTCTGCCGGTGGCTTCAGGAGGTATTCATGTTTGGCATATGCCTGCCTTGATCGAGATTTTTGGAGATGATTCCGTACTACAGTTCGGCGGAGGAACTTTGGGACACCCTTGGGGAAATGCACCTGGTACAATAGATAACAGGGTGGCTTTAGAAGCGTGTGTACAAGCTCGTAATGAAGGGCGCGATCTAGCTAGCGAAGGTAATGAAATTATCCGTGAAGCTGCCAAATGGAGCCCTGAACTTGCCGCTGCTTGTGAAGTATGGAAAGAAATCAAATTCGAATTCAAACCGATAGATACGTTGGATAACTAAACCTGCATAATTCAGTAATTCCTGTTTGTTCTCCTAAGTATAATTAAATAAACTCGGCTCAATCTTTTACTAAAAAAAAGATTGAGCCGAACTAAACTAAATGAAGAATAACCAAATATCCATCTCTATATCCATCTTTGGATTTGCATATATATATATATATATATATATATATATATATAGGGAATATTTCAGATGAGGTGCACCTTTCCTGGGTGCATGGAAAGCCCACCATCCTAACCATCCATAGTCAATCTGATGGTTATCATTAATGGCTCGTTATCTATATTTTTTAAATGTCGAAAAACCCATTATGGTCATTTTGGTATATTCTATATTTAGAATGCAACAAAATATCTCCTAAATTATCTCACATCTCTCTCTCTCTCTCCTATCTCTCTCTCTCTCAACGACGACTCTCTCTCTCTCTCTCTCTGTCTCTCTCTCGACGACGGCATGTGGGAGAAGGCTGCTCCGACGTCCTCCATCGCCTCCCCAACAGATCACGTTCACCTACGTCGCGAAGATCATCGATGACGGCATGTTGGAGGAGGCTGGTCGATTCCACAGGTTCAAACGTCGGAGATCGTGATAGTGGATGTGAAGGTAAGCGGGGAGGGGGAAGAGAAGGTTGAAGGAGTGCGTGAATGGAGGTGTGCGGGCGGAGGAGGACGTGCATGGAGGAGGTGGGTCGTGGAGGAGAAGGGCGGAGGAGGTGCGGGTAGAGAGGATGCTGGAGATGGAGGGCGTGCCCAGGTTTTTACAATATAATGACCTATTTTGCAATCTCGAGTTTTTTTTACAATCCCAGATCGTATTTTACAATAGCATATCATCTTTTTACAATTTTCATACTGTTGTTTTACATTTATACGCATGGAGGAGGTGGATCATGGAGGAGACGGTTGAAGGAGTGCGACAATGGAGGTGTGTGGGCGGAGGAGGACGTGCATGGAGGAGGTGGGTCGTGGAGGAGAAGGGCGGAAGAGGTGCGGGTAGAGAGGATGCTGGAGATGGAGGGCGTGCCCAGGTCTTTACAATATAATGACTTATTTTGCAATCTCGAGTGTTTTTTTTACAATCCCAGATCGTATTTTACAATATAAATGACCTATTTTGCAATCTCAGACTGTTTTGCAATCTCGAGTTTTTTTACAATCTCAGATCGTATTTTACAATTGCATATCATTTTTTTACTAACTGTGATCTTATTATACAATGCAGGATGCAAAATTACAACAGGGATTCGAATTTTACAAAGATGCTTGGCATTTGTAAAAAATGCACATAATAGGATCTGATGGATTTACAATCTTCATACAGATTTTACAAAACGTCCATGATCTTTTACAATAGTGTTATCAAAATTACAATTATTATAATATAAATATTACTAATTGTGATTTTATTTTACAATGCAGGATGCAGTTTTACAATATCAAGGAGAATTTTACAAAAAAATCTGCTATTCTACATTGCGCGGAAATGCTACCATGTTGGCGAAAATTTAGTAACTAAAAGGCAACAAAAAAATACCAAATCAGACACGCTAAAAATGGAAAAATATAAAGACGAAATAAATTTCAAATTCGAAACTAAATTTAAATTTAAAATGAAAATATATGGACTAAAATACCCTTTTGGATGAAGAACCGCTAGATCGAGATCTAACGGATCTCGTGATGGGCTTTCCATACACCCAGGAAAGGTGCACCTCATTGGAAGAGCTCTCTCTCTCTCTCTCTCTCTCTCTATATATATATATATATATAGGGATTGGGGAGCCTACACCCATGTGTAGGTAACTTTCCTACACCCACCTCTTGTTTCCTAATTTTTTTGAATTTTTTGAAATGAATCTTTAGGGGGATTTATTTAGAATATTAAATGAAATACGTGTTTCAAATTTCATATAAAACAGACATTCCTAACAGCTCTATCGGATGGGGTCGATTTCAGCAAATTTCAGATCGTTAAAATTTAACTGTCACGATGGATAAGTTAGAAGTCTCGAAATAACTTGAAACTCGAATGACAACATTGTGATGTATTGTGATCTAAATTCCTAAAGGAATTATCTCAAAAAATAAAAAAATTTGAGGGAACAAGAGGTGGGTGTAGGAAAGTTACGTACACATGGGTGTAGGTTCCCTTTTCCCATATATATATATATATATATATATAAATGGGTAAAATGGGGCTGCCCCCTGAGAGTAGCCAACTTGGCTACTCCCACCCTTATTTTTCCCTCATTTTTTTATTTCTTTGGAAAATAAAAATTTATATATTCATCACTATATCTCTCTCACGTTCTATTAAAATTTTGTCAGAAACAGAGACTCCTACGGCCTCCATCCAAACATGGTCGATTTAAAAAATCCTGCGACCGTTAAAAAAATGACGTCTGGATGGAGGGCTTAGGAGTCTCTGTTTCTGACGAAATTTTAATAGAATGTGAGAGGGATATAATGATGAATATACAAATTTTTATTTTCCAAAAAATAAAAAAAATGAGGGAAAAATAGGGGTGGGAGTAGCCAAGTTGCCTACTCCCTAGGGGCAGCCCATTTTACCCATATATATATATATAGGAGAAACATCAAATGAGGCAGGGTCTCACCGCTTTTAAGGTGAGCCATCCATCATCGTCCATCTATTTTTAATCACACGATCGTAATTAATGATGCTTTAATTATAATATTTAAATGGTCGAAAACCCCATTTTGGTCTTTTTGTCACATTCTAAATATAGAATGTGACAACTATATTTCCTAATGTCTCTCTTGATTAATAAGTTGCAGCGACGGTGGCGCCCTCTCTCTCTCTCGATCGTTCAACGGAGATGCGAGATCGTTCGACGGATGGGCGGCCGCCACCTGCAGATCTGGAGGAGCAACAGAGGTGATCTTCCGGAGTTGCGCGACGTTCGGTCAAGGTGCGCCGCGGCGAAGGTCGTTCGGCGGAGGTTCGACGGAGGTGCGTGGCTGCCCCTCTTTGCGCGTCGTTCGGCGGATGGACGACCTCCACATGCAGATCTGGAGGAGGAGCGGCAGAGGTCATCTTTCGGAGTAGCGCGACGTTTGGCGGAGGTGCGCCGCGACGAAGGTCGTTCGGCGGAGGTTCGACGGAGGTGTGTGGCTGCCCCTCTTTGCGCGTCGTTCGGCGGATGGGCGGCCGCCACATGCAGATCTGGAGGAGGAGCGACAGAGGTGATCTTCCGGAGGTGCACGTCGGATGACGGTGGCTCCCCTCGGCCCCACTCTCCGTCAGGCCGCGCTCCGCCTGCGCTTCCTCCAATGCGGCACCTCGCCGTCGACTCCGAAGCGTCGAGATGTGCGCGGAGGAGGGCCCTTAGCTTTTTTACAAATCGTGGTTTTTTACAAAGTTGGGAATGATTTATGCAAAAATTGATTTTTTTTACAATATCAAGTCAATTTTTTTACATATTTTCAATATCTAACAGTGTACTTATTTGTCGCAGAACTCTACAGAAATATTACAAAGTGATCAGATCATCTTACAAAAGAGCGCCTAAAATTTACAAAGTGATCAGACACTCTTACAAAGGAGGGAGATTCAGTTACATTATCGTATAACAATTTTACTTAATTGATATTCAGATTTACATATTTATGTACCTTTTTTTACAAATCTCAATGTTTTTTCTCTATTTTGCAGGACTCGAAAACATGTATGGCAATTGAACTTTAACACAAATGAAAAACATGCGTGAATTTTACAAAGGAAGGAGATTCAATTACAAAGATTCACGGTTTTTTTACAAAACAAACATACTCAATTACAAAAAAGTTGAAGTTTACAAAGAGGAAAAATACTCTTACAAAAAACTCGCTGGAATTACAAAATGAATGTACACATTTACAAAACTGATACAACCATTTACAAAATGAAATTACAGTAATAAAATGAAATCATTAATGAAATTTCACAAAGAGTAAAATATAATTTACAAAAGCTCGTTGTAATTTACAAAGCTGTGGTTGATTTTAGATCGTTTGAAACAAAATAGGAAATTAATCAATAAAGGTATATATGAAAATACCAAATCGAGAAAAGTTTAGAATGGTAATTTGAAAACAATAAATGAAACTCGAAATTAATAAAATCACTTTGACGAAAATGCCCTTTTGGATGAGGTTTTTGATGCAACCGTCAGATTGAGATCTGACGAATCTGCTCGATGGCTCACCACAATATCGGTGAGACCCCACCTCATTTGAAGTGCCCCCCCTATATATATATATATATGGGTAAAATGTGTATGCCCCCTAGGGGGAGCTAACTTAGCTCCCCCACCCTTTTTTCACAAATTTTTTTTTGAAATCTAAAACCGTGTAAATTCATTATTAAATCCCTATATTATGTCATTCAAATTTCATGCGAAACAGAGACTCCTACGACCTCCATCCAAACGGGGTCGATTTAAAAAATCCTGTTATCGTTAAAAAATGACTGTCTGGATGGAGGCCGTAGGAGTCTCTGTTTCATAGAAAATTTTTATGATATAATATAGGGATATAGTGATGAATATTCACGGAAAAAAATTTCAAAAAAAAATAAAAAAATTGAAGAAAATAGGGCGGGGGAGCTAAGTTAGCTCCCCCTAGGGGGCAGCCCCATTTTCCTCTCTCTCTCTCTCTCTCTCTATATATATATATATATATATATATATATGAGGAAGGGGATCCTACTCCATGGAGTAGGTAACTTACCTCCTCGACTCTCTTTTTTTCAAAATTTTTTTATTTTTTTGAAACATGCTTCCATGAATTTTCATAATTATATCCCTCTAATATGTCATTCAAATTTCGTCAAAAACAGAGACTCCTATGACCTCCATCCAGAACGCGAAAAATACAGCAAATCTGAGACTGTTAAAAAATGTCTGTCTAGATGGAGGCCGTAGGAGTATCTGTTTCTAACGAAATTTGAATGACATATTAGAGGGATATAGTTATGAAAATTCATGGAATTATTTTTCAAAAAAATAAAAAAAATTTCAAAAAAATGGAGTAGGTAAGTTACCTACTCCATGGAGTAGGATCCCTTTTCTCTCTCTCTCTCTCTCTCTCTCTCTCTCTTTCTCTCTCTCTCTCTCTATATATATATATGAGGAAAGGGAGCCTACTTCGTGAAGTAGGTAAATTACCTACTTTACATTTCATTTTTTCTATTTTTTATTTTTTTGAAAAATACCACCATAGATTTTCATAATTATAACACTCTAATATGTCATTCAAATTTCGTCAGAAACAGGGACTCCTAAGGCCTCCATCCAGACAATCATTTTTAACGGTCACAGATTTGTTGTATTTTACCTGTTCTGGATGGAGGCTGTAGGAGTCTCTGTTTCTGATGAAATTTGAATGACATATTAGAGGAATATAGTTATGAAAATCCACGATGATATTTTTCAAAAAAATAAAAAAAATTGCAAAAATGGAATGTGAAGTAGGTAAGGTTACCTACTTTACAAAGTAGGCTCCCTTCCCCCCCCCCCTCTCTCTCTCTCTCTCTCTCTCTCTCTATATATATATATATATATATATATATATATATAGGAAAAAAATGGAGCTGCCCCCTGGGGGCAGCCAACATGGCTGCCCCCGCCCCATTTTTTTTGGCATTTTTTATTTGTTTTTGAAAAATAAAACCATGTATATTCATCCATATATCCCTCCTATATGCCATTCGAATTTCGTCAGAAACAGAGACTCCTACGGCCTCCATCTCGATAATATCGATTTAAAAAAAATCCTGTTACCATTAAAAAATTACTGTCCGGATGGAGGTCGTAGGAGTCTCTGTTTCTGACGAAATTCGAATGGTATATAGGAGGGATATATGGATGAATGTAAATGGTGCTATTTTTCAAAAAAAAATAAAAAAATTTGCCCAAATAAGGCGGGGGCAGCCATGTTGGCTGCCCCTAGGGGGCAGCCACATATGACCCATATATATATATATATATATATATATATATATATATATATATATATAACTTGAACTTTTATAATTTATCTAACCATTTCAAATTTGCTGGAATTACGTGCACTAGGGTGACATTTCGTTTTTTGTGGTTATACATTTCTTTGTTTTTTTTTGACTAAATTATGCATTTCTTTGTTAATTTTTGTATACTTTTGTCATTATAAAAAAAAGAAGGGGATTATTGAAACATCCGCCTTTAAGTGTTTTGATAAACGGGAAAATATGTTAAAATGTGTCACACAAAAGTTCAATCAGATATTTGTTTTATGATATAGACTTTATGATGTAGAAACATCGCATCATCATTCGAACTATATCGAAAGAAGAAAGATTAATGTCTTAGGATTGGTTTACTTGCGTGAGCTTCTGATACACAAAGTGCGTCAATTTCTTTTATTTACCGAGTTAGTTTGTAATAAGTATAGTTATAATTGGACGTAGTAGAAACTCTTTGAAACAAATATATCTCTCTCACTTTTTTTACCAAGTGTTATTATGGTACATATCCATGTACTTGATCAATGCTTGAGTTCACTAAGTGCCGTATAATTTCACTTAATGTTGCACCAGTACCAAGTTAGATACGTACGTGCACCAATACACTTGGTACACCGATACTACCTTTAAGAAGTTACAAATCCAAGTTTTATACTTAGTCGCACTGATACATATATATGTACATCGATACGATTATTTGTCATATGAACTTACCCATTTCAATGAACCTATTCTTATATATTGTTGCACTAGTGCACCTTTGTATATTGGTATTGTCTAGCCGTCGGACATCATTTTAAGTGTGTTTTTGCCCTGATGCACTAGTACATATCTTTGCACCAGTACGACGAGTGCTAAGTGTTCTTTCAGCTTCTTTTAAGTGAGATATTTTAGTTATTATATTCTCAAGTCTCCCTTAAGCATATCAAATGATCCTACACTCTGACCTCTCAACATACACTTAAGAGCCAAGTTCTTTACTCACTGCTACAACTCTCTCTATTCTTGTGAGACATTCTTGTTTGCTCAAGAGAAGATCTAGCGTAGCAAAGTGCTTTCAACTCTTCGTGTTCTTTGCAACTCTCAGCTCTGTTCTTCAGAAACTATTCTGCTCTAGTGTTAAGTTTGATTTGCATTTAAAAGGCTTTACTAGAATAATTCTATTTTATTGTTATTCTTATATAAAAGGCATTTTGTGTAAGGGTCTTTATTTCCAAACAGAAGATAATCGTTTCATACCTTAAGGCGTTTAGTGAGAAAGCTTTTCTTCTTGTGTAGAAAATAAATTCATTTAAGGATGTATACCATAAGTATGGATGCCAACAGACGGATACTGATATGGATATAAGTGTTACCATGTCCTTATTTGTTTTCAAATACAAATAATTAAGGATGTCGATACAAATATATATATATATATATATATATTAAAACTTTGTTATTCTTTCATTTAAAAAATAGATGCACATGTAAAATGGATATTGAGGGTATACGAACAATACTAGATACCTACATATTAGCTTAAATATACATATATTATTAGCTTAAATATACATATATTAGATGGAATACACGTGATAAAAATATAGTAAATATGCTTATATCATAATAATTATATCAAATGTAGTGAACAAGGTATATTGTGTTAAATATTTAAAATAAGTTCACAACTATATTTATATATGAAAACAGATATATGCATAGGATGTTTGCAGATATCGAAATGATATCCATATTCGTATCCATTTTAAAATGAATACGGAAACCGATGTCAAAATATGCATAAAACATGCACAATGGCGGATTAGATATGGATATATCTATATCTGTTTGCATCCCTAACCTTAATGCATTCTCCATGAAGGACTTTCTTCTTTTATAGAAGATAAATACTATTAAGTTGTATGTTCTGTATATGGTTTGAACTACATCATAAGTAGGGAGTGTTTGTAATACCTAGGTAGGCCAAGGTCGGGTATGAGACATCACCCAAAAGAAGGGTGAATGCGTATAAATCCTTGTGTAATGTAGTTTGTTTTCTTGAGTAAATTGATTTTGCTATCTGATCTTATTCAGCATAAACATTGTTGTCACCATCCTCCCCCTCCCGCGCTTTAAAGTTTATTTACCGATCCAATCAGTTTGTCAGGGTATCTAGGTTCAGGGGTCATAAATAGTAGTTACATCAATTTTACTATGATTTTATTAGTTAAGTTGTACATAATTACATATTTTCTCTCTCAATTTTTGACTTTCTAATTTCTCCTTTTTTATTTTCTAATTTTGTTCTTTTTGTTGTATTTTTTAAATTTTACTGATTTTTATCATTGCATAGATATTCATAAAATCATGAAGTTAGCTGCAATATAAGTGCATTGGTTAGGCATATTAAGCCAAGACAAGGATCTTGAGTTGATGAAAATGGGATTCATCTCCATTGCGCCATCTAGCATTAAAGAGGTTAATCGTTTAAAAGTGAAGGACCTTCCATTTGATTGAATCTCCTATTGTTCTCTTTGGTTTCACGTATGCAAGTCCAGTTAACGGAGCAAGAATACCATTCTTAGTTACTTGAGCTCATTCATAGGATATTGAAACCTCAGGTGCATGCTCATCTTCTGAAATGTCCACCCCTCATCAGTCAGTTAAAATGCACATTCAATCAAGCTTAATAAGCTTGGCAGCAAAAATTAAGCACTTAAACATAATCAATCACGCACAAACACATGGATTTTGAAGGACCGCCCGTGCTCGAGTTGCGTCCTTACACGACGGTAGATAGTAGTTCGCGGTAAGGCAGAAAGAAGTAGAGTAACACAGACAGTGGGGCACCTTCTTTGCCCTTGATCACCTACAAACCGGATAATGAAATCTATGTTGTAAGATCATGCAATGGAACTTTGCTCCCAATAATGAAGAATATAGCAGATGGACAGAATTACATGGAGTTAACTGACGGATTGAGTTGCTGATTTGTGACCTCATTATGACTGAGATGTTATTAAGAGATCAAC
The DNA here is from genome assembly GCA_037367405.1 of Ottelia alismoides. NCBI lineage: Eukaryota > Viridiplantae > Streptophyta > Magnoliopsida > Alismatales > Hydrocharitaceae > Ottelia > Ottelia alismoides. The sequence continues at coordinate 313,852 of JAZKJV010006285.1, forward strand.
AGCTCTCTTTTACGAGCTCTGTCCAATTGTTCTGGCAAAACAAAGATTTGTGAAAGCAAGATATCTGGATTGGGCTACTGCATCAAAAGTAATGGAGTGGTGCATAAGAAGACAAGGAGTACATGCATCAAAAGGGCATATATACACCATCTTCTCAGTGGAGAGCAGAACATGGGATCGGCCAAATCAATCTATTTCCTGTTTGGAATGGGTTTTCTCACTCCCCTGTCAGATGCCCATTCCTGTTAACTGCTACATCAGCAACCAGTTGCTTGGATGTCAGGTTGTTATGCGAGGAAGTTGAGAGTGAAATATACAAGGATTATTATCTAGATTCTATCAATTATGCAGAGCAGCTTTACTTGATTACCAACAAAGCTATTTTCTTATATAGCATGGAAATGTGAAAACCAGCAGAGCTGAGAAAGTGTCTAATGCCATATTTTAGAAAGGGATTTTATCACTTATGCCCCTCCGAGATATCGCAATATCAGTTATGCCCCTATCTTTTTGGTAATATCAATTGTGTCCCTCACTTCTTGCTATTTTATCACTTGTGCCCCTCGAGTTAGTGACCGTCCATCCACAGTGCAAACGTACGTTAACTTTGAGGACATAAGCGGAATTAATTTTAAAAAAAGTTATGTGGTCATTTTATACCCTTTTCCTCATCCTCTTCTTCCTCCTCCTCTTCCCCATCCTCTTCCTCCTCCTCCAACCTCCTCCTCCTCCCTCTCCGCCCCCGCCCCTGCCCCGCGCCGCCCAGCCCCGCACCCCCTCCCCGGCGTCGCCCCTGCTCCCCCTCCCCGTGGGCTGCACCCCTCCCAGCCCCGCACCTCCTCCCCCCGCACCTCCTCCCCTCCCCGGCGCCGCCCCCCTGCTCCCCCTCTCCCCTGGGCTGCGACCCGTCCTAGCCCCGCACCTCCTCCCCTCCCCGGCACAGACGAGCCAATGTATCGCCTGGCCATCTAAATGGAGCGATGCATACGAGATCTTTTCCTCCTCCGGCACCTTGAAGAAGTAGAAGGAAATCTCTGCCTTTATCAACCAGATGAAAGGATCCACGGAGCCATCGTAAACAGGGAGGGACTGCTGCAATGCAGGGATTCCCGTCCAGTGCCCATCAAGCACAGATCTTCGGCAATCTATTGCTGTTGATTTCGCTGACCGATCTGAATTTAAAAGCTCACGTAATTTTCTGTTTATTAGTTCGGCGTCTGGATGTAAAGTCGACATGATACTTCAGAATGGCACCTGTACAAAGCAAAATCAAGCTTGTGATTACTAAGATCAACTTATAGACAGGAAAAAGTACTCGATTCGTAGGGTAAAAATCCCAAAGAAGTGTTGATGGCATATACATTGAAAGAGGAATTTGGCATGTCCAAGTAGTTTTGGCTGCGGCCCCTCCCAGCCCCGCACCTCCTCCCCCCCGCACCTCCTCCCCTCCCCGGCGTCGCCCCCTTACTCCCCCTCTCCCCTGCCCCACACCGCCACCCGCAGCCATGTCGTGAAGCCGACCTCCTCCCGCAGCCACGCACCTCCCCCGGCCCCTGCCGCCAGCCCGCACCTCCTCTCCAACCCTCCTCCTCATTTGATTTTATTCTGACCATAATACCCCTGTTAACCACACCATGGTTTGAGTAAACTATGGTTATTTCAATTCTTTGACGGTCAATCTGACGGAAGGGTACAACTGAAGACGGAGAAAGAAGTGAGGGGCACAATTGATATTACCAAAAAGATAGGGGCATAACTGATATTGCGATATCTCGGAGGGGCACAAGTGATAAAATCCCTTTTAGAAAAGATCACTGTAGAGTCCCACAGAGGGATCGGCTTTTTGCCTCTCGTCAAAGCAAATGATGATAAGAAAAGTCTACAATTGCAGCTCACGATTGGAAGGTGTGGGGATCAAAGTCTCTGGAAAAGGGCCCCTTCCTTCATGTGCCACTCACTTCAGGACCATCATATTTCTTGGATCTTAGATGATGCTTGGACAATATGTTTCTTGTATCTATGTTGATGTCAGTGAACCACTTTGATGTTGGAAATAGAGCGGTTTATCATTGTTTAATAATTGATACAAAGGAACCTTTTAGTTTCTCAAGACCTTTTAATGATTATGCAGAGTTAGAAAACTGCGTATGCTTGTCGAATAGTCACAAGAACAGACATAAAAAACACTCATCATTTCCATGTATTTCTCATGGGAAGGACCCATCTCAATTCAGCACTTGCATAGTTCAAATAGAAGAACACGGTTTTCGGGTAATAATTTGAGGCCTAGCAGTACTTACTCGATTCTTGTTCTCGTGTGTTTTATTTATGACCTTCCAATGACCTTCGCGCCCCCAAATATTTGCTCAAAGATCCGGCACGTCACTGCCATGATGCCATCAAGACAAACGTTCAATATTCAAATCACTGTTTTTATCTCCGTAATCACGATTATTAGAGGTCATTATTCTCATAACAGTCCAACACAAATAGACAGACAATTCAAGTGTGTGTTTTGGCGACATCACCTCCTACACAAAGATCTACTTCCACCTAACTTGCTAAACTTCCCATTCTTTTTGAGTATTTTATCGACAACAAGAACAATATTGTATGTATCTATTGAGGAGTTGCCAAAAGTGTATTTTTCTTACATTTATCGTTGTAAAAGATGATACTTGAGTAAAATTACCGGTTAGAAGATAAGGATTGTTAGACTATATGATTAATGACACAATCTACAAAAGTAGAGAATGGATGACAATGTCCGGTGTGTTTGTAAGGTTTTAAATCAACATATCTTTATGTTAATCTACATATGAAAAGGGTTGCAACATTTCATCCATGGATTTTAACTGTTATAGATGAAAATTGATCCTAACAACTTATTAGAGTTGGACCTAATATTCCTCAACTCATATAATTTATACTCACTGTTTGTAGTTTCTGATGTGAATCCGAGGTCCATGGACCATTGATAGGGCGAAGAAAAAGATGGGGACATAGCTTCATTGAAACCATTGAGATAAGAATAAATGGAGATTTTCATTGAGTTCTACACATACAACCTGCGGAGGCAATGCAATACCACCAATTGCAACATAAAATATGATGAGACTCTGAATATCTACAATCCTCTCAAGTCATAGGTTTCACTATTGGCTTAAAATAGTTCTTGTATGACCTCTTATAAAGTAGTTCTACGTTATGTTCAAATCACATGCTTTCATTTTTTCAAGATAAATGTAAAATAATTTCTTTTGAAAATCTCTATTTCAAGGATGAAGCCAGGATCTTCGATTTGGGAGGAAAATTATTTAGGTATTATTTATCTAATTTATTTATCACTTTAATTGTTAATAGTTTTTGGGATTTCACGTTGTTAACAAGATTAACATGTCATACATTATATATTAATTTTTCAGATCCATTAGAATCAATAATAATGTATCACATATTAACAATATTATAAAATGCATTTCTAATTCAGATCCAAATTACAAAATGCAACCAAGAATGGATTCAACGAGATCCATAGTCAACATATTTCGAGACACCAAATCCCTTAACATCTTAAGCATGATTTGTATGTGCCTCCTTATTTTCTGATTGAACTTTGAACTCTTAGTCTTGGCAATTTTGGTTATGTTGTCACAAGTACCGTGATTGCAAGAACTGGATGACATACTATGGGAATTTCGTAAAGAAGTTCCCTTAGCCATTCAACCTCAATCCCAACGCTGTTCAAAACACACAGCTCGACCTCAAAAGTAGACTAGATGGAATGGTATGCTTCACAGACCTTCAGGAGATTATTGCCTTTAAGGGTAAAGACATATCTAGTGACACCGTTACTCCCAGACTCATATATTTTCCCTATCCAACTTGTATCATTGTATCCTTCAAGTACAAATAGGTGCCTATCACAATGTAAACTAAGAAAAATAGTTCCCTTCAAGTACTTTAGTACTCGATCTAGAGCTTCCAAATGAGTACAGTTAGGATAGCTAGCGTATTTACTGAGCTTTGCAACCAAGAAAAAAATTAGGTCTCGTGCACTTCGCAAGATACATCAATCTTCATATTACTTGTGAATACCTTAGCTGAGCTATAGGTGCTCAACTCTTGTTCTTGACAAGAGTTTTGCATGAATCAAAAGGAGTGTTTATAGCTTTGCAATCTTGAAATCTCTCAAGTACCTTCTTAACAAAGTGAGACTGAGAAACTACAATCCCATCAACTAACCTTGCTAGTTTGAGTTCCAGGATCACATCAGCAACACCCATGTCCTTCATCTCAAACTTGATACTTAAGAACACTTTAATCTCCTTAATAATCCGCAAATGTGATTCAAATACAAGTATGTCATCAACATGCATCCAGATGACAATATACACATCACCTTTCACCTTGGAATAGACACACTTGTCAAATTCACGAACATTAAAGCCACATATGAAAATAGCTTTGTCAAAATTTTCATGCCACTGCTTTGTTGCTTTTTTCAATCCGTAAAGAGATTTAACAACCTTGCAAATCTTTCCCTCATTGCCATAAGTCACAAGCACATTAAGTTAATCCATATAGATCGCCTCCTCAAGATCACCATGTAAGAAGGCGATCCTCACATCCATCTTGTGGATAGAGAGATCATATACATATGCTAATGCTATAAACATCCGGATTGTGGTCATCCTAGTCACGGGAGAATATGTATCAAAATAATCGATATCTTTATATGAAATCCTTAGAAAGAAATATGGCTTTATACTTTTTGATTGATCCATCAAGCGAAAGTTTTCTCTTAAACACCCACTTTCACCCAATGATAGAGCATCCTTTGGGTAAATCAACCAATTCCCAAGTTCAATTCACATAATGGAATCAATGTCTTCAATTCACATAATAGAATCAATGTCTGATTTAACGACTTCCTTCCATTGTTTTGCTTCAGATGAAGCTATGTTTTCCCTGTAACATGGAGGATCACCCTTGATCTAATTGACAACAACGTTGCTAACCAGATCCTTGGCTATCCGTGCTCATTTAATCCTCCTTAGCTCAATTTCTTCTGAAAGTTCATTGGGTTCAGGTTGAGTGTCAACCCCCACATTCATTATCCTTTGAACTTGATATGTAATAGATCTTGATGTGGAGGCAACATCATTAACCAGATTTTCTGAGGCAACATCATTAACGAGATCAAGATGGCATACATTATGAAGTAATTTTATAGATCCATACAATGCAATAATAATGCATTGCACATTAACAGTATTATAAACATGCATTTTCGATTCAGATCTCAACTATAAAATGCAATCAAGAACATATTCCATATTAGATAGTGTACATTAGGGCAATATCGAATAAGGCAGAACAATAAATATATATAACTTCAAACAAACTGATAAACATATAAGTTTATAGATCAATGAAGTGTCTATGTAATGAACTGTCCTTAGAGAAGATATCGCCACCACAATACCACTACGTAGGATATTGGCTATCCGCTCCCAAGAAAGACGACACACGATCTTTGTCCGTGCACACCAACTAGATCAACCTCGAAAGTACATCAAAGAATTGCAGCCGAGAGAAGAGAACGATCCCTTCGTGGTCGAAGAACATAGAGCAAGAGAGAGAGAGGGGGGTTTCTTGTGTGTGAAGAAAAGGCATCTAGGGATATGTAGTAAACCTAGTGCATGGCTCTTCAAATTTCCAAAAATATCCTCTCAACGAATGTCTCTTCAGATTCCGAAATGACAACTAAGTTTGAGCTATCAGATTAAGTCGAATTCTCACGATGTAGTATTACAAATTAATCCATTAGAATAATTTATCCGACTCGCTAAACAAAACACGCAGCAAAAGTATCAAGATCCGAATTGACTCTTCTGAGCCGGAGACAGAGAAGGATCATAACGGAGCGTGTGCACGCTTGTGGTCCTCCATTCCTCTGTTCTACTATTGCTACAAGAGCTTGGGGATTGAACTCATATATATGTCCACCAAAGTTTTATAAATACTAGATGTGGTACTAAACTCCACCCAACTCACCTTGTTTCAAATTTGAGAATTCCCAACTTTCCCTCCACCACAATTTAGCTTCCCACTTGACATCAGTTTGGTTCCCAATGTAATTGCGTAGGTTTACTAAGTTAAAACCTAATTACATTATCATTAAATACAATATTTTTTTAATAGTGTAATTGATTGACACTAATAATTACAAGAGATTTTCACAAAAATACCCATGTAAGCTCACAATCTCACATAATATTGACAAAAAGATCCTTAGAAATTTCTTCATTTCACTAGAATACACATTTATTAATGTGGTGTTAAGTAATATCATTAAATCTTTCTTTTCTTAAATAAGTAATATTATAGAGTCTTTTACATATAGTGATGCAAACAAATATAGATACATGTAAAATCCTTATCATAAATGTTCTACATATTTTGACATGTGCATATATATATATATCCGTTTTAAAAATGATAAACATATAATAAAATTGCTAACAAATGGATCCAAATATAGATAGGAGTATTACCATAATCTTAACCCTAGGAAATATAGATACGGCTACAAAAATAATTATCTAACGAATATTAAAAATTACAAACCATATCTTTAAATATTAAAGCAGATATATTGATTGATAATCATAATTTGGATATAATTATAAAACAAAGAGACACATATATCTTACGTATAATAAATGTCTCTTAACCTTATATTCTGGAGATTTTTTTGTAAAGCTTAAATCAATGATAAATTTATATAAACTACAAATACAATAAAATAAAAAAGATAATAAAAATATGCTAATTTAAATAGCTTTTAAATCAAATAATTTAATATATATATATATATATATATATATATTTCCATCTGAAAATGATTCCAAAATTCAATATACTATATCTAACCATGTACCATATTTAGATATATGTCTACCCACAATGCAAACATGTTTGTTTCTATACCCTTAAAAAATGAAAAAAAGTATTTCTATTCACATATGTATATGCAAACAAAGTAAAAATAATTATCTTCATATGTATTCATATTTTCAAAAATCAGAACTATATCCATGTCCCCTTTAAAACGTATATGATGACGGATAAATATTGATATCTTTGTATGCGGTTATGTACAACATGTAAATATAAATAGTTAATTATTAGATTTTGATCTTATATATTGAAATTTTATTGAGGTATTAAGGGTGATTATATACAACATGTAAATATTAATTGTTAATTATTGTATTTAGATCACAAATGTTTTTTTATTGAGACATATATATATATGAGTATATAAAATATATATATATCGTATTTAGACATGTATATGGAGTATATACATTTTTATTTATATTTATATATGGAGTATGACCATTTTTATTTAGACAATTGTATGGTGTATTGATTGAGAGTTGGAAGGGCCAAATCTCCTCCTGCCTCCCTTCTCTCCATCTTTGCTCACACATAGCGAAGTAAGCAAGCATGAAACAAACAAAACAAAAATTTTAAGAAGTTCACCTTTAATTGGGCTACGTTTGGAAATCCCAAAGCAAATATGACCCACAAATTTAATTTTATTTTATGGGCATTGCCTCTGTGCCTGCACAATGGGGGGGGGAGAGGGAGGGAGGGGTAAAATTCATCTAGGCTTGTTGATCGAGGAAGCGAGACCCATGTCAAGGGGGGCAACCTTTGCCCTCCAATGCTACAGGTATTTTACACAATGAATCCTGTGATATACTAGATTGAAAAATGCATTAGGAGTCAATGCATATCAATATTTTGTTTATATACTTGTTAGTTTTCTAAATATATGTGCTTAAAAATAGAATGAAAAGGTAGTATTTCTTCTCTTTCAAAATACATGAAGATATTAACAGATATATGTATTAAGACGTGAACCTTTTTAAGTTCAAATTAGCAGTTTCCTAAGTAGGTTTAAATGTAAAGATTTTGAAAATCCTATATTTGTTTTAAATGTATAGAGATCATTGCCATATAATATAGTCTTAATAATAGTAGTACAATATTTTAAGATAAATTGCATAAAACTTGGGGTGAATGAGACTTACTTTTCGACTGCCTCAAGGCTATGCATCACATTGATTCCAGAGAAACCATTTCATTACACCTTTCATATCCTCACAAACATGACCTCCTACAAGGCCACCATTGTATCAACTTAGTCTTACTGTGTTCTTTAGACGGAAAGAAGGTGATACGAAGTTGAGATGGTTCAGGAGGATGCTAGAGTCGTCTCAGAGGGTAGTTTCCGAATGCAATGGTCCAAAGCCCATCAACTTTAGGGGCTCATTTTATATGTATTCAGTCTTTAGTTTAAAAAATAGTATATGTCCTGATAAGGCTTTGGAGAAACAAATTTTTAGCTTGACAATTCACCGAAAAATGAGCTATTGTAGAACCAAAATTTTCGATTAAACAACTTGTTGAAAAATAAGCCCTTATGGAATCGATTTTTCGATGAAACAACTCATAAAAAATGAGCCCTTATAGAATCGAATTTTTAGTGAACAACTCAATGCTAAAGTCCAAAATTTAATAAAATAATATAAGATACATTGCGCATCGAAATGTTTTATAAGGACTCATTTTTTTCTTTTGACCAGGGCCCAAGAAATGTCAGGGATGTCACTGAGGAAGGCCACCATACATGAGAAAGGTCGCCGAGGAGGAAGGACGTCGAAGACGAGGAAAGAGGATGGGAGAAATCTTTAGGGGTCTAGGTGTAATTCTTTAACCACTTTTTGATCTTTGAAGTCGAGCTTAAAAGTTTACCAACATACTTAAGCATGATGGTATAATAGTGGTCAAGGCCTAATTAGCCAAAAGAAGGCATATAACCTAGATAATTGCTAAGAATAAAGTAACAAGCGTTCGTCCAAATGCAAGAATGGAAATTGGGTGGACCTTGCATGCATAAAATCAAAACATACTTCCCATCTCCAAAGACACACACCACATCCTTAAGAACAAAAGGAAGGGTAGGGGGAAGCTTTTTAGGTAAAAGAATGGTGGGTGGATCCCCTGTGGCTGTGAGTGAGTGAGCTTGACCCAACTGCACATGCAGATAGATGCCTCCTTTCAGAAAGGAAGAAAAAGGGCCACAGGCAATAGTTTGCTGATAATTATTCTCCTCTTCACCTCTCCAACATCAACATCCCCTTCTTTTTGTTTCCTTCTCACCTACGCCCATATTCCCCCATTGCTAAGGGCAAATGCCAGAACATGTGGGGTCGTCCAGAGAGGACATCTCCATGGAGATGGTGTTTGTTGGGTTGCGGAGAAGATAACAAAAGATAGTATATGGGGAAAGCAGCAGCCTGCCTTGTAATTTGTAAATGCAAGTGAAAAAAAAAAGCTTTCTTCTCATTAAGAGTGCTGAGCTGACAAGTTCTTGCGATTCTTATTACAGAGTTCTCTGTCAGTTTGTTTATGGAACCCAACACCCAGACACTGCGAAAATTCCCGTGATATCGGTTTATATTATAGAAAGTATCAGAATCAATCTCAGATTACGACGTAATAATCCAGTAATCCTATTCCATCCAACGGATGTGATGGAATTGTTATGGACATGATCATGTTCCACGGCATAAGTATATACTAGTGTAACTAAAGGCAAAAGCAGAACAGCTTTGGCCATTCCGTACACAAACAAACGATGCAGGAGATAAAGGGTAAATTGCACAAACGTCCCTAAAATATACACCACTATTAAAGTAGACACCATTTTAAATATTGAATCTTAAAGGTCGATTATCATTGGAGTACGTTATTTGAATTGGATGTATAGTTCAGAGACTTTTATATAATCTACTCAGAAAAGTAGTCTATTCACTTGTATGTAAATAATTAAATGGTAAATTACTATAAAAAGGCTATAATTATATATTGATTCTCAATCAAGAGTCATTTTTTTCAAATGTAAGAAAGAGAAACCTGATCTTATTTTCTTGTATGAAGTATAAGCTTTGTAAACTTTCACGACCTTTTTATGTCGATGTTAAACCTTGAAGTTGAAAGTCTTTTTTTGTTACATTTGAAAAAAAGATGTCGATAATTAGCAGTCTGACATAATTGGAGCATTTTTTGTAATTTATCCTCAGTAAATAATGGACACAATGTTCTTGTTTTTCGCAGTAAAACTAAACTTGTATTTGGCATAGAACCAACAGAAAATTGAACAGGATTAGGCATAAATCTCATTTAATTCACTCATAGTACTACACATGCATAGATAAAATATTGTTCTATCGTATATAAATCACAAGGACAAGGAATAAGAAATAAGTGGGATTTATTCCTCACTTTTCTCGATTTGAGATATAAGAAATGAAAGGTATAACAGATGATGTAACAATGATACACTCACCTCTCTCAAGATGGCTAGTTTTTTTTTACTATAAGGAGGATTCAAACCGTGGTCTTTTAAAGTAAGAGTCACTGCTTCTACCAGCAGACCATTAAAGAAGTTTCAAGATGGTTATTTACCGAATACTGTTTCTTTATATCAAGATAAGAGAATCTAAATGAGCTCTCTAGTATATGACAAGGGTGAGTTAGTAAAAGATCCATTAGAATTCTCCTCAAGCAAGCAAGACTTTTCTAAAGTAAAAAGATGTCAAAGTAACCTTTCTACACAAGCCTCCTTTTAATTTTTACTTTATTCCCAGTCAAGTTGGGGAAAGGAGAGCGTGCGGGAAAATACATTGGTAACTACTGGTGAAGAGATTGGAGAAAAAGTTGCAATGATACCATGTGGGGGTCTCTCTCTCTCCCCCAAAGAAGATCCACATATCCCTTTCCACATGGCTGCCTTTCCCCTTCATCTCCATGTCCATGGTAATACTTCTCCGACTTTGGTTAAAATTAAATTACACAGACAGTCTCCAGTTACTTTTTCAACCTGGAATATTTTCTTTTTTTTTCTACTGCTACTTGATCTCCACCAACAAAAGTGTACAGGATTCTCTTTACAGTCTGAACTGAAGAATGGGTTCAGATCAAATGATAGCTGCATGATGCCAGCTTGACCTACCAAAAGCATATTATGCAAATAATGGTTTCTGCATGTCAATCTCCTGCTTCAGACATATGCACCTCAAACCATCACACCCACATGCGATCCACACATTACAACATAAAACATTGCAGAATATTATGGGATGGAATCAGATAGATAGGATGTTCCCAGCAGGGAAACTCCAGGAGGAAGGAGACAAGATATCCAGCATGGAATGAGATCAGAGAGGGAGCAAATTAGTCCTTGCAGATTCCCCCGATTCAGCTTCTCTTATATTAAAATGACCCATCGCATGAAAGCAATGCCAGCGAAGAATTGCATGCTTACAAACAGATGGAATTGAATAAGCTGGATATGGATTTGACTGTTGGTGATTTTCGATTGTCTGATGCTCTTAACTTCTGCGTGCTCATTATAACAGATTAAAAGATGTTCTGATTACTTTTAAATCTTCACTTGTTTTTTTCCCAGTAACAAACTGCTTCAGAATTATATGCAGGAGAAGCCCAAAGGGGAGGGGGTGAAGAGGCTTCGGAAAAAGCCGATCACTAAAGAACATAAACGAGAATTCTCCAGAATGGAGTCTGTTAAAAAAAGATGGCAGTTTGTTCTCTCAATATGTTGGTCATCCAAAATATACGGAACGAAATGGGTCGATACAAGAGCCTGCAGTTTCAAGAAATTCAAGTGCAAAGAATAAAAACTTCAGAATATTTGATATTCAAAGAAGAGTCTGTTACCAATAAGGGATTGGGCAGAAAACACCGAACCTGGGCTGCCCCAAGTGCTCTAGAAAGCCTAAGAGGGAGACATTCTCATCATTTCACAACTTCCACTCTTCCAATTTGCCCCATCCTGCTGCTATCATGGTATGAAAAGACTAGTCTCGAAGTGCTCAAGAAGGTCGAGGTGAGGCTTTTTCGCCTCGAGGTGGATGCCTCGGCTGATTTTGGCGAGGTGTGCACTTAAGAAGATTGAGGCTGTCATGAGGCGGTGAGGTGAGGTGAGGCGTAAGCCTCGAGTTCAGAATTTTTTTTGACACATTTTAGTCCTCCTTCACTTGCAATTACCCTTTTCCCCTTCGTTCTTTTTTTTTGCTTTAAAAGAAGATTATATGATTTACGATTGGGGATATTGTTGAATTCATTGTAGAGGTTTTTGATGTGCTCGTATTGAATATTTGAGACGTTTCGTTTCTAGTATCTAATAATGTGTGATAAAAAAACACATTATTTGCATTATTTTAGCACAATTGGCTGGACGATGGTGAGAAAGGAGATATCTGTGATGATATTTTGATGAGAACTATAAGGGATAAAGAAAATTGTAGTGTAACAAACAATCAACTTTCTTTATGTTGTACATATGTGCCTTTTTGTGGAAAACTTTCGTAAGAATTCCAATATAACTACCAAATGTGGTCATTTGTAAAAAAAATACATTTGAATTCTGCGTTATTGTAGGTATCAAATATATGATATAAAAGATGATAATGGAAGAGCTGGTTGTTGAAAAGTAAACTTTAAGGATTTCATTCATACACATCGTTTATCGTACAAGTATATTTGAAGAAGTTGAGAAAAGAAGTAGATATTTTCACATAAGGGAGTTTAAATGTCATAAAAAAGATTCAATCACAATGTATCCAACTCTTTATTCATTTTCCACATTGAAGAAAGAATTACACTACAAATCATTTAATTACTTCAAATGCATGAAAGCTTGTGTTAAATATTATACAATTATTTTATTTAAATTACATTTTTCTAACCACCATGTTTCACATTTGATTTTTTCAAACCTTGGTCGTTATCGATGCTTCTGCTCACGTATAGATCACAAATATCTGAGCAGAAGAGATCCAAAGAGAGAACATTGAATGTTCAATAAGAAAAACAATTGAGCAGCACTGTCATTGAATTACACCATTTTTAGTGAAACTGTAATGTCGGGGCTTAGGTCCCCAGTCTATTATCAAGGAAACTGGTCCTAATAACTTGTTGGGCTCAAGCCGAATTGGAGGCATTAACAACCACCCAAAATTCTTAAACCTAAGTTGTTAAGTATTAATCTATATCTTTTATAACCTATATCCATACTTCGTGAGTTTTAGATGTAGGATTATGTTTAGGATTATGATGTTACAGAAACTCGGTTACCACATGTTGATATGACTTGAATCCTAACCACTTGTTGGGTTGCTGATGTGGTTTATCACATCCTGCCTTCTAATTGGTTGAGAGCTGCCGATATAGGTTGTTGACATGTCTAATCCGTCTCCTGAATTCTGATTAGCTGAAAGTTGTTGGGACATGATTGCTGACATATCTGATCCACCTCCTAAAACCTAATTGGTTGAGTGTTGTTGGGTCAGGATTGCTGACACGTCTAATCCACCTCTTGGAATCTGATTGATTGAAAGTTGTTTGGATGGATTGCTGAATGCAAATGGTATTCTTCTGTTGTAGTTTAAAAGGGGCCTAGGGCTGCCAGTTATTGCAATCCTAATTCTGATCATGTTTGCATCTCACATACACACACACACACACCCCTTTTCAGTATCCTATGTATTACTGTTTTCTCCATATAGTGAAACCGATCACCGTCGTCCGAGGACGTAGTCCATTTACGGGTGAACCTTGTAAATCAGTGTGTTTTCATCTTACTTGTTTGATCGTGTTTTTGTGTGTTTGCTTCCGCGATTCACAACATCACATTTCACATTTTCATGATTCCGATGCTTTGATATATGTCATGGATCCTACCTGACAATGATCATACTATATATATTTCCGAAATGTTCATAACAAAGATCACATTAAGTAGATGATTTTAGGAACATGAGTCGATATTCAACCTATATGTCACTACCAGAATATGATCCTTAGTCGACGTTTAGAAACGTCGAGTTAGACATGTTTAAACGTCGCTCTAACCTAAACCAACATTTATTTAATGTCGCTAAGATATGTTGCCCTAGCCTCGTCGTCCTAGTCTAAGTCAACACTTAATAACTAACGTCGCCCTTGACCGTCGATCAAGATCGACGTTCAAACGTCGACCTGAAATGGCTAAAGAGTCGTTTGATGACGCCGTTAAGCAGTTTAACCGACATTTTAACGTCGACTTTGATCTATCAATGTAGACGTTTGAACGTCGACTAAAATATCATGGTGACATTTGAAATCGTCCTTAATGATTTTTTTTGTATTTCCATGTTATGGATCGATATATTTGCTATTTCCATTTGAAATCGTCCATTATTTTCATTTCTTTTAGTTTAAACGCAATAGTCTTTCATAACTTTGAATTTACCCATGTGTATTTAGTCAATCCATCAAATACTTTAATAACTAATTTCGAAGGAAGAAAAAAGCTACTTTGCTATTAGTAAATCCCAAGGAACAAATATAAGAGTAGTAATAACCCAGTAACACAGACATTTTCTCCCAGCGATATATGTATAGACACCAAGTTGACATTTTCTACAGAACTTGATTGTGAAGTTCATTAGATTCCATCCCCTCAAGCTTAACCTCATCTGAACCACATTCTGCAACGAGGTGAAGAACCACGTTCATACCTCTACCCTCCCATCCTTTGTGATAGTTGACCTTGTGTCCTTCAAAGTGCCCTAGTTAGCTCCGACCTCGGCCATCCCTCTCTAGTTGCTCATGTCAGCCGTGCACGCCCCTATATTGAAGTCACCTTTCATCTACGTACTTTCCAACCAGAAACCAACCTGCAACTGACTTCACCTTACATCTAACCTTTGTTGTCTTGGGATCAATTTGGAGTGAATGACGAAGGAGTGGGCAGAAGGCAATTAGGAAGAAAGAAATCGGCGTGAGAGGAATGGAGGAGAAGGGCTGAGTTGGTTTATATTTGAAAACGTGGAAGGTGAACAGCCTTGGGTTTTTTTTAAAAAAAAACCTAACGCAAGGCCAACATTTATCAAGCAAATGTCGATGTAAAATGTCTTCAGTTTATATTAAAAAAAGGAAGGTGAACAGCCTTTGGCTCTTTTAAAAATATCTAATCTAAAGCCAACATTTATTAAATAAATGTCGATGTATAATGTCTTCTGCTGACATAAAAAACAAAACGTCGAATCGGGGTCTTATTTTGCGACATTA
The DNA here is from genome assembly GCA_037367405.1 of Ottelia alismoides. NCBI lineage: Eukaryota > Viridiplantae > Streptophyta > Magnoliopsida > Alismatales > Hydrocharitaceae > Ottelia > Ottelia alismoides. Next base: position 329,068 of record JAZKJV010006285.1, read on the forward strand.
GTATTAATGTCGGCCATGTCTTGACCAAAGCCAACACTCATATTATTGGAATGTCGACTTTCATCCAATTTCTTGTAGTGTGTGCCACGAAATTCAACTTTACCTTAATCATTGCAATAATCCAGATCTTACATGATCTTGGTTTGGTTAAGTCGTAGATCTCATGGAGATATTCAATTATATACAAAGGAGGCATTGTTTCTCCATAGAATGTAATAAGCAGATGCGGCAATTAACAATGATTATACAGTTTACCATGTACCACCTTCCCAAAAGTCATTTAAAAGATGTTAAACATTACCCTAGTACTCACCGGAGCAGCTGGGATTCGGACAGGGGTAAATCAGGTACCTTTCGCAAGCGGAGGTGACAACGATCATGAAAGGAGCTCCAAGGAAGAGGAGAAATCGGAAAATTACCATGTAACACCGTGGGAATTTATTTCAAGGTTTTTATCACATGTACCCTTGTTAACTTCTGCAATATCATTAACGCATGTAGAATGATTTTGTAAGAAGTCAAGGTGTAACTGAGTTTACAAAACGAGAGGGGCATTGTTGATATTGCATAAGTTAAGAAGGGTACAAGTGATTAAAAAAACCTTTATTTTAGGGTGATTTTTAAAAAAGGCCAACAACTATGCAATGATTTTCAATTAATGGCTTCATTTTTCAAATGTGTCAAAGAAGGATCATGTTTTATTTGTTAATCTCAAATACATGCTTCTTAAGCTTTCACGGTCCTATTATGGACCTATTATGTTAATGTCAAATCCTAAAGTTGAAACTACAGTTTGATACCGTCTTTATGACATTTGTAAAAAGAGTTTTTATTTGTAATTAAGAATCAAGGCATAGTTCGAATCTTTTCTTTGTCAATTACCCTTTACCTTATTCTTTACTCATTGTGGGGAACTTTTATTTTGTTCTTAATATTGTGGTAAGTTGTCGATCTTTTTTGTAAGAGTAAAACAATCTTGTGGCTTTTGTTTGTATGAGCAAAGTGAGCAAAGTCAAACTACACAACTTAGTTGAGAGTAAACCATTTTGCGACTCTTTTTTCCTAAAATGCTTCTTGAAGAGATGGTTTTCTTCATAAAGTTTCAAACATCACTACTTAGTTGTTGCACACCATCTTATACATCCAAACATTTCGCTATAAAGCTTCAAGTTCAAAAATTGACATGTATTTAAATAAAAAAAGTATCATTTTATCCAAAGACAACGCAGTTTGTCTTTTCCTGATGTTGATAGTGCAACTTAAAATATCACCCTAAGTCAAATGATATGTAGTCAAGTTTTGGGGCATATGTGGTAGATCTTGATAGCTCGGCCTATCTATGTGATTTGTGAATATCACATGCCATCGAGGCCCTCTAGATTTAATGATGGTATTAGAAAACGTTGAGATGTACCAATATCACTATCCATCTCCTTTCTTCGATGGAAAAGGTGGTTTCTATGGTGAATGCATTTATACATTAGGAGTTAGAGTTTGATACTTCAATCAGGGGGGCTAGAGGAGGAAGGAGAGGGGGAGGTGGTCAGTGCGGGGAGGGGGGGGGCTAAGATTGGTTAGATTAACTTTAGGTCTGGTTGAGTTAACTGACTAAAATAATGGAGGGTCATGGATGTAAGACGGAGCACTTATTCGGGTTACTCATGTAATTACAAATTATCAAAGATGTCTAGGGTAATTACAAAACTACTCATGGTTATGGGTGTAAATATCCTTTTTATTTTAACCTATGGTAGAAATAATTTCCTTCTTTCATCTATGCAAGTATAGGGTCAGTACAACTATTAGCATGACAAGGAACTCGCTGCGAAACATGTAGAGAATCTTTGAGAGTTTACAAAGATTGTCATGTTCTCCAAAGGCCAGGGTAGATTTCGGATAGGGGTAGTTGAAGCAAACCAATCTTACAGCTGCATTTTTATTGCTTTACAAAAAGATGAACTTGCATTACGTGATCAAACTTCATATGAGAAACTCTAGTGGCATACTCCTTGCAGGAAGATCCAATATTTAACTATCTTAAGCACACTAAAAAAATATGTGCTTTAGTAACTCCATAACTATCAGATTACAAATTCAATAAGCAGTGTTAGAGCACTCATAATGTGAATACATCTTCTCAAATCCAACAAATAAAACTACAATTCAAAGCATTCCTTATTCCATCTCCTTATTCTACCAACAGGCTAACTAGGAATAGGAATACTCCACCCTCATCCCTCCATTATCTGACCAAAATAGACTCCACCAAAGAAAAAGGAATCAGGAATAAAGCCCCTTATTCCTTATCTCACCTCCTTATTTCAACCTCATCCCCAAAAAATTACTTGTTGGATTTGAACTACTACCAGCTTCGATATGGACGGAGGCCTGCTTTAAGCATGCTGGATCTGCACACTTGTTTCAGCCATGCTAGATCTACACCAACACCTAGCAAACACCAGCTAAATACATAGATTCATCTTTAAATACCAAACAACAACAACAAAGCCTTTTCCAACATGAAGTAGGGTCGGCTACATGGAGTCCTTAAACACCAAACACCAATAGAAATTCAGTACCTGCTGAAAATCTGTTAAATTAAAAAAATTACATTGGTTGGTATCTGTTAGATTTTCACTGCATCTGTTGAATATATAATAAACAGCATCATGCCTGCTAGATTTTTGCTTTCATGTTATATAGAATTTTGTGTAAATGTAAAAATAATCTATCTTTATAGAGAAGTTGAGAATGCACATTGAACAGAATTTAAATTAATCTAGATGATCAGTCTGGTTGAATTAACATAACATATAATAAACAATTATACATGGAATCTCAGTTTTTCTATTATGTTCCTTCAAAAATGGGATGCTCCTACATTGGGGCATTCCTCAACTTTCTCTAGTATGTCCTCTGTTTCTCTTACTGCATCAACTCCTTGTAGGACAACTTTTGATTCTACCCACGAATCCTTGAGGTGAATTTGGGGAACAAATAGGGAGCTGATATGCTAACATCTAAAAAGCTGCAATATATTTTAAGAAAAAACTCTCCAGAAGATATCTCCTACCAAATTTAGAGATCACACTATTTGTCACAATGTCTTCGATAAACGAACTTTAGGACGTAAAGGATGGTTTTATTGCATTCAATGACTTCCACTAAATCAGCAGCAGAAGGGAAATTGAGATTGTATTCACATTACTAGGGATCATTTTACATGAAACCTTTACCCCTAATTAATATATAAATGTTTTTCAGTTGGTTATTTCATATGTTTATGACTGTTGGAGCATTTTGCCACTATTACTCCCTATAGCAAAAGTTCAAATTCCGATTTTATTACGAGTAACTTAGCCGAGGATGCGATTTACAGCAATTCTTAATATCGTATTCTTCTAACCCAGTCAAACCCAACCTATCCATAGTCTAACCTGGACAGAGGAATGGGGATTCGTTCAATTTCCTTGAGAATCCTTCCCATTTCACCACTGACTATTTCATCCCTTACAGTCATGTTTTATTATGTAATACAATTTAAGAAATAATAGTTCCAGTTTTAAAAATCCACATAAATGGCCTGATCACAGACTGCATGAGCTAGGCATCAGACCTTGAATCACATTGTTTTAAGAAAGGGTTCACGTTTAAAAAATCTCTTGAAATCAAACTTACACCTCAAACCAGCGAAGCCTGATCTGAGACTTTACAAGTATCTGGAAATTTAAAACCTTAAACTGTCCAAATATGGCATCTGAACATATGAAATCAACTTTAAATTAGCCAGTCAAAATTTTCATTACTGATGCCACAGGTTGATATGTGGGATAAGTGGAAATCAACTGAAAGATCACCAGCACGTTGAAATTTAAGGAGTGGACTACTAAACTGGCAGTGTTGAATAATAATGTCAAGAAGATCATGTTGAATCTTTTATCTCACTTACGTTCAAGTAACTAAGATTCGAACAATATTAAATCGGTGTCAATAGCAAGAAAGGTAAAAAACGAAAAAAAACGAAAGATGAGAAATTGGAGATGGAACTTTCTGTTCTGAGATAATTCTATGCACACTTAGGAATACATTTGTAAGACATTTACCTGTATTCTAGAATTCATTTCTATTACAAGTATAGTATATATGCTAAATTTCAAAAGGTTATATTACTAGACTTTGCACATGCTTGGAATACAACAAGCTTCCCTTTGGCTTTTTACCAACCGAGTGACCTGACCATGAGCGTAAAGGCAACCAAGCAAACAAGAAAAAACAAGGGAAGGCTGCACCTGGAACTATTATTTCGATAGAAAAATTTTGTGATACTCTGTAGAAAATTCATCCATGAGCATCTACATTATAGTTGTGATATTTAGATACACCATGTGAACAATGAAATCGTTGCTAGTAAAATTAGATACAGTAAGACACCAGGATCACCCCTCAGACGAATTATCGATCTGAATTCTCATGTTCATTGCCTGTAGATGCAAATACAATACAAGAGTTTCCTAAGTTACTGTCTTGCATACCCAAGTCCTCCTGAGCATTTTCTGACTGCATCACTTGCCTTCTGATCTCCCAGCCTCTCTTCTCGTTTCTTCTTCTCTCTATTGTAAAGGAAATCAAAGAAATTTGTCATAATCAAAGTATTCAAATCAAGTGCACACAATGTTGAGATGCTGGCAAAAAAAACTTGGGTGATGACAATTTCTAAGATACTCAGAAGCAGAATAGATGGCTGATGGAATCTAGAAAGGCACATTAAGATGGCTTTAGCCCCATTCTCCCGACTAATCTCAATTGCATGAACTATTAACAGCTTAATTGCAGTGTACTTCTCACTCATCCTCTTAATAGGTGCTTCCAATTTTCTTGTAAGCATCACCTCTTCAAGTGCTTTTGTTCTTACAAATGGAAAGGTTTGCTATCAAATCAAATATTCATGCAAACAAAATATAAATAATAGCGGTGTCCAGACTTGGGACCCAAGGACCTTTTCGAGATATTCAATAAATGTGATGCCTTTTACCATGTACTAGCTGTATATGAGCATTTCCATCGAAGACCATCTCATTCCTCTCACATCATACAGATCATATGATGGCATGTAATGCTACGTATTCAGGGTGCTCTCCTCAGATCCTTTTCCAAAAACAACTATCTAACAACTCGTAAATAAATGAATTGGTAGGAAATTTTTAAAAAATTACAACTTTAGACATATTTCTGTAGCAACACCTGTCTGGGCACTTGAAGTACCGAGATGGTACTATCTCCTCCAAGTCCTCAACCCCTCCCAACTCTCTCCATGGTCCAGTTCTCTCCCTCCCTCACGATTCTCCTCCTACTAACTCCTTTCCTTCTCTTTGATTTAACTATATTTGATAATGCATACTTAAGTTTACACATATTTAAAATAGAAGCATATTCAAAATATATCAGCTACAAGATGATGTATAAATTTGATCATTGTTTTACAATTGAACTGATGCAACCTAATTAAGGGGTGACTTAATGGCAACCTTAAAACTAGAGAACTAATGGACTAAATGACGACAACAACTAAGATGACGTGCAATATGTCAAAATCAGCAACAATAGGCAAAAAATACTCGAATTCTAGCACCAGTTTCTCCACAATTTCAGGGCAAATCAAATAGTTAATGACTAATGGAAATAAATAACGATGTTGCAGTTGAGAACCTCAATAAATCACCAAACCGAACAGCAATATAATAGGCCACAACGCTAAGTTCATATGGTGGAATAATATGCAGAGAAGAATGCTCATACCACAACCGGCAAGGGAAAGAGTGCGGACTTCAGATCTGATCGTCAGAGTGGTTGGCCACCGTTGGCCTGCAGGGTGCGGGCAAAAACAGGGAGGCGCGGGCGATGTCGGTGTCACATCGGCTGGGGCGATTGGGCAGGGCGGCAGCGATCGTGGCGGGGGGTGGTCTCAGAAACGGAGTGAAAGGGAGGGTTTTAGGGAGAGAGGGAGGCGGGCGCGAGGTCGTGGGGAAGGTGCAGGCGGGAGGTCGGCGAGGGGGTGATGCGGCGACGCACAGGTTTGCGCGTGGGGACAGCGGGCCCGTGATGAGGAGGGCGTTGGGGGGGGGGGGGGGGGGGGGTGTTTGCGTAGGAGGGGAGGAGGGGCGCGAGGAAGGGGGCGAATCGGTGCTACGAGGGGTGGGGAAGCGGGTTGCGGAGGAGGGGGCGTGAAGCGGGAAGGCGGCGGCGTGGAGGGAAAGGGGAAGAAGGCGGCGGCGTGGAGGGAAAGGGGAAGAAGGCGGCGGAAGAAAGGAGGAGGGGAGGAAAGGCCGCGGGGAGGAGAGGGCCTGCGGGGACTGGGGAGGCGACGGCAGGGGATTTAGGGTTCGGGGAAAGGGGAGGGAACACGGGGAGAGGGAAGGGTGCGGGACCGAGAGGAGAGAGAGAGAATTAAGTGAGGGGAAAAGTTATTTCATTCAAAACTTAAGAAAAACCCTAGCATTTGGGGAGCCTTTATAGAGGCTAAATCCCCCAAAATAAGCAACAACTCTCCTAAAAATAGGAAAAGAAAGAAAACAAAAAAAGAAAGAATGATAAGGCCTTGTATAATGAGCCTTTTACATAGAATAAAAATAAATAAAATAAATAAAGCAAATGTTCGAGAAGTGATCATGTAAGATCATGCTGCATCAACTCCCCCCTGCTGAGAAGAATCTCGCTCCGTCGAGATGGCATCGTGGACGTTCTGAAGTATATCGGGGCGGAGTTGTTGGAGTTCATCCTCGTCAATCCAGGTGCAATCTGTAAGAGGTCGTCCCTTCCATTTGACTACATAACGTCGGAAGAGACCACGTCTAGTCGTCATATCTCGGATGTCTGCAATATCTTCAATCTGATCGGCATCAGCCGCGGCTGGTGGTTGGCGCGTATCATCGGCGGGAACTGCTGGCGTAGTGGCATCTGTCTGTTTATCTCCATGATATAAGAAGAGATCTGATACATTAAAGACTGGCGACGTCTGGACGTCTGGCGGCAGATCAAGTAGGTAAGCATTGGGCCCAATCATTTTGAGGATTCGGAATGGACCAATCTTTCGTTCACTCAATTTTTGGTGGACTCTCAAAGGAAACCTCTCTTTTTTTTAGGTGGACCATCACTAATTCTTCAACTTTGAACTCGCTCTCTCTTCAGTGTAGGTTGGCTTGGGCTTGGTATTTCTGGGTCATGGTTTGGAGTTTGGTTCGGATTTCAGTATGGATGTGGGCTAGGTGTTCGACCAGATCCTCAGCAGCAGCACTACTTCGCCCTTGCATGGTTGTGGGTTTTAGGTCTAGAAATTGGGTAAGTGGAAAGCCGTACACACTCTCAAATGGCGATTTTCTGGTGGACCTATTAGTGGAACTGTTATACGCGAATTCAGCTTGGGGAAGAATTAGATCCCATTTGGACAGAGAGTCCCCTTCAAGACATCGCAATAAATTTCCTAATGATCTGTTAACTACTTCGGTTTGCCCATCTGTTTGTGGATGATAAGCGGTGTTGTATTGCAAACGAGTACCAAGACGAGACCAAAGCGTGCGCTAAAAATGACTCAAAAACCGGGTATCACGATCCGAAGTAAAAGAACGAGGGACACCATGCAATCGAACGACATCACGAAAAAATAAATCAACGACATGAGATGCATCTGAGGTTTTTCTGCATGTAATGAAATGTGCCATTTTAGAAAATCTGTCCACAACCACAAAAATACAGTCAACTTTCCGTACAGTGAGGGGTAAGCCTAGCACAAAATCCATGGTGATGTCTTCCCAGGGTCGCAGAGGAATCGGCAGAGGTGTATACAACCCAGTGTTCTGCCTATGGCCTTTGAATCTTTGACATGTTTGGCATTTTTGTACGAATTTTGTAACATCCTTTCGCATTTGCGGCCAATAAAATCACTCATGGAGAAGGGTCAAGGTCTTGTCCCTTCCAAAGTGTCCAGCTAAGCCACCGTTATGTAGTTCTGAGATTAAATTTTCGCGAAGGGAGGTGGCAGGGATGCACAGTCGGTGGGCTTTGAACAGGAACCCCTCATGAAGAACATAAGTGGCTATCAGATCCTGCCCAGTATCAACACATTCTGTATAATCTTGTCCGAAGTCAGGATCATTTGGGTAGAGATCCTTGAGTGTGTCAAATCATGTTGTGCTGACGGTCATTGTAGTCAGGGCATGTGCTCGTCGGCTCAACGTGTCGGCCACACGGTTCAGGGTTCCAACTTTGTGCTTGAGATGGAACGTGTATTCTTGGAGGAAACTAACCCATTTGGCATGACGCTTGTTAAGGATCTTCTGAGAGTTCAGATATCTTGAGGCTTCATGATCAGAGTTAAGGACAAATTCACGTTGGATCAGATAATGCCTCCAATGCTTGAGAGCTTGCACCACGGCATAGAATTCGACATCATAAGTGGAGTACCGTGATCGAGCTTCATTCAATTTCTCACTGTAGACTGCGACAGGTCGTCCTTCTTGACTTAGGACGGCACCAATTCCGACATGTGAGGCGTCGCAATCGACTACAAAAACCTTGGTGAAGTCAGGAAGTGCCAAAACAGGGGCATGTGTCAATTGATGTTTTAGATTTTGAAAGCTGGTTTCTACTTCAAGAGTCCAAGCGGGTGTGCCTTTACGCGTGTAATCTACGAACGGAGCTGCATAAATGCTAAAGTTCTGGATGAAGCGCCGGTAGAAAGAAGCCAATCCCAGAAAGCTGCGAATCTCAATGAGGGTTTTGGGCACGGGCCAGCTCTGAATGGCCTGAATCTTGGAGGGGTCAACTTTAAGTCCATCGGCAGTGACAAGTACCCAGGAAGAGGACCGTGTCAGACATGAAGGAGCATTTCTTGAGGTGGATATACAGTTGTTGGGCTCTCAGGATTTCCAGGACTTGTCGTAAGTGAGATAAGTGGTCGTCTTTGGTCAAGTTATAGATCAATATGTCATCAAAGTACACAATCACAAACTTACCGATGAAAGGCCGTAAAACATGATTCATGGTTCGCATGAAAGTGCTGGGAGCATTAGACAGGCCGAAGGGCATGACCATCCATTCATAAGGGCCCTCTTTAGTCTTAAAGGCAGTCTTCCACTCGTCTCCAGGTCGGAGGCGAATCTGATGGTAGCCACTGCGAAGATCCATTTTGGAAAACAATTTGACACCGGTAGCATATCAAGCATGTCATCAAGCCGCGGAATGGGAAAACGATACTTGATCGCGATCTTGTTGATAGCACGACTATCCACGCACATTCTCCATGTGCCATCCTTTTTTGGGGTAAGCAGAGCAGGAACCGTCACGGGGCTCATGTTCTCTCGAACATACCCACGACGTAGAAGATCAGTGACCTGCTTGTTCATTTCTTCGTGCTCACTCGGGCTCATCCGATAATGCGGTAAGTGGGGTAGGCTGGCTCCAAGGACTAGGTCAATGTGATGTTGAATGTCTCTCAACGTAGGTAATCCTTCAGGCAACTCTTCAAGCATAATGTCAGCAAACTCCTGGATGATGGGCTTTACCTCAGGCGGGGTTTCGGGTGTAGTCGTCTCCTGTTTGCTCACTTCACGTCCCATTAATGCATAAATAGTGGAGCTCTCCTGAACCTCACGTTGGAACGTCTGGGCTTCCATCAGCAATATGGGACCCGTAGTTGAAGGGTTTGGCGGTGGAGTACTTTTACCAGATTGTGCAGCTGCGGCTCGAAGGGTAGCCACCTGGCGAGGGCTAAGGACTTCGCGTTGTGGTCTAAGGGTCACACGCACCTTGTCTATGAGAAATGAGTAAGTGTTCATTTTTCCTCTGTGCTCAGTGTCTCGATCGAACTGCCAAGGTCTCCCTAGTAGTACATGACAGACATCCATAGGGGCAACATGGCACCACACCTCGTCTTTATATGAAGGTCCAATCGAGAAGCTAACGAGGCTCTGACGGTGGATCGAAAGTTGAGTACCACCTCGAAACCATGCCACACTGTAAGGTTTCTCGAGCGGTTGAGTTGGTAGATCCAACTTATCGACCATTTCTTGAGAAACAAAATTCTCAACACTTCATCAATGATCAGCGAACAGCGACGTCCTCCTGAGGTGCAGGTGGTTCGGAAGATGCTACGCCGCAGCCAACCATCAACATCATGGGCAACGGGTGTAAGCAAGATGTTTGTGGGTGCGTTGTCAGGTGCGATAAAGTTCTCGTGTTCAGTTACCAGGAACAGTCTGGATTCGTCTCCATCCACTCCCAGAAGTTCATAGTCATCAACTCTCACGGCGTCAGCAATCAAAGCGGTCGGTTCCTCTTCAGGTGATTCCTGCGATTCAGGGTCAGGGTCTTCGATGGTGCATAAATGGGCGGGTCTAGCCTTAGGGTTTAGGCACTCTACTGCTCGATGTCCCTTCAGATAACATCGGAAACAAGTATCAAGTCCTACAATAGGTCGACTTCCCAAGATGCCTGGTCCGGGGTTGGCAGGAGTTGATGGTTTGATTTGGGGTTTACCCGTAACGATTGATGGGGAACCTATCAGTTTGGAGGTCGTCATCGGGGTACTGGTGCGAGGGACGGAGTTCACAGAGAATGACATCTTCCTTGTCTGGGCTTTAGCGGGCTTGGTCTCAGCCCGTTCAGCCTGCTTGTAGGCTTCGTCGACGTCTCGACAGTTGTGGAGTTAGAGTTCATCCTGGATAACCTGGCGGAGTCCTTGCATGTAGCAGGTGACTTCCTGGACAGGAGTCTCCTGCAATCGGTTGCGATGCACGAGGGATTGGAACCCTTCAGTGTATTCTCTCACGCTCATGGTGCCTTGTTTCTATGATTGCAGACGCGCGTATAGATCTCGTTTGTAATCTTCCGGCACGAACTTGGTTTTCAATTTGGCTTTCATTTTGCTCCAACTGCGGATTTTACTTTTTCCTTTTTGTTTGCGTTCAGACTGCAAACGATCCCACCATAGCAGAGCGTGTCCCTTTAATTTGATTGTGACGAACTAAACTTTTCGTTCGCTAGGCATAGACTTCCATTCAAAGAAGTGTTATGACGGTTTGGAGCCAATCCAAAAAGGCATCAGGATCTCATCCTCCATCAAATTCCGGAACATCGAGACGGATGCCTCGATCCCATCCGTCATCGGGCCTAGGGTCAGGTCGTGGCGGGAATTGATATGCACCAGTAGGTTGTAACGTGTATCCAGAGGTGTGTGGGTCTTGAATCTTGGGAGTGAAAGGGGTGTCATTTCTTGGTCCTTCTTCACTATCTTGTGAATGATAATCGCTAACGTGTCCGACAGAAGTAGATGAGCTAGAGTCGTGGGAAGTGTTACTCCGTGATTGTCTTTGCCGACTGGTATGCCGACCCCTATTTGGTGTCTCATCATTATGGTCTTTACCTAGCACGCGACTAGTTAATGTGGCAATTTGTCCGTATGCGGTGGTAACTCGACCATCTACTGCGGTGATCTGTACGCTCAGTTGATTGCACATGTGTTGTAATAGGGCAGACAAAGCCTCTAATGTTAGTTCAGGGGGTGGGGTGTACCCGGGTTTAGAGGAAGTGGGTTTGTCGGCCATGGGGAATCCTAGGTTTTCTGCTCTCTTTTGTTTTGGGATTTTTTTGTTTTTTTTTTGTTTTTTTATATGCAATAAGCAAATGGAATGCAGAAGAGATGCAGGACCGTTAGGCTCTGATACCAAATTGATGGAACCTAATTAAGGGGTGACATAATGGCATGGAAGGACGTATCGATATCGGTACCAATATCGGTACCTTGTCGATACCGATATATCGTCGATATATCGGTGATATATCGACGTCATATCGCCGACATCGGGATTCAGCTCGCCTTTTTTCCCTGTCGATACCCGATATCGGACATATCGGCGATATATCGGTGACCTGTCGATACCGATATATCGCCGATATATCGGGATACGACCTTCCATGCTTAATGGCAACCCTAAAACTAGAAAACTAATGGACTAAATGACGACAACAACTAAGATGACGTGCAATATGCCAAAATTAGCAACAATAGACAACAAATACTCGAATTCTAGCACCAGATTCTCCACAATTTCAGGGCAAATCAAATAGTTAATGACTAATGGAAATAAATAACGATGTTGCAGTTTAGAACCTCAATAAATCACCAAACCGAACAGCAATATAATAGGCCACAATGCTAAGTTCATATGGTGGAATAATATGCAGAGAAGAATGCTCATACCACAACCAGCAAGGGAAAGAGTGCGGACTTCAGATCTGATCGTCACAGTGGTTGGCCACCGTTGGCCTGCAGGGTGCGGGCAAAAACAGGGAGGCGCGGGCGATGTCGGCGTCACAGCGGCTGGGGCGACTGGGCAGGGCGGCAGCGATTGTGGCGGGGGGTGGTCTCAGAAACTGAGTGAAAGGGAGAGTTTTTGGGAGAGAGGGAGGCGGGCGCGGGGTCGTGGGGAAGGTGCAGGCGGGAGGTCGGCAAGGGGGTGATGCGACGGCGCACAGGTTTGCGCGTGGGGACAGCGGGCCCGTGATGGGGAGGGCGTTGGGGGAGGGGGGGTTGCGTAGGAGGGGACAGCGGGGGCGAGGAGGGGCGCGAGGAAGGGGGCGAATCGGTGCTACGAGGGGTGGGGAAGCGGGTTGCGGAGGAGGGGGCGCGAAGCGGGAAGGCGGCGGCGTGGAGGGAAAGGGGAAGAAGGCGGCGGAAGAAAGGAGGAGGGGAGGAAAGGCCGCGGGGAGGAGAGGGCCTGCGGGGACTGGGGAGGCGGTGGCAGGGGATTTAGGGTTCGGGGAAAGGGGAGGGAACACGGGGAGAGGGAAGGGTGCGGGACCGAGAGGAGGAGGAGGAGAGAGAGAGAATTAAGTGAGGGGAAAAGTTATTTCATTCAAAACTTAAGAAAAACTCTAGCATTTGGGGAGCCTTTATAGAGGCTAAATCCCCCAAAATAAGCAACAACTCTCCTAAAAATAGGAAAAGAAAGAAAACAAAAAAAGAAAGGATAATAAGGTCTTGTATAATGAGCCTTTTACATAGAATAAAAATAAATAAAATAAATAAAGCAAATGTTCGAAAAGTGATCATGTAAGATCATGTTGCATCATGAACCTTACCGATGTTGCAGGTTTAAAAAAAAAGAAAATGTGTTTCTAAAATATTAAGTATAATACGTCAATATCTTTATTTTAAAAAGAGACGAGATATATTCTTTTAAGTATTGACATTTAATGAAATAAAAGATTAGTATTCAATATGTTTTCAAATTTAAAATAAATATATGTTTTAAATAAAGAAATATAAGTTGGAATACATTTCTAATGTTGGATTTTATATAGAGGTAATCCAAATTTCAAATTTACAATTATTTAACAAAATTAATTATCAAGATTGGAAGTCGACATACCCCAGATATTGGGTATAAATTGAGTCGTGGCTCGAAATTTTGTCGAAATTCAGCGAAATTTTCAGTTCCCCAAGTTGTTGAATTGAAACTGCAACACCAAAACTTGATGGGACTTCTTTGCATTTTCATGATTTTAACTGAAATGGGAAAAATATCCGTAACATGTCACCGATATTTCTGTTTCCCCAAGTCACTGATACGCGAGCGAAATCGACATTTAGCATCTTGAATTGAGAGATCGGGAAAGAAAATAGGTTTATATTCATCCATAAGGTTTGACTCTTAAATGGAGTCATTCTGGTTTTTGAAAAAAAAACAATTATTTAACACGTGTTGGTGATTTCAAGGAGGAGAGCATGTGTCACTTTGATACTTCAAATAATAAAATATGACTAAAATTTTAACTATTAGATTATTTTTTGAAGGCCACATCCGTGGGTTAAACATACCACAAGTTGAGGCAAATATCCAAGGAGGGCTACATGCAAAGAGACAACCAATGTACTGTCAAAACCCTCCCACACATTCAGAAGCATGTTCTTCCTCAACATATTTCAAACCTTCCCAGGATGTCGAATACTAAATAGGTTTAACATACCACATGTTTCTGCAAATCTCCAAGAGAAGTCTAGCAGGCAACGAATTGATCGATAAGCTTTTATGATCCTCAAGCTATTCACATTGTATGTGGGTGCATTGATGCAGAAAGGGAAATGCACGGGGAAAAAAAGAGAGGAACGGAGGAGAAATGGGGAAATTCCGAAATTTATAATGTCAAATGTGATTTTTTTCTCAGCCCATTGAGCCTTCTTATCTACAGAACGGATGAGATGAGATTACATAAAAATTAAATAAGTACTAACAAACTCTAACTTGACTCCTAAAAATATATTGATTTAATTATCAAACCACCTATATTACTTACTTTTAGGGATATCATATGATGTTGGATATTTTAAATAAAAATAAAAACACGATGAACTCAGATAGGACGAAAAAATCCACAAACCCTGATTTAGCTCAAATCCTTCAGCTCTCCTTTGATTCAAAAAACTCATCTCCTAATGAGTTGCTTGATCAACAGATGCAACATTACAGAATGCCATCACGGGTGTTGGAAAAGATTCTCAAATTTTTAAATGTACTTTTCCTTTCAGAGTTGCTCTTATAATTTTCTTTTGACTGGAGAAGATAGTTGCAATTTTTCTACCCATCCACTTGAATATATTTTTCTTCATCACTATCCCACTTTATTACTAGGAGGTCAACCGATGCATTAGTTAAAAAATGTTAGATTTGGGATGTTGAGTTGGCTAAGAGGGGGCAAGGAAGGCCCAAAAAGTGTTGGAATGAATGAGACTATCCGAAGGGATCTTAGTTATTTGGGTCTAAACCCGAGAATGACCCAAGATAGATTTGAATGGAGGCAAAGAATCCATGTATCCGACCCTACTTACTGTCGGAAAAGCTTTGTTGTTGTTACTATCCCACTTTAACCTTTCCAGAGGATTTTGAGAATGGGGGATCTTCATAAATTTTACCAAATATCTTCTTTCCATATATATAGTTCCCATCATAAAGGAAAATTAAAACCCATTACGAAGTCGACCACCCCATGTTGTGCCATAAAAGTTGGCATGGCACTATACAAGGTGAGGCAGCAGAATGGTCACTGGTGGAGACCGCCACCATTCAATGATCGAGTCGGGCCCGTGTGGGAGGTCAAAATGCCGTTACATAGCTATTATCTCTACTCAAAGTCATTATGCGACGACAATTGAGGATTCTCGAGGTTAAACGACGGCAATGCATGCATGGTGTTCTGATCGTATGGGAGTTGGTGTTTTGTTAGAGGGAGATGTGGTCAGAGATAAGTTCGAGTGATTGTCGCTTGTTGTAGTAGCCATAACAATGATAGTGAACATCGATAGCATGATGATCATGTCTACCTGAGGTGGTGCATGCCTCAAGGCTACTTTGTTAGGGCGGTGATTCAATGACGACTTTTAGGTAGCCGTACTCACTGAATCCATGAGGTTGGAAGGACTGACTCGCACAATGCCTAGGTATAAGGAGATGTAAAGGCATTGGTCGAGGAGGGATGAGCGGTGCTGGAAACATCATGACATGTAGATGCTTATGATCAAGTTGAAAAATAAGTGTAGAAAGCTTGTGGTGACTTAATGCAGGTTCGAATTCTGCTAGGGCCGAAGCTATTGATGGGCACATGATCTTCAGATAACTGCAGGCAACAAAGTTGGATCCGGGATTGAGTGTGATAAGGCTGACTCCGGTCAAACAATTTCATGGTAATTCACAGATTATAAGAGACTTGGATTTTCACAACAAATTCCACTGTTGTAAAAGTCGGCCGACTAGGCCGACTAGTCGGCCCGACTAGTCGAGTCGGGGGGGTATCCGACTCGACTAGGCCAAATCGGCCTATAGTCGGGTCGACCCGATTAGTCGCCCGAGTAATCGGCCTAGTCGGCCGACTAGTCGGCCGACTTTTGCATAGAAGTTTTAAACTGTTTGTATACTGTTTTTGTATACTTTTTTATATACTTTTAATTGTTTGTGTTGTTATTACTTAGTCATTATTACTATAAATTCAAATATATATGAAGTGGTTTTATACTTAAAATAATACAAAAATATACCTCCTTTTGCCTTAACATCCTTGTGGACACATGAAAGTACGGTGTAAACTAACAACGTTCTAACAAACATTTAGCATCCTTGACTACAACAGATATGTATATGAATTCTTTTACATTATCAAATTATGTCAATAACTATAAGGTTATATAATTATTACATCTTTTTATTTATCTTTTGTGATTTGTTAATTAGCTTCGTGATTCTTAATTACAATGATTAGTAACATGTGAGTTTGTTGATTGGTAACTTGTGAATTTGGTTAGCTTTGTGTTTATATGTATTAAAATTGCTAAATTTGTGTATATATATGAGAGTGTATGTATTAAAAATCGATTTATATATTTAAAATAATTAAAAAAAATCAAAACCGACTAATGCCCGACTAAATCCGATTACTCTCCCGACTGCCGATTAATCCTTAGTCAGTGACCCCGCCGACCGAGTACCGACTACCGCTTTCTGCAACCTTGACAAATTCAATGTAAATTTGTAATCACATCAACTGGTCTCTATAACCTTAGAAAAATGATGGTTGTAGCTTCATATATGCATCACGAAAATGTTTTCGTCTACAATATTAAGATGACAACATATGATTGTTTATTCAGTCAATCTTTCATACATATGTCATGGGAACGTCAAATCATGAGAACGATTTGGAAGTGATGCTATGATACCAAGTGATGCAAAACATTAATCAAGTGAGAAAGAGCTAGAGAGAATTAGAGGAAGGCAGAAAAGATGTGTTGGTAAGACGAGGTTTTGGGCGGAGAAATAGATAGAAGCATGAAAAGGGATGAGGAAGGGAGGATAAATATTAAAACTCATATTTTTATAATATCAATTCCTTTTTACTCAACCCAGTTGCTTCTCTAAGAGATGGCATATGATTACATCAAAACAGAATAAAATAAATAAATCACTAACAAACCCTAAATCGACGTCTTAAAAGCTCTTAGTTTAAATAACCAAGCCATTTATACTATATTTAGAGATCTCATATGATCTTATTTTATTTAAATAAAAATAAATTTTGATGGACCCAAATTAGACAGAATAGAAAGCCGACAAACCCTAGTTTAACCCTAATCCCTAATTTTGCAATGCATCAACTAAAGGATTCAAGGTAAGAAAATGTAATAACTTTCCCTCTTCTTTGGTCTTTTGGAATAAATTTTTCGGAGGTTTATTAACCTCTGCTGATCATCCATCTGCTTTAAACAATGCTCTCTCTGCCAACTTCAAACTTCCTAGGATGTTGAATAACATTTAAATAGGTTTAACATATCACAGATTAAAGAATGGTGAAGCCTTCTCCCACTAGCAGTAGGGTCGACGACATGGATTCTTGCTCAAATCCATGTTGAAAGATCCTACTTTTTTTACGTTGGTTGTCGGCTACCTAATGCAACCCTCACAAGGAGGGATTTAAACCCTGGTTTTTTGGATAGTAGACACATTGCACTACCTCCAGACTATTGAATTGTACAAAAAAAGAAGGCCAGGCCCAGCAGGTACTTGTATTGCATTCTCTTTTATCTCAGCAAGAGAAAGTAGTTTCTCTAGCTGGATTGATGCATATAGAAAACTTGACTCTCTTATATCTGGGCATAGGGTCAAGGTGTAAACACCATGTTGATCTGTTTTGATTGGAACAAGAAAGGATCAAGGGCTAGAATATCTTGTGCTCTCAGCTCTGCAACTATATAAGAAGAAGAGACAGAAACCCATGTCTTCCTTCGAGCCTCTATATGCTACATTCTTAAAAGGAATCATCACTTCTTTTCCATGAATCATCCTAGAAAACCATAGGATTAACAAACCCTCCTGCCTTCATATAACACGTGGTATGGGCTCAAGGTCATATTTACAACTTAGAGTCAACTGAGATTCAACACTAGTCCTAAGACCACAAAAGGCTTAAAAGAAAAAACAAATGAGTTATTAATTGCAACCGGTTGCAGTCTGTGATAAGCAAATTCTGATGACAAGAAGGGAGATACCTATCAATATATTCCTTGAGAAGCTCCTTAGCTTGGACCAACTTTGTCAAAAGATTGCGGTATACATCAAGATCTCTATCCACGCTTCGTTTATTTATGTTCAAAGCAGCACAAAGCTGTTCAAAAAAAAAGATTTTACAAGTGAGAATTTGAGTTATTAGTTGTTTGATAATACCAGCAAAATTAGCTATAAGAATGTGAGCATATGCATATTCGTCATACAATTGAAGTATATATAATAAGTAAGAAAAATAAGATTTCCCTGGTATTCAGTTTTCTTCGTATATTTATATCTAAGGTTGAAAAAGAAGTTCCTCGAATTTAAGCACTGTTCCAAATAAATTGTACAACTCCCTAAAAGTGTCATTATGCAGTGACAACCTTATATGCACAAACTGAAGTTGGAGATTTCAGAAAAAATACACAAGTATAGCAGAAGTTATAAAAGTAGAGAATTCCCAACCGTCTGATAAAGCAAATTTAAATTAAACAAGTATTTTACAGCTCAAGTATTTGTCTTCAAGTTATCCGATTCTCGTATAAAGCAACAGCTATAAGTACATCTGCTGATATATGTAAGATTTTTACTAAATAAAACTAGATCATGGATTCATTTTAATAGCGGAAGAGATTTTAAAAAAAGAATAAAACCAGCACCCAGGTTTTACATCATATCACTTGTGGATAAAGGAAAAATGTTGTAAAATTGCAAAACTGAAGCTGCAACATCAATCTTTTATATTTCTGATATGCTACAACATCAGTTATGTAAAAACCTTTTCCAATACGGCAGGTTCTGTACTATTCGCCAATTCTAGTATTCGAAAGAGCCCCACAGCAAAGAACCGGCTATAGCTGAAATTTCCCTTGCCACCAGCCCTTTCTGCAATATCTTTCAAGATGTACTCGATCACTCCTTCTCTTGTTGAGAATTCAACCAATGACTTAGCATTTTGTGTCCGGGCCCATTCCTCCATTTTCTGAGCATCAACTCTGCAAGGAAATCACCAAAAATTTGATCACCCGTGTAGTTAACATGATAAATTTAAAGAGCAAACAATCGAGTAGAATAAAAAGCTTTCTTAGGTAGCCATCAAAAAACAATATATCCACTAAAAACAATTGAGTACAACATTGTCTTCCCAGTTGATGTGTTGCACTCAATGATTAAGCTTTATGGAAAAATGCCCATGCACTGGGAAAAAGTCAATTTAGAAACTAAACCTATTGACATGTAGAAAAAACCTGTATTGATCAGGATCCTCTTTCAAGGCCAGGATATAAGCTTTAAAAATTGCATCTCGATCCTCGTCACTTGGGTATCCTTGCATCAGCTGGTCATAAACAGTCACAAAGCCCAGGGCAAAAACAGGATCGTACTGGTATGTCCTTTTGTACCTCATCAAATGTTGTTGCACCATGAGCTCTTGAAGAACATTATTGTATATGCTAGGAATGGGCAGCTTGTACGCTTTAAGAAAACTCAGCTTTGTTTCAGACACGGGGGGTGGCACGGCTGCAGATAAGGAGCAATATATATTATTTTCATCACTTTGTATTACCAAAGCATCTTATAAATGAATACCTGCTACAAAATCAAGATTCAGCCATTACCCTTCTACATTAGTCCAACTACATAAAACCATGATGTCAAGCAGTCTATCAAATGCCATAATCTTCAAACGAGATTCATAGAACTTATATCAATATTCGTCACCTCTACCCATATAAGGTTCTTTGAATCATCAAGTTAATGCCACAACCTATTTCAATTACATCAACAATCTTCAACAGATACTGCATTTGCTATATCACTCACAATCCAATGCAATATTAAAACCTTCAACCAGTTATGACCAGAAAAATACGATCTTCTCCAAACTAATCGAAATTAATGCAGAAGGCCAGAAAAACAAACTTCCAATCAGTTTTAACTTTGTAGGAATCGCATAGCATGGTCTGATTTCACCTGATTTTTTAAAATCAAAAAAAGAGGGAACACCCGTTGCCGGTGCCTGCTCAAGATATATTAAAGAAGTAAAACTACCCTAGTTTTAATTAGAATATTAAAAGCATTCTACATTGGACCAGTGAAAGAAATGATGATTATTGAATGATAAGAAATGTATACTTATCCCACAAGCAACTCCAGAATTTAAGTTACAGTACACCTTAATCTCTTCTGTTCAAGTTGAAACAGAGTAACCAAATTAAACTTTATGTAGCAGTACACTGCATAGCAGATTTAATAAACTCCCTCAGAAGAGGAGAACCCACTCCATTTGTATGCCAAACCCAGAAAGGATCAAAACTTCCAAACAAAAACAAAAAAGGCAAATTTAACAGGGCCCATCTAGAAATCGTCCCAAAAAAGAATACGAGTACGCAGAAACAAATCTCCAACGCCCCAATAAACTAAATGGTTTGATAGGATCACATAACTAAAAGGGCTAGACTACCGACTTGCAGCCGCGCAGCACCTAACAACCACACCGGAGTTCGAGCTCAACCTCCTCAAGCGAATCTCGCCGATGGAGGAGGACGCGAAGCTCTGAGCCCTAGGTGCCGGAAGTGGCGGCTTGCGCTCGAGCGCCTGGCCCAATCCGGCGGCCACGTACATAGATGAAATCCCCGCCATGATAGTGATTGGAGGATTAGGGTTTCCTGGTTGGGGGAGAGGACGGGAGCCATCCACTGACGGAAGTACGGGGGTTTCTCTTATCCGAGAGGAGGAGCGCGATGAACTTGGCCAACGGGTGGTGGACACGTGGACGTGTCCATGCGGACTCCACACGTTGACGTAGCACACTCCTTGCTGGGTTTGGTTTGGAATTTTTAACTTAACCCCTCAACTTCGGTCTATAAGACAAATGGAACCGGGGCTTCGTCCCGGAAATAGGGATAAAACAAATAGGGATATATCTCAATATCTGTTTATCTTATTCAAAAAATTACACGATATGGATATCCATATCCGAATATTAATCAAATACAGATCGAATATGAATATGGATTGTAAAAATTTTCCGGATACAAATATGGATATGGTAATGGCTTAAATATCTGGATTATCCGAATACAATATTTAATATTATTTTGTATGTTAATTAATATAATAAGCCATACTCCTTTGTTATTATATTAGTATTATATATTATATACTTATAGTAAACTTTCGTTTGTTTGAAATGGGCATGAACAAAAGTTACGAAACTCTATCTACCTTTTTGCTTCTGATCAAGAACGCGGGTTACCTCAATGCTCCCTTTTTTTTCATGATGCAACTTACTTATATTTCATTGCTATTTTTTAAAATTATGAACTTTGATAAAAATTCAATTCATATTCGTACATAGTCTTCTATTCGATCAGTGTTTGGATTCCATATTTGTTGGATCCATATTTTGATTTCACTCTTTATGTGATTCATATTTGTATTAGCTCTTTATTCGACCCATACACGGGTCCTCTCTTTATTCGATCCATATTCGGATTTGATAAATATCCGATTCGGATTTGTATCCGTACTTTTTGAGGATATTTGTTTCCTTAATGCATATCCAAATCATATTCGTATCCGTATTCGTATTCAATTGAGATGAAGAGAATATGGATATGGAAATAGGTATATCCAACCTATATCCGATCCGTTTTCATCCCTATATGAAAAGTTGATGAAAGATGATTACAATTATGCCCTTATTTTTTATAATTACATTTATACTCTTATATCTGACAAAATTCAAAGTACTACCTCTTAGCATAATATATGGGCATGTGTGTAATATACAAGCGCATAAATGTCAACTTTGTAAGAATAAATAATGTTTTAGCAGTTGTGCTCATGGAAGTGCATAACTACCAAAATCCTAAGAATAAATAAGGGTTTTATAAATTGTATCCCTTTTGAGATATTCCAATATCAGTTATATTTCTCCCTTTTTTTCAAAAACATTTGTGTCCCTAACTTCTTGACGTTATATCACTTTGTGTCCCTGATTTCTAGACGTTCTATCATTTTTTTGAAATTTCAAGTAGCTTCCAAGTTAACTATTGATCGCAAGGGACTATATTTATCCCACAAAAGGACCTTGTTATGAAGCATCCCAATGCAAGCAGATAACAAATTCAAGGGAGGGCAAAAGAGTATGGAACATATGGCTGGCTGAAAGGAATCGTCGTTGGACCTCTGCCAGCAGAAATACAACATTGAAGGTTATAGAGCTGCTTATTCGAACTGCAAGAATTTTGAGATGAAACAATTGGGTCCGAATTTTTAGTCTCCTCGTGCCATACTTTAACATGGACTAAACTTGTAACACCCCAAAACTCCAAACATAGTGCATACCTAAAACTCACGAAGTGTGGGTGTGGTTTATAAGTGGTGGGAATTACTACTTGACAACTTAGACTTAAACATTTTTGGTGGTTGCCAACGGATCCAATTGGGTCCTTATCCAACAAGTTGGCAGGGCTAATTTTCCTCGAAAACGAACCGGGGATCTAAGCCCGGGACGTTACAAAACCTGTTCATGGGAACTCATATTGTAAAATGGGACGATAATGCCCCCTGTAAATGTTCTTATTTTTAGTATATAATGATTACTTACTTATAAAAAAAAGGAGGGCAGAAGAGTAACAAATTCAAGCACAAGAAAGATTGCATCAGCGAGTTTTCTTTTGTACTACCCATTTTTTAGTTCCGGAGAGGATTAGTTCGTGTAAACTCCTCATGAGCTTGTTATTTGATTATAGTGCTTGATTTTACGTCGGTATATATACTATTGTTTTTCTCCCTCACATTGGGAGTTTTTTCATTTTAAAATTTCTCATGCATCTACGTTTTTATCTATCATCAAAATTCATTGTAACATTGTGGTTGTCTGTAGCTTTGTAATTCATGCAATATATGTTTATCAACCTTGTAGTGATTATATTCCATGCTCAAATCCACATGAAGGAGTCGTTGCAATCAAGTAACATTGAAGTCACCATTGTTGATAAATGGATTTGATAATTAAGAACCAATGATTAAATTGAAGGGGACCAACTAGAATCTTTCCCAATAATAAGAATGATCAATATTTGTGAAAACTATATTTTCTTTTTCTTTGTAGATTGATGTGGTTGAAATTTAAAGATAATACTTCTATTCCGACCAGTGCCGTCCCTGATTTTTGATGGACCCTAGGCAAAAGGAAAAAATTGGGCCTTTATAAAAAGGTTTAAATTTATATAATTTTTTAAAATTCATAAGCTTCCTAAAAATATTTCAAAAATTTTACAAAGACCCACGGATGTGATATAACGAGCATCAAACAACAAGTTATGAACTAAAAATCATGAAAAGAAAAAAAGAACAATGTCACCTGGTAAAGAATCAAATAGCACCAGACAGTTGCATCGCCACAACTCATCAAACTTAGTACAACCCTCAATCACAATCCGGCAAAAAAAACTCCAAATAAAACTTTATGTGCCTCGCTTCTGTTTAAGCAGAATCAAATAGTTGCTCTAAAATGTTGAAACTTAGAAGTCCAAGTAAAAAAACACATTGTCCCGACCCCCATCCTATGATTAAAAATAAGATTATAAGAAATGAGTCTATATTTTTAAAAAAATTCTCATCAAATTTCAGAAGTTTTTTCTTTGGGGTATATTATAATATCGAGAACAATGGTGATGTTTTTTGTTATAGGTGCGAACACAGTGCTTTTAAAAATAAGAAGTTCATTTTATTGGGTGTTTGAATTTCATGATCTTCTTCCATCAAATCGTCTATTCTTGATTGTTTTCCACAATGATGCTATTAAATATCAATTTTTTGCTTTGAGGGCATCTTTCGATTTGGAGTAGTGGTGATGAAATTAGCTAGAGATTAAGAGTGACAACATTGATTTGATGATATCGAATCCCCCCCCCCCAATTATTATTGAACATTACCATAAGTGAAGTGGTTTGTGTCGAGTTTAGGAAAATGAGAGGACAAACGGTGCATATCAGTGTGATTGTAGAAATTAAAGATGATGTAAACAATATTTCAAACTAAATATATCCTGCAATATTTCGAGTTAGATAAAATAAGGACTACTGGGTCTATTAACGTACCTATTATTTTAAATAAAGAATAGTGGGAGAAGTGTTCATATCCAGCATCAAAGTCTCACAAACAACAACACATCGAGATGTAACAGATTGTATTGGAAGGAAAACTAATCTTCCAATAATAATTTGTTCTTCGAGTATATAATATATTAAAAGTACAAATAAGTGAGTGATGAGAACCACCTCGGTTAAAAGCAAGACTCCTTGTGGTATTATTTCAATTTGGAGGGTATAATCGTTAAAAAAGAGACCATATTTTCTTGTAAACTATAAAATAAGATGACGAAATGCAGGCGAAACTGGATGCGGAAATAGCGCTGCAGAGGGGATTCGGTGACGGTCCACCGTCACTGCAGTAATGGAGTTCATCGTTCAAGAACTCAATGGGGATGGACCAACGAGAAAAGATGATGTCCGGCAACTCAATGTCTCAACAATATTACAATGATGCAGCATAACGTGCACTGCAAATGATGAAGAAACCGTGATTCATGAGAGAGAAGGGGTTTGGAGTATGGACTTTGGATTCCGATCGTCGATTTCGTTTAAATGGTGGTGGCAGAATGGGAAACATCGCTACGAATGGGAAGGGGAACCGAAGAGTGCGGTAACTGTTTTCAGGAGTGGAGATGAAGGCAATACATCTAAGGGATATTTTTGTAAATGGGTAGTATGAGTGATGAGCCTTAAAATGGGCCCCTGAAGTTGGTGGGCCCTGGGCGGTTGCACCCAAAAACCACCCTCAGGGCCGGCCCTGATTCCGACCATCTAGATGAATATAAGGTAATTATCAGAAAAATTTTTGATATGGGAATAATGCAAGGGATTAAGATAGGTCTATAAGCTACAAACTGAATGGATTCACTGAAATTGACTTCTATTGAGTGAGACCGGGAAATGAACTAGGTAATTTTATATGTAGAAAAGTACTAAAAAAAGGAGTGTAGGTAGGTTTGACAGAAAAGAAAGCTAACAATGAGATTTTAATTAACCAAAGAAATAGAGCAAACGCTACGAGCATAATGGTCTTTGGGGACAGTGAAACGGGATAGTAAAAATAACGTCGTCTCCTTTACCAGTATAGGGGACGGTTAGACTTTGACCGTCCCTACTGATCACTATGGGCCTATTTGGTTGCAGGGTTGGGCAGGGTTGGCCCAACCCTGGTTACTATTCACAAGGATATTTTCTCCTCACAGATTACTATTCACTCATCCCAACCCAGCCCAACCTAACCCAGTCCAACCCAGCAACCAAACAGGCCCGGGCGCGTTCACAAATGATCATCTCCTATCCATAATAGTTGGGGATGGTCACTTAAACAATCATCCCCTCTGAGACCGGGGACTGTCACATAATCATCTCCTATATCCCTTATCTCTACACTTTTTTTTGTGAATACATGCAAAGCGGGCACGGTTATGACCATCTCTATAACTTTTATGTGCACATCTCCAATGCCACATGGCCCTTATTACACATGTTAACATGGGGGATGGTTAGAACCGATCCCTACAGTTATAAATACAGGACGATCTTTATGACCGTACAGACGTATGTAGCTTCTAAAATTCAATTAAAGATGAGTGGTAGAAGGGGAGATCATTAACCGTCCCTAGCTATAAGTAAGGGAAGAGTTGAACAACTATCCCCTATATACTTCCTCATTGTTTCCATGATGCACACCAGACCATGTAAGTCTTCGGACTGTGAATTTCCCATCATACCAATTCAATAAGCATGCTATTTTTTAAAATTATGTTATTATTTTTCAGATATGGTTCCTTGTCCTAGGCTGATTCAAAAAAATCATGAACCTACTCCTCAGCCACATGCAGAATCTTCTGATCTGGGTAGCAGCGGTTCTCGGCATCAACATGGACCTTCCCAATGTAGGTTACTGGACCGACTTCCTCCTGGTCGAACCCTACATGTTCAGGTTGTATGGGAAATGTGGTGAGTGAGAACTCTACTTAGTTCCAAAGCTACCTTGGACAGGTGGCACGTGCTCGGATTCCCATCACTACACACGACCTCTGATAGCTGCCCTAGTCTGTGAAGGATGTCATTCTATCCGACTTGGAGGTAAAATTTTAAATTAAAAATAGATAATTTAATGTTGATATTGTGAGTTTGTATCTTTATTGTATGCTGCATTTTATTGGGATTGGTATCTCGTCGTTGATGGACAGATCCTTAATCATGATGCGAAGTTGTTGCATTGGCATAAAGGTGTATTAAGGTAAAGGTAAAATTTTTATATACATCATATTAGTGATTTAATGACATATTTTGAGGTAACATTTGTGATAATATATTCCTATCTACAATATTATAACCCTCAAATTCCTTACGAGCAATTAGTTCAAAATGTTCCACCGGGTCCGACATCGAAGCAGTTGAGGGAGCTCATCAACTTTTGATCTAATGAGGAGTTTATGATATGTAATGTATTTTATCTTCAAGTCGATTCAGAAGATGGGGATGAAGAATACTAATCAATTCAAGCACAATTTTCGTATGATTGTGTTATTTGATATCGAGATAAACAATATGATAAAATCTAATATATGATTTACAATTTCTTTTAGTTCAGGGAAAATGACCGATAGACCATTCAGATAGAGATTTTTGCAGGATCAAAGAGTTGAGACCTCAGAGGAGAAGTGCAATGGGTTGATGACGCCTATGCTCCAATTCATGTAACTTAATAACAATACAAACCAATTGTCCATAGATCATTTTCTTTATTTATTTTTAAACTGGTTGTAGAGGAGGAAATGATCAAACTCTCTACAACCAGTTCCTTCAATAGCATGAGAATGAGCACCTTACCGATAGCTGCTAACGAGGTCATCTTACAAGCCACATATCGGGAACATTATGAACATATATACTATGACAAAAGGGGAACGAAGATCCACACATGGTACGAAACTAATGATAGTGGGTGTCGATCATCATCCCAAGAAAGTCAACGGGAGAAGGAAATGGAGAGATAACTACAAGAAGTAAAGGAGAAGATGTCGGCACAGGATAAGAGATATCAAAGATGCGATTTGATATGGCCCATGTCTTGAGCTTAGTAGCTTGGTGAACAGTTAGTAATAAATTTTATTTTGTTGAGTGCGTTTGTATAACAATTATTATTTATGCAGACTAAAGGGGTTGATTGGCTTCCTTTGATTAAAAATATAGAAAGGAAGTCATATGGCTGAAGGGTGACGATTCTGACCCGAGGGGATGTTTGGTACTTATAAAGGTTGTCCTCTTTGCTATTCATGTGTTCTTTTTGATAGCTAGATAACTCCATGTGGGTATCCGTCGAAGGCTTGAGTCGATTATGAAGATATTATTTTGGTGAAAATCAGGCTAAGCTGGTTCGAGAATTCATCTTGTGGATTGGGAGACGATCATGCAACATACACGGCAAAACTTTCCTCGAGTCTCGGCTCTTGTAAGTACATCTTCTTCTCTATTTAATAATATATTTGAGGCGGACATCATAACGAGTTTCTTCTTTTAGTTTAGAAGAAAAGTTAACAATTTTCGACTTCATCAAAAGTTATCTTATTGGCGGGAAAATTTGTAGAGGGTTGTTCATGTCTTTTTTTTAAAAAATCACCTTATTTATGTAATCATTGTATAGAAAGTAATAGATCACGAGAATTTGCATGGCAAATAAAATCGTCATGGCATTTGCCTTTCTTATTTCTTACATAGTGGTAGACGAACATGGCGATCATCGCATTGTCCAACCAATGTTCCGTCGACATCTTGCTGAACACACATGCAAGGAAAAATGCAGCAGAGTTTGTTGTGGCCATGGGAACCGCTTAATTAAGGATGTCAGAAACTTCTTAGGTTCAACATTCGTTTAGATTCAGCTCGTTAAAAGTTTGATTCAGATTCGAATCAAAAATAAATGAACCAAATCTAAATATGAGATTGGGATCGATTAAATAAAGGGATTTTTACCCGACAGACCCTATAAACTTTGTCAATCACCTGTACGACCTTTTGCACAACGTAATTACTCCATCGACCCTATAAATTACCCTAAGAACCCTCATGAGCTTCAAACAGATTAACCGCAAGGTTCATGGGATAAGAGTTGGCAAGTTTACGGGGTCGTGCGGGGAATTATGTTGTTTCAAAGGTCGTAGAGGTAATTGGCAAAGTTTATAGGGTCTGCCGAGTAAAAAGCCCTTAAAATAACGAACCGAACCTCGAAAATATAGGTTCGCTCATGTTCGGTTCATTAAAATTCGATTATATACACACATACATACATAAAAGTATATATACATCATATTGTACATATAAGGAAAAAAATACATTCTATATTAATATAAAGGTTATTCACTTATTTCCCCAAATCCATCCCGTCATCAACTTCCTAAGTCCCTATTTCCCCAAATCCATCCACAAAACCCTCTTGTGTGACTGCAGTTTTTCCCTTTAAACAGAAATGCATGTACAACATTTATTCATAAACGAACATTTATCGAGCTGAACCGAACCTTTACGAACCTTACCCGAGTCGATCCGAACCTGATTACGGTTTTCACTTTATCGAGCTGAACTGAACCCGAACCTAAAAGTCTAAACAGACCAAATCGAGTCTGGGTTGGTTCGCTCACGTTCGGTTCATTTACACCTTTATGCTCAATCTTGATAAAGCGGTTCACATGATTTTGCACTTTTTTGTGGGGTCGTACGGTGCAAAATCGTGTGAACTGCTCGATCAAGATCAAGCGGTTCCCACGGTTACACTACAAAAAATGAGCTATAGCGACGGTTTTGAAAAAAGTCGTCACTAAATTAGCCGTTGTTAAATATATAATCACGATATTATTCGTTGCAAAATGAGTTTTCGTACTCAAAATTAGCAACGAATATCATATATGCCGTTATATCATTAGCAACGGTCAAATAGCGATGTTTATCCATTGTTATTTTTCAAATTTTTAATTAATCGTCGCTAAATTTGGAACTAAAAAATAATGACAATTAGTTGATATCTTGAAAAATAGCAACGGAGAAGCATCGCTATGTGGACCGTTGCTAATGATATAATGACAGATATGGTATTCGTTGCTAATTTTGAGTACGAAAACTCATTTCACAACGAATAATATCATCATTATACATTTAACAACTGCTAATTTAGTGACGGATTTTTTCAAAACCGTCGCTATAGCTCAATTTTGTTGTAGTATAGTAGGCACAACACCACAACAGATGATCCTCCCTGTGCAGGGAGACTTCAAAATACTCGTTTCCATGCAAGTGGATCCTTTGCAGTACTGCAGGATCTACAACAAAACCGCAAGGAGGCTCGAGCCGCTCGATGAAGATCGAGCAGTTCACACAAAATTTGGATTTTTATGGGCATTTACTATGTGAACCGCTCCGGCCTCGTGCACTGCATATCCATGCAGTATATTGTAGAGGATCCGCACTTTGTTTCCATCATGTGTCAAGCGCCCGTCGCTAGTGTGTCTGCACTCTTCTTATCATACTAGGGAGCATACCCGTGCTTCGCGGTGGGCTGTATAAGTTTGTAATAACTTTTACTGTGAAGGTTAAACTTCAACAGTGACTTTTGCATGTTTTTTTAGAAAAATTGAATATTACGTCATAGATATAGGAGCAAAACTATGTCCTACTTTTATAGTGCACATAAATTTATTTGTAAAACTATCTTAAATCACACATATTCTAACTTGATCATGATTATCTAAAATTAATTATTTTAGTCTAATTTGGTTATCGACTACATTGCATATTATGAGCACTATTATATTTGTCAATAATTATAACATGATCAAGATGAGATATTGTTTGTAATGAATGCCATAAAAGAAATTTTTATTTCTTTAAAGCATGCCTGAAAATGGAGCATTTAGAATAAACATGATTAGGTAAAAGTTAAAATATCATCCCAGGAAAAATTTACAACATAAATTTATAAATGAAATAATAACTTTTAACCAAGTGGATATTAATGCTCACAAATTAGAACCAAGTGACATAATTTATATAAGAACCAATATGCTACATTCAAAAGTCAAAATTTCAAAAAATCTTACATTAAAAATGATTTGATATCTATTTGATTCAATATTATAATAAATATTTCTTGCTCTTCCTATAAATTAAATAGAATAGAATATTTTTTATGTACATATTAATGTTCACAAATTAGGTCGAAGTGACATAATTTGTATAAGAATCAATATGCTACAATCAAAAATCGAAATTTCAAAAACTCTTGCATTGAAAATGATTTGAAATATACTTAATTCAATATTATAATAAATATTTCTTGAACTACTTACAAAATTAAATAGAATGGAATACTTTTTATAGGAAAATATATTATCCAATTAAGATAATAGGAACTACTTGAAAATCATAATTCCGAGCTTAATAACTGAACATTTAAAATAATGCTTGCAAGTGTTTGCATTAGAAAATAGAAATTAAAACTGCCAAATTTGCGAACATATATTTTATAGTAGCTCAATTACTAATTATATTTGATTTTCTTAATTAAATGAATCATGAATAAAAGGTTATGTATTTCCAAATATTGTAGGTGAGTTATAATATATATAAACTAATACTATATCCATAACATTTGTTTGAATTAGAAATAAGACTCTTTATTTTGAGAATAATATAACTTTTACATGCATCGTAATATAGGAAGAAATGTGCATAATTAAGTTTGCAAGTTAGATATCATTAAGACACATGCACGCACATATGTCCGCATGAACACATGCAGATATACATATTCGAGGTTATGATAGTGATATATAAAAGCTAAACATATTATTATATTATAATTCTAATCTAAAAAAAGAAGGCTTACAAAATACACAAAAATTAAGTTTTCATTAGATTAAGATGTTTGTTAAGAACAATAAGGTGTGGACATGTATTTAAATAAAATGAAATTAGTGTGGTGTTAAAAAAATTCAAAAGAAAAGCAATGGGTGGGATTGTCAAGAAAAATAAGGAGTGGATATTTATTTAAATAAAATGAAATTAGTGTGATGTTAAAAAAAATCAAAAGAAAAGTAAGTGATGGGAAAATAGGTAATATTTGGAGAGAGAAAGAGAGAGGAGGGTATTCTAAATTTAGCAATATGAAAAGAGAGAGAGAAAAAGGAAAGTACGTGGCTAATTATGGGAGGGGAGAGAAGGCCGTTGAGAGGGAGATGGGATGGAGAGAGAGAGAGAGGATAGAAAGAGGTGGCGGAGTGCGAGTGGAGTGGGGGGAGGAATGGGAAAACAATCGACATGTGGCAAAAAGTGGGGTAAAACCCAGCTTTAGTAGTAGTAATAGATAGATGTAGGGTTGGGCATTGGGCTGGGCCGGCCCGACCCGGCCCAAAACCCGACCCGTATAACCCGACCCAAACCCGAACCCGAAATTTAATGGGCGGGCCATGGGCCCTAAAATGAGCCCATATTGATTAACGGGCCGGGTTTGGGCCTTAGAAGGCCCAAACCCGTTAGCCCGATAGCCCGATCCATTCTAAAGCAAGTATATTTATATCCAGTACGGTATAATTATATCAATTATATTCATGTTCATTCCAAATACCATGTTCTAACTTTACTATCCTTATTCAAGTGTAGAATAAATGCTTAGATACATTAATAATCATATCCAATAGTGGATTGAGGATATTATTACATTAATATACAAGATTATTACATTAATATGCAATAATGGAATCTGTGTCCTCAAGTGTTACAGCATGTACAACTGTAAGTAACCAATTTGTATTGGGTCATAGTGCCCGCATCTACAATAGAATATGTAATGGTGAATTGAATGGTGGTTTAAGTCGCCATATTTTTACCACATTTGTATTTCCAACATACAACTAATGTTAAAATCACAAATTAGTTAGCATACTTTATAGTTTTAAACATGCACACATGCATAAGAAACAACCACACAAATGCAAGAAGAATGGAAGACATGATATTCGTACACATAGGTGTTAAATTGGGCCGGCCCGACCCGAACCCGACCCATTTTATTTGGGCCGGGTTTGGGCTTGGGCCTAATTTTTGAAAATAAAATGGGCCTAGGCCCGACCCGTTAGCCCATATTCTAAAATGGGCTTGGACCGGGCCAAGGCGAACCCGGCCCGAGCCCGGCCCATGCCCAACCCTAGATAGATGTGGTCTTACACGTGGTCTTCACTTCCTATGTCTCTTCTGCCCCTGCATATTGTCATCGCATCTAGAAGCTGCATCTCCGCCATTATCACCAAATTCTCTAGTTCAAGTATGTACTCAAGTAGAACTCCTGATTGCACTCACAAACAACGCTAACAAGAGACACAACCTGCTCTCCTTGATCCTTTGGTAAGAACTCCACAGGTGACGATGAAGGGTGACTTCTGCTTGGAGGTTGTTGGTTGGTCGAGTTGTTCAGTAATATGATTGATATCCTTCTTGAAAGGAAGTTGTTTGGATGGTTGGAAGAGTCGTGATAGTAAATGTGGTGTGATATCACTCTGTTTATTGTTACATAGATTATTTTTATGATTTTATTTTATTTTTGATGTCAATAATTTTGTTAGAAGGTAGTAAAAGATATTGTAGCAAAAATGTAAGAACCATACAACTAACTCCAGGTCATGAATACAATGTTAGAGCTAAAAGGATAACCTAGAGCCAAACAACGGGTACTAAACATTTAGAAGAAGGAAGGAAATAGCCTGGCTGCTATGGCTCCAAGTCAAAGACCAAAAAGAGGAAGAACAAATGATCTGCCACATGGCAACCCTAAAAATTCAAACAACTAAAATCATTGGAAAATGTTTAATAAAGAATAAACAACCTTATTTAAAGATTAATTAAAACAAAACTGGGTGAAAATAAATAATATCTAATTTAGCATATATGTTTAATACAAGTAGTACAATATAAATGGTTGAACTAATTAATTATCATTATTTACACGTATTTCTATAAAAGACACATTAATATTTTTAATTTAATATTATAAAATTGATATTGATATTTAACATTTTTTATTTTCTTATAAAATATTATTTTAAGATATTAAATGTATTTTTATTTAATTCTAATATATTTAGTTTGGATGCTGAAATAAATAAGCATATGTAGAAAATACATATTTCTTTTACCGATTTTTAGCGTTTTTAACTTATTTAAGTTATTCGTACCACGTTTTAGTTTTGGACATTGTTTTATTTATAAGATACAATATCAATAAAAAGTTTAGAAATCCAAATCATACGAAATATAAAAATAATGGATAATTTAGGTTTATATCTCGATATTGCTATAAAAATAATCGATAAATTTATCTCGTGATTGCTTATTGAGGGCAAACGAACATCTAAACCAAAAAAACATGGAGACATCAAAAATTTTCCCAAGTTCACAAGCAGCAGTCTGCTCCAAGACGAATAGACTAAACCATGAGGAGTGAGGCATTTCCATGGGATTTGCCGCTCATCTACGTGACATGACAAATGATTTGCCACTGACATGGCGGAGCAATTTCTGACACGGTTAATCAGCGGTGAACCGTTTACCGCAAGAGTTCTGTTCCCGCTCAAAATTAATTAAAGTTATTTAATATGCAATTATTATGTTAGGCTTCAATTATTACATTAATAATTCTCATAATTTATATTGTATGAATAATTATTTTTTAAAAATTAATTAACTATCAAATAATTTATTTAATAATTTTAATTGTTTGTAAACTTACATTTGTGTACTTATTCGTTGACTAAATCATATAGTTGTTTTTTAATGCACGTATTATTATGTTTGGTATATTTTCATTTAGTATTTTATTTGAATGTATTTCACTTTCTTGTTATTTATTTTTTATTATTATTATGTATCGATCGGTATTTATTGTTATGTTATCTATTACTCTGTGTGTATATCTCGTTACTTAATTTGCTAAAGTTATGTGTATTTTAAAATATATAATACAATTTTAAGTAGCAATCACACTTATTAAATAAACCCGGTCACATTTTTTAAATATCAAGAGAACACAACCTCATATTATCATTTAAAATATAGAAGTTTTCTCGATTTCTTAATCGTGCTCCTTACACCTTACACCGACTACACGTAACATTTTACATGAAATCTATCTATGCCTTCTTTCACATGGGTTGGCATGGTGGAAAACTACATTGGGAAGGAACAACGGTGAGGGTTCCAAGGCTGGCTAGAAGCGAAGATCAGGAATTGGCATGAACGCATGTGCATATATGGCCCGGAACGAAGCCCATATATAATAATCGGAGTATAACTTCATATGTTTCGTATTGATGTTGACATTGCTACATACCGAAATTATATGCGGGCAAACTAATCTCATCTCTTGCATGTAACCACATTTGCAAATAGATTGTTGACCATTTATATTAACTTTGTAGTTTCCTCCGGGGTCCGCAACTCAAATTCCGTAAGCGTGAATTGCTTGACCACTAGGGAACACATATATTGTACAAGATTGTCCATGAGTTTCTCGTATCGAGGCATAAGGTGGTCAGTCGCCTTCGAACTAAACTTACGTCCCCCCAACAAAGTAGGTGTTCGGGCAATAAAAGACCATCAACATAAGTGTTAATGCCGATAGGCCCCGTATGTCCCTTAGAACACTATTGAAACTCTCAGAGACGTTAGAAGTGGTCAGCCCCCATCGATGATCCTCATCATATGCTCACACCCACGACCAGTACCGTCGATCACCCGCCTTCCTGTCTCATTATCCCGTCATAAGCATCCGAGTCGGTTGTACGGACTCCACTACGGCGAAAGCAGTGGGAAATATGTGGCCACTGGGAAGAGGTAGCCACTGCGGTGAAATCAATGGAGGAAGAACCCCCAAGACTCCAACCTTTCACCCTCCACTACAGTGAAAGCAATGGAGAAGAGGTGGCTATTGACAACAACATCAGTAGCAACTAGCATTTGCCCATTTATATTTTACTCACAAATGGGTGTCATCAATGTTCGTCATTGGATGACTATGCATGAAACTTTGGATGGAGGGGGATGACGGCCCAAAACATACAAAAGAAGACATCCCTGCCTTTTATCCGAGGTCCGAATTTGTCATGGACCATCGATTTATATTTGAACTCATAAAAAGAATCAAGATTGCAGTGTCTCATCAACCACATAAATCGACGGATATTTGTGTATGATCCAACAACATCTCTTAATATCTTTTGCAATGCCATGTGCTTCCCATTCCATGCTTTCTTATAAGATATGTACACCTTGTACTTCTCCTTGACCATGGATTGGATGACACTTAGGATTCGATGTCAAGATGGACCTCCACAAGAATGAACCTACCAATAAATTTTGCAGTGCAAGCTAAATTATCAACAAGCAGTATTGCATTACGACATGTGTGTTCGGCACGATAACTGTGAAATTGCCAACTATCTTGATGATCGTTGTACGTTGCATGCAATCATTTGTGTATTGTGAGTTCTTCGAGGCATCCACCTTGAATTGGACATACTTTGCCATGCTCCAAGTGCTTAACTCATTGACTAGAGTCATCTTTGAGTCGAAGGATTGATTCAACCAATACTCGTTCCCCGATGCTCCTTCATTCGGAGGACTAGTAATTTCATTTAAAAATGACACGTCCTCTGCAAAGGTACCAAAGATCCAATCATTTGAATTGAAGAAGTAAGATAGATCCTCTATTGAATCCAAATCCATCATGTAGTCCATGGGTGGAGCGATTCTTGATTGTGATAGGTCACTACACCACCCTCTCAACTGCAGTGCCCATGCATGCTTCTTCGTTCACTCCCTCTCTGACAACTCCATCTTCATCCTCTTCATCTTCATCTTCATGTTCACTATTATCTTCACTGTCATCGTCAACATGAGCTCCCTCGTATATAAATTCATTAAGGTCAAATCTCGTGTTGATGATTTTTCCGCATCAGCTTGGGATAGAATGATCTTTGCCGCCTCATGTAGTAGCTCCAACATTCCCATCTGTCGACTCATTTGCAACATCAAGTATGTAATTTTATCTGTCCCATTTAGGATTGGATAGAATGAGCTTACACTTATCAGCCACTTGCAAGTGATCTTAATTTCGTAAATGTCGGGTGTATACCTGGTAAGCCTATACATATAAGTAAGCAGATTGTTGTAGATGCTAGATATAGGCACTCCAATCAAGTCGATGTGACCACCTTCATAACCAATCTCAGTATCCACATATGTAATCAATCCACCCTAGATTACATACAATGCATTAACATCAATCATTTCCTATACATCGCTAAAAATCATTAAAAGACCTATAAACTTATACTAAAGTCATTCTATGTCCACCTTCTTCGTCATGTTCTCTATTCTACAAAACGTAATTGCAAGTAGTTGAATTGCTTGGACATCGAGGTAACAATCACTACTTACCAGCACTAATCACTCATGTATCTATTGTAACCTTACACTAATTTCAAACTCACATGAATATTGCTAATTTATTACTAATTGATTACTAATTTACTCTTAATTAATTAACTAAATAATTGAATAATTATTACTAATTAATTATGTAATATGACTAATCACACTTTTAGGTAAGGGCTTAAGATATTTGAGACTTAACTAGTTGTGAATTAATTGTACAATGCCATTGTCCTAATATTAACAACAATTACAATACAATGGCCAATTTCCGCAATTTGATATACAGTTACCTAGAGATAGTTGTAATTTGCATACATATGTCCAATTAAATTGGAGGATGTTGATAATTGTTCTAATTTGCATATATATATGTTGCTAATGACGTTTTGTATTAGGTTGCTAATTTAGTTTCAAAATTATCATTAAATTGACAAGATGTTGCTAACATTATATCTACAATTACCTTTCCATTAACATATCATTGCACTTCTGAAAGAAAATTGAGAGGATGTTGCTAATTGTTCTTATTTGTATAAGTATGTTGCTATTCTAGTTACATAACTTTCACAAATATTTTTTTTTAAAAAAAAACATATCTTAGATGGGTAGTTGAAGATCCTTGAGTTGGAAGAGAAATAGAGAAGAGATTGAGAGGAGAGTAGATGAGAGGAAGAGAGTTGTGATAGGAAGAGGGAGGGTGGGGTATTTATAGCGAGGAAGAAGAGTTTTCGGCAGGCATGGGACGGCAAATAATTTGTCGTGGTTCTCTAGTCACCAACAAAGGTTGACAACAACAAACTGTTTGTTGCGCTTGTGAAACATCACTTTGCTCATACCTCGCTGATCGCGCTCTTCCCTCAGACCTCATTTACCACACCCTTGACGATCAGAGTCCCAAAGATCAGAATGACAAATCATTTGTCATGTCACGTAAGCAAGCAACAAACAGTTCGTCGATACATCCTATGTGAAATATTTTCAGTACCCAAACTGAAAAATATTTTTCCTGAGACCCAGGGAAATGTCTCACAGGAGTAATATGTTCAATCATTGGTCTTTTCAAGCCGGGTTATGTAAGAGGACTGCAATTCCCTTCCCCAGTTTTGGCTGACCGACGTCCATGCAAAAGCCTTAAACTTTGATTAGAGTTAAAAAGCAGAGCAGACTACTTGAACAGGCCTTCTAATTCTCCCCTGACATTAATTGGAATCACAGACCAGTGAGCAACATATAAAAATCGGTAGCAGCCTTTAGAACCAACGACCAGTTAACTCAAGTAGCTCTCTCAGATTATAATAACATAACTGGAAAACAGAAAGCTGTCATAAGCCGATCTGCAACAAAAAAGGTACATAAGTCATCATCTGACATCAAGTTACACATATAAATGCATACATGAGATTGCAAAATATGAACTTGCGGATCGGCTGCATCTGTAACAGTTAATAGCTGCTCTAGAAATCATTCTGATAAAAATAATTTTTCCAAAAACATCCACAAAATTAATTAAGTATCCTCTTTCCAACAACAGGACAGGATACTGGATCACATGATCTCGAGCAATAGATTATAACAAAAAAAAATTGAGAGAAAAGGAGCTCCTTCTACGTCCATACTTACAACCACAGCCACCAGCAAGAAAAGAAGAAGAAACAGCTATAATTTAATTTGATTTAATTCAAATGGGAACCCCAGCAGATGAGGTGCATAACGTTCTCTGCCTTCTCTGCTTCCCTAGTTTTCTTCCTAGACTGCTGCTGCTCCAGAGCAGCGGAGACGGCACGGGCACGCGGCTGAGAGGAAGAAGGCTTGGTGCTGGGGGTTGTGGTCTTGCAGCTCTGGATGCGCTCCCTCAGCATCTGCATGGCCCTCATGCAGGTCCCGCTCGTGCATCTCAAGCTCATCTTTGGTGGGTTCTCTGTGCAACTGCGGGGAACTGATGAGGTATGGGTCTCTTTGTGGTTTCTTCGGACGACGAGATGGAGCCCTTTTATTATAAAGAGGCGGTGGTGATATTATTATATCTGCGAAGGTATCGACGAAGGTACCTTAGACGGTGGATGGAACATGGTTTTTTTGTTTATATTTATGGGAAAACAGAGTGCAGTCCATGGGATCTCAGATTAAGGCCAAATAATTAATTCCTCCAGATTTTTCTAAGCAGACCAAGATTGTTATTTTTCTTTCTAACATACGTCGGCAGTATAAAAGGATATTCCTATTTAATGAACGAGATGCTGTGGGTTTTTTTAATGTTTATGTCACAAGCTTTAGAAATTAATTGGAATCACAGACCAGTGATCAAAATCTGCAACCACAGAAGGAGGGCGGAGGGAGAAATCCCTCTTCATTCAAACACCCATCAAGAAACAACCTCTCCATATGTAGCAAAGCACCAGGGAGCCTGGAAGGGAGGGCTCGAAGATGGTTTCGCCCATTCCTTTATAGGTACATTAGGGTATAACAGTTGTTGGAGCCCCACCAAGGTTCATTGGCCACCATTTCAACAGCAGCTCCTTGAGGAGGAGAGACACTCTAGTATCTGCAAGTCATCAACAGACATCCCCCTTCTAGGCTTTACTTCACCTACAGATTCAAAGCCCTTGATGCAACAACTGCAACTATTGTACACCCATCGAGCATCACTTCGGTCGTTCCGTCCTGTTAAAGGGACATACTGAGATACTTTACGAGAGACCCAAGGGTTTCCTTATGTAGGAGAAGAATCATTGGACAAATTATAGAAAGATAAAATAAAAAAATAGAAAATTACAAAAAAGGATAATACTAAAAATAAAAATAGTACCTATATCAATACTCTTCCTCAAGCTGGAGCGTAGATATCAATAAGACTCAGCTTGGAACAATATCTCTGATAAGGTCCTCTTGCTAAAGCCTTCGTAAGTATATCTGTTGTCTGGTCTCCAGAGTTGACATGCGTAGTAGTGATAATACCCTTCTGTATAATATCACGAGTGTAGTGACAATCCACCACTATGTGTTTCGTTCTCTCATGAAAGGCTAGGTTATTTGCAATGAAGAGAGCAACTTGATTATCACATTGGAGGTGCATGGGAAGAGGCGCTTCTATAGTCAGGTCAGCAAGAACAGATCTGACCCACATCATCTTTGTACTAGCATGTGCTATGTCCTTGTATTCTGATTCAGCTCTTGATCTAGCAACCGCAGTCTGCTTCTTACTCTTCCATGAAACAAGAGAATTCCTTCTGAACACAACAAATCTAAACGTAGACTTTCTATCCTTTGGACACCCAGCATAATCTGCATTTGCGCATGCTGTCACTGAGAGAGATGTGCCTCTATTGAAAAGAAGTTCAGTACCATGTGAAGTCTTCAAGTATCTCAGAATAATATGGACTGCATCCATGTTAACCTGTCTGGACTGCTCCATAAACTGACTCACTTTGCTCACGAAAAATGCTATGTCGGGCCTGGTAACAGTTATATATAGTAGCTTGCCAACAAGTTCTTTGTACCTTCTCTTGTCGGCCTCCTCAATATCATCATCATAGAACTTTATGCTTGGATCAAGCGGAGTAGTGGCAGGTCTGCAATCTGCCATGCATGTCTCTGAAAGAAGATCTATAACATGCTTTCTTTGGGTCATTACAAGACCCTGTTGATTCTTGGAAAACTCTATTCCAAGGAAGTAACATAAATGTCCAAGGTCCTTGGTCACAAACTGCTGACCTAAGAAGTCCTTGACACCCTGAATACCATGCTCGCCATCCCCTGTAATAATAATGTCATCAATATAAATAAGAATGACTGTAATACCTCTTTAGGACTTCTGTATGAACAAGGAGTGATCAGCAGTTGATCTCACAAATCCTTGCTGCACTATCAAGTCCGAGAGCTTTTGGAACCATGCTCTTGGACTCTGCTTGAGGCCACAGATAGTCATGTGTAACCTGCAAACCTTCTGACACTCCCCCTCAGCAGCAAACCCAGGTAGCTGCTGCATGTTGACCTCCATGTAGGCCACCATAGAGGAATGCACTCTTCACATCAAGCTGATAAAGAGACCAATCTCGTGTCATAATAACAACAAGGAGAATACGTAGAGTAGAATGTATGGCAACTAGGGAGAGAGTATCATGATAGTCCACCTCATATTTTTGGGTGAACCCTCATACCATAAGTCTCATCTTATAGCGATCCACACTGCCATCTGCACGGTGTTTCACAATGAACACCCATTTGTATCCCACGACTGATGTATCAACAGGAGCTGAAACAAGACTCCACGTACCACGTGATTGTAGCGCAACCATCTACTCCTCCATGGACAACCTCCTCTGACTTTCTTTGAGAGCCTCCTGATATGTTTTTGGTATCTGTACGACTGATAGTGCTAACGTAAATCTCCTAAAATTCTCTGAAAACCTGCTCAATGAAATCTGGGTTGCAAGAGGTTAAGTAGCACTTGCTCGTTTCTGCTTTCGTAGAGCAATCGGTACGTTAAGATCATCTGCCAAGTCCTGGGCTTGTATATTTCCCTCTTGAGAGGGACCTGCTCCTCCTGTTGTATAGTCAATTCAGTAGTGCCATCAGTAGAAATAATATGCTCATTACATACCTGAGGCATGCTAGATAATGGGCAAGTATTGTGAGGCGGTGAACAGAGCAAGATCTACGAG
Source organism: Ottelia alismoides (assembly GCA_037367405.1). Lineage (NCBI taxonomy): Eukaryota > Viridiplantae > Streptophyta > Magnoliopsida > Alismatales > Hydrocharitaceae > Ottelia > Ottelia alismoides. The sequence continues at coordinate 370,405 of JAZKJV010006285.1, forward strand.
GAACAACACGAGGCAAGAACTGAACCGACAGAGGTGGTGGAGGTGGTGGATGAGGAGCAGTAGGTGAAGGTGAAGGATCAATTATAGGAGGTGGTAGCATGTACATATTATCATCAGAGTTAGATGGAGTAAGTTTGTCACTTATAGGAGAAAAATACATGAGCGACTCAAAGAAAGTAACATCAGCACTCACAAAATATTTCTGGCTTAGTGGATCAAAGCAGCGATACCCCTTTTGGGTACGAGAGTAGCCTACAAATACACACTTGAAAACTCTAGAAGAGAGCTTGTCATGCCTTGGAGAGACATCATGAACAAAGGCAACAGATCCAAACACACTAGGTATAAAGAGAGAAGAGATTCTTCTCGGGAAACGCAATCAAGTAAGGAATCTTCTCTCCTAACGTGGACGAGCATACTGCTTACTAGATAACAAGCATTAAGGATAACATCACCCCAGTAAGCATGAGTAGACCCGACCAAATTGCGGGCCGGGCCGAATGGGCCGAGGTTAAAAAACCTCTGTCCAAAGCCCGCCCATGGGCCTCCATGCCCATTTTGATCATTTTCCATTGATTTTTTAATGGTATTTCATACGTATAAATGATTTTATTAATACCATCTATACTTTATATAACTAATATACGTAGTTTACATGTTACTTGGCATGTAATTCATTGAATTTTTATTTAAAACTAGTGTCATAAATGAAAAACTTAAAGCATATCATATTAATATATGTATAATTTGACATATATTTATATTTTTTTTATTTTTTTGCGGGCCGGGCCGGCCCATGCTTAAATTTCGAAGCCCAAGCCCGACCCATGAGCGGGCTGGGCGGGCGGGCCCCCAGCCCGTTGGCCAGGTCTAAGCATGAGGGCATGACTCTGTATCAACAATGTTCTGGTCACATCAAGTAAGTGATGGTGTTTGCGCTCGGCAACATCGTTCTTCTAGGAAGTGTAGACACATGAGGTCTGGTGAACAATGCCATGGGATTTAAGGAACTCAAAATTCCAAGACATTGTTAGAACGAATATACTTGACATTTGCGAAAAAAATATTCTTTATTTAATTAATAAAATACTTGATATCGGATCCAGCCTCAGACTTATTCTTCAATACGAAGACCTAGGAAAGTCAAGAAAAATCATCGACAACTACAAGATAAAAATGGTGTCCTTGGAGATCAGGAACATGACTAGGACCCCAAATGTCTAAATGAAGGAGCTCAAATAGCTGAGAACTGCTCTGAATCTGATGGGATGGAAAAGAGGAACGGTGATGCTTTCTAAGTTGACATGCCTCACATTGAAAGGATGATCTCATGTAAATATGAGGGAGAACATGACATAGCTTCTGTAGAGAAAGATGTCCAAACCTAAGATGCCATAGATAAGGAGAGACAGGTCCAGTAGAAACATTAACATTAGGAGGTTGGACCAGTATGTAGAGTCCCCGCTACTCACTGCCATACCCAATCATCCTGCCTGTGAGTATGTACTGAAACTCAAGAGATGAAGGGTCAAAGATGGCACGACAATGCAGATCCTTAGTGATATGACTAATAGAAAGTAAATTCACTCGAAAAGCAGGAGCATATAAAACATTCTTCAGGCGCATGGACGGTGTCAACTGCACCTCTGATAAACACGGAATTGAGAGCGGTCGTATTGATTCACAAGGCGAATCAACCGTCGATGTCTTGACCACTACAGAATCCCGTATTTGATCAACAATGAACTCACAATAATAAATCAAGCAATGAAAACAAATGTGGAGTCAAATTTATTTCTAACTCTACATAAAAGATGTATAGGTGCAAGTATGTAGAGAGTTCGAACACAGGGAGCAAGGCAAGATAGATCAAGCTAAGTGCAAAATGTGATGTGATTGTGATCAAGTGTCTACAAGAATGCAAATGTTTTTGTGGGTTTTTAATTTTATATATATTTTTTATTTTTGTTTTTAATTTTTAATTTTGTATTTTGATTTTTTTTATTTTCTGATTTTATGTTTTCTTTTTGTATTTTATATTTTTGTATTTACTTTTTCAATAATATAGTATATAGCAATATAAAGAAGATATGTATACAAGAGGGAGGAGATAGATATATATTTAGGTAAAAATGCTCAAAAATCAGGAAATAAAATCTTTTTGACCTTTTTTATATTTTTCTACTGTTTTTGTGATTTTTGGGAATTTTTCAGAATGTTTTTGACATTTTCAAAAGTGTAAATACAAGAAAATAGTAAGCAAAGGTTCTAGCCGAAATTAAAATGGGAATGAAAAATACTAAACAGTAACAAAATTTTCCCAAATTAATTTTAAAATAAAGACAATAAAGTGGAGAAATTACAGAAGCTGAGTTTATATTTTTAGGGTGTTTCTATGATTTTTTAGATTTTTATGAAGTTTTTAGGTGTTTTCTAATTTTTAAGGTTTTTGTTTTGAAATTTTTAATGATTTTTGTACTGACAAAAAATATGATAAGACAAGCAAAATATAATTTTTTTTGTAATTTTTCAAAACGTTTTTATAATTTTTATGGATTTTCTAATGCAAATAGTAGGAAAAATGCAAGTTTTTTATATTTAATAAATATTAAAATGCAATAAAAATGCAATGCAAAAATATGGCGTGAATGAGCAAGTTAACAGGAGCTTATGCTATTTTTTTTGAGAATTTTTCAAAGTAAAACGATGCACTAAATAAATAAAGACAACATCAAGAAACTACACTACTAGCAAGGGCAAAGTGCAAATAAGTAAACATCCAAGGGCCAAAGTGCAAATTTCACAAAAGTGTAATACTGAATATTGCATCTAAATGACCAAATACAAATGTCAAGACCCGCAGGGGTGTGCCTCAAAATTTACCCAACTAGGCGCATGACCAGCACGCGCCTGGGAAGGACCTAGGTGTACTTTCCAAAAACCAGAGGGTCTTCAATGCAAATATTCCAAAACTTTTACACGTAATACAAAAATTGCTGGACCTAGACGAAATAAGCAAACCCAGAGGGGGGTTCGTGCAAAATGCCCCGTGCCTTACGTGTACTGGTCACGTGAGGTGACGTGGCTTGGACCTGTTTGCAAATACTGAAAGTTCGGGGGCCTAGTTATAATTATTACACAATTTTTTAAACTACAGACAAATGTTCGAGGACTAAATAGAAATACAAAAATGTGCGGGGTGAATAATGCAAAATACCCCTAAGCGCGTGATCCAACAGCCGTGGCCGATTCACTTGACACGTGGCGACGATCTGACGGCCGATAACGCTTCGCTTCGACGTCTGAGATTAGATCTCAGATCGAGATGTGATGGTGGCGGAGTGCTGACGATCCGACGGTCGACGTACGATCTGGAGAGGCAGCTCGATCCAACGGTGGCGAAGCACGGAGGAAGAACGGGGAAGAACGTCGGCGAGGCGAACTTCCCCGGGCTGGATCTCCGTGCTCCGGTGGCTTCTGAGCTTCAAAATGGGGCTGCACCGTCCTGGGAGGTACCTCTATGCGCTAGGAGGTCCAAAACACCTCGGCGGTGGCCGAGGCTCGCTGGGGACGTTGGCAGAGCTGGGAGGCTTCTTGCGTCTCCGGCGAGGGTCAAAATGACCCCCAGGCGTGCGATAAATCCCAAGCACCTGCAAAACAAGGTGAGAGGACCCAGGGAAAAATGCCTGGGTCCCGTGGAGTGGATGCGGTGGCATGACGACGAGTGGCGGAGCTCGGCCGGAGGAGCGCTCTGGCGAGGAGGTCGGATTGGGTGATTGAGCAGGTGAAATGTGAAATTTCGAGGGGGCTATTGATCCTAAGGATATGGCAAGTAAAATGCAAGCGAAACAAAGGGGGAATAGGGCTACCTCAACGGTGAAGACTGGAGGGAAGGGGGTGCCTCGACGCCGGCGAAGGTGGAGGTCGTGGAGCCACCTCAAGCGACGCTCGACCCTCTTGAAGACCTCAACAAGAAGTTGTCACCATCCTGGAGGTACAAGGATCGAAAGGGGAGCTAAACCTATGGAGTGAGGGGTTCGAATTCAAAAGGAAGAAGGGGCTCCATTATATTTGATTTGACTCTGTGGCTCTGGCGCACTAAAGACCAAGGTGCAACGGGCGTCGTGTCGATCCAATGCCCGAAAAAAATCCTTGGGCATGATTCATGGATAGACGAGCAACAAAAGTCGCCAAGGACTTAGCATGATTCGGTGAAGGAGGCGTCCTCGAAAAATCGTCAAAAACGTGGTCAAACCAGCATCTGACAGGCGTACATGGGGGGAGGACACCTAGTTGACCGGGGTCAATTAGGGTTTGCACCTGGTTGGTCCACGTGGACCAACCAGGAAAAACCCTAAAAAATTATTTTTTAAATTCAATTTAAAATAGAAAATGTACGAATTAAATTTTGATTATTAAATGAAAAATATTTATTATTTTATAAGGTATTTAATGGTGATTTTTAATTATTTTTATGAAGTATATTTTTACAATAACCCTTTTATACCCTTTATAGGTATATTACCTATATATTTTATTCTTTTATTTTTATTTTGTAAGTTTAATTTATTTTTTTATTATTATTTTATAAAATTATAAAATATTTTTATACACTTAACTATAGTTTTATTTTATTTTTATGAAGTGTTTTATACATTTAATAAAATATAAGTATGTATTATATCGGTATATTTATAGGTATAATACCTAATGTATTTTGTATACATGTATTTTATTTTGAGTTTTATTTAGGTTTTTATTTTGGTTTTAATGTACATATATATTATAAGTACTGTTTATAAAATTATAAAAATATAAAATTATAAAAATATAAAATTATAAAAATAAGGTATAAAGAATAAATTAAATATTTTAATCTGTACAAATATACTACAAGGGTCCAAAACTCAACTTTCATACCGTAGCTCCGCCAAATGCGAAACCACCGCCATTAAATAGCTTATGTTAAATTATATACAATTAAAGGTGAGTTTGATGCATTTGGAGTTTTCATTTGTGAGATACTGGTCTGGGAAGTTGGAATTCTGGATTTTTATTCAGACCATAACGTTTTATCTGTACATTATTTTTCAGTGAAATAAATTTTGTATTTTTATTTATTTAATTATCTACAACTTTCATGAAAGTCTATTTATTTGAGATATAAAAAGTGGAACCAAAAATAGGTCCCAAAATGTATAAAGAATGAAGGAATTTCATTGTATTTTTACCCTTATCTCCCCCTACTTTATTCCTTATCGACCTATTCATCAAGATGCCTAGGTTTTGGGATTTCGGGTCATAAAATATTTACAATATTTTATTCTTTTTCTTTTCTTTGATTTATTCTATAATTTTGGCTTAATTATAATATTTTATACACTATTTACGTGCACATGCATGAATGTTAAGATATGGAAATTAAGGGTATTTATACGCATTTGCTAGGGTTTTTGATGCCAAAATGATAGAATAAAGATGATGAAATTTGGCTTCATCATCCCCCTATATTTTACCTTTGCTGGTCCCTAGCAAATACTTATGCAATAAGTGCAGAGAGAAAAAGAAAGAAAAGAAAAAGAAGAAGATGGATTAAATTCGATTATCAAACTTGTCTACATAAAATCAAAGTTTGGAGATTAAGTCGGACCTTTGGAAATTTAGTGCGGGCGGAACCTTAATGAGAACCGGATTTGAAATCCAACAGCCTTCGAGAATCCCAAAACTCTGTTCAAGTCTCCTCAATAGCCAGGTCAGATATATTTCAACTCATACACAAGCCCTTATGACTATGAATCTGACTCGTACAGTGTAAGTGATAGTGGCTCTCCTCAATTGAAATGACAAAGAGACTGACTTCTCCAATATGACAATCCAATGATTCCCCAATCCAACAACCCATTCCTCAAGAAGCAGGGTATTCCCTTCTATGTTAAAGTGACAACCAGCCCAAGAGGAGTGGGTGAAGAGAAGAATGGACGGTAGCCAGTGTAGCTACCTATCCTAGGATGCAAGACCAGTGTAGTCAAGTCACCCGGCTGCAGGCTCACATGATTTGACTTTGAAGCTCAAGCTTGCTTATTTGACTTTACAACATATGTACACTCCGACAGGCAATTTTATTTTTGTACAAGCCTGTCCACTTTTTTGGAGTTTTTGCTTTTGCATTTTTTTGAATACTATATACAGCAGCATTTACATAGGGAGTTTTTCCTCTTGAGCTAGTAGACTATCCCTCTTTTGAAGCTTTATTGCAACCCACAATCTCCTATCCTCGAACCTCATCATCACTGGACGGGTTGGGGCGCACTTCCCTCCCTAGAGGAGGACAAGTGTTTCCACCTGTGTGCGTCTCATACCGGCAAATCCATCCCCCTCACCATTCCAACTGAGTTGAGCCATGTGAAAGGTGCAGGTGTCCAAGTTAGGTCATTATCAACAAGAGTCATGCGTATGCTCCGAAATACTCTAGTTAGGCAGTCAAGAATACATTGAACCAAGTCCCGTGATCCTCAAAGAATTAATTCAACTAGACCTGAAGTACCTCAATCCCAGTTCCTATAAGGTTCCTGTTAATTAGGTAGATTTAAGGTCCAATCAAGCTCCAATCTTCGGATTTTACTTAGACTCGTTCAACTATCAGACTCAATCCGAAAAATACGAATTCCATGCAAATGCTATGCAGAAAATATTTTGTGATGCAATTTTCAAGAATTTTGAACTTTTTATGGATTTTTTTGAAAATATGGTGCATATGCATTTTTTTGTATTTTTCAAAAAAGTTTTTTCAAGTGTTTTTGGATTTTAATTTTGCAAATGTTTTTGGGATTTCTGAAAACAAAAGGTTTTGGCTAAAAAATAGGTACAAATATTTACACGGGAGTACATCTTATATATACAAGAAGTGAATTTTGAGAATTTACAAGGGTAAGTGCTCAATTTTATAAGTATGTATAATGGATTTTGGTGTGATGTATGTATTCCTCAAAGTTATTTGACAAAAGGTTTTTCAAACAATTTTTGAAAACTATAGTCCAAAATAATTTTTACAGACATTTTACAAACATGTACAAACCTTTGAAAATCATTTTGCAAAGGTTTTCCAAAAATTATATATAGATTTTTCAAATATTTTTACAACCATTTTTCAAAACATTTGCAAATCATTTTTCAAACATTTTTATTTCACTCAAGAAAATAATTTTACAATCAAAATATTTTTACAAAGGTTGAAAATATGTAACAAAATGTTTTACAAAATAGTTTTCAAAAAAATTTCACAAAGATTTTCAAACTATTTTTCAAACATTTTGCAAAAAATATTTTCACCTGATTTATTAATCAGTAAGTACAAAAAGTATTTGAGGAATAATCACATATTTTTATTAAGTATTTTTAATGAATTTTAAAGAATAATTAGCCATAATTATTAGGAAACTACGAAAGTACGAGTTATGGCTAAAGTATATACGTAGTATATACGGCCCCCCCTATACTTAGCCTGAGCTATGTCCTCATAGATCGGAGAGAAAAGAGAAGACATAACTCGTACTAAGTATAGGCAAGTCTAAAGAATAAATAAATGAATCAATGAGAAGTTGACCGTCCCCCCTATACTTAGGATCAAATAATCCTAAGTATAGCAGACTGTACACAACGCAGGGAGGGTCAAGGGTGGGAATGAACAGATCGTACTCAGACTGTCTTCCCCTATACTTAGGGTAAGATATCCCTAAGTATAGACAAGACGAGGAGACAATGGAGAGGATCGAAAAGAATAGAATCTCTCGGGTACACACCCCCTATACTTAGGAGAAAGTACGTCCCAAGTATAGAAAACTGTCTACAAGGGGTGACACCTTTTTGATAAATAAAGAAGATAGAAGAGGAAAAGAAGAAAAGAAGAAAAGAAGAGAAGATATAAACAGATGGATATATACAACGAAAGATGGAAGTGATAACCATGTACGAGATGCAAATGATCCGAGTCAAAGAATACATCTCATACCAGAAGGATGGGGGCAACGTCAACAGTCGGTGGATCATGATCTAGATATAACTTCAGGTGCTGACCGTTAACACGGAAGGTAGAGGAAGATGACGGCTCGGATATATCAATGCTACCATTGTCATGTACCTTCCTGACCACATACGGACCTTTCCACTTGCTCTGTAATTTCCCTGGAAATAATTTCAGCCTGAAATCGAACCATACGCGCTGATCGAGCTTAAACTGTTTATGGCTGCGATGAGAATCGTGCCATGTCTTCACTTTTTTCTTGTACAGTAGGCTGCTAGAAAAGGTTGTATCTCTCAACTCCTCCAGGGCTGCCAACTCTGCTCTCCTCTGTTCTCCTATAATCTCGAGATCTAACAGTAACTCAGTGACTGTCCAAAATGATTTATGTTTGATTTCCACTGGCAAATGGCACGACTTGCCATAGACGAGGCGAAAGGGAGATGTCCCTAATAGATTTTTAAAGGAGGTCCGATAGGCCCACAAGGCCGAGTCTAAAAGCTGTGACCAATCCTTTCGATCTGGGTGGACAACCTTCTGTAAGATCGTCTTGATCTCCCTATTCGATACTTCGGCAAGACCATTAGTCTGAGGGTGATACGGCGTGGCAACACGATGGTCAATGCCGAACTCGTCTGCAAGGGCCCTAACTTTATCATTAATGAAATGAGACCTCCCGTTTGAAATCAGAACTCTAGGCACCCCGAACCTTGAAATGATATTTTTCCTCAAAAATCGACATACAATTTTAGCATCTGCGGCTCGGGCGGGGATGGCCTCAACCCAATGGCTGATATAATCTACAGCGAGCAAAATGTGTTAGAATCCCTAACTCTTAGGAAATGGGCCCATGAAATCAATCCCCCATGCATCAAAAACCTCAGAAAAGTGAACGGACTACATGGGCATCATGTCTCTCTGTCCGCACGTACCCATCTTTTGACAGTCAGTACATCTCTTCACGAACTCATCTGAATCCTTGAAGAGAGTAGGCCACCAAAGGCCGGATTGGAGCACCTTCTGTGCTGTCCTTTTCCCAGAATGATGTCCTCCGGCCTCAAGCTTGTGGCAGTAGGTGAGAACGCTATGCTGCTCTTCTTGAGGAATGCACCTTCTCCAGATGCTATCCCCTCCTTCATGATAAATGACGAGATCCTCCCAATGGTAAAACTTGGCCTTAGCTAGGAAGGTCTCAAGTTTCTGCCTGGGCCAACCCTGGGGAACCGTCTTGGCAACAAGATAGTTTACAAAGTTGGCATACCACGGGAGTGAGGCGATAGCCAAGATCGCCTCGTCTGGAAATGTCTCTGTGATAGGCGCGCTGGGCTCAGATTCCTCAAGGTTCTCTAAGCGGGAAAGATGATCTGCCACTACATTCTTAACTCCAAGCTTATCCTTAATCTCAATATCAAATTCCTGGAGCAGAAGGATCCATCTGATAAGGCGAGCTTTGGCATCCTTCTTGGCCATGAGGTACCGGATGACGGTGTGATATGTGTAGATAGTCACTCTAGATCCGAGAATATAAGATCGATACTTATCCAAAGCAAAGACTATGGCCAGCGTCTCTTTCTCAGTCACAGTATAATTCCACTGAGCGGCATCCAAAGTCCGGCTGGCGTAGTGAATGGCATACAACAAACCATCCCTCCTCTGTCCAAGAACAGCCCCTACAGCAAAATCAGAAGCATCCGTCATGATCTCGAATGGGAGAGACCAATCGGGTGGCTAAAGTACAGGAGCCGTGACAACCATACTCTTGAGAGTCTCAAAAGACGCAAGACACTTATCATCTACAATGAACTCGGTGTCTTTCGTCAGCAGATCAGTAAGCGGTCGGGCAATTCGACTAAAGTCATGAATAAACCGTCGGTAGAAACCGACATACCCCAGAAAAGACCGCAATTGACGTAGATTGGACGGTGGATTGAGTTTTCTAATGATATCCACCTTGGCCGGATCAACCTCCATGCCCCTGTCAGAAATGATATGACCAAGGACCATCCCTTGAGTCATCATGAAGTGACTCTTCTCCCAAGACAAGATAAGATTGACCTCTATGCAGCGCTGAAGCACACAGTCTAGGCAGTCAAGACAAGCATCAAACCAATCGCCATAGACTGAGAAGTCATCCATGAAGACCTCTAAGCAATCACCCATCATGTCCGAGAAGATGGACAACATGCACCTTTAGAATGTCGCGGGGGCGTTACATAGACCAAAGGGCATCTGTCTGAAAGCATAAGTCCCAAACGGATAGGTGAATGTCGTTTTCTCCTGTTCTTCGGGCGCAATGGCCACTTGATTATAACCGGAGTACCCATCAAGAAAACATTAATGACTCTTCCCAGCTTGCCTCTCGATAATCTGATCAATGAATTGCAGTGGGAAGTGATCCTTCTTAGTGGCCTGATTCAATCGTGTGTAGTCCACACAGACCCTCCAAGAAGTTGGTACCCGGGTAGCTATCTCCTCTGTAGACTCATTCACAACTGTAGTGATCCCCGTCTTCTTGGGCACCACATGTAATGGACTGATGAGCGCGAAATTCGCCTCGATAATATTGATGAATTACGCTGTAGCATAGGAGGCGAATTTTGTTCAGCAAAAACCACAGACTTTGAATGCTGTGGAGTATTTATACTTGGCAAGTGTACCAAGGTCGAACACAGGGATACAGCTGCTTAATTATAGCTTTTGAATATTGATTCTTGAAGTTCAACGTCAAGTAATCTCAATTTTAGGTCCATATGCAATTTATGATGCACGATGATATTTACAAGGCAATGCCATGATGCATGTAATTTTTTTTAGATATTTTTATGCAAGTTAAAGTGATGCATGGGCAAATAATGCTAAGGAATATGCATGAAGAATAAAATGCTACAATTATACCCTAAAATGTGAGCATTGCAATGTAGAATGAAATTAGAGTCTAATTGAACACATCATTAAAAATCGGTCATCAAACCCAGCAAGACAGATAGAGCATGGTCCCATTTTTGACATAAAAATTCACTTAATTTAAAACAGTGTCAAATGAGACAAATAAGTATGCTAGATTGTAGAGGACAAAACAAGGATCAAAACGACACTAAAATCATGCAATTTGGACCTACGATGCTCAAGTTATGCTAAAAATAGTGCAAGGGCATAAATGTAATAAAAATGCGAGGAAAGTAAAGGATAAATATTACATTTAGGTCCCTGGAAGGACCTAAATGTAAATACCAAAAACCGCCTGGGCCCAATTGTAATTTGTCCATTTACGCGCAGGGGTGTATTTGCAATTCTTCAAAAGCTCGAGGGCGTCCCTGTAAAATACCCAGGCACGCACGTGAGGCACGTGCCTGGGGACCAATCTGCAAATTCCAGCTCTCCCAGGGTCTTTCATGTAATTTACCCAAGCCCTCACGTGCGGGGCACGTGAGGACTCAGGCTCGGGACGACACCTTTGGCTCGGGCCACGTGGCAGCTGTCTGGAGGTCTGTCAGGAGGCTCGGATGACCCAAGCCTGTAGCTTCGTTTGGAGGTCTGGACCGCCACGTGTCAGTGACAGAACCGTCCGATCCAGATGATCGGACGGTAACTGTTCTTCGTCCTCCGCCGCGGGACACCGGAGAAGGCGGGGCTCCGGTGTGCCCCCTAGTGCTCCGCCAGGCTCCGCGAGTCCCTCCGAAGATCGGATAAGAATGTTGAGGTTCTCGCGAAGGAGCTGGAGGTGCAGCGATGCTCCAGAGGTGGTTGGCGTGGGCTGTCGATGGAGCTCCGCCGGAGGATCGAGGCTTGAAGTAGCCCCGGCGCGAGATCCGGCCAATCAAGATACCTGCAAGTGTTAGTGATAGCCGAGGCTCGTGCGAATGCGTGCGGGTGAGAGGTGAGGTGAGTGGCCGGCCGTGGAGGCGTCGGGAATGGTGGCCGGAGATCATCTCCTACGGCGGAGCTGGAGGAGAGGGGAATCGGAGCGGGGGAGGTTTTGGAGACGGGGAAGAGGGTCGGCGAGGTTGCTGGTGGCGTGGCGAAGATGATGGATTGGTCTGAAGAGGGAGCCGGTGGCTGAGGAGGGCGCAATAAATCGGGGAAAATGAAAGAAAGAGAAGGAGGAAGAAGACCTCATCGGGGAGGGGAACCCTGGCGGAGGAGGTGGTCTGGGATGAGCACCGGGGGTGCTCGGGTCATGGCTCGACCTGGACGACCCTTCCAAGGAGCTTAGCTACCACCAAGGAGGTGGAGCGCACATGGCGGAATAGCCATGGATCTCACCGGGGCTTCGGCCGTCGACGCCCCCTTGCAAGGGCTCCTCCGCTGTCACCGGAGAGCCAGGGGCTCGGGCCGAAGCCCCCAAATGGTGGATGGTTGGCTTGGTGGCGGGGGATGGGCTTATATAGGAGGAGAAGGTCGGAGGTTACGGTGGTGGATGGCCGTTTTGGAGCGGGGCTTTGATGGCGTGGGAGTGAAGATGGTAATTGATGGTGGTGGCGCGAGGGAGGCGGATGAATGGGCTACGTGGAGCGGCCGTTAGGTGGTGGAGGAGTGGCTGGAGCGTCGGCCCAAAAAAAGGAAGGGGGCGGGGGTCTGCGAGATGAAACGGCTGGAGGCAAGGGAGGTTACGGAGGTTGACGAAGGTGTTTGAACCGTTGGATCTTGCGATCCAACGGTCAGGGCAACGGCGCTGATGGAGGGTTGCGATCAGATCAATAGATCTGATCGGATGGCTGAGGGTTGAGCGCGAAGGAGCGGTTTTGATGGAGAGTTGGAGAAGATCGGATGGTCGGGAAAGTTTGGGTGACGTGGATTGCGGGGGAGCGTTGGATGGAGAGGGAATCGAAGGGTTGTGGTGAGGGGAGACGTGGCCGGTGGTTGGTCATTGGATGGGAGATCGATCTAACGGCTGAAGACGCGGCGCAAGGAAGCGGTTGAGATCTGATCTGAAGGTCGGATCCAACGACTGAGGATTGGAGCGGAGTGAACGGCGAGGATGGAGGCTGGGCAGAGCAGATCCAACGGCCCAGGAGGGGCGCCAGGTGGCGGGAAGGAGAGCGGGCCACGTGGGCGGCCCAGAGGGCGCCACGTGGCCCAATCAGAGCAATTTAAAAGTAAAATCAAAGAAAAATAGAAAAGAAATAGTTAGAGGCCGAATTTGGAAAAAGTCAAAACATGAAAGTTGCTCGTCTCGACGAGATCTACAACTTTCATGTTGGGCAAAAAGCCAAAAGAGGTCATCTGTACAAAAGCTATTTTTGGGGGCATTTTTAAGGGGATAAAAACACCGATTTTGTGGTTTTGAGTTGTTTTTGTATTTTTGTGGTTTTAAAGGTCAGTGAATTATAGACAACTTATCTACCTAATTTTTAGGGGTTTTTGAGTGATAAAATAATTACAGAAAAATAAGGACAATTAAATACACAATAATTAAGGTTAAATATAGACAATATAATACATGATAAAAATAGAGTTTTAGAGGTGATTTTTATTGGTTTGTTTAAGCAGGGATTTTAATAAGGACTTTTTAGCATGATGAATACGAGATTCATCATGGACTAACCCACTTGGATTCAGAGATGGGGTAGATAAAATCGGCGCTCCAGCACCTTGATATTTCTTTCATGACCACATCTCGAAGATTCGGGTTCAGCCGTCGTTGGAACTCACGCGAAGGCCTAGAGTCCTCCTCAAGATAAATGTGGTGGGAGCACAGAGCCAGACTAATCCCCTGGAGATCAGCTATACTCCATCCTATCGCCTTGCAGTTTCTTTCAAGAACCTCCATCAGACGAGATTCTTGCTCTCCAGTCAAACCTGCTGAGATAATGACTGGGTGCATATCTGGCTCACCCGCAAGGAATCTATACTTCAGCGACTGCGGCAAGGGTTTCAGTTCTGGACAACTGGGAGGTGGCAGATCTGGCTTCTGATATGTCTGTGTGAAAGCGACCAGGTCTGCATGTGAGAACTCTCGCTCTGCATGAACATCAGACGAAGGGAACCCTGCTGAATCATCTATGAACTATATTGGCTCGCACTCCGTCCTAGCTGTCGGCTCAGAAGGAATCAGACACGACAAATATTCATCAAAATCATCGCGATCAATGTCTGAATCCGAGGGATCTGAAGTAGAAGAACAAGACTGAAAATCATCACCATTCGTCCCATAACTGTCAGCCTCAAATGTATCCTTACCCAGGGGTGTGCTCTCCAGGCTCTCAACTGCCATAAGCTTTAAATACAGAGAATCTTTAGGCAAGGTGAGGGTCTGTGCTACGGGATCTGTCCAAATGGATTCATCATCTGTCATCACAAAATCGCACTCCTAGTGGATGTCTAGCTCGTCCTCTATCATCTGCTCAATATCACTGGACTGCTCTAAGCATGCTAATTCTCTCGCTCTGGTTTCCTCGATCGTCTCTATTTGTATGGTTTCACCCTCTACGAGAAAACATACCTTCCCACTCTATGGTCGGATACCGCCTTGGCTGTGGCCAAGAATGGGCATCCAAGTATGATGGGGCATCGGTTACTGACTCAGGGATCTCCATGTCCAATACAACAAAGTCCACGAGGAATTTCAGGCACTGAATGGTAACGACCACGTCTCTCAATAACCCCTTCGGCCTCTTAGTCGGCCTATCAGCAAACTGAAGGACTGTCCTGCTCCTATGAAGAGGACCAAACTCGAATTGGTCGAGTAAGGCTGTCGGAAGAAGGTTAATCGAAGAGCCGCTGTCTAATAGAGTACGGTCGAATTTCTGCTCATGAATCTCGCATCTGACATAGGAAGCTCCTGCATCAGGTCTCTTGGCTGGCAATTTATTCTGAATGGTGCAACAAGTGTCATGAGTGAGCATATGGATTTGATCTCTGTACCTCCTCTTCCTGCGGACTGTAGTTGTCTCTTTCAAGTTCTTTTTGAAGTGGGGGATATGCTCAAATGCTTCCCGTAGAGTCAGCTAAATGTGGAATCTGTCAATCATCTGGTTGCTGAACTCTACCTGCTGGGTCTTTTTTTTATTTTCTTTTTTATTCTCCCTCGCTCGGTGAAGTGCTTCAGGGAAGGGGATAGTCGGGGCCTCCTCAGATGGAGGTCTAGGAATAGGTTCCTATGCTTGTGAAGGAATAGGTTCCT
Source organism: Ottelia alismoides (assembly GCA_037367405.1). Taxonomy (NCBI): domain Eukaryota; kingdom Viridiplantae; phylum Streptophyta; class Magnoliopsida; order Alismatales; family Hydrocharitaceae; genus Ottelia; species Ottelia alismoides. The sequence goes on from JAZKJV010006285.1 coordinate 385,545, forward strand.
ATGCTTGTGAAGGAATAGAATCCATACAATGATCATCATGCAACACATATGGATCTGAAGTATAAACAGGACCCTTTCCTTTATTCATATTTTTGTTCTTTTTCTTGTTACCCCAGTCCAAAGATACAAAAGGTGGCAGCATCACAGAAGGAAGCTCAACAGAAGTGGAAGTGGTGGCCTCAATACCACCAACGACACCTGTCTTCGCGGAATCAGCACCGCGCTCTGGCTCTGCATCCAAAATGTGGCATCAGCATCACAGTCTGCATCTGGTGTCTTGACGGCCTCAGCACCGTCGTCTGGATCTCCATCATTGGTGGCATCAGCACCACCGTCATCAACATCAACATCGGCATTAACACCGCTACTCTGCTCATCTGGCGCTCGTGGTTCGGCGTGTGGCTGTCGCTCAGATGAGGCGCTGCCGGCTGGCATCCTACCGCTCCTAGTAGTCACAAAATCAACATCATACAAAGAAGACGTGTCACTCAAATAATCACTAGGAGAAGTATCCTATGTAAATTGTACCTTCTCAGATTTTCTTTTCAGACTGTTCGGATTTGGTTCAATCTGAGCTGGTATGGCGGCTTTGCCCTTGATTAAATCCCTCATCTCCTGCCGGAACTCATCCATGTCTCGCCGGTAGGATTCCCAATGTTCAGAGAGCAATCTGGCGAGGTCATCTAATGCCGGGTTCTCGAAGGCATGTGCTTGAGAACCGGATGTATTCCCCTGCTGGAAATGAGGTTGTTGCTGGGAGAAGTGCTCACGAGGCTGGGGATATGATTGTTGAGGCTGCTGACGCTGCCTCCACTGCTGTCCCAGATAGGCGGGACGAGGACCATGATGATTCTGCTGGTGGGCATACTGGGGCTGCTGCTGCTGCTGGCTGCTCTGATACCCTAAAGCGGGAGACTGCTGTTGGGATGAGGAGCTACCATTACCCCAACGGAATCCGGAGTGATCGCGACGAATCCCGGGCTGCGGGTACCGGTCGTACCATATCCCATTGACTTCTATCAATGGCCCCTGCTCGAAGGATGGTGGAGGTAGAACTGCCAGTGGCTGATCCAGCTGATAGACCACCATCTGAGTGTCCTGAGATGGCGGCTGCGATGGGTAATACTGCAATAGCGGGACCGACTCTGCCTGAATGTGGTTGACCTGGCGGTGTGAGGAAGAGGGCTGGTACGAGCGGCTGCTGCTTGGATCAGCCAGTGACCTGGGAGGCTGCTGAGTAGACGTTTGTGCCTCCTGAATTCATAGAATCTGCGTCTTCAGGTCACTCATAGTCTTGGTAATCTGGTCCATCTGGGCCAGTCCTTGCATCTGCTTCTTCTCGAGGATCTCGAGACGGTCAAATTTTTCTCTAATAATGCCCATGTCGGCTGCAGCTGATTTGGCTTGGGCTGCGACTGCCGACGGAGTATGAGGACCGGCATCGATGCGGGCGATCCTCTGAAATGATCCTGCTCCTTGGGGTGGCTTCTGCTGTGTGTAGACCCTGGCTTGGGCCATGACCATAGAGTTCTCTTCCATTCCTTCATAAATGGTCCATATGTCATCTTCACCCTTGGAAAAATATGATCCACCACAAGAGGCATTTACAAGCCCCTACCGCTCTGGTGTCAGCACACAAAAGAAACTTTGGACTAAGTTGGGCTTTGATATGTCATGATGTGGACACCGGTCAATGAGCTCTCTAAAGTGATCCCAAGCTTCATGGAATTCTTCATTCGGTATCATTGTGAAGTTGCTAATCATAGTTCGCGCTGCATTCGTCCGACTGAGAGGATAATACTTCTTCAAATAGGCGGTTCGGAGTTGTGCCCAAGTGTTGACGAAGCTCCCCAAATGTTTCAGTCAGTAAGCGACTCTATCAACCAAAGAGAATGGGAAGGCTATCATCTTGATGGTGTCCTCAGTCATCAGCCTATCATGAATTGTACTGCAGATCATCTCGAATTCTTCTAGATGGAGGTATGGCTCTTCGGTCGGCAACCCATGGAATTTAGGCAGAAGCTGAATAGTGTGGGGCCGAAGCTCGAAATCTCTATGGATAAGAGGGAGTCGGATCCATCGGTGAGTGAGGGATGCGGCATGATTATGCAATTCCCTCATGATTGTCTGTGGTGGTCTCTCAGCTTCAGGATCTCCTCCTTCTGCAACAGGTATATCTCCTCCACCACCTGCAGCTCTGTTCTCTCTATCGGCTCGCATTTGCGCCAGCTCTCGCATGACGTCACCCATAAATGCTCCCTGGTCTCGGATCTGCCTCTGCATAGTCTCTAGGGATGCTAGCAATGAATTGTTGATGGTTGCTTAATCATATAAGAATGGATGGTGCTCATGCTCATCTGGGTGTTCTCCTCTGTTTGCCAGGTCTGGATTCTCTGAAAATGCAAAAGAACCCATCTCAGGTGCCGTCAAATGATCTAAGCTCTGTGATGCACTAAATTCTGAAACTCTTGGACTGATGGAAGGAGAAGGGTGATCAAGGGGGAACAGGGTGGAAGTAAACTCAGGCTTGGAGAGCGGACTCTCCGAGGTTGTCCTAGATGAATAGGGTGGAGTGCTGGATAGCGGTGCCGATAAGGTCGGCCTAAGAGATCTCCATCCCATCATCTTGATTATTTGAGAAGATGAAGGTTGAGAAATGAAGAAGAAGGAGGAGGCAAAATTGCGCACAATTGTGCGGCGTTTTTGATCTTGACCTGGATCGAACTAGCAATCAAATACAAAACAAGGGGATTCACAACTCAACACGTGAAGCCGTAAGGGTTCAGCTTTTATCTTTGTAATTTTTAGCTTGAATTCAAGAAGTTATCTTTCAACGAGTCATTAGAGCACTACGCCTATAGGAGAGAGAGTACTACCGGAAGAGTATCCCGTACTTGTCCTCCTCCTGTGTAACCTGTAGTCTGCACATTTTGAGGTCCTTGTAACCCTTCCTGGATCCCTACTCAGCCAAAGAAATAGATAAAGGAAGTCAATAGGCGAAACAAATACTTCGGAACTCGCTCGCAACGGAATCACCCGTGAGCGTGCAAGAACCTACTCGGACGCAAGACGATGAGACAAACACCCCCGTGAAGGCGTGGCCTAGGCTCGATACTTCGGACAAGGTCAATGCTCTACACAATAGAGAGTCATCAATTGTGACTAAGCCCTACTCGTCCACGTACGATAGAAGCGCCAATACTTCGGAAATCCAGGCGATACACAACACAACCACATACTGGGTTTTTTGCTCTAATCCTTACGAAGCCGCTCTCTCACTTGGAAGGAGACCTTCCCATGCAACTTGAATACAAGTGAGGGTGTTACTCTCCCCAAGCAATGAATTCAATTACAAATTTTATTTAGGTCAAGTTTTCTTTAGCAGTCTCTTTTTTAATTTTTTTGGTGTTATCGCTTCTTTTGAGTCAATTCCAACAAACGTCTAACGTTTTTGTTTTTTCTTGATTCCTATTTGATCCAAAAACAGAGGGAGAAAAGAGTCCGAAAAGCCAATGCAAGTGGCACTAAGATGGAGATCTCACCTTAGTGCCTAAATGATGAATGCAAAGATAGAAGACTTACAGTGACTCCCAGCTCTCTCCATGCGGGATGCAAAATAGGAATTTATAAACTTAATCTATCTGCCGATATGCACACGAAAATCGTCCTAAGCAAGCAACTGCTAGCGTGAAGAACCACAAGTCGGTCACCAATCCTCAATCCAAAAAGTCCGGTCTATACTCACCCCTCCTCTTCTCGACAAATCGAGTTCAGGAGTAGCGCTTGATGGGGTGGGCTCGCGGCATGTAGGCTCGAAGATGATTAAGCGACTGTTTAATTAAACTAAGTCCAAATACGCACTATAGGTATATGCAATGGTTATTAGGGTGTTTGGACCTAATCTAATCGATCAAGCAATGCCTAAAAATCTAAGGGCTCATTCCACAAAAGAAAGGAAAAATAAAACAAAACCGGAAAATGACAGCGGTGAAAAACACGACAAAAACCGCGGTGAGCCCCCAGGTGTACAAACACCTAGAAATTAGGCCCGAATGTCCTAAGTGTCCAAGTGTACCTGTATTATTACAAATTAATAATGAATCTCTCTCACACAAAAATAAATAAAAGCTAGCTAACACACTCTCTCTCACTCCTGCTCTCTCCTATCGGCTTGGGCTAGAAAAGCCGACTCCGCTTCCCAAGGCTGCACCGAATCACCTAGGTGATCCTCCTCGATCCGCGGTCCCTCGCAAGAAGACAAGAAAAGAGGTGGTTAGATGGCTCAACAATGTATATCAAAAATAGAAGAGAGATAAAATAGAGAAATGATGTAAACAAGCAATCACAATCAATAAAAAACAAGAACTATACACTGTTGCTCCACGGCAATGGCGCCATTTGATAAACACGGAATTGAGAGCGGTCGTATTGATTCACAAGACGAATCAACAGTCGATATCTTGACCACTACAGAATCCCGTATTTGATCAACAATGAACCCACAATAATAAATCAAGCAATGAAAACTAATGTGGAGTCAAATTTATTTTTAACTCTACATAAAAGATGTATAGGTGCAAGTATGTAGAGAGTTCGAACACAGGGAGCAAGGCAGGATAGATCAAGCTATGTGCAAAATGTGATGTGATTGTGATCAAGTGTCTACAAGAATGCAAATGTTTTTGTGGGTTTTTAATTTTGTATATTTTTTTATTTTTATTTTTAATTTTAAATTTTGTATTTTGATTTTTTTTTATTTTCTGATTTTATATTTTCTTTTTGTATTTTATATTTTTGTATTTACTTTTTCAATAATAGAGTATATAGATATATAAAGAAGATATGTATACAAGAGGGAGGAGATATATATAGGTAAAAATGCTCAAAAATCAGGAAATAAAATCTTTTTGGCCTTTTTTATATTTTCTACTGTTTTTGTAATTTTTGGAAATTTTTTTGAGAATGTTTTTGGCATTTTCAAAAGTGTAAATACAAGAAAACAATGAGCAAAGGTTCTTGCTGAAATTAAAATGGGAATGAAAAATACTAAACAGTAACAAAATTTTCCCAAATTAATTTTAGAATAAAGACAATAAAGTTGAGAAACTACAGAATCTAAGTTTATATTTTTAGGGTTTTCTATGATTTTTTAGTTTTTTTATGAAGTTTTTAGGTGTTTTCTAATTTTTAAGGTTTTTGTTTTGAAATTTTTAATGATTTTGGACTGACACTAAAATATGATAAGACAAGAAAAATATATTTTTTTGTAATTTTTCAAAACGTTTTTATAATTTTTATGGATTTTCTAATGCAAACAGTAGGAAAAATGCATGTTTATGATTTTTAATAAATATGAAAATGCAATAAAAATGCAATGCAAAAATATGGCGTGAATGAGAAATTAACAGGAGCTTATGCTAATTTGTTTGAGAATTTTTTGAGTTAGAATGATGCACTAAATAAATAAAGACAACATCAAGAAACTACACTACTAGCAAGGGCATACATGCAAATAAGTAAACATCCAGGGGCCAAAGTGCAAATTTCATAAAAAGTTTAATACTGAATACTGCATTTAAATGACCAAATACAAATGTCAAGACCCGCAGGGGTGTGCCTCAAAATTTACCCAACGAGGCGTGTGACTAGCACGCGCCAGGGAAGGACCTAGGTGTACTTTTCAAAAACCTGAGGGTCTTCAATGTAAATATTCCAAAACTTTTACACGTAATATAAAAATTGCTGGACCTAGATGAAATAAGCAAACCCAGAGGGGGGTCCGTGCAAAATGCCCCGCGCCCCATGTGAACTGGTCACGTGAGGTGACGTGGCTTGGACCTGTTTGCAAATACTGAAAGTTCAGGGGCCTAGTTATAATTATTACACAACTTTTTAAACTGCAGACAAATGTTCGAGGACTAAATAGAAATACAAAAATGCGTAGGGTGAATAATGCAAAATACTCCTAAGCGCGTGATCCAACGGCCGTGGCTGATTCACTTGACACGTGGCGACGATCTGACGGCTGATGACGCTTCGCTTCGACGTCTGAGATTAGATCTCAGATCGAGATCTGACGGTGGCAGAGTGCTGACGATCTGACGGTCGACGTGCGATCTGGAGAGGCAGCCCGATCCAACGGTGGTGAAGCGCGGAGGAAGAACGGGGAAAAACGCCGGCGAGACGAACTTCCTCAGGCTAGATCTCCGTGCTCCGGTGGCTTCTGAGCTTCAAAATGGGGCTGCACCCTCATGGGAGGTTCCTCTATGCGCTAGGAGGTCCAAAACACCTCGGTGGTGGCCGAGGCTCGCTGGGGATGTCGGTGGAGCTGGGAGGCTTCTTGCGTCTCCGGCGAGGGTCAAAATGACCCCCAGGCGTGCGATAAAGCCCAAGCACATGCAAAACAAGGTGAGAGGACCCAGGGCAAAATGCCTGGGTCCCGCGGAGTGGATGCGGTGGAGTGACGACGAGTGGCGGAGCTCGGCCGGAGGAGCGCTCCGGCAAGGAGGTCGGATTGGGTGATTGAGTAGGTGAAACGCGAAATTTTGAGAGGGCTATTGATCCTAAGGATATGGCAAGTAAAATGCAAGCGAAATAAAGGGGGAATAGGGCTACCTCAACGGTGAAGACCGGAGGGAAGGGGGTGCCTCGACGCCGGCGAAGGCGGAGGTCATGGAGCCACCTCAGGCGACGCTCGACCCTCCTGAAGACATCAACAAGAAGTTGTCACCTTCCTGGAGGTTCAAGGATCGAAAAGGGAGCTAAACCTATGGAGTGAGGGGTTCGAATTCAAAAGGGAAGAGGGGGATCCATTATATTTGGTTTGACTCTGTGGCTCTGGTGCATCAAAGACCAAGGTGCAACGGGCGTCGTGTCAATCCAATGCCCGAAAAAATCCTTGGGCGTGATTCATGGATAGAAGAGCAACAAAAGTCAATGACAACATGATTCGGTGAAGGAGGCGTCCTCGAAAAATCGTCAAAAACGAGGTCAAACCAGCATCTGACAGGCGCACATGGGGGGAGGACACCTAGTTGGCCGAGGTCAACTAGGGTTTGCACCTGGTTGGTCCACGTGGACCAACTAGGAAAAACCCTAAAAATTTATTTTGTAAATTCAATTTAAAATAGATAATGAACGAATTAAATTTTGATTATTAAATAAAAAATATTTATTATTTTATAAAGTATTTTATGGTGATTTTTAATTATTTTTATGAAGTATATTTTTACAATTTCCCTTTTATACCCTTTATAGGTATGTTACCTATATATTTTATTCTTTTATTTTTATTTTATGATTTTAATTTATTTATTTTTTATTATTATTTTATAATTTATAAAATACTTTTATGCACTTAACTATAGTTTTATTTTAGTTTTATGAAGTGTTTTATACATTTAATAAAATATAAGTATGTATTATATAAGTATATTTATAGGTATAATACCTATGTATTTTGTATACATGTATTTTATTTTGAGTTTTATTTAGGATTTTATTCTGGTTTTAATGTACATATATATTATAAGTACTATTTATAAAATTATAAAAATAAGGGATAAAGAATAAATTAAATATTTTAATCTGTATAAATATACTACAAGGGTCCAAAACTCAACTTTCAAACCGTAGCTCCGCCAAATGCGAAAACACCGCCATTAAATAGCTTATGTTAAATTATATGCAATTAAAGGTGAGCTTGATGCATTTGGAGTTTTCATTTGTGAGATACGGGTCTGGGAAGTTGGAATTCTGGATTTTTATTCAGACCATAACTTTTTATCTGTTTTCTGTGAAATAAATTTTGTATTTTTATTTATTTAATTATATACAACTTTCATGTACAAAGTTTATTTATTTGAGGTATAAAAAGTAGAACCAAAAATAGGTCCCAAAATGTATAAAGAATGAAGGAATTTCATTGTATTTTTACCCTTATCTCCCCTACTTTATTCCTTGTCGACCTATTCATCAAGATGCCTAGGTCTCGGGGTTTCGGATCATAAAATATTTACAATATTTTATTCTTTTTCTTTTCTTTGATTTATTCTATAATTTTGGCTAAATTACAGTATTTTATGCACCATTTACATGCACATGCATGAATGCTAAGATATGGAAATTAAGGTTATTTATACGCATTTGGTAGGGTTTTTGATGCCAAAATGATAGAAAAAAGATGATGAAATGTGGCTTCATCAACCTCTCCCGTCCTTTAACGGGTAAGTGGTCGCCATTAGCAATGACAACCCGTCTGCCAGGTGGTATAGCCCTATTGGACTTCAGTTGCCTTCTGTCTCCACACAAGTGGTGAGAAGCACCAGAATCCATAATCCACTCTGTCATGTCTACATTTGTACTACCAGTAAAGGCATAGGTGATACTTGAGAAGCTCGAAGAGGCTCTGGCTGTTGTAGCGGTATATGTGGTGGTGTCAGCACTATGAGTCATGATCTCTCAAATACGAGAGACAATATCATCCAGGCGAGGATCAGCCTGGGAGGTGAATTCTCTGAAGACACAATCTGCTCTACTGCACGACCAGAAACATGATATCCATGCTTCTGATATGTTAAGGAAACATACTGGGATACATTATGAGAGGCCCAAGGGTTCCCTTATATAGGAGAAGAACCATTGGGAAATTTACAAAAGGATGAAACAGGAATTAGAAAATTACATGAATAACCATATTAAAAATAGTATCTATCCTAACAAATTATCTCAACACCCCCCTCAAGCTGGAGCGTAGATATCAGTGAGACTCAGCTTGGAACAATATTTCTGATAAGGTCCTCTTTCTAGAGACTTTGTAAGTATATCTGTTGCCTGATCTCCAGAGCTAACATGCATAGTAGTGATAATACCTTTCTGTATCATGTCACATGTGTAGTGGCAATCCACTTCTATGTGCTTCGTCCTTTCAGGAAAGGCTGGATTATTTGCAATGAAGAGAGCAACTTGATTATCACATTGGAGGTGCATGGGAAGAGGTACTTCTATGGTCAGGTCAGTAAGAACTGATCTAACCCACATCATCTCTGTACTAGCTTGTGCCATGGCCCTGTATTCTGATTCAGCACTCGATCTAGCAACCACAGTCTGCTTCTTACACTTCCATGAAACCAGAGAATTTCCTATGAATACGGCAAATCCAGTCGTAGACTTTCTGTGCTTTGGACACCCAGCATAGTTTGCATCTGCATATGCTGTAATTGAGAGAGATGCGCCTCTACTGAAAAGAAGTCCAGTACCATGTGAAGTCTTCAAATATCTCAGAATCATATGGATTGCATCCATATGTGCCTGTCTGGGTTGTTCCATAAATTGACTCACTTTGCTCACTGCATATACTATGTCAGGCCGGGTAATAGTTATATATAATAGCTTGCCAACCAGCTCTATGTATCTTCTCTTGTCGACCTCCTCAGTATCATCATCATAAAACTTCATGCTTGGGTCAAGCGTAGTAGTGGCAGGTCTACAATCTACCATGCCAGTCTCTGAAAGAAGATCTATAACATACTTTCTCTGGGTCATTACAAGACCCCGTTGATTCCTGGCAAACTCTATTCTGAGGAAGTAACGTAAATGTCCAAGGTCCTTGGTCACGAACTGTTGACCTAAGAAGTCCTTGCATCCTGAATACCCTGCTCGTCATCTCCTGTAATAATAATGTCATCCACATAAACAAGAATAACTGTAATACCTCTCTGGGTCTTTTGTATGAACAAGGAGTGATCAACAGTTGATCTAACAAACCCCTGTTGCTCTATCAAGTCTGAGAGCTTTTGGAACCATGCTCTTGGACTTTGCTTGAGGCCATAGATGGCCTTGTGTAACTTGCAAACCTTCTGGCACTCCCCCTCAGCAGTAAACCCAGGTGACTGCTGCATGTAGACCTCCTCCTGTAGGTCACCATAGAGAAATGCATTCTTCACATCAAGTTGATAGAAAGGCCAATCTCGTATCACAGCAACAACAAGAAGAATGCGTAGAGTAGAATGTCTGGCAACTGGGGAGAAAGTATCGTGATAGTCCACCCCATATGTCTGGGTAAATCCTCGTGCTACAAGTCTTGCCTTATAGCGATCCACACTGCCATCCGCACGGTGTTTCACAGTAAACACCCATTTGCATCCCACGACTGATGTATCAATAGGAGCAGAAATAAGACTCCACGTACCACGTGACTGTAGTACAACCATCTCCTCCTCCATTGCTAACCTCCACTGACTATCTTTGAGAGCGTCTTGATACATCTTTGGTATATGTACGGCTGATAGTGCTAACGTAAATCTTTTGAAATCCTCTAACAACCTGCTCAACGAAATATGGGCTGCAAGAGGGTAAGTAGCACATGCTCGTTTCAGCTTTCGCAGAGCAATTGGTACGTCAAGATCATTTGCCAAGTCCTGGCCCTGTATATTTTCCTCTTGAGAGGGTACCTGCTCCTCCTGTTGTATAGTTAATTCAGTAGTACCATCAGTAGAAATAATATGTTCATTACATACTGAGGCGTGCTGGATGATGGGCAAGGCTTGTGAGCAGAGCGAGATCTGCGAGGAACACTACGAGGTAAGAAGTAAATCAGCGGAGGTGGTGGAGATAGTGGAGGAGGTGGTGGAGGAGGTGGAGTAGGTGAAGGCGAGGATCCAACTGTAGGGGGTGGTGGCATGTATATCTCATCATTAGAGTCAGATGGAGTAAGTCTATCACCTGTAGGAGAAAAATACATGACCGACTCAAAGAAAGTAACGTCAGCACTCACAAAATATTTCTGGCTTAGTGGATCAAAACAACAATACCCTTTTTGTGTACGAGAGTAGCCGACAAACACACACTTGACCGCTCTAGGAGAGAGCTTGTCACGTCCTGGAGAGACATTATGAACAAAAGCAACAGATCCAAACACACGAGGTGTAAGAGAGAAGAGGTCCTTCTTGGGAAACACAATCGAGTAAGGAATCTTCTCTCCTAACACGGACGAGGGCATACTATTTACTAGATAGCAAGCAGTAAGGACAACATCACTCCAGTAAGAATGAGGAGCACGACTCTGTATCAATAATGTCCCGGTAACATCAAGTAAGTGACGGTGTTTGAGCTCGGCAACTCCGTTCTGTTGGGAAGTGTAGACACATGAGGTCCGATGAACAATGCCATGGGATTTAAGGAACTCAGAAAGTTGTAAGGTGCAAAATTCCAAGGCATTGTCCGAACGAATATACTTTACATTGGCAGAAAAAATATTTTTTTATTTCATTAATAAAATACTTGATAGTGGATCCAACCTCAGACTTATTCTTCAATAAGAAGACCCAGGAAAATCTAGAAAAATCATCGACCACTACAAGATAAAATCGGTGTCCTTGGAGATCAGGAACACGACTAGGACCCCAAATATCTAAATGAAGGAGCTCGAATAGCTGAGAACTGCTCTGACTCTGACGGGATGGAAAAGATGAACGGTGATGCTTCCCAAGATGACATGCTTCACATTGAAAGGAGGATCTTGTAGAAATCCGAGGGAGAACATGACATAACTTCTGCATAGGAAGATGTCCAAACCTAAGGTGCCATAAATAAGGAGAGACAGATCCAGTAGGTATAATGGAAACACTAGCATGAGGAGGTTGGACCGGTCTGTAGAGTCCCCGCTGCTCACGGCCACTTCCAATCATCCTGCCCGTAAGTATGTCCTGAAACACAAGAGATGGCGGGTCAAAGATGGCATGACAATGCAGATCCTTAGTGATCTGACTTATAGAAAGTAAATTCATCTGAAAAGCAGGAGCATATAAAACATTCTTCAAGCGCATGGACAGTGTCAACTGCACCTCCCCCTAACCTGTAACAAGTAAGTGGTCGCCATTAGCAATGACAACCCATCTGCTAGGTGGTATAGCCCTGTAGGACTTTAGCTGTGTTTTATCTCCATACAAGTGGTGAGAAGCACCAGAGTCCACAATCCATTCTGTCATGTCTGCATTCGTACTACTATGAAAGGCATAAGTGATACCTGAGGAGCTCGAAGATGCTCTGGCTGCTGTAGCGATATCTGTGGTGGTGTCAGCACTAGTAGTCATGATCTCTTGAATACGAGAGACAATATCATCCAGGCGCGGATCAGCCTGGGGAGCTGAAGTCTCTGAAGGCACAATCTGCTCTGCTACTCGACCAGAAACATGATATCCATGCTTCTGATAACATGTATCCTATGCATGTCCAGGCTTGCGGTAGTAGGTGCAGGGACTACGATGTCGTCCACTGCCTCTTCCTCGGGGTGTACGTACTCTAGATTGGATCGCCCCACCTCGACCACGAGAAGCGGCCATTGCTGAGGAGTGCGAAGACGTGGTTGTCGACGGGATAGTGAGCCGACTGAGACGGCTATATGCCTCCTCTATAGGGGGGATGGTTGCTCCAGTAAGAAGATGAGTACGTGCAGCATCATATTCTTTATCAAGTCCAGCCATGAAAACTCCAACCATCGTGGAGTTCCTATATGTCTTCTGCTGCTCAGTAGACGTTGTGATGGGCATGTAGCTATGGAGTTTTTCAAACATGCCACGTAACGAAGAGTAGTAAACATGCAAGGGGCGACCATTCTGCTTGGTGTTGTAGATGCCAAACTGTAGTTGAAGGATCTTGGCTTCATTCTTCGCCTGTGCATAATTAGATGCCAAAGTGTCCCACATTGCCTTGGTAGTGGGCTGAGTCAGAATATCATTGGCTATCTCTGTAGTAAGAGTCCCACAAAGACAAACACGTACGTAAGCATCATCTTGCTTCCAAGAAGCATTTGCTCCAGTCTTTTCTGCTGGCTCTGGATCTGTCAGGATGTGCTCCTTGTTGTTGCACTGCATGAGGGTGAGAAACTGCATGGACCACAACTCATAATTGGTTCCATCCATCTTAGCGATGGGAGCCGGGCCCTTGAAGGCTCAGGATGAAAAGATGTCACCCTTGTTATCTGACATGATATAAGATGGCCAAAAAAAATTGAATCGATCGGAGAGTAGACGATATAAATGAATCTACGAAATCATACAAAGGATTGGTTGTAAGTGTCAACTCATGCAACCATATTGTTAATATTATCACTTACTAGGGCCGGAAGATGTGCTTTAGGGCCTCGAGATCACGCTCTCTGGTTGGAACTCCGATCGCAAAATCTGAGAGCCTGGGCACGGATGCAGGAAGACACCGTCGTCGCAAGGAGGCTAGGGCCTGGCAGGTGACCTTGCCTGGGATGCACTGGAGGTGATTCTGGACGTAGGGGCGCGGGGCTTTGCGCAGGGAGGCGCTGGCGCGTGCTGAGTGCGTAGGATGCCCTGGACGCAGGAGGCGTATTGGACGCAAGAAGCACGATGACGTGTGGTGCTGGGCGCAGGAGGTGCGTGGTGCTGGGCGCATGAGGCGCGTGGTGCATGCGAGGAGGTGCATTGGGCGTAGGAGGCGCGTTGGGCGCAGGAGGCGCGGTGAGGAGCCGGGATGTGCGGGGTGACTCTGGTGCATCGGGGAGGCGACACGGTGGAGAGGCGTGGGGAAGCAACACCGGGGAGAGGCTCGGGGAGGCGGGTAGGCACGGGGAGAGGAAAGGGATGGCGCGGGGGCAGGCACGGGGAGAGGCGCGGATAGGCACGGGGTGGCGGGTAGGCACGGGGAGAGGCACGGGGAGGCAGTGGAGAGGCGCAGGGAGGCAAGGCGACGTTGGGTCAAGCGATGCGCACGGGTTGGGAAAGGGGGGACATGTGTCGGGTTTGGGAGGGGCTAGGGTTAGGGATGATACAGGAACTCCGACCTAAAAGACCGTGGCTATGATACCATGTTAAGGAATATACTGGGATATATTATGAGAGGCCCAAGGGTTCCCTTATATAAGAGAAGAACCATTAGGTAATTTACAAAAGGATGAAACAGGAAATAGAAAATTACATAAATAACCATACTAAAATGGTATCTATCCTAACAAATTATCTCAACATGATAGCATGTATCCTCTCTATGTCCAGGCTTGCGGCAGTAGGTGCAAGGACCACAGCGGCGTCCATCGCCTCTTCCTCCAGGTGTGCATCCTCTGGACTGGATTTCCCCACCTCGACCACGAGAAGCAGTCATCGTTGAGGAGTGCGAAGACATGGCTGTCGATGGGATGATGAGCCAGCTGAGACGGCTATAGGCCTCCTCTATAGGGGGAATGGTTGCTCCAGTAAGAAAATGGGTACGTGCAGCATCATATTCTCTATCAAGTTCAGCCATGAAAACTCTAACCATCGTGGAGTTCTTGTACGTCTTCTGCTTCTCAATAGACGTCGTAATGGGCATGCAACTATGGAGCTTTTCAAACATGCCACGCAACGAAGAGTAGTAAACATGCAGAGGGCAGCCATTTTGCTTGGTGTTGTAGATATCAAACTGTAGTTGAAGGAACTTGGCCTCATTCTTCGCATGTGCATAGGTGGATGCTAAAGTGTCCCACATTGCCTTGGAAGTGGGTTGAGTTAGAATATCATTGGTCATTTCTGTAGTAAGAGTCCCACAAACACACACGTATGCATCATCTTGCTTCCTAGAAGCATTTTCCCCAGTCTTGTCTGTTGGCTTTGGATCTGTTAGAATGTGCTCCTTATTGTTGCACTGCATGAGGGTGAGAAACTGTATTGACCACAACTCATAGTTGGTACCATCCATCTTAGCGATGGGAGCCGGGCCCTTGAAGGCTCCGGTCGAGAAGATGTCACCAATGCCTCGACTTATGGTTGAGAGTTCCCAGAGCGAGGAAGAAGATCTGTAGGCTAACTTATCTTATTTGCATTACACAATAGCACTAAAGTACACGCGTCTGAGCGTATTACGAGGACAGAAACTCCGATCAAGGACATAGTTAAGACCATCAATATAGTAATTTTATTAAAGTCAAGTTTATCTAATGTAATGCTAGAAGGAGTCCTTTTACTTCACATATGTAACTTTGAATTATCAAATTGGAGTGTGAAGTACGTACTCCGTTTTTAGACATGTGTTTAGAAAAAAATTGGAGACTCAGAATCAATTAACATATGTTAAGCATCACATATGTAACTTTATTGTTTGTAATGACAACTTTAAATAGCAATTACCAATATATACATATTTAGATAGTAAATCATAACGTCACTTTATTGTTAATTTGACAAATACATCCAAGATGTTGTATTGGTAAAGGGTTACATATGGAGAATACGAGACTTTCTCAAATGCCTACGCAATATATATGTATTATCAATTTCTCAAAATCGTACTTCAGGAGTGTTTTATTAGTAAAATATTTATATATTATTATGTATTCATATTTTGTCTCATTACAAAGATTTGGTGCGTTAACTTTAAAAATATTATACCGACTTTGATAAATTTTGTCAATAAAATTATATATTTATCAAGTATTTATGTTTTGATTATATTAGTGATTATGCCTCACTGTAAATTACGACATTATAATTCTAGAGCATTTTATTTCCACAATTTTCATATTTTTATAACTTAAAATTTTAGTGCAAAATTTATTTAATTTTATATTTGTATAAATCTTTGATATAAGGAGTATAAAATATGCAGGAAAATGGAAAGGATGGGAAATGATGAACCATTCATTGATCGGTGAATGGTTTACCGACTAGGCATTAATGGCAATTATTGATGCTTGCCGTATATTAGCGCAAAATTTAGAGGGCTTTGATCGGCGAACCGTTCGCTGATCCATGTCCTGACAAGGAAATTTAGCCCTGACCAAGGAAAAATCTCCTGTGGGCTTTGATCCCAGGAGCTTTCCGTATTCAGGCCGAAATAAATCCAACAGTTCCCCTAGAATGGAACTTCTCCTTCCTCCTCGATCTTAAGGTAAACCTCAAGGAAAAAACATCGACTAGTGCTGCTGCAGAGCTCCCAACCATTGCTTTGTAGATGGTGGATGCTTCTTGATTCATGATCGGCTTGATGATGGTGTGTGTTGCAGGTGTGTTAGCTCTGCTGCAGATGAGCACCGCCTAGAGTAGGTGGAGAGATGGCCTTCTGCTCGCGAGAAAATGGTGAAGAGAAGAACTGATGTCTGGAAAGATTGTTGACTGCTGTTGTTCCCGGCCTGAAAATGGAGTGGCGATATCGAGTTTTTCCTTATTCACATGCAACAATGCGGAGGGCTCGAAGATGACTTAGGTGATATCAGTCAGTTGGAGTTGAAGCCTGGAGATGAAGCTTTGCCTTTGGGTTCATCATACGATCAACCATAAAAAAACTCTTGCGTGGGCTACTCAGGAGCTGTAATGGTGTCGGCTCTATAACCGGATGGAAAACAACTCGCTGCAGCTGCGAAGGATCTCTCAGACCTCGCTTGAAGATGGGGATATGGCTGGAACGAGGCTCGATATGAAGATGGGATTTGTTCTCTTCTCCAGCTGGGATGTAGTCGATGATAACATTACTGTTCCCATGGGTACTCTGGAACCGTACGTGAGACCTCAGCTTCATACGGCTCCTCTATGGTCACAAATAAATGTAAGGACTCCTTCAATATTAACATGAATTTCAGTATCCATTTGTTGGGTAGAATGGATATAATAAATA
The DNA here is from genome assembly GCA_037367405.1 of Ottelia alismoides. NCBI lineage: Eukaryota > Viridiplantae > Streptophyta > Magnoliopsida > Alismatales > Hydrocharitaceae > Ottelia > Ottelia alismoides. Next base: position 402,156 of record JAZKJV010006285.1, read on the forward strand.
CATATCAAAGAGTTCCAAATTAGACTGAGCAATTTTGTCTGCTAGAATAACAAATAAAAAGTGCTTCTGAATTGATCTCATCACCTTTTTTTCTTTTTTTGGTAATAACTTAACTTATTCCTTCAATAAAATACTTGTTGTATACATAGATATTTATTTTTGTTCATATCTTTTGATTACGAAAAAGAATTAGACACTAGTTCTGTTATCTGATTTTTGTCAGGAAGCGTGATTTCGAACTTTTAACTCACATCTTCCGGCCCTAGCAAGCGTTTTAAGGTTACGGAAAGGGAATGCAGAAGGCTCAGCGGAGTAAGAGTACTTCGGATGATACTAGCTCATTTGATCCTCCAATCCAAAGTTCTGTAACGCGAAGTCAAGTAAGTCAATTACTTCCGCAACTCTGAGCTCCGTTCGTAGTCTTCAAGAATCGCACGAGCTTAATATACACTCTTCACTTGTAGGTAATTCGCACAAGACATAGTATTTTTTAGTAGCACGCATTACATAATTTCTTAGTAAAAAGTTAAACACTTACCCCTGGCCTAAATTCGGAGGTGTAAGGCTCATATGTAAATCGCGGAGCTGGGATTGAAGTATGTATTCAATGTCATGTAATCTTCCAGTACCATTGCATGTATGTTTGTAGTCGTTGCTCGCCAGATTCCGTCGAAGCTCATTCCATCACAATTGTTTGTCGACATTGATTTCACCTAACGATCTGTTCTCGGAGTCGATTGATCCAATCAATTGGATCGTTATCCCGTTGATGAGTCCGACGTTGCGGGAAAACTACTCGAGGCATCTGATATGGGATATGGGGTCATAGATCAAATTATCGCATAACATGACATAGCACATGCATCACTGCTTCGTTAAAGCACATCATCATTGTCTAGGACCTCCATACTTCCTATCCTTCTCGACAGATAGCTAGTAGGATATTTACATATGGAGACCACCTCATCTATTAAAAGTCCGAAGTTAATACTTTCGTACTAATCCAATAAAACAATATATATATATATATATATACGAACATTACCTGATGCTTATCTTGTGTATCTAATTTGTTGCTGTAGAATGTCAGGTTCGTAGTTTGGACGTTTTGATTGAAAGACCTTCTCCATTGTCCACTTGTTTTAATTACATGTTAATATTATATGAAACAATAAAATTTCAGAGTACTTATATCTCATACCTGCAAGCGTATGGACCACGGTTCAAAGCATTTGATCCATTCGATATGGTCGGAGTACCCCATTGTGTATGTGCTCCGAAGAACGAGTCTGCACTAAGGTTAGAAAATCGTAACATCTCCTGAATTTCCCCAATAAGAAATCGTCTAATTGCTGATATCATTTTGTAAGAACTGTTTCCCCCAAGCCATCTGTCCACGTTGTTGGAAGTTCTCAAGAAACTAGATGTACCATATTGGCACCTTATCACCAGTGGAGTTCGGGAAAAAGGACTCTCCGATCTGGTATAAAATGAAAGTTCGAACAATTCCCTCCAACCTGTCGTCATCCTCCTCCCAAAGATTCGCATACGAGAGAATGGTATCGATAATCCAAGTCAGCTTCAACCATCTGCTTCACAAATTTTCTCCTCCTCCAGTGCTAGGATTGGCACCGAGCCATTGCAAGCAATATGCTCCCCAGTTATAACGTGGAGGGTGCTCCTAGCCTGTCATAGGAGCTCCATCAACGCGAAGACCTATAAGGATGGAGACAACTTTCAATGTCACGGTAGCTTCACCGTGTCGTAGATGGAAGGTGTGAGCCCCGGTCTCCATCGTTCCAAGAGGGCCATCAGAAGTGACTGATCGAGATTTGCCCTTCTCTGTTGGTGACAGAACACATCAAGTCACCTCAAGCAATTAGTCAAATGCAATACTTTACAGTTTCAGGAGTATCTTATTGAGTACACAACCATGCTCGACAAAACTGTAATTCTGAAAATCATAAAACACGATGTAATATTTGACTTTGTGAGTGGATATGCGGTGTTCTGTAAGAAATACATAGTTTTTTAAGGTTGTTACCATGGCATCCTCATTAAGTGGTAATGCAGATATGTGGTTGTTCTGCTGTGTGAGAATCGAAGCATCAACTAGTCCGAGAGTCGAATCCATTCATATCTCATGGTAAAGTTAATATAAAAAATGAAAATCTCCTGTAAATTTAATTACATGATTACTAGTATTATTATTTGGGAAATTTCTTAATTTATTTAATTACCTGATTATTAGTAATTACCTTATTAAGAAATTACTAGTAATTACGTTAATTAAGAAACATTACTAATTATCTTAATTAGGATATTAATAGTAATTTTAATAGGAAATTTTCTTATTAAATTATTTAATTACCTTATTAGTAACTACCTTAATTAAGACATTATTATTAATTAAATGGTAATTTGATGTATGCAATAATGTTAATTTATGTACCACTTAATTTAATTACATTATTAGTAATTAGATGGGTATTTTTATATCTTGCGAGCATTAAAAAATATAGTGCAAACATCGTCTTTTAATATGAACCTAGACATGCAATAACGTTAAGCAATTGTTACAACAAAATATGGTATATTAACAATAATTTTATCCGCATCGATAATAATTTTTATATCGAATAATAATGCTACAATAAACTACTGTTGTGAGAGATATTACAACAAATTATTGTACTAGAAGAAAATTTTAAACTAAGAATATAGATGGAAAATATAAATAATGAAGCATACCTTAGGTGAGAGAGATTGTTGGGAGAGGAAATGAGGGAGAGAACAGAGCACTAGAGAAAGGGCTGAGGGAGGAATTGAGCGAGTGAGAGGGATGGCTGAGAGAGTAACAAGAGAGAGGGTTGAGAGAGTGAGGGGACGAATGGAGCTGCTTAAATAGGCGTGGGGAGAGGTTTATTCCACGAACCGTTCGCCGGTCGGCGAACGGATCGCCGACTGAGCGCTTCCGGGAATCCCGGGCACGGACGTTGCACCATCGGGAACGGGCGCGGACTCGGAACGGGCGCATGGCCTCGGGAAGGAGCGTTGAATCAGCATTTTACGGGTTGATCGGTGAACAGTTCGTTGATCAGCGAATCGTTTACCAATCCATGCCCTGACAGGGAAGCTTGATCTTGCCATGCCCTGACCGGACATTCCTGAGCTCACATCCCACTCTGAGCTCAGCTGCACACCAGAGAAGGAGGTGCAATATTCGCTGCAACTCGAGATAAATCAAGGTAATTGATTCAAATAAGTTAAAATTGACGCGATGTGTTGAGAAGGTAATTGATAAAATTTCTAAGATTTGTTGTGGTAATTTTTTTAAGTAAGTCGGATAAATTTAAATGGTTTGTTCTTCTGTGGACAAACAAGGTGCAGTGGTGTTGTAAATGACCATAGATATGCGACCTGACATAAAACCAAAACAACGAGTTAGAAAATGGCCTCCTAAGTTTTATTTTCTTCAATGTACATCTGCCCCTCCATGATTAGAGATTTTCCTCGTAAAGAAGGAATCATGGCTATTATTTAGAAATGCCAATATTTCAATTCCCTTGAAGTGTGTAAAAAAGTGATGACCGTTAGAAATTTCTGGAGTTCAATATTTGTTCAGATTTGCATCGCTAAAAGTTCGATTCAGACTTGGTTCGTAAATAAATGTGCCAAATTTAAATGCACATTTAGGCTCGATTAAATAAATCATATCTACAAATTCTTATTTGGACAAATGAACTTTTAAGTGGATTTCGTCCTGAGATAAGTGGGCTTCATCTTGAGATAAGCGGACTTTGTCTAGAGATATGTTAATATTTACGGATAAGTAGACTTTATATTGGTAAGCTATCCCAAGATAAATGATTACATTGTGGTTTCAATATACGTCATCTATTTGTCCAATACTTTTCCCTTAACCATAAAATCAATATAGATGTAAAAACCTTATTTATCATTTATCCCCATCTTATTTCTTACCCCTTATCTGAACGATTATACAAATGCACTACAATTATGTTTTTTTGAAAGAGATGAATTTTTATTAATGTATTTTTTTTCAAAAATATGAAAAAGGGTTAGATAAAGAAAAAATGAATGAATGGTTATTTTAATTATATATATATCTTTTCTTTTTACTCCCTCTCAACAGAATATTCTTAAGTTCGACATTCACTTAGATTCAATTCGAACAAATAAATGTTCCATTAAGGTTAGGTTCAAATAAACAAATCGAACCTGAACAGAAGTTTAGACTCGATTATATAAATGAACAAAACTTAAAAATTGTAGATTCGCTCAATTATAATCTATTTACACACCTAATGGACATGGAGAATAGATTACCTTTTTTTGTTTTTCCTTTTCCTTTTCTTTCGGTGGCATTCTTATAGTGATACAGAACAAAATGAATAAGATATATTATTTATTTTAGTTTCTTATTGGCTTAAAAGATAATGAAAATAAACCAACAAAATGAACAGTAATGATCTATGCGATCATGATTTAATTATCTTATTAGATTATAGCTTTGTCTTGAATCGAAAATTCCATAGGGGGAGTTAAAGACACCTTAACTTTCATTTAACACAGCATTTGAGTAGCTTTTTAGTTTAATGTCAATAGCTAATGGTTAGGGAGCCTACTTTGTGAAGTAGGTAACTTACCTACTTCACATTTCACTTTTTGCAAATTTTTTTATTTTTTTTCAAAAATACCATCGTGGATTTTCATAATTATATCCCTCTAATATGTCATTCAAATTTCGTCAGAAACAGAGACTCCTACGGCCTTCATCCAGAACATGTAAAATACAGCAAATCTGTGACCGTTAAAAAATGACTGTCTGGATGGAGGCCGTAGGATTCTCTGTTTCTGACGAAATTTGAATAACATATTAGAGATATATAATTATGAAAACCCATGGTGGAATTTTTGAAAAAAATAAAAAATTTTACAAAAAGTGAAATGTGAAGTAGGTAAGTTACCTACTTCACAAAGTAGACTCCCTTTCCTCTCATTTAATAATCCGGAGGATATTTGTAATTGTAATTTGTGAGATTCGAACTTAGTGTTTTACAGTTGAGAAAAAAATAGAAAAAAACGTTTTTTTTGGATCGGAGAAAACAGCGGGGTGACAAATGACAATTTTTCCGTCGTTTATAACTTTTTTTCCATCCTCTTCCGTCAAACCAAGGACTGCTGCTAAAGGTTTTTCCCGGTTCTCGGTTGCAATTTTTATAGATATTTTCACTCATGTCCTTGTACAATTTGGCATCTATCTAGAGACCCTATATAATTCATATTTCACCAAATTTCTCAATGGTTACTCAGCTTTCATGTAAACCCCGACTGTTGCTTTACTCTACTAACCTTACCACCTCTTAAGTCGTTCAACCATACTTTCAGTTATAATTGATATTTTTTGTTCAAAGCTCGCAAGGGCAACAAGGTTTCAAAGGGATGCACGGGCTACTGGAGACAACGGTTGCGAGCACAATAATGAGCTAGAGGAGAATGGGAGAGAGGGAGGGCGAACAGGAGAGAGTGCAAGAAGTCGAGGATGTGGTGGTGATGGTGGAGGAACAAGAGACATAGTCGAGCGAGAGTGGTGAAAGGGTTGGATAAAAGGGTTCGAATTTAATTTTTTTTTTGCGATCTGAATTTCTAAAATCCAACATTATGGATGATATCTTCGATTAATATTTGACATAAACTCCAAATTTCGCTTGAATAAGAAGGAATTTTCTTTTTATCTTAACGATCATAATTTCAGTTTTTTTAATGAGATTTAGCTTAATGTAGACCGAACCATTTATCATTGAGATAAAATAGCAAATATCATCGGATTTGAGCGCAATTTAGAGGACATGTGGAACCTTAGTCGAAGATATAATCAATAAGGTTGAATTTTGAAAATCCAAATCATAAAAAAGATTAAATCCAATTACAACATCTTTGTTGTAACTCCATTACAATAAATGATCCATGCCCCTACCTATTATATATATAGGATATCTTTTAAATAGGACTTGCTCCTTCCATTTCCAATGAAGGGCAATTGTATATGTTGTTGGATGATCTTTTCTTTTTCATCTACGGCTATCGTCAAAACCACCATCTATTTCCAAAACCACTTATATTCTAAACGTCATCACTCCAAAAACTGTAAAAGATTCCATTTTTCATGCAATTTATTATTTCCCTAATTGAGATTTATCATCGTTACCATTCCACAACACGGTGGCATCATTAATTAATTAAGCACGGTGACAACATTCAATAATTATTCTTGTAAAATTTTAGATTCAATTGAAATATAATGCTCTTTTGTATTCACACACCAAGGATTTGTATTTTGTGTTTCGTTTTTTGCATGTCAAAATCAATGAAACTTCGATAACAACCTCTCTGAAAATAGGAGGTAAAGTGATGCGTAAATATTATTATTTATCTAATACGATACTAATTACCTGGAAATTAAATTGTGTTTTGTATTCTAATTTTTGACTTTGTATAATATGTACCTTCTTTTGTACAACAAAACTTTCGAGGATATAACATCTTGACATAATTGTGTCATCCTCTTTCCTCTAAATTTTCGTATTTGACATCCCTAAAAATTAAGAACGGATATATAACCTTATTTCATGCTTCCTGTGAACATAGACGCAGTCAAGCCAATACTGATATTACTAATATAATAGGTTGAGTTCTAACTGAGGAATTATAAAATGAGAATATAAATAAAATTCATAAAATTGTTATATAATTATTTAAAATAAATTATGTGCACAATAAATAATTTCTCGTGAAAGTATTCTACACGGGTGGATATCTAAAGCGATTGAACATGGAAATCTCCATAGTCATGTCATGTGCTTCTCCTATGTTAGCATCGAGGAACGGATCGTCTGCTGTAATTGACAATTACAGCTGGTGCTGTAATCAAGGTGGTCCGTCAAATGGGTATTGAACGATCCCCTATGCTGTACAACAGACGATCCTTTCTAGTATCTGCGATGACATCATTTCTGGTGTCTCTCTTTCTAAATTAGCGAGCAGATGATGATAGTTATGTAAGGTACGCTTGTCGATAAGGATGAGCATTGGTTTGGGCAGGCCCAGCCCAACTCGAAGCTCAACTCAAAAAGCCCAGCTCGGTCCGGTCCAGACTCAAAGAAATATCGAGTCGGGCTTGGGCCCAATATTGAGGCTCAAAAATTTTTTGGGCCGGTCTCGGACTTGATTCGGCCCAACCCGACCCGACCCAAGGGCCCAACCTGAAGAGGGTCTGAATCCTTTCTTACATCCTACATGCATGAAAATTCCCACCTATTTCATGTGCACTCTCTTCTTTTATCATGTCTTTATACAATGTTTATAAATCAAGAAAGTCAAGCGTGTGACATGAGTTGATGATCAATGTATTTCAATTAAGAATTAATTTTCCTTAATTAGTATTTGGTTTAGATTCTTTTGGTTATTCTTGAATTTGTTAGTATTTATTTTTTTCAATCAAAATATTTTCTATTATTGTACATTTATCCAATATAGGTCTTATGCCCATTTTTTAACATGTAGAATCTGATGTACCTGTTATTGTTAACTGAGTAAGTTTGGTTCACTCTTTCAATTTCTATAAATGAGGGGCATTCATGGTATCTAGCATTGAATGCACATGTGTAAATTTGGATTTAGTAGAATTGAATCTTAGTTGTTTCACAAGTATTATGGTACATGTTTTAATCAATTTTGGCTTGTGTAACTTGAGTTGAGATTAACTTGAAATAAAAGAATTAAAGTTAATAATATCTAATTAGGAGATGGGCCGGCCCGGCCCGGCCCAAGCCCGGCCCAAATGAATTGGGTCGGACCTGAACTTCGGCCGAACAAAAAAATTTTACGGGCCTAAGCTCGGTCCAAGACCCGAATTTTTTAAGCGGACTTAGGCCTAGACCCTTCAAAGCCTGGTCCAACCGGCCCATGCTCATCCCTACTTGTCGTTACTTGATGTCCACAATCAACACAAGACATAAATTGTATTTTTCTACAAACACAAACACATTCGAAACTTTCTTACGTGCGTACACAAGTAAGTATATAACAAATTTAAAACATAACACTTAACTGGATAACAGAGCTTATGAAGCATTAAACAAGTTTAGTCACTGCAACTGTGCAGACTTACATCGACGCCCAAGGTCCACAAGAACAACCAAAACCAATATTGACCATTGGTTGCACCGCATCCCCTTCTCCTTGGCTCGGCAATCGTCGGCTGCCTAGCCCCTTCGTCTCATAACAGCTACACCACCTTGACTCCTTCTCTCGCTCACCTCTGCTAAGAGGGAAGGAGGAGAACCATCAAGGAATGATGCCATTACATGACTTGAAGTCATAGATTAGATTTTCGGGGCGGCAAGGCCACATCTTCGCCCTCTTTTCGATAACCACCAGCCCCATGCCGCACCTCTGCTCCCCTTTCTCCGTCGTCTCTACCTCGCCCCTCCTTTGTGTCGTCGCTACTCCTAGTTGCGACAATGTGCTCTGTAACGAGCACTTTCACCGCAAGACACAGACCAACAACCACCTCTGTCCTCCTCTGCTTCTCCATCGAGATCAATGTTGGGTGGGGAAAGGGAGGTGAGGAGGAGGGTGAGGGGGGAGAAATGAAGGAGGGCATTCTTTTCAATTTTGATATAACGAAATGGATATTATACAAAAGAAATTAACGGAATCCGGTTAGTTTTAATAGCTAAATAGATTGGGAGTAAACCACATGGTAAGTACTATAAGTGTTAACAACTTTACAGGATCGAGGGAATAATAATGATGTTTACAAGATCGAGAGGGTAATTTACAAAGATTTTAGAGTTTGCGGCTAAAAATTCCTTCTATGTAATTGATGAAAAAGAAGTAAAATCCATCGTCCACTTTATTAGTTCCACTATGGTAAAGCTGCATCAATCTTCAAATTGATCCTGTGTTAGGATTTTTACCACGCAGACTCTAGAATCGTTGTAAATTACCTTCTCGATATTGTAAACATCATCATTATCCCATCAATCTCTTAACTTGTTAACTTTTACCTCATACCTCGTGGTTAACTCTCATTCATTTACCAATTAAATTTAACATGACTCCGTTAAAAGGAGGTGCATGCTCACCCTTTGATTAGCAAATTTACAAAAAATACCATCTATCTTCTTCCTTCACCCTCCTCCTTACATTCCCTTCCACTCTAACTCCCTCATCATCTGCAGCACCACCCCCTCTCTCGTGCCGCCCGATCTTCGCCCCCCTCCCCATCTTCCTCTTGGAGCTCCGATCCCCTCTCCCTTCATCCCGAATCATCGTTGTTGCTCTCCACCCCCTCCCCACGCTACTGCTGCTACTGCTCTCCGTCCACTGGAATAATATACATCCGTATTCTCATAATGGTATAAATGTGCATTAAACAGACCAAATTGAGATGTGTTAGCTTATACTTCATCCGCATTAAAAAGGAGGATTCATATCTTATAACTCTAAGTAGCATTTAACGTTGAACTGTTCTTTCTCAAGTATATGATATGGTATGGTTGCAACCAACTTTGATGTTCAAAGTAGGATCATGAGCTTCCACTTTGCCAAGTAGAGACAATATCTTCAACCTCTCCTCATTGCTATGTATCCAACCTTTCTCCTTTTCTATAATTTTGATTCGAGTTGGTGTGATTGATCAGATGCGAAAAGGCTGATCGGTAGGAGATTAAGCGAGGTCTCAGTGCAAGGCAACAGCAAGCATTGGCCATTCGCTAACAAGCCCATGATCTGCGTGAGGTACAAGGGAGAGCCCAAGCTGTTCTCCGCCAAGCAGAGATCTCCTTCATGGTCCTCTCCAAGATGCGCTAGACCTCCGAGGCCTATCTTAGCTCCGCAGTGAAGAGCATCGTCGTCACCTTCCCCACCTACTTCAACGACTCCCAGCAGCAGCCCAGCAAAGATGCCGGCATCATCGCCAACCTCACCGTCCTGCCCACCATCATCGCCATTGCCGTCCTACCCTTAAATTTGATGTGATTTGATTAACTCAACTTGAACACGAACATATTAACTCAAGAACCTGTCGATAGGATAATATCGATATTTATTATATTGAAAAGGTAATTTGCAATGTTTTTATAATTCGTGAGGTATATATCCTTGCAATTTTCCATCAAGAGAGGATTACTTCTTCCTAACGATGCATTCGGTTCGGGAATAAACAAGAATAAGGATGGAGAATAAGGATTTATTCTTTGTTCAGCTGGAGGATAGAAATAAGGAGAACAAGGTGAAATAAAGACAAGTAAAATGGGATAAAGATAAGAATAAAAATGAAATAAGATGGAATAATTGAGAATAGTTGCACCACTGGAAATTGCGTCGAGAGGAGAATTGATCCTTTATATTCCAACCAAAAAAGGACTAAGTGTTTTTCAACAAGAATAAATTTTAAGGGATTTTTCCTCGTTTGAGAATACAACATATTCTAACACGCAAGCCACCAGAACCGTCTGATGATCAAGAAATAACACTACACCACAAATAGAAGGGCAAGAATTGAATATTATATCATATATGAACTTCTTCTTGATCTTACATCAGAAGATAATATAATATGTATATAATTACAAAAAAAAGACGGCTTTGGAGAGCTCAATTGGGTCCCCAACAACTCAAGTACATGACCTTCCTGAGAGATTCCTCAGACTCCTGTGCCCCTCTCCCTTCCCTCAATCTCTCCAAAGAAGGTGTGAATCTCCTGGCTTGGGCAGCACCGCCGAGATTGTTCTTCACATGGTGGCGGAGTGATCGCAAGGTGTGGTTCCACCTGCAGAAGCCCTGGTCCTTGAGAGCCTCCACGGCCCCCATACTTGCTGCCACCACCCACGCTCTGCTCGTCGAACTCATCTTTTCTTCTGGCTTTGTTCTTCTTGGGAGGAAGACGCTGTGATTTTAGGAAGCTGTGCTTTGGTTGGAATGGATGAGAGGAAAGGGAATGCACGCAGAGAGATATATACAAGGAAGAATGTGTGGGCGGAGAGCAGTCCCCTGTTTGTTGGGTCACAGTTTTGGGAAAACAGGCGAAGGCAGCACCTGGTTTCCCTTTAACAACCAAAGGCAGTGGTTGGTTATGTTCCTGCTGTCAACGTGAAAGCCGTACAATTTTGCACGATATGAATCTATAAAATGAAAAAATTATACGAATCATTCGATCAAGATCAAGCAGCTCACATACCTACAGTAGATTCCGCTACTTCCTCTACAGGTGAACCTCTAGTTCTTAATTTAGGGTAAGCTGATTTTGGATGGTGTTGATGCTAATTAGGGACGAGCACCGGAGGGCCGGCTCAGGTAACCCATTTAAAAAAGCCGGATCATAGGCATGGTGGCCATCGATTTTTTTGAGTTCAATCCAAACTCTGGTCCAGACCAATTCCTATGGACCGAACTTGGGTTGGGCCGGTCCATCACAATATGGGGTAAAGGTTTTCTTTTGATGAGGGTTATTTCTCGATTGGGATGTAATGTTTAATTCTAAGTTCCAGAACTGGGAGATTGCAATCTTTCATCTTTTGAATTATTTCAATCCAAAACTCGAATAAAATAGACACCAAGTGATCATGATTCTTTTGGGGGTGATCTCCAACCGTGCCATATTCTTGCCAGGTAACGGGTCCACATCAGGCCAGGCTCTCTGGCCGAGTCGGGATGGGCTGAGCTAAGCCCAAGCTTTGGCCCAAGCACAATCCAATGTACATTAGGATTTGGGTCCAAGGGCGGAGCCACACTTTTGTGAGACCGAGCATGTGCCCCCCTTCCTCCTTTTTCAAATTCTCATTACATCTTAATTAAGATTCCTTATAATTATGTTAAATCAACGACAGTACCCCGCATAATTGCCAATTGTATCTCCGTTAATTTTCAAATCCTTCCATGATTTATAACTATTTGTCCATTAATTCCCCTTCCTATTGATATTCATGCAATTAACTTCCCACCTATTAATTAATACCATCCATTAATAATTAATACACATGTCACTTGATCTCCTTATCTAATTAAAGCATTTGTGGTAGTCATTCATTCCAAATTAATTCACATCTAAAATTAGTCTCCCATTCCGTACGCAGTAATTTTTGAAAAATCCTACCCTCTCAACAACTAATATCTTTCAAATATGTTTCAATCTTCTCATATACTCATATGTATATACAATATTCTGTATGTATAGATGGCTATTTTCAATCGCAGTTCTTCATCTAACAAGTTTCAAATGATTGTGAATTTGACTTATCTCAATTTGTGTAATTTTCAAATAGATTTTGATTGTAAATTACATCCATAGATTCCTATTACATGTGTTTGTAATTATATATCGAATGAAAAAATGATACTTATGTGTAGTTAAAGATGTTTTTTGACTTTATTAGTGATAAGACAACATGAACTGTTCTCAATATATTTTTAACAAGGTATGGATTACTTTTATTATATTCTTGACAAGTTTTATAGTAATAGTGGGAACGTATATTGAAATATGGAATTTTTTATTTAAAAGTATTTTGTTAATAAAAATACAATATATAATTTAACAAATAAAATAATGGGTGCCCGTTTATTGAGAAATCCTGGGTGCCACTGCTTGGGCAGGGCTTTTTACGTTGGACTTCTGGCTGGGCTGGGTCAGTCTAGCCTGATGTTCATCTCGTGTTAATCCAGTGGGCAGACTGCGAGTGGAGGCGCCTGAACAGTCCATATTCATATTAATTTGGGTTCATTGTCGAAGATAGTAAAAATAATAAGAGTAAATTACACAAAAGTCCCTGAACTATATACATGATTTCAATGTCGTACCTGAATTTTAAAAGGTAACAATGCGGTACCTGATCTTTAAGATTTGTTTTAATGTAATTTTTAACTGTTGTGATTTAAGATCAGAAAGATCAAACAATCAACTAAATTTCAATAGCACTGATAACATTAAGAATGTCTTGAATCCTAAACATATGGTCTGCTGAACTCTGTTGAAGAATCCTTTTCTACAATCTCCACCAGAACATGTGACGCCTGCCACTGTACCATACCCTTCCAGCACATGGATCTCATCGAGATCCGTTTGTCTGGAATACGTTTGTACTTGAAGTATATAAACTCCCTTGGGTTAGGGTTCTACATCCTCTATATATTTCTCTTCTCTGTATATATAATGAAAAAGATTGTCCCCATCCAAGGACGCGTAACTAGATATGAACATAAGGTCTTTTGGCTCCTCGGGTCCATGGTGACTGGCAAAGTCCAATAAAATTAATGGGCAATGGGTCAGGTCAACTCCCGAATTATTTTCTCCTTCTAGACCCACGATTTGGATCAATCCAACTAATATAAGTTTGAGTTCAGATCGGGTGATCCATTAAAAAATAATTTGGGTGGGAGCAAGGAGAAGAAAAGTTGGTGGTTGAATATATCTATGTTATTGATATAACAAAACGGATGAATGAGTATACAATGATTATTGGTACATGAATCACTTCAAAACTAACAATTCACAAATAAAATAGAGTATATTATACGAGATGCATGTAGGAGAAACATTGAGAAATGATACTTATCATGTAGTGAGAAAAGTGATGTTGCGAGGAAGATAACGAGACAAAGCTTAACCATGAGTTTGTTATAAGAGAAGAGAGTGGACAACTATTTGTATTTATATAATAACAATGGATGAGAATGTACTAAACAACATTGTAACAACTTAAGATGATGGATTATTATATGGGACATCTTATTGGATTCTTATCGCATTAGGTTGGTGGGCTAATGTGTTTGGGCCTATGTCCACACAAGACTGATCCATTTATTAAAAGAGCAATATTTTTTGGCATGATCCCAACATGATCTAGATTGGATAACTAGGGTCAGGATCGTGGATCGAGCCCGTGAGCTATATCAAGTTCATCCATCCAAGTGTTCATCCCTAGATGTAATGAACCTTTTGATCTATGTATAAATGGTTTGCTTGTATGTATTTATGATTGCTTGCTTTTGCTTCTCTCGACTCTATGGAACGATTCCAAGTTCAATTGCAGCCAACTGACTGAGCCACCTACAATCGGACCTGAATTAACCCATCATCGCCAGACCAAAGCATCCCGAGGTACCCTCGTTCCATCGTCTTTGACTTCAATCTGAGCTGAATACTATGGATTGGTTGGCATGATTCATCTACGGGTACACTTCTGGTCGATCTAAAGAAAGCTGAGGCGCACCTTTGAGTGGCCGGAAACGAATAGAGAGATCCGTTGTGCTACCCTTTTAGCGGCCATAATTTCCAGGGGAATATCTCAACCCTCGACTCCTTCGTCGGACGGGTAGAGCTCGCCAAGGTGCACATGCCTGTGCCCTCAGCGAGCTATTTGGACCTCGAAGGCATGCACAAGGCGGAGCAAACAACTACTCATCAGGGCTCTGCCAGTCAGCCACCCCGCGCGGTGGTGCTCATCCGAGGAGAGGAGCCCCCACGTGGACACATGGCTATTTCCCCTTTGTTCGATGATCAAAAGGTAGATAATTTACAAGGATACCCTCCTTTTGTTTTATCTTTTTTTATCAATATACCACAATTAATTTTATCTTTAATAAGTGGCCCAGCCTTTGGTATCTGCACGTTATACCGCGTCCAATGCTCTTTTGTTAGTGTCGCTATAGATCCCAACAAAGACGGGACAGTTAGAACCGTCTCCTTTAAATACCAAGGGGGACGGTTCTAACCGTCCCTTCCTAATGTTAGGCACTCGTTGTCTCCTTTTGGTGCCCATGGGAACCAAAAGGGATGGTTTAAACTGTCCTAACGTTCTTCTGTTGGCGTCGCTATAGACCCCAACGAAGACGGGACGGTTAGAACCGTCTCCTTTAAATACCAAGGGGGACGGTTCTAACCGTCCCTTCTGAATGTTAGGCACTCGCTGTCTCCTTTTGGTGCCCATGGGAACCAAATGGGACGGTTTAAACCGTCCCTAATGTTCTTCTGTTGGTGTCACTATAGCCCAATCTAGCGGGCATGACGATGGAGACCGTCCCCTCAGATACTCTAAGGGGACGGTTTCCACCGTCCCTTCCTCCTCAAAGGACATGGTTGTCTCATATTTGTGCCAATGAGGGTTAATAAAGCCTTCTGTTGGTTTCGCTAAGGGACCTTCTGACGGAGGGTACGGTTCTAAGCTACTAGAATGGGGACGGTTGAAACCGTCCCTACTATGCGTGGTATGAGGGACGGTCGTAACCGTCTCCATTCGTTAATATTAAAGGGACGGTTACAACCGTCCCCAATGGTTGAATAAAAAGGACGTTCGTCATAAGCGTCCCCTCTAATTAAGTGAGACGGTGACAGAGGGGACAGTCTAAGAACCGTCCCCTCTGATCAGAAGGGATGGTTATCACAGCAAAAAGGACGGTTCTCGACCGTCCCCTTAGGGCCACCTACCTGTAGTGTTTGCTGCGGGTTTCATTTGGCTGATTATTTAAATTAATCGGACATATTAATTTGGATTCAATCGCATTGGGAATCTGACTCGATCCAATCGGCTCGTTTAAGCCGTGGTTTTGGAATCCGAAGGGACACGCACGTTGAGGGCCTTTTCGGAAATAAAAGGTACAACGGTAGGGCACACGAGCTCCCCTTTTTTATACTCCTCCCCCGACGGTGTTTTGGTCCACTCGCAAGAAAAACACTCGCGCTGTCGCTCTTACTCTCTTTTTTCCCACCTGCGACCTTTTCTTCTCGGCTCCAAGTTGTTGGAGGTACTTTCGAAGACGATCTCATCGGTGTGCGTGGATGAAGACCGTGTACTGTCGTATCTTGGGAGCGAATCGTCGGTACCCTTTGCGCTGGTATTGTGGGGGTGATATCCTCTTTAAGGACAGTCTATTTTATTGACTCTTAGGCGATCTCTGATATACTTTTTCTTTTATTTTGTTTGACGCAATTTGTTTATCACTTTACCTTCTCGATCTCGCCCTAATCTCTGTTTCGGCTTTATTAATCGGTTCCTATTTGCATGCTGTAATCGGATAACCAAATGGAAATGCATGATTAAAATGGTTTTAATTTGTGATGATTTTCTGTTAATTCATTTGAGTTCGTGGAATTACATTTTAATATATGCATTGTTCATCCTGATATCAACATTCTTAAAGAGGATATTCAGAACCAGAATTAACACAATGTCGGAAATAATGTTTAAATCGAGGGTAGATATGACGGGTATGCCTGAGAAATTTGGTGGACACAATTTCAAGCATTGGCAACAATGCATGAAGATCTGTTTAACCATCATAGGATTAATCTCTATACTTGAACCGTCTGTCTTACGATGGAAATGGAAAACCCCTCACCCGATAACCAGAAGGCTCAATCTGCATAGAAGGAACGCGACCAGGCCTGTTTGGTTGCAGGGTTGGGTAGGGTTGGCGCAACCCTGGTTACTATTCACAAGGGTACTTCCTCCTCACAGATTACTATTCACCCAGCCCAACCCAATCCTGCCCAACCCTACCCAACCCTGCAACCAAACAGGCCCTATATGTCATGTTTGCATCATGTTGGCTCTATCCAATATGTTGTTTGACGTATACTGTTCAACCATGCAGACTGCGAATGGCTACGGGAAGATTTAGATCGGAAGTATAATACCGAAGATCTCGGTATTGAAAAATACTCCGTGACCAAGTTTTTAAAGTTTTCCATGGCCGAATGGAAGTCAGTTTCTGAACAGATACATGAGTCTTTACTCCTGCTACATGGTTTAGAAGATGTCGAAATAAAACTTGTAGAGAAGTTTCATGTCATGTGCATTATAGAAAAATTCTTCAAGTCTGGGGAAGACTTCGGTATGACCCTGAAACATAGGAAGGGGAATTTTTTTATGGATGATTTGATGGTGGCAATTTCCATAGAGGAGGAACACAACAAAAGCCTGTAGTTCCTGTCGATATTCAGGTTAAGGTCAATTTCATGACTTCGAAGGGCAATGATAAGAAGGGAAAGGGTAATAACAATAATAAAATGAAACCAAAGGGCAAAATCCAGAAACATGTAAAGAATAAACCCTGCTGGCAATGTAATCAGGTCGACCGTTGGAAGAAAATTGTTCGTTCTTAAAGGCTCAACCTAAGGCTGCAGACGGGAGTACACAAGTGAATATGATCACTATGGGCTCGTTTGGTTGGGGGTGTGCCCCTGGTCGATGGGGGTCACCCCCTCCCAACCCCGTGCGCGATACCGTGTATTGTCATGTTTTTGTGGGTTGCAGCATGTGACTTCTGAGCCGAGTTAATGCTTGGCAGTGGCTCCATCACATCCATTTCAGACAGAAAGCTTCATCTCGAAGCCAACGCCTTAGGCTTTCTCCCCCAAATCCGCCCATGCCTCTCCCTTTCCTCCATCAACGCGCATCTCGCGGCAGCTTTTTCAGCCATTTGTTCGCCGTGGAGAAGACTAGTCGAGGTCCTCAGAAGACAAACCCGTGATGCAGCCATCTACTATTGCATCCTCCCTTGACACTTCCATCCCATCGGCATTCAATGGAGGAAGGTCCGTCCTCATGTGAGTCAACCGCTCCCTCGGTATCCCCTCTACCACTGAGGGGCGGGAGGAGGAGACCCCTGCAAGTTGTGGACGATCTGTGGCCCTATAAATTGGGGGCAATACTAATTTCGGCGTTGGCAGCGGCTGGC
The DNA here is from genome assembly GCA_037367405.1 of Ottelia alismoides. NCBI lineage: Eukaryota > Viridiplantae > Streptophyta > Magnoliopsida > Alismatales > Hydrocharitaceae > Ottelia > Ottelia alismoides. The sequence goes on from JAZKJV010006285.1 coordinate 419,922, forward strand.
GTGTCACCGGCGGTGGAGCTCGTAGAGCCAGTGGTTCGGGTGATTACGAGAATAGTCGGCAGGTCAGTGGTGCAAACCCATCTTTGTTTCCATGTTCTTGTTATGGAAGGGCCTCTCCATGTCGAGCTTGAATCCTTGTTTATAATATGCATTGTATATCTGGAAAAGAAGTGCAACCATGCCTGATTTTGTTGCTTGGACGGTTGGAAACACCTTCTCTCTGTTTTGGACTACGGTGTGAAGAGTGGCTACTGTTAAACAAGAAAAATCTTGGCATCTTGTTCGTAATTATGGAGTGAGATTTAATTGCCACCCAGTTTCATATTATGTGGATCTAGTTTGTAAACAAAGCATGTCTATATTAAAGCATGGAACTAAAACTTGCGGACTTGGGGCCCTTCCCCTCGGTCTTCAATGACTGGAAATTCGAATATTAAGCTCTTTTGTTGTGATTCTCTCTTCACACGTTTAATAAAATTTTGTCTGCGCCCATTAAATTCCTTAACTCCTATTAGTATTGTTGAAGGAACATTACACAACATTCCTATTCTTCCAGATTAGTTGGTCTTTTGCTTGAATGTGGTCTTCTGTGATATATTTGTTCTTATCATATATTAGACCTGTTCTTCCTATTATTCATGATATATTTGTCCTAATTTGGATTCACATTCTTCACAGCGATTAAAACATAAGCACACACTCCTGTTTAGTATTTATGAAGGAACACAAGTGCACATCATGGTTGAACATAAGTACACGTAAATTTGTTCTTATGTCGTTCTGATTCTACATGATAAATAAAATACCGAGTGAATGGCTTACTTATATACCCTCACTGAAATCGAGGTTTGTATTTTGTAATGGTGGGAATATTCGTCCTGTTTAAGTTATTGTGCTAATTCAAGTTACATAAATTGTGCTAATTCATAGTATAAGTTGTGCTAGATTGTGCTAACGAGGGATACTCCTGTTTAAGTTCTTCCTATTCTTCATGATGTATTTGTCCTATTTTGGATTCACATTCTTCTCAGCGATTAAAACATAAGCACACACTCCTGTTTAGTATTTATGAAGGAACACAAGTGCACATCATTGCTATTATTCCTGATAAATTTGTTCTTATGGTTGAACATAAGTACACATAAATTGGTTCTTATGTCGTTCTGATTGTACATGATAAATAAAATACCGAGTGAATGGCTTACTTATATACCCTCACTGAAATCGAGGTCTGTATTTTGTAATGGTGGGAATATTCGTCCTGTTTAAGTTATTGTGCTAATTCAGGTTACATAAATTGTGCTAATTCATAGTATAAGTTGTGCTAGATTGTGCTAACGAATTAGTTTTTAATGGTGGACTGCCTGTTTTTTAATGGTGGACTGGTCTGTTCAATTTACTGTATGTAATATGACTTCGGATTATAGTATACGATGGTGCGTTCGTGTGTGAAGTACCGTATTGTTTTTCGCTTGAACGCTTGATATTTATATCATAATATAGTCTATGACTCAACTGGTTGTGGATAAAATTAAGCGCGATAGCGGGGAGATTCCCACAAGGGGAAAGGCTTGCATCGGAAGCAACACAATGCCCGGGGAATGTCAGTACTGAAAATGCCCACTGGAACCCAGGTTTAGATCGGATTTTCATTGATGCTATGCTGGAACATGAAACCTCCTGGGCGGGAAGCACATTCACAGTGCCTGGATGACAGATGATTATGACAAGATTCAATCATGTGGCCTGTCTCCACTATACGAAGGCTCAACTGTTGTATAGGTGGAAAAATCTCAAGAAAGACTACGCAACGTACATATATCTGCGCAACAAGTCAGGATGGGGCTGGGATGGGATTTACAACAGACCGATTCCTCCGTCTGAATCGTCTTGGTTTGAGGTAACCTACAAGTCCATTTTCTCGTAGTTTGCTTCTTATTTTTTTAGTGGCGAGCAATCTAATTTGCATATTTCTCAACTGCCTGATAGGTATCGCAAGTACCGCAACAAGCCTTTCCTGTACTTTGGAGACATTCAGCGCTTCCTAAGTAAAGACATTGCAACAGGCATGCACGCAATCTCGTCTAGACCGCCGAGGGATACTCCTGGGTTCGGCGCGTCGACCTCCTTTTCCCCTCCAAGCCAGAGAGAGTTAAACTTCGACGAGAACCTCGACGAATGTATGCAAGAACCGGGGGATGAGTTCGAAGCTAGCGAGGATGTGACCCCAACTCCGTCCCGAAAGGGAAGCACGACAGGTGGACGCGCCATGAGCAAGAAAACGAAAAGCGGACCGTCGCGGACTGTAGGTGGGCAGGAGGTGCTTAACGACTTCCTTTCTTCTTTATCTGAGAAGTTGAATGCGAGCAAAAATGGGCCAGAAGATGTAGCTCTTGCCGCTTGCACGGAAATAGGTCTCATGCGACCAGACCTTGCCGTCGATGAAATAGACAAAATTGCTGAGAGGTTGGATACACCTGTGGGAAGGAATGCGTTCATGATCGCCCGCTCTGATCCGAATAAGCTGAATTCGTGGATCGACAGGATTCTTTCCCGTTGAAGATCGAAAATAACTGCATTTCCATTTAAATTGTCTAAGAACTTTCAATCCATTTAGCAGTACTCGTAGAACTCCTACAACATTATCGCTTTGTCAGTAGTAGTTTACAACTTTGAGTAGTTAACTTTCAATTACAGGTGGTCAGTTGAACTAACCATCTCTGCTGCAGGTCATAAAGATTTAATAACCCAAAACAGGGTTGCAAACAATTACCTACGCATTGCAGGTGATTTGCAACTAATGCGAAATGCTTTAAACAGGGCTGCCTTTATACGTTGACATTGCAGGAGAATTGCTCTATGCAGGGGTTGCAAACAATTGCTATTGCAACTGAATTGCAAACAATTGTCTGCGCATGTGAATTAGATATGACGTGAATTGCCAATAATGAGAAATGCTATATACAGGGATTGTTATAGAGGCTTGAAAATAAGCCATCGTAAAGTTCAGGTGCCATCTACTTATATTGTACTCCAGTTGCTTCTTTTGCTGCCCATTTCAATTTGCAAGTCTAATACTTTATTTGCAGGGTTAATTTAAAAATCCATTTCTTATGTACATATTTTTTGACGTGTGATGCCCTCCTTTTATTGCCTATGCTTGGCCATTGATTCCTATTAGTACTTCCGTAGGCATGTCAACTCGGTCGTACAATCCCTTTGCGGATGTTGGCGACACAATTCTAGCTACGTGCGTGGGGATAGTTGGAGCTATCGCCATAAAGGAGTGGGAAGCAAACAGAAGACAAATCCCCCGGCCTCTGCATACGAGGCCGCTCACCGGGGGACAGTGGATAAGGGAGATGCTAGATGGTCATGATGACCGTGCGTATCAAAATTTCCGCATGAAGCCCAGTATGCTCAGAAGATTTGCTCGTGTCCTTACGGAGCATGGATTAGCACTGACTAGACATATGGATGTCGAGGAGCAGGTCTGCATCTTCTTGTATGCGTTCGCTAACGCACACTCAAATAGAGTAATTCAGGAGGCCTTCCAACATAGCGCTGAGACGATATCGCGACATATAAGAAATGTTCTTTCCAAGGTACTAACCTTGGAAGGAGAATATATAAGACTGGCACCCCCTGTGACGCCTGATATAATCACATCGAATCCACGATACTACCCATACTTTAAAGTAAATACCTACATGCTTTGCTTCTATATTCGCGCTCGATGGAGATAACTTACATGACCATCTTTCAACAGAGCGTTATAGGTGCCATTGATGGGACGTACATTCCAGCTCAGGTCGCTCCCCAGGAACAAGGAGCTTATCGATGCAAGAAGTTATTCACGACACAGAATGTTATGGCTGCTGTTGACTTCAACCTTTGTTTTACCTATGTCGTCACGGGGTGGGAGGGCTCTTGTGCAGATATTACGGTGCTGCGAAATGCTGTGGAGACGGGTTCCTTTGTCGTCCCAGAAGGATGCAAGTATTTGGTTGATTGCGGTTATGCAAACACTGACACATTCCTAGCTCCATACAGAGGATCCCTTTATCACCTTCCTGCATGGAGGGCTCGCGGGTGTTTGTACGAAAACCACAAGGACCTCTACAACCATCGCCATGCGTGTCTCCGCAATGTTGTGGAGCGAACGTTTGGTGTTTGGAAGAAAAGATTCCGTTGCCTTCGTGATATGCCTGCATATCCTTTCAACATACAAAGAGATGTCGTTAGGGCTACATGCATTATACACAACTTCATACAACTGAATGGGGGAGATTCGACATCCGATGATGACGAGGAGGAGGTATTGCCTCAGGAGCCCATTGAGGAGCATCATCGTGTTGTAGGCATACTGCGTGACGACATTAGGCGAGGACAGCTGTTGCGCGATAGAATTGCTATCGCAATGTGGAACAATAGAAGATCGACGCAATCATAGTGCACTTGGTCGTGTATTTGCTTGTACTGATGATGTCTACTACATTACCGTCGTCTAGTTGAATTTCTTCGATAACTATCTTCGCATTCCAACCAGCTATATGTGTTCAGTATTTCCTTAATTTAATATATGCCTCTTAATTACATCTTCTCTCCAATTATAGGTGCAAACAGATGGATCCGGCAGCGGATAAATGCAGATGTGGCTATCCGATGATTATCACATACGAGGACGGCCCGCAACATCCATGTCGACGCCTATTCTACATTTGTTCCACCGGTCGATGTGACACACGGATTAAGTACACGCGTACTAATCGGACTTTGCAGAAAGTAGCGGATGAATTTTTCTACATGGCGGACCGACTTTGGGAACAAGAAAAATTAAACAGGGAACTTTCTTCATCAGTGGACGCTTGCAGGAAGGAACTGGAGGATAAAGAACTAGAGCTGAGTTTCATGTACTCTGAGTTGGATGATGAAAGTGGACGCACCTCAACGATGAAGGAAACGATTGACACTCTTCGACTCCAGTTGCACGATGCAGGAATTTCCACCGTCGACGACGACTTAGTCGACAAACACGTCGTGGAATGATAGAATTTGTAATGCGCGGCAAAAAAAGACTGAGCAAGATAATGTAATCTTATCGTATGCAGGGAAACCCCCTGCTAAATAATTAAGCTCGTCATTTTTAAGCTTATCCCACTATCGTAAAACAATATTTTCTAGGTTGAATTTTGCAAAAACGCCACTACATGTGACTAAAATCACACTCTCAAAAAATCAAGAATTCTTTTTTTATTGGCAATCATATACAATCATAACTCAATCATAAAGCACCCCACTCCAATCCATCAGTACATCACATCCTGTCACATCCGACTCTAACCCAACCCTCTTCTTATCCAAACACCTACTATTACAACTGGGCTATCCACCCTACCAAACCACCCTGAGAGGGTTGCCCCAACCCAACCCATACCCCTAACCAAACGCACCCTATGAGACTCGGGGCTAGCAAGGGGTGAGTCTCTATATGCTAACTCAGGGCTAGCATAAAGAAACTTTTAAATAAAAGACAAACAAAGAATACCAAAAAAAACTTACAATAATTAAAAAAGGAGAAGCACGACCAAAATTTTTTTTATAAAGAACGAGTTTTAAGAAGCAAAAAAGTCTGTGCAATAACTTGTGTAAAAAAAATTAAAGATAGATTTTAAAGAACACTAAACTCTACAATCAAGCACAGAGAAGAAACAGATTAAAAAAACAACCTCCAGAAAAGTTTGTTTTAACTAAAAGAAAACGACAAAGGTTAAAGATATAAAAAAGGCAAGTGATCTCATGTTTTTAACCTTTTCTATAGCACGAGAATACTTGAAGAAAAAAACTATCACAAATAAGTCTCACACCCTTTGCAAAGAAGGAGTTAACAAAAACGTGACAAAAAAAGCAACAATCGGGAACAGGGACAGAATAAAAATAAAAAAAAATTAATCATTTTCTAATACTTTAATGAACAAATGGATAAACACGATTAAGGGGAAAAAAAGAAACAGATTTCATGAGATTAAACAACCATATCTACAACCTTCGAATAAAAAAAACTTGAGAGGCCAGTGCAATAAAGTAAAGGGTATCAAAAAGCAACCACTGAATATGTACTACAGCTATAAAGGACAAAAAAATTAATATTTAAAGCTTACCAAAAAAGGTTGAAGGTGCTCCAAACCCTAATCTTCAAGCGCTGGGACAAACAACAGAAGCGGTGGATCGAAGGGCAGCGTCAGCGTGCTCGGATCGTCAGCGCGGGCTCTGATACCAGTGATGGAAAAAACGAAGAGGGAAGAGGAGAGGTAAGTAGGTCGGAATGAGGGCTACCGTAAGTGCGCCGTTCTCTATTTATAGGCCCATGCGCGCGCCCGTACGCCCTAACCCTAACCGCCTAATCTCACTTATTCCTCTAACAGCTCCCTGTTAATGCGGTTTTATCGAGTCTTATAGCCACTCGGTCATCTAAATATAGCCAACAACCTTGACAGGGAAATTTGGCACCTGCCATGCCCTGACCGGGCATTCCTGATGGGCCCATGCCCTGTCAGGGAAATCTCTCAGCTCATGACGGCCTCTTTCACACGACCAGCTCACATCCCACTCTGAGTTCAGCTGCGCACCAACCATAGAACCAGAGAAGGAGGTGCAAGATTCGCTGCAACTCAAGATCAATCAAGATAATTGATTCAAATAAGTTAAAATTGACGCGATGAGTTGAGAAGGTAATTGATAAAATTTTTAAGAATTGTGGTGGTATTTTTTTAAGTAAGTCGGATAAATTTAAATGGTTTGTTCTTCTGTGGACAAAACATGGTGGAGGTGGTGCTGTAAATGACCATAGATGTGAAGTGGAAGACGCCGACCTGACATAAAACCAAAACAACGAGTTAGAAAATGGCCTCCTAAGTTTTATTTTTCTTCAATGTACATCTGCCCCTCAATGATGAGAGATTTTCCTCGTAAAGAAGGGATCATGGCTATTGTTTAGAAATGCCAATATTTCAATTCCCTTGAAGTGTGTAAAAAAGTGATGATTGTTAGAAATATCTAGAGTTCAATATTTGTTCAGATTTGCGTCGCTAAAAGTTCGATTCAGACTCGGTTCGTAAAAAAATGGGCCGAATCCGAATACGTTTAGGATCGATTAAATAAATCCTATCTACAAATTCTTATTTGGACAAATGAGCTTTTAAGTGGATTTCGTCCTGAGATAAGTGGGCTTCGTCTTGAGATAAGGGGACTTTGTCTAGAGATATGTTAATATTTACGGATAAGTAGACTTTATATTAATAATCTATCCCAAGATAAATGATTACATTGTGGTTTCAATATACATCATCTATATGTTCAATACTTTTCCCTTAACCATCAAATCAATATACATGTAAAAACCTTATTTATCATTTATCCCCATCTTATTTTTTATCCCTTATCTGAACGAATATACAAATACACTACAATTATGTTTTTTTGAAAGAGATGAATTTTTATTAATGTATTTTTTTTCAAAAATATGAAAAAGGATTAGATAGAGAAAAAATGAATGAATGGTTATTTTAATTATATATATGTATATATATATATATCTTTTCTTTTTACTCCCCTCAGCAAAATATTCTTAAGTTCGACATTCACTTAGATTCAATTCGATCGAACAAATGTTCGATTAAGGTTAGGTTCAAATAAACGAATCGAATCTGAAACAAGTTTAGACTCGATTAAATAAATGAACAAAACTTAAAAATTGTAGATTCGCTCAGTTATAATCTATTTACACATATAATGGACATGGAGAATAGATTATCTTTTTCTTGTTTTTCCTTTTCCTTTTCTTTCCATGGCATATATTATTTATTTTAGTTTCTTATTGGCTTGAAAGATAATGAAAATAAACCAACAAAATGAACCGTATTTATCGATGTGATCATGATTTAATTATCTTATTAGATTATCGTTTTGTCTTGAATAGAAAATTCCACAGGGGGAGTTAAAGACACCTTAACTTTCATTTAACGCAGCATTTGAGTAGCTTTTTAGTTTAAGGCCAATAGCTAATGGTTATTTAATAATGCAAAGAATATTCGTAATTGTATTTTGTGAGATTCGAACGTGAGTGTTTTACGGTTGAGCAAAATTAGAAAAAATGACTTTTTTATTGGAGAAAACAGCGGGATGACAATATTTCCGTTGTTTTTTCCATCCCTTTTTGGTCAATACACGAATCTTTTGCTGTGGTGTTGTCCCGGTTGTAAGCGTGCCTTCATGATTTTGCACGATACGAATCCACAAAAAGTACAAAATCGTGTGAACCGCTCGATCAAACGCCTGCAGCAGATTCTGCTACACTCCCTCTAAAGTAGATTTTGCTACACTCCTCTGCTGATGATCCTCTCTACTTTGGTCAAATCAAGGACTGCTGCAAAAGTTTTTTCCCGTTCCCGGTTGCAATTTTTATAGATATTTTCACTCATGTCCTTCTACTATTTGGCATCTATCCAGTGACCCTCTATAATTCATATTTACACCAAATTTCTCAATGGTTACTCAGCTTACATGTAAACTCCGACTGTTGCTTTACTCTGCTAACCTTACCACCTCTTAAGTCGTTCAACCATACTTTCACTCAATATATAATTGATATTTTCTGTTCAAAGCTCGCAAGGGCAACAAGGATTCGAAGGGATGCACGGGCTAGTGGAAACAACGGTCGCAAGCAGAATAATGGGCTAGAGGAGAATGGGAGAGAGGGAGGACGAACAAGAGAGAGTGCAAGAAGTCGAGGATGTGATGGTGATGGTGGAGGAACAAGAGACATAGTCGAGCGAGAGTGGCAAAAGGGTTGGATAAAAGGGTTCGAATTTATTTTTTTTTACGGTCTGAATTTCCAAAATCCAACATTATGGATAATATCTTCGATTAATATTCGACATAAACTCCAAATTTCGCTTAAATACGAGAGAATTTTCTTTTTATCTTAACGATCATAATTTCAGTTTTTTTTAAATGAGATTTAGCTTAATGTCAACCAAACCATTTATCATTGAGATAAAATAGCAAATATCATTGGATTTGAGCGCAATTTAGAGGACATGTGGAACCTTAGTCGAAGATATAATCAATAAGGTTGAATTTTGAAAATCCAAATCGTAAAAAAGATTAAATCCAATTACAACACCTTTGTTGTAACTCCATTACAATAAATGATCCATGCCCCTACCTATTATATATATAGGATATCTTTTAAATAAGACTTGCTCCTTCCATTTTCAATGAAGGCCAATTGTATAGGTCGTTGGACGGTCTTTTCTTTTTCATCTACGGCTATCGTCAAAACCGCCATCTATTTCCAAAACCACTTATATTCCAAACGTCATCACTCCAAAAAAATGTAAAAGATTCTGTTTTTCATGCAACTTGTTATTTCCCTAATTGAGATTTATCATCATTACCATTTCACGACACGATGACATCATTAATTAATTAAGCACGATGGCAGCATTCAATAATTATTCTTGTAAAATTTAAGATTCAATTGAAATATAATGCTCTTTTGTATTCATACACCAATGATTTGTATTTTGTGTTTCATTTTTTGCATGTCAAAATCAATGAAACTTCGATAACAACCCTCCCTAAAAATAGGAGGTAGAGTGATGCGTAAATATTATTATTTATCTAATACGATACTAATTACCTGGAAATTAAATTGTGGTTTGTATTCTAATTTTTGAGTTTGTATAATATGTACCTTCTTTTGTACAACAAAACCTTCGAGGATATAACATCTTAACATAATTGTATCATTCTTTTTCCTCAAAATTTTCGTATTTGACATACCTAAAAATTAAGAACGGATATATAACCCTATCTTTGATGTTGATATGAGCTGATATTAGACATTGCACTAATATTCTTATATTCTACGTAACTTTGTTTATGCACCTCCCACTTTTAAGTATAAAATAGCCTTTTTATTGCTCGTGGTATTTGAAAGATAAACGAGTTAATTCGGAATTTTCTTGCTAAGTTTTATGCATCCTGTGAACATAGACGCAGTCAAGCCAATACTGATATTACTAATATAATATGTTGAGTTCTAACTGAGGAATTATAAATTGAGAATATAAATAAAATTCATGAAATTGTTATATAATTATTTAAAATAAAGGGATTTTTACATCTATAACTCTGAGTAATTTTGCAATAGCATTCATAAGCCTGTATAATCGCGAATTACATGAGAAACCCCGAGTAATGCTTAACTCTTACATGACATAACCTTGTGTCATGTTCCGTTTGAGATGTCTATTATATTTGACGGTTTTCATTAAAAAAGTACAAAACTGCCCTTAATATACATTTTTATTTGCAAAACATGCCATCGACACTCCCCTTTCCCCCCATCTAGCACCACCTCCGCCTCTCAGGCCATGAGCAAGCCCGCTCCCCTGCTCGAACTATGTTGCCGGCTCCATCCCCTTCAAACCCCATCCAGGACCTGCTCGAAGCCCACCGTCGACAAACCTGCGCCGACCGAAGCCCCCCGTCGATAGACCTGCAACCCACCCCTGCCCACCCAGTCTCCAGTCCCCCCACCCCACCCCCCCAGTCCGACCATCCGAACCCCAACCCCTGTCGAGCACCACCCAATCTCCAGTCCCTCCCCCCGCCGCTCCGACCGACCCTGCGACATCCCCCTGCCTCTGCGACATTTGAATCTCCAGATTTGATGTGTTAATGATCACTCCGATCTCTAACGTAATATCCTCGGAAGGCTTCAGATGGTGTTGTGGCTTCAAGCTCTGGTCTCCAGATTTGATGTGTTCCTCATGACTTTTTTATTTAGATTAAATTTCAGCCGTTAAATCGTTCATTGGTTAGATTAACTTGTTCATCTGGTTGAGTTAATGAAGTAAAGTAACGGAAGGTTATAGGTGTAAGATGGTACACTTAATCAGTGTCCTGAGTGTAATTCGTGATTATGCATAGTTATGAATATTATTGTGAAATTAGTCAGAGTTATAGGTGTAAAAATTCCAATTATGTGCACAATACATTATTCCTCGTGAAAGTATTCTACACCTGTGGATATCTCCATAGTCATGTCATGTGCTTCTCCCTCGTTAGCTTCCTATCTGCAACAACATCATTTCCGATGCCCCTCTTTCTAAATTAACGAGCAAATGATGATAGTTATGTAAGGTACGCTTGTCGCTACTTGATGTCCACAATCAACACAAGACATAAATTGTAATTCTTACTGGCACTTCTACAAACACAAGCACATTCGAAAATTTCTTACGTGCGTACACAAGCAAGTATATAACAAATTTAAAACATACCACTTAACTGGATAACAGAGCTTATGAAGCATTAAACAAGTTTAGTCACTGCAACTGTGCAGACTTACATCGACGCCCAAGATCCACAAGAACAACCAAAACCTAAGTTCTAGCGACAGTATCGTTGACAGTTGGTCAATAATTCTCAATGGTTATTACAGAAAAAGATGTCGGCAGTTTTAAGAGTGCCGAGGTATAGATGTAGGCGGTTCTAATAGCCGCCGAGCAACTCCACCATATGGTTGGGGCGAGAACGCTGATATTAATCACCGCAGGTGGCTGTTTCGTTGCTGCCAACAAATCCTAAACCACTGTCGGCTGTCGCAGGTGGCTGATTATTTTGAATAAAAATCACATCCCAACTTGTAAATTTTGCAAGTTCAGAAATGATGTCTGTTGAGTGATTATATGTATATGGGTAAACGGATTTTTGGATGAGAGATCGTTTACTCATTTTTCTCTATATATTGTACTCATCCTTCCTTTTTATGATAACTCAGTGAAGAGAGCATCCCTAATCTCAGGTGAGAGAAATTAGGGTTTGTGTGTGCCCCCATGGTTTTTCCCTCTACATAGGGTTTTCCACGTACATCTCGGTGTTCATCTTCTTGTTCTTTAATCTTTATCTTCAACATGGTATCAGAGCCTAATTAGGGCTTGATTTCTCTTCTCATCAAGTTCTTGCCTGGAGTTCTTCCGTGCAACCTGCATGCGCGTGCTCCTACGCGCGCCCCTTGCGTGACCTCTGCCTCCGGGCCTGCACGTCCCGCTGCCTGCACCAGGCGCCCTCTTACACGTGCGCTCTCTACGCGCGACCCCAGGTCGACCCCAGGCGTCCCTTTGCTTCTTGCGCGCGTCCTCTCCTGCTTCTGCGGCCTTCCCTTGTGCGTGTGCCTGCCTCCCCCTTGATTCTTGTGCCGACTGAGAGGATCGCCAAAGTGTTCGGCGAGGCCCAGGTAGAGAGTACTGCCCACTGAGGTATATATATTATGAAGGGTATATATGTTTCCACTGTTTGTGATAATTTGGATGTGTAATATATATGATCGTATGATGCCTATCATCATGTGGTGGAGTGCATTAAACAAATAGACAACAGTTTTTGGTTGTGAAGTTTTAAGATTGTTGAGGATCTGCCCTCCACGATCTCCCTTTGTTCCCGCATCTCGTACATATAGTCATTTTGTTTGCGCCATACTGGTCTGAGAAGTACAATGGTGCGGTGATTTCTGGAAGAGAGAAATGGTACACACGAGTTTCATATTTGCCTCCCCTTGCGAGGTCCTGCACCTCCCCTTGCGCGCCTGCCTTCCTAAAGGCTTCACTCACTGTCCGGATATATGTCCTGATATATGTCTTGAAGAACTCCATAAACTTTGTGCAACAATTGATATCATTAAAGAAAAAGCAAGGGAAGATATTGTTCCTAATCTCAGTGTTCGGCTTTCAACAAATGAACAATGTGGATTTTTAATTTCCCGTGAATTCCTGGTTTCATGCGAAGTGATCTCGTGATTCAGTGGAGGGCTCCGTCTGAGTTGGAAATCAAGGTTGAGAGGGGAACGTAAGTAGTCTTCTTCTGCTGTGAGTGTACCTTCCTGTATATTTGCTTATACCAGCCTGAGTTTCTAGTCGAAGGTTGCACGTGTGGCCTCTTAGTGTCCTTGTGCCCAGGTTTACGTGGTTGCTTCTTGTTATTTATTTCATGTTTTTTTTGTGGTTGGTTATCCTTGAAATTCAAATGTATACAATTACGGAATTGCAATCCTTTTTGGAGAAATCATTTACAAAAGGACATGGTTCATTACAGTCTACTACCGTTAATTTGACGGATACTACAATGAGAACTACCAATGCTTGTTTTACTAAGTTTGAGTGGATTAGCAACAGTGGTGCTCCGATCACATGATATGTGACTCAAAAATGTTCCATGATTATAAGCTTTCATCCGGCAGAGAGAAAGTTAACTGTAGCAGATAGGTCCCCGGCTACCGTTGCTGGAAAAGGAACGATTCTATTGTAGATTGATTCCTTCTTACTGATGCACTTCATGTTCTTGATTTCCCAATTAATCTTCTATCAGTCAGTAAGATCACTGAAGAGTTACACTGCAGGTTGATTTTCGATCAAAAGTTGTGTATTCTAGAAGACTTAAAGACGGGTAAGAAGATTGGAATTGGATTAGTTGAGGATGGTCTATATCGTCTTCCAACTTGAGTGGGGCAAGCTCTTAACTCTGTGATGAAAACTAAACTTGAGAAGGACAACTTAACTTTAGTTCAAAAGTGGCATGAGCGTCTGGGTCATGTCAATTTTTCCTCTCTACATAGGTTGATGCTTAAGATTTTTTCTGGACTATCTGAGAATGCGTTGCAATGTGAGATCTGTCAGTTTGCAAAACAAAGACGTACTACATATCCCACATCTATCAGTAAATCTACTTGTGCATTTGAGCTGGTACATTCTGGTGTTTGGGGACCATCAAGTGTGAAGAGTATTGGCGGCTTTCAGTACTATATTACTTTCATTGATGATTTTTCAAGGAATACTTACGTATACTTGTTAAAAAATAGAAGTGAAGTTCCTGTTGTTGTTAAAATCTTTACAAATATGATTGACACCTAGTATGCAACAAGAGTTAAAACGCTCAGGACTGATAGTGCAAAAGAATATATGGAAGGATCTCTACATACTTTTCTTGATGAGAAGGGTATCATTCATAAAACCTCATGCAGTTACACGCCACAACAGAATGGAGTTGCTGAAAGGAAAAATCGTCACTTGTTGGATGTCACCCGAGCACTATTGCTCCAACGAAATGTACTGAAATTTTTTTGGGGAGAGGCTATCTTGACTGCCACTTATCTAATCAATAGGGCACCTTCTATCGTGATTGGGAAGAGAACTCCTTTTTCTGTCATCAATCCGGACAATTCTCCTTTCAGTTTAGATCCTCGTGTTTTTGGATGTGTCTGCTTTCTTCATAATTCCGGACAGGTTTGCGAAAGTTGGATCCACTTGCAACCAAGTGTATCTTTCTTGGCTATTCAGTAATACAGAAGGGGTATAAGTGCTATGGCCATGTGGCACGCCATCTTCATGTAAGTAAGGATGTTACTTTCTTTGAGAATAAATCATGTTTTCCTAAGAATCCTCCTCAGGGGGAGTCTGTCACTAAGGAAGTTGAGGAAAGTGAGAAGGGGATTTACTTTCTTGGTGATGTTCAGGAGACTGGTCATGTGGGTGAGAGTAGTAGCCATGTTAGAGAAGATGACAACGAGAAAGAAACTGTAACAAAGAATGATGTCAACGTTCCCTCAAGCAATGAACAAGAGACTATTCATGTGGGTGAAAACAATGGGCAAGATAGAAAAAATGACAATGAAGTAGAAATTGAACCAAATCATGATTTAAATTTGTTCTCAGATGATCCAAGTCATGAAAATATCTCTCTTTCTCAACCAGTGGTTGCTAATGATACGAGTAGTGAAGGCTGTTAGAACTGTTCGAGCCTCTACTCGATATCCAGTGGAGAAGTTTGTTGCCTACACCAAGATGAGTTCGAGATACCTATGTTTCATTACCTCATTGGATTCTCATCGTGTTCCTAAAAATATTGAGGAAGCCAAAAATGATCCAAAATTAAAGAATGCTATGATGGAAGAAATGAATGCATGGGTGAAAAATGCATTTTTGAATGGTGATCTTAAAGAAGATGTCTTTATAAAAATGCCACCTGATTTTGAAAAAGGAGATAAGTGTTGCAGATTAACAAGAGCACTGTACGGGCTAAAACAATCCCCAAGAGCTTGGTTTGAACGTCTTCGTATGGTTATGATCAGAAATGGATATACCCAGGTTAATGGGGATCACACTTTGTTCATAAGAAAGACTGGTGAGAGAAGATCCATCATGTTAGTGTATGTGGATGCATGATCCTTACATGTGATGATGAAGAATTATCCAGATTAAAGAAAACCCTTGCTGTTGAATTTGAATTAAAAGACTTGGGGAAGTTGAAATACTTCCTAGGTATTGAGATGGCTCGATCACTAAAAGGTATGTGTCTAAGACAACGAAAATATCTTTGGATTTGCTGAAGGATTGCGGCATGTTGGGATGCAAGCCAACAACTACCCTATGGAAGAAAACCATAAACTAAGTAAAGATGATGGTGAATTTCTTGATGATAAAGGAAAAAGAAGGTATCAAAGATTGGCTGGAAAACTAATCTATCTTACACTCACGAGGCCAGATATTACCTATGCTGCAAATGTGGTAAGTCAATTCATGCATGCTCCAACCACCTCTCATGCGAATGCGGTAAATAGAATTTTGTGCTACATAAAAGGTTCACCCGAAAAAGATATTGTGTTCAAGAAAAATCCTGACATGACAATTGAAGGATATACTGACGATGATTGGCCGGTTCTATAGATGACAGAAGATCTACATCAGGTTATGCAATGTATTTGTGTGGAAATCTTATTATTTGGAGAAGTAAGAAGTAGAATGTTGTTTCAAGATCAAGTGTTGAATCTAAATATCGTGCCCTTGAAAATGGTGTTACAGAAATTCTTTGGCTAAAAATCTTGCTACAGAACTTATGTGTCAAAGTTAATATGCCAATGAAGATGTTCTGTGACAACAAGGCAGCAACAAACTTAGCTAACAATCTTGTAATGCATGATAGAACCAAGCATGTGGAAGTTGATAGACATTTCATCCGTAAGAAGATTGATGTTGGACTATTATGCCTCACATACCTGAAATCTGGTGATCAGGTTGCTGATCTCTTCACAAAGGAGATACCTACGAAGCAATTAGAGATGAATGTAAGCAAGTTGGGCATGGTGGACATGTATGCCCAACTTGAGGGGGAGTGTTGAGTGAATATATGTATATGGGTAAACGGATCTTTGGATGAGAGACTGTTTACCCATCCTTCTCTATATATTGTACACATCCCCCTTTTTATGATAACTCAACGAAGAGAGCATCCCTAATCTCTGGTGAGAGAGATTAGGGTTTGTGTGTGCCCCCGTGGTTTTTCCCTCTCCGTATGGTTTTCCACGTACATCTCGGTGTTCATCTTCTTGTTCTTTAATCTTTATCTTCAATAATGTTTATTATATATATTTATTTATTTAAATTTATTTACATTTAAAAACTTAAAATTATAAGTAAAGAGAATTTTCGCAGTCAAGGAATCATACATGCATCCCCTTCTCTTGGCTCGGCAACGGTCGACTGCCTAGCCCCTTCGTCTCATGACAGCTACACCACCTTGGCTCCTTCTCTACCTCACCTCTGCTAAGAGGGAAGGAGGAGATCACATTATGAAATGATGCCATTACATGCTTGAAGTCATAGAATAGATTTTCGGAGCGGCAAGGCCACATCTTCACCCTATTTTCGATAACCACCAGCCCCATACCGCACCTCTGGTCCCCTTTCTCCATCCTCTCTGCCCCTCGTCCATCCTCTGTGTCACCGCTACTCCCAATTTCCGTGTCGCATTCTGTATCGAGCACCTTTGCCGCAAGATACAGATCAGTAACCGCCTCTGTCCTCCTCCGCTTCTCCATCGAGATCGATGCTGGGTGGGGAAAGGGAGGTGAGAGGGAGTGTAAGGAGAAAAAGGAAGGAGGACATTCTTTGTAATTTTGATATAACGAAATGGGTATTATACAAAAAGAAATTAACAGAATCTGGTTAGTTTTAATAGCCAAATGGATTGGGATTAACCACGAGGTATGTAGTATAAGTGTTAGCAACTTTACAGGGTCGAGGGGATAATAACAATGTTTACAAGACCGAGAAGGTAATTTAACAAAGATTTTAGGATATGTGGGTAAAAATACGTCCTATCTGATAGATGAAAAAGAAGTAAAATCTATCGTCCACTTTATTAGTTCTACTATGGTAATTTGTGTTAGGATTTTTACCACGCGAACTCTAGAATCCTTGTAAGTTACCTTCTCGACTTTGTAAATATCGTCATTATCCCCTCAATCTCATAACTTGTTAACTTTTACCCCATATATCTCGTAGTTAACTCTCATCTATTTACCAATTAAATTTAATAAATTCCGTTAAAAGGAGGTGCATATTGACCCTTTGTTTAGCAAATTTACAAAGAAAATACCATGTCTCTTCTTCCTTCACCCTCTTCCTTACATTCCCTTCACCTCAACTCTCTATTGCTGCTACTGCTCTCCGTCCACTGGAATAAGATACATCCGTACTCTCATAATGGTATAAATGTGCATTAAACAGACCAAATTGAGATGTGTTAGCTTATACTTCATCCGCATTAAAAAGGAGGATTCATATCTTATAACTCTAAGTAGCATTTAACGTTGAACTGTTCTTTCTCAAGTATATGATATGGTATGGTTGCAACCAACTTTGATGTTCAAAGTAGGATCATGAGCTTCCACTTTGCCAAGTAGAGACAATATCTTCAACCTCTCCTCATTGCTATGTATCCAACCTTTCTCCTTTTCTATAATTTTGATTCGAGTTGGTGTGATTGATCAGATGCGAAAAGGCTGATCGGTAGGAGATTAAGCGAGGTCTCAGTGCAAGGCAACAGCAAGCATTGGCCATTCGCTAACAAGCCCATGATCTGCGTGAGGTACAAGGGAGAGCCCAAGCGTGAGGTACAAGGGATTTTTCCTTATTTGAGAATACAACATATTCTAACACGCGAGCCACCAGATCCGTCTGATCACCAGGAAATAACACTACAGCACAAATAGAAGGGCAAGAATTGAATTTATATCATATACAAACTTCTTCTTTTTTATCTTACATCAGAAGATAATATAATATGTATATAATTACAAAAAAAAAGACGGCTTTGGAGAGCTCAATTGGGCCCCCAACAACTCAAGTACATGACCTTCCTGAGGGACTCCTCAGACTCCTGCGCCCCTCTCCCTTCCCTCAATCTCTCCATGGAAGAAGGTGTGAATCTCCTCGCTTGGGATGCACCGCCGAGATTGTTCTTCACATGGTGGTGGAGCGATCGCAAGGTGTGGTTCCACCTGCAGAAACCCTGGTCCTTGAGAGCCTCCACGGCCCCCATGCTTGCCGCCACCACCCACGCTCTGCTCGTCGAACTCATCTTTTCTTCTGGTTTTGTTCTTCTTGGGATGAAGATGCTGTGATTTTCGGAAGCTGTGCTTTGGTTGGAACGGATGAGAGGAATGGGAATGCACGAGAGAGAGATGTATATAAAGAAGAATGTGTGGGCGGAGAGCAGTCCCCTGTTTGTTGGGACACGGTTTAGGGAAAACAGGCGAAGGCAGCACCCGGTTTCCCTTTACATCCAAAGGCAGTGGTGGTTATGTTCCTGCTGTCCACGGTGAAAGCCGTTCCTATGATTTTGGGATATGAATATATAAAAAGTATAAAATTATGCGAATCGTTCGATCAAGATCGAACAGCTCACATACTTATAGTAGACTCTGTTGCACTTCCTCTACAGACGAACCTCTAGGGTCCGTTTGGTTGCAGGGTTGGGCAGGGTTGGGTTGGGCAGGGGTACCCCTGTGAATAGTAAACTGTGAGGAGGAGAACCATGTTTGGTTGCAGGGCCAACCCGGGTTGGGCCAAGCCAACCCTGCCCAACCCTGCAACCAAACGAGCCCCTAGTTTCTAATTTAGGGTAAGCTGATTTTGGGTGGTGTTGATGCTAATTAGAGATGAGCACCAAAGGGCCGGCCCAGGTAACCCATTTAAAAAATCCGGGTCATAGGCATGGTGGCCATTGATTTTTTTGAGTTCAATCCAAACTCTGGTCCAGACCAATTCCTATGGACTGAACTTGGGCTGGGCCGGTTTTGTGAGGTAAAGGTTTTCTTTTGATAAGGGGTTATTTCTCGTTTGGGATGCAAAGTTTAATTCTAAGTTCCAGAACTGGGAGATTGCAATCTTTCATTTTTTGAATTATTTCAATCCAAAACTTGAATAAAACAGATACCAAGTGATCATGATTCTTTTTGCAACATCCTTCAATTTGAAAAACATAATAATTTAGTATTTATTTTGCATAAAAGTAGAGGGGCAAATTGGTTTCAGCAAATACTTCCAACAGAAGAGAATGAGACAGCTTGCAATGACAAAAGATAAAAAATAAGTGATATACACGATCACCTCTACGGGTCTTCACAGCAATAGGCGGAGATGGAGAGATGAAGGTGGTGCTGCAGTTGACGAGCAGGGGTGGCATGGCGGCTCTCGCAGCGGATTGACTACCGAGGAGTGGTGGCGCTGCACCACCGGGTTACCCCGGGTTATCTCGGGGTAGTCCGGTTTACCCCTCTCTTTTCATGGGATGGAATTCTATCACAAATAATAGTGACATCACATTACATTCGTTATTCCAACCATCTTCAACCATCATAATCATCCCAAACAACTACTATTCCAATCAGGTTATCCCAATCCACTCCAATCTAGCAACCAAACAGACCCTAAACCTATCACATGGAGTCTGGTAGGGGAACCTGAGGGTTGGGGATAGTACCATGCCATATTCTAGCCAGGTAACGGTCCACATAAGGCCAGGCTTTCAGGCCAGATCGGGATGGCCGAGCCAAGCTCAAGCTTCGACCCCAAGCACAACCTAATGTACATTTAGGCTTGGGCTCCGGGCGGACCCACACTTTGGTGAGATCGGGCACATGCCCCCTCTTCCTGTTCAAATTCTCATTACATCCTAATTAAGGACCCTTATAATTATGTTAAATCAAGGGCAATGCCTCCCTTAATTGCTAATTGTATCTCCAGTTAATTTTCATATCTTTTCAATCCTTCCATGATTAATAACTCTCATGTCGATTAATTCTCCTTCCTATTAATGCTCACGCAATTAATTTCCTACCTATCATAAAATACCATCCATTAATACACATGTCAGTTGATCTCCTTAGCCTAATTAAATCATTTGTATTAATCATTCATTCCAAATTAATTCACCTCTTAATTTAGTCTCCATTTCATACATAGTAATTTTTGAAAAATACTAGCTTCTCAACAACTAATACCTTTCAAATTCTTTTCAATCTTCTCATATACTAATATGTATAGAAAATGTTTTTAGTAAGTATAGATTGCGATTTTCAATTGCAGTCCTTCATCTAACAAGTTTGAAATGATTATGAATTTGACTTATCTCAATTTTATGTAATTTTCAAATAGATTTTGATTGTAAATTACATTCATAGATTCCAGTTTCATGTGTTTATAATTATATATTGAATGAAAGAATGATACTTATGTGTAATTAAAGATGTTATTTGACTCTATTAGTGATGAAACGACATGAACTGTTCTCAATATATTGTTAACAAGGTTCGAAATATTTTTATTATATTCTTGATCATTTTTATAATAATAGTGGGAAAATGTATTGAACTATGAAATTTTTTTTAGTATTTTGTTAATAAAAATACCATATAAAATTTAACAAATAAAAAATGGATGCCCCACCTATTGAGAAATCCTGGGTCTGCCACTGTTTGGGCCGGGCTTTTTGTGTTGGGCTTCTGGTTGGTCTAGCCCGATGCTCATCCCGTGTTAATCCAGTGGGCGGACTGCTAGTGGAGGCGCGTGAATAATCCGTGTTCATATCAAATTGGGTTCATTGTCGAAGATAGTAATAATAATACGAGTAAATTACACAAAAGTCCCTGAACTATATACATGATTTCAATGTCGTACCTGAATTTTAAAAGGTAACAATATGGTACCTAATCTTTAAGATTTGTCTTAATGTAATTTTAAGCTGTTGTGATTTAAGGTCAGAAAGATCAAACAATCAACTAAATTTCAATAGCACTGATAACATTACGAATGCGTTGAATCCTAAACATATGTTCTAGTGAACCCTGTTGAAGAATCCTTTTCTACAGCCTCCACAAGGACATGTGACGCCTGCCAATGTACCATACCCTTCAAGCACATGGGTCTCATTGAGATCCATTCGTCTCTAAGATCAATAGTACAATACTTTACCAACATGAGTGTCTCGCTGGAATATGCATGGGTTTTTTGGGGTTTGTTTGTCTCTGGAATCCGTTTGTACTTGAAGTATATAAACTCTCTTGGGTTAGAGTTCTACATCCTTTATATATTTCCCTTCTCTATATATATGATAATGATCGCCTCCGTCCAAGGACGTAACTAGATACGAGCATCAGGTCTGACCCCTGGGGTCCATGGTGACTGGCAAAGCCCAATAAAATTAATGGGCAGTGGGTCAGGTCAACTCCCGAATTATTTTCTCATTCTAGACCCACGGTCTAAATCGATCAGACTAATATAAGTTTGACTTCGTATCGGGTGGTCCATTAAAAAAATAATTTGAGAGGGAGCAAGGAGAAGAAAAGTTGGTGGTTGATCTATCTATGCTGTTGATATAACAAAAAGGATGAATGAGTATATGTCGATTATTGTTACATGAATCACCGATTCAAAACTAACAATTCACAAATAAAATAGAGTATATTATACATGATGTACATAGGAGAAACGATGAGAAGTGATACTTATCATGTAGTGAGAAAAGTGATGTTATGAGGAAGATAATGAGAGAAAGCTTAACCATGAGTTTGTTACAAGAGAAGAGGGTGAACAACTATGTGTATTTATGTAATAATAATGGATGAGAATATGCTACACGACATTGTAATAACTTAGGATGATGGATTATTATGTGGGATATCTTATTTGGTTCTTATCGCATTAGGTTGGTGGGCTAATGTGCTTGGGCCGATGTCCGCACAAGACCGACCCATTCATTAAAAGAGCAATATTTTTTGGCATTATCCCAACCTGATATAAATTATATAACTCGAGTCAGGCTCGTGGATCGAGCCTGTGGGCTATATCAAGTCGGTCCATCCAAATGCTCATCCTTAGGGATCTGTTTGGTAATTGAGATGGGGTAGATTGGGATATCCTTATGTGAATAGTGGTTGTTTGTATGGTTACGAGGGTTGTGAGAGAGTTGGAATATGGAATGTGATGTGATGTCACATTGATTTGTGATGGAATACTAACCCAGGAATGCAGAGGGCACACTGGGTTACCCCAAAGTAACCCACTAACCAAACGCACCCTAAATGTTGCCGGATGAACCTTTTAATCTATGTATAAATGATTTGCTTGTAGGTATTTATGATTGTTTGCTTTTGCTTCTCGAGACTCTATGGAATCGATTCCAAGTTCAATTGCAGCCAACTGACTGAACCACCTACAATCGGACCTGAATTAACCCATCATCGCCGGACCAAAGCATCCCGAGGTACCCTCGTTCCATCGTCTTTGACTTCAGTCTGAGCTAAATACTATGGATTGGTTGGCATGATTCATCTTCGGGTACACCGTTGGTCGATCTAAAGCAAGTGGAGGCACATCTTTGAATGGCCAGAAACCTATAGGTAGCGTTTGGTTACCGCGTTAAACTCCCCTTTAGGGAGTTTACCCTCCTTAACCCACATCCCCCTCTCTCCCTGTGGGCCCCACTTTATTCTTTTTTAAAAAAAATAAATAAATCAATTTTACATCATCAATCTTATCAAAAAATAATATATTATACCATCATATCATATAAAAATTATAAACTACTCCACTTTTACTCACTTTTCCAAATTTCAATACAATTCACATCACAATAACTACTCACTTTTTCAAACTTCAATACAATCATATCATCCCAAATCCACTTCTAACCCACTCCCAGTTTAATCCTCTATCAAAATACTAAAAATTCAAAAATGAGTTACCCTCTACCAATTTAACCAGCCTTAACCCGCCAACCAAATGCACCCTTAGCGACCATAATTTCGAGGGGAATATCTCAACCCTCGGCTCCATCGTCAGACAGCTAGAGCTCGCCAAGGTGCACATGCCTGTGCCCTCAGCGAGCCATTTGGACCTCGAAGGCACGCAAAAGATGGAGGCGGAGCAAACAACTACTCATCAGAGCTCCGCCAGTCAGCCACTGCCCACGGTGGCGCTCATCCGAAGAGAGAAGCCCCCACGTGGACACATGGCTATTTCCGTTTTGTTCGACGATCACGGTAGGTAATTTACAAGAATACCCTCCTTTTGTTTTTTTTCTTTTTTATCAACAAGTCCCCCCACAGGGGCTAGTCTGTAATTATCATAATTAGTTGGATCTTTTTCTGCACGACCAATACCTCCAGGTTTGTTTTATTGTGATAGCCCCTATGATCCGTGTGCGTGTGTTTTAATTGGTTTGAAGTTTGAACTGATAATTTTTGCATCCAGTCCTCAATAATTCTTTAACCCGTTTTTATTTTGAGTTGAAAATTGTTGTAGTGGCCCGTACTAAATAGCTACAAGTATTGTGAATTTTCGAGAATTTCAGGCATTGAGGTTGATTTATTAAATGTGTTTTACGCCAAATGCATGCTTTAGCTTACAAATTTTCTAGTAATTTGTGTATGATGAATTAGGCTTCTATTTTTTGTCATGCGATAGGTCCCGTAATTTTGAAGGACCGAACCATCTTCCTTGAAATTCAAATTCGAATCCTTTAAGATGTAGACACACTGCACTACCACCCCAAACCACTCCATAAGTTCTGGATAGAAACCTTTCCCTCAAGTTTCATCAAAAAAGTTTCTTATTTGTGGCCGGTATATTTGTCTAAGATTTGCGTTGACTGATTTTTCTAGCCTTCATTGCTCATTGTTTTACCGAAACATTATACCATTAGGTATTCCTTACGTCTACTTGTATTCTATATTTTTGGTTTTTAAAATTATTACTATTTGGTATTTTATAAATTCAGAAAACTTAAAAACAGTGAAAACAACTTCAGAAAATCAGTAAAAAAATAAAAAGTGAGGTACCGTATGTTTTTATACCTAGTTTAACATAACCAAAATTCTCTTAAAAATATAGAAACCTACCTCTCATAAATAAATTAACAAATTTGATAACTCACATAAAAATCCCAAAATTAAAAACAATAAAAATACCTCTTTTGTAGCCATTTTAGTACCTTTTTAGTAAGAATAACATCTTGAAAATGTGAATACACTTAACCAGATTTAATACATTAAATACACATTTTTTTAGCTAATGTCATTTTCAAAATTCCATTCTTTTAAAAATCCAAAAAAATATTTTATAGCTTTATAGACTCCATAAAAAATTGTAGAGATAAAAACATAAAAACGCTTTAGTCCTTATTTTTTTATTTTTATCACCTTTTCAAAAATAAATTCCACTCCTTTAGGTAAACACCATGCTTACTTTTCCTAAATATAAATAATTTTTAAGAATAAAAAAAGTTGTTGAATGGGCTACACCCTAGGGTAGGTAAGAGGAAAACGAAACCCATCTCAGAACTCAGGGCCAACACAGAGAGGATCCTCTGCTATGGTGTTATATCTGCTGTAATCATGGAAAATGCTCGATCTACGATTTCGCTCGATCTTGATCGATCAGTTCCAGCCAAGATGCTTCCCGTCCAGCTCTTGTTTCTCTTCTTTGTACTCCTCCCTGGACCTCTGAGATGGTTTCCTTTTCTTCTTTTCATGCTGCTCAATCCCGTCTCGGAGACGACGAATCTACCGATCCATCAGGATCTATGTTGGTTTTGTTACCATCATTCACGTGAGAGTGTAAATGACTTCTAATAAGTTACCAACAATTTCATAGGACAAATTTTACGCACTTTGAGAGAGAGAGATTTATTTTCGAATTTGTTTTAAATGTGGACGATGGGGACAAGATTCCCTTGATCAACTTTGGCTGACAGATGACCATGCAAGCCTGAACCAGAGCATACGGCTACAAAGCACAACCAGACAGACTAAACAATCGAAAGATGTCCACACAGGAAAATCGAAAGATGTCGTAGACCCATCTGCATCAAGACATAAAACACTGATATCCATTCTTCGTGCAATGGCTTATATTCCAGGACGGAGAGAAACAGAGCTTCCCTCTCTGTCCTTCGTCTCTGATATATGTATGCTATAATTTAAACAACAAGCGCGCATATTCAAGTTCATCAACGAGCAAAACAGAAGAGAAATACTATATTATTACAATTTAGTTTAAATGGGATCCCCAGCAGAGCAGGTGCATGACGTTCTCTGCCTTCTCCGCTTCTCTCTTCCTCTTCGTTGACTGCAGCTTCTGCTGCCTCTCCACAGCAGCAGAGACAGCACGTGCACGCGGCTGAGAGGAAGAAGGCTTGCTGACGATGTTGGTGGTCTTCCAGCTCCGGATGCGCTGCTTCAGCATCCGCATGGCCCTCATCAAAGTCCTGCTCGTGTATCTCAAGCTCATCTTTCCTGCTCTGTCACCTCGGAACTGTGGAATTTGGCAACCGACGAGAGATGGGTCTGATCAGATGTAGATTTATAAAGAGGAGAGGATTCTTGTTGGCGGTGGATAAATCATAAACTACGTTCTCTCGTTTTGGATAGAGACGGGTGGTGTCTGGATAATAAATTTGGATATGCATGCATCAGATTTAGCTTACCCATGATTCTTTTTTTTTTTTAAAAGTAGGATTGCCTTTTAATGGGCACCGGATGGGAAACCGAATAGGAAATAAATTATGATTTAAAATAGTTTCGGATATGGATATATCGTTTTCTAATATTTGTAAAATATAATTATATATTTAATTATATACAACACAATTTCACTGTATTTGGTGTAATTATTATGATATAGGTATATTTAAGTTAATGTATATAGTATTTTTAATATTATTCGTATGAGATCAATCTCCGTTTCATATTGGTAACATAGTTTTCATATCCATCAATATCCATACTCTATTCGGATTTGGTATATATATTCATATTTGTGTTAATATCCATCATATTCTTGCTACTATTTTTACTATCCATCAACATCCATGCTCCTAATTTTCATATCCATCAATATTCATGCTCCTATTCGGATTCGGTATATATATATATATTCATATTTGTGTTAATTTCCATCAATATCCTTGCTCCTATGAAAAAAAGGAGGGTGTTTGTGTAACAATCATGTTGGTTGTTACACGGAGCAGTTTCTCCTATTTTTTATTTTTTTCAAAAATTCCACCATGTATATTCATCTATATGTCCCTACTACATGTCAATCGAATTTTGTGAGAAATAGAGACTCCTACACCCTTCATCTAGAATATGTAATTTTAACGGTCTGAAATTTATTGTAATCGACATGTTTTAGATTGAGAGCACATGAGTCTCTGTTTCTCACAGAATTCGAATGACATGTAGGAGAGATATATAGAATATACATGGTGAAATTTTTGAAAAAAATAAAAAATAGGGGAAACTGCTCCGTGTAACAACCAACTGGGTTGTTACACAGAACATCCTCCCCGACCTCACACACACACACGTACGCATGCACGCACACACGCACACACTCATGCATACACACACGCATGCATATTCATATTTGTATTTTAAAATGGAACACATATTCATATTGGCATTTTAAAATGGACGAGGAAATGATAACAACTATATCTGTATCTGTACCTTCACATCCCTACTTGTATTACAATATCTTTATTTATTTTACGCAGTGTTGTAAAAGTCCCCCAACTGGCCCAATACGTCGGTCCGACTAGTCTAGTCAGTGGGGTGACCGACCGAGTACCGACTAATTCCGAATAGGTACACTAATCAACCAACTTTTGCTTTGGAGATACCATATTTTTTATATTCTGATGTTTTTATAGGCAAATGTTTTATAATATGTTTAATATTTTACTTAAATTCAATTACTTCTTTTATTTTATTATGATAATATAAAAATGTACAAAATCTATGTAAATATATGTATAAAAATGAGTTATATATTTAAAATAATCATAAATTCAAAGCCGATTAAAGTCCGACTAAATCCGACTAGTCGCCCGACTACCGATTAATCCTTAGTCGATGACCCAGCCGACCGACTACTGACTTTTGCAACCTTGATTTTACGATATGGATACGGATACAAAAACATGTATTATACGAATAATGAAAGTAGTATTGCAATATCTTTATTTATTTTACGATATGGATATGGATACGAAAAAAATGTATCGTACGGATAATGAAAGTACCTAATTATATTAGATAATCATGATTTGCATTAAACATGTAACATACTAATACGAATTATCCAAAAGATAATAAATGCCTTCCAGTTATTTAGAAGAACTCCTTTGTCACAACCATGAGCGGTACCAAGTTCGGATAATGAGAAGGGTTTCGTTAGGTTGTTGCAAGCCAGCGTAAAATAGTCAGCCACCTATTCCTAAACTAAGACAGTATTCAGGAATTTCTCGTAAGACATGACTATTTTCAACATGGACCTAAGCAAACATTTTCTTGTGGAAAATAAGGCTTTGTTGTTGTTAACAGTCGAGTGAATCAAAATTAAATAAACTAAAACCAGAAGTTATTAAAGTAACAAGGTACTTTTAAACTTATACCTCTTTGAGATTCTACAATTATAGTTATGTCTAGATTTTTTGCCATATCACTTGTGCCCCTACCGGTCAGAAGATAGTAGAGGAACAAACAAGAAAGATGATGAGATGCAACTACACTTGTGCCCTCCCATTTTAATGCAATTCTACTTGTGCCTCTAAGTTAACATATGTTTGGGAGAAGAATGGATGGCAACCAATAAGAGCGGCATAATCCTTAATCGTCTAAGGAGTGGGGGGCATAAGTGAAGGGACCCGTGCTCTGCACCAGAAGATATTTTTTTAAAAAAAAGTATAATTCTTCCCATTGTTCTACACTAATTTTAAGATTCATTCGGACCTTAGCTAGGCAATGAGAAGTCGGAAAAGAATATAAACCAAATATATAGATTGACATACAAAGGGCCGATCCTATGAGATGAGATTTTGGTGAGATGAGAGATTCTAAACTACTAGTTTCAACTAGGAGAGAGATAGCAAGGAGAGAGAAGATAAAGACTAGTGGTCGAGAATCTTCCATCTCAACATCTCACAAAATCTCATCTCATAAGATCACTCGTCTGACATACTATACCTCAAAATTAAAATCGTTCTTCATACATTAGGTAATCGATGTCATCATGGTGATAATTGTATATTACTGTCCATATTCCATCAGTCTAAAAAGATGTCAGGTACGGAGAAGCCATGCAAGTTGAGGTCCCTCGGTAAGTTGGTCCATATCAACGGAAATAGATTGTGGATCCGCTCCAATTTAAAAATGTGTAGATATGTCCGATCCATTGCCATTGAAATGTATAATACAAAGATGCACTTACTCTCGTCCCAAAGTCGAGGTATTAGGTTAGTTAAATATAATAACTGACCCGCATATCTTAACCAATACGATATTAAATTATCATGACATGTTTAATGTAATCACCAACTATTGCATACTTTATGCTATGGTAACATAATTAATATGCTAACGTATAAGATGCTATTATAGAAGTTTGAGAAACCCCTACGTGTGCATATGATATGTAATCAGAAATATTGAGTAGAAGTGCGAATAAATTTATATGAAAGCAATAAGAAGATAAATGTGTGTGCGAACAGAAAAATGCATATTAAGAGCAATTTGGATCGTCTGCTGTGCAACAGATTTTGCTGCAAGTGGTCCAGCCGTCCGATCCGCATCCGACGTCTCTCCCCGGCCTCGAGATGTGCATCCCCAACCTCGACATCCGCACCCACTATCCCCAGCCCCCTCTGAGCGTTGTCAGATCCGCATCTGACGGCTCTCATTTATTGCAGCAGGGGCTGTAAAAGCCCATTACAGCAGAGAATCGGAGCTTATTAAGAGTGTACCAACATAGTCTACAAAGAGAAGATACGTTTCTGAAGCAGTTTTCATTGTAAGGATAACATGATCATTATCTTTATATTGTTGGGTGCCAAGGCAACTGGAAAGAGTGGCACAAAAATGTTGACTTTCTTGACAACTATATTCAGCAGGACAACCTTCAGAATGTTATTCTATTGCTTCTGCAGGCAAGGAGATGGTTTAAATATAGGGTGGTGCATCTATAGGTCAACTATCGGTGACCATTCCGGGGAAAGGCAGACAATTAGAATTTTAGTTAATAGTATTCTCCCAAAGCAGGGAGGAGTATCTGAATATTTGGCAGCCTCAAGCATACTGTTTATATGTTTTGTGTGGAACGGTAGTGGGGAGGTTTGCACTTTGAAGTATGGCACTCTGCAAAGCTGTTGCTTTCAATTGTGAGACATTGACCATACAAGAACTGAATTGTCTTATCCGATACAAAACTAGATCATCATCTACAATCGCTACCAAGCTTTAAACCACTAATTCCTCGTTGTGTGATCGATGACGATGTTGTTGTGTTCATTCGCACGGCAAATCTTATGAAGGCTGGCCACCGTAATCGCTACCCAGAGAAGCATCGCTCTCCACGCCATTGCTATTCCCAGCTTTGTTGACAACACTGCATTCCCCACCTCCCCATCTGGCAAGGGTGCATACTCCTTTTTCTAATGTGTATTGTTGTTTCAAGATCCAACGCCTGAAGGAGGTAAAAGAGGATTCTCGATAGGGAGAGCTCATATCGGACGCTGGAGAGGGAGTAGAAAGAGACAATGAGAAAGGGTGGATTAATGGTAGTTGTGGTGGAAGATGTATGTGTTCTCAACTGCTGATGGGAGACGGAAGCACAGGCACGTGGACAATCAGGATCCTCTGTGCAGAATGTACTGTAATCGTGGGAACCGTCCGATGGGAGAGCCGACTATCCCCGACCCCTTATGAGGGTTGTCCGATGAGGGCCGACTATCCTCGACCCCTTCTGAAGGGTCGTCTGATCCTCATCGGACGGTTCCTATGATTACAGTACATGCTGCACTACAACAGAGGAACCATTCCCGTCACGTGGAAGCTAACATCCCCATAGGATCGTCAGTTGTGCCATGGGCCGCAGCAGACTCTGCTGGAGGCACGGGAGCCGTTCG
This sequence comes from Ottelia alismoides, assembly GCA_037367405.1. NCBI lineage: Eukaryota > Viridiplantae > Streptophyta > Magnoliopsida > Alismatales > Hydrocharitaceae > Ottelia > Ottelia alismoides. The sequence goes on from JAZKJV010006285.1 coordinate 450,291, forward strand.
ATCATGATCGAGCGGTTCCCTTGAAGTCGTACTTTTTATGGGCCCGGATCATGCGAATTCGTGGGAACTGCTCGATCAAGATCGAGCGGCTCCCGGACCTCCAGCAGTCTGTTGCAGCCTATGGAACAACAGACGATCCAATCTCCATCAGGAGATATACAACTGCTGATTGGAGACGGAAGCATAGATATGTTGAAGCTAACTTGTCCTCTTGGTTGTTAGGAGATAGGCACATGGACAGGAGCGTGCCCCTTTCGTATTTGGGAGATGGACAAATAAATGCTTGGAGTAGAACGTCTCTTCATTTTCGCTTTCAACCATTGCATGTGATAATAATAGAATAAATGTTGGGATAAAAAATTGGTAGACAGTATCATCCCCACTAGGGATGTCAATCTTGGTTTACCGATTGCGTAACCGACCCGAACCCGCCTCCATTTAAGGATCCTAAATACGTCCTATTTACTTTTGGACGGGTTTGGATTTTGAATTAACTATCCATGCGGGTATGGGTATGGGTTTGGGATTGTCTTGTGGGTACCCGAACCCGAATCCGTCCCAAACCCAAATAATATGTATATATATATATATTAAGATAGATGTGTGTGTTGCATTTTAATCAAACTAGACTCAAATCTATTTCATATCTAATATGTATCGATCTGGATGTATAAATATCCAACTCGATTTTCTCCTATCCATCCATTTATTCATATTCAATTAACTTTTGTTATCTTGTGTAAATAAAAACTATCAACACAAAAGAGTTAAACACTTAACATATATAAACATTCAATATTCTCTATATATTGCACATTTTTATGAATCATTATATTAAACGATTTCACTCTATTTCGTCTATCTATGAAAATCTTGTATACATTTATAACAACTTAAGATTTACCATGTCGAAGATATGGGTACCCACTGACGGGTATATGGGTACCCGCTATAAATTACCCATTTAATAAATGGACGGGTATGGGTAGTGATATTATAAGTGGATATGGGTTTGAGAATAGTAATACCCGCCCCAAACCCAACCCGCTGACATCCCTAATCCCCACAATGAAATTTATCGGCTGAAATAATTATTTTTGGAGGGGGCGCCCCAAATCGGCACCTCAGGTGCCGATTGATACCTATTTTTTAAAATTTTTTTCCTCCATGCTTATTTAATTAATTATAATTTTTTAATAATTATTTAAAAAAAAATCCCCTGAAAATTTGCCCCACAGATTTTAATATATAGTAAGATACTACAAAAAAGAGTTAGGGATATAAGTGTAATTTCAGCATCTCAGAATGACACAAGAGTAAAAAAATCCAAATTGATGAGTTAAATAGCTTGAATTACTAATAACTAAATAGCCTAAAATAGCCTAAAGATATATAGTTTTGTTCTTTCATTAAAAAAAAGTGTGAAACACAATATATTATCTATAATCTTGTATTAATTAAATACGTATCTATACACTGATATACATTTCCATAATATATAAATATACTGTATAGTATATAAACATACATTCAGGATATCCATATTTATATAAAAAACGATAACTATATTATATCCACATACTCAAAAATATAAAAATATTTATCAATATCCCTATCGTTATCTTTAAAATATTAAAAAATACATATCTTTGTCTTTATCCATATCTATTCATATTTGTCAAAATTTAAAAGACGTGCAGATACGATCTAGGGATGCAAACGGTTACGGATATATTCGTATTCAATCCACATCGTATCTGTTTTATACATATTTTGACATCTGTATCCGTATTCGTTTTGAAATGGATACGGATATGGATATCGTTTTGATATCCAAAAACATCCGTATCTGTATCCGTATATCCGTTTTTGTATATAAATATAGTCATGGATTTATTTTTAACCGTACATAACATAATTCTATACCTCCTTTTACCATATTTATATAATTTTTACTATACAAACACGCTTAGTAAATTAATATCATATCTTTTTCATTCAATTCTTATATAAGTCGATTCTATAGAGTATTTCTAACCTTACTCGTGTGCGATTGGTATCCGTTTTACATCCGTAATTGTTTTTAAAGATATGACAAGACAATTTTAATATCTATCAATATCTGTATCCGCATCCGTATTCATATTAAAAAACGGTTAAGGATAGGATAATATCTATATTCGTATCCGTATCCGACCGTGTGCATCCCTACTACGATTGCATCCCTAAAGAAATTCGTATAAAATTTCAATATCACAACAATAGAATTCTAAATTTTCAAAGATACCTCAAATAGTTTTACCGTTAACGCTATTATGCAAACCAAAGATTTTCAAATAAAATCGAGATATTTGCACATGTATCTATTTATTTATTTTTTCTCATTCTTCATTATATGGTTATATAGTTGAAAACGATCGGATACGGATACGAACATAGGTATAATTATATCCTTATTTATTTTAAAATACGAATATGAATGCATATACAAATAGTTTACACATAATATATATACTAAATATGGTAATTTCATAACGTATAAAATATTGTTACACACAGTTACAAATAAATCTATTACTATCTTTATGAAAACGAATATACAAATACGAATGTGAATATTAGCGAATGTTAAAGTGATGTCTATAGCCCCATCTATTTTAAAACGAATACAAATAAGAATATTAATATGTATATAAAACGAATACGATAACGCAGTGACGGAGAGGGGGGGGGGGCGGTGGGGGCTTGGCCTCCCCACTCTTAATTACATGTATATATTTGTACATATATAATCTAAATACATTATTTAGTAATTAAAATATATATATGTTATATATAATAGCCCCCCTAGCAATGAAAATGTAACGTCCCGGGCTTAGGTTATCGGTCTGTTAACGGAGGCATTAATGACCCTGACAACCTCTCGGGATCGGGCCCATACGGACCCGATTAACCACCCCCAAAATGCTCAAGCCGGGTTGTCAAGTAGTAATCTCGTCACTATTCATCCCACCCGGAAACTTCTTGTTTCCACGGTGTGGGACTTTTTATTTTTGGGGGGTGTTACAACCTCCCCCACTTATATTCGCAACGTCCTCGTTGCGACATGGCACATCACTTCTTCCCAATGATAGTAGCGGCTGCACGCTCTGGGTAGCCATTTCCTCCAACCTCTTTGTAGGGGCGGCTCCACCTCTCGGGTAGCCCTTTCCACTATCAGAGAGAATTTGGCTCTGATACCATTTGTAACGTCCCGGGCTTAGGTCCCCGGTCCGTTAACGGAGCATTACTAGCCCGAACAACCTCTTGGGATCGGGCTCATACGGACTCGATTAACGACCCCCAAAATGCTTAAGCCGGGTTGTTCGGTAGTAACCTCCTCACTATTTATCCCACCCGGAAACTTCATGTTTCCACGGTGTGGGATCATGTTGGGGTTTTACAACCTCCCCACTTATATTCGCAACGTCCTCGTTGCGACATGGCACATCACTTCTTCCCAGTGACAGTGGCGGCTGCACGCTCCGGGTAGCCATTTCCTCCAACCTCTTGTAGGGGCGGCTCCACCTCTCGGGTAGCCCTTTTCACTATCAGAGGGCGTTCGGCTCTGATACCATTTGCAACGTCCCGGGCTTAGGTCCCCGGTCCGTTAACGGAGCATTACAAGCCCTAACAACCTCTTGGGATCGGGCCCATACGGACTCGATTAACGACCCCCAAAATGCTTAAGCCAGGTTGTTCGGTAGTAACCTCCTCACTATTTATCCCACCCGGAAACTTCATGTTTCCACGGTGTGGGACCATGTTGGGGTTTTACAGAAAATGGATGGGATACGGATCAAATATGCTTATTTCCAAATCCATAATTCACTTCATCTCTATCAAATACGAATACAAGTACTGATATGACTCAGATATGCATTAAGGAAACCATTTGGTAAATGGATAGTCAGATATATACGTATCCGTTTTCATCCATGCCCCCATATCTCAATAAAAAATCAATAACTAATGATTAAAACTATTTACATGTTGTACATAATTCGATAGTGGTATATCAATATATATCCATCATCATATCTATTTTTAAGCGGTCAGAGGATATGTATTTTTAATTTAGTATATAGGTACAAATAAAGATGTTTATTTTATTTCCTTTACAAATACATATATGAATGAAGATATTTCCTCCATTTTTTTGATCTGAAAATAAATATGATTTCATATCTTTCTGGTGTACACAGATATAGTTATTTGTATCATCGAATTTATATGTGTATATCTTATTAATATCTATATATATATATATTAATTTTTGTAGACTTGTATCAAAACGTGGCACAATATTGCATGTGGTGTATTGCTTTTCAGAATCACTTTCAAATACAATGATAAAAAAATATGTCAAATATTAGTTCCAATCAATTATAGAATTGTTAAAATATTTCCTTATACATTGAATTTGCTTCCAAATATCCAACTTATAAATTGAATTTTCGATTAACGTTCTACCTATCCTCCAGATTTCACTCAAATCCGATGTTATTTATAGTGGTCATATGTCCAATCAACATTTAAGCAACTTAAATTCCAATTAAAAAAGAATCAAACTTTATTAATATTAAATAGCAAATAACCTCATATTTGAAAAAAAAATGTAAAGGATATGTATGCACGTATAATAGTAATAGATGATTCAACATATAATTTTGAATTTTTGGAAACAAATTCACAAGCAATAAGCAAATTACAACACCTCTATTGTAACTCACGTTACAACAGAGGTAGCGATGAGCATTGGGTAGGGCCAGCCTGGCCCAGCCCGGTGCCCGGCCTGATAAAGCTCGAGACCGGTTCGAGCCTGAACGATAAATGGACGGGCTTGGACTTGATTTTTGGCCCGATCCAATTTTTGGGCTGTATTCGGGCAAGCTTGGGCCCGAGCCCGAAGCCTGTGGGCTGGCCCGAGTATAGGCCCGAATATAGGCCCGTATATAAGCCCGTGTTTTTTCTCAATTTGTAGTTTATGATTTCTAATATCACATTTGATCTTCTTTCTTAAATTTTCATTATTCTACGCTATTTAGACATCAACTATGTTCATATTTTGAAGAAATACATATTCAGTTTGTATATTTACATGTTAAATGTGTATTGCATTCACATTTTAAATTTTTTTATAAAGCGGACCGACACGACCCAAGCCCGACCCATGTACTTGTGGGTCAAGCTCGGGCTACAATTTATAAATTTTAATGAGCCTAGACCCGACCCGTAAGCCCGTAATTTAAAATCGGACTCGGGTTGAACTAGGTTGGACCCGACCCGATGCTCAACCCTAAACAGAGGATCTACTCCATATATATGAATAACTAATATGACAAGATAAATTAGATAAATAATGCCTAAATAATTTTAACCCCTAAGAGAAAATTCCTGTCTTCGTCCGTCGACACAACTGTCGACACAACTGCTACAAAAGATGCCAACAACAATAAGGTGTCACATATTATTATCTCATTCCTTGTAGAGCTAATATTCTCCAACTCAAAAATGGTAGATAATGTTACAAGAAAAAGAATACGAACATAACTGATAATTTTCTAGAGTTTATTTTATATATATATATATATATATATATATATATATATATGGGCAACTGATGCAATGGCAAAATTCTCGTAAATAATTTCCAAGGAGTTTACGTTCAAATGATACATAAATGGTAGGTAATTAGTATCGTCCGATTAATTATCTGTGCCGACTATAGTTAACACTTAAAAACAAATAAGTGATTGATAGAAGCCAATAATGTGAGGGACAAAAACTGCAGTGAATCTGAACCATTAATCTCTCCTCCAATCAATCAGCAGAAGGGCTTTACTTCGTCGGTTCTAATATAGTAAAGGGATTTTACACCTATAACCTTGAGTAATTTCGCAATTACAATTATAACCCTATATAATCATGAATTACACGAGAAATCTTAAATAATCATTCCATCTCACGCCCATAACCCTCCGTTAGTTTTCCCGTCAACCCAACCATTTCATTGGCTTAATCTAACCCTTGATCTAATCCAACGGCTACTATAATCCCATGCATAAAAAATAAAAATCGCTAACCATCATTCTTCCTTCTCCACGCCTGACACACTCCCCTCCTGTCCCTCCGCCCTCCTTCTCCAGGCCCCCCTCTGCTTCCCTCCGCCCTTTGCCCTCCCCTCAATGTCCTCCATGCCCTCCTTCTCCTTCGCGCCCCTCCGCCTCCTGTCATCCTCCTTTTGCTGCCCTCTGCCCACCTCTCAATCCCCTTCAGCACCCTCTTTCCATGGCGGCTCCATTGGATCTCATCGACATAACGTGTCGGCGGGAAGGCGGTGATGCCCTACGCGCACAAGATGAAGGATGGGAGCATCGTAGCAGACAACTGCATGGGCCGGGGAGGGAGGTGGGGGGCTCTACAGTCGGGGGTCGACTGCAGCAGACAACTGCATGGGGCACGGGGGCTCGAGTACATGCAGCGGCAAGGGCGGGGGGTTGGGGGAGGGGGAGGGTGTGGCGGCCTTCTGTCGGGAGTCATGTGTAGCAGACAGTGACATGGGGTGGGAGGGCTCAAGTATATGCAGCGGCAGTGGCAGGGGGTGGGGACTCGAGTGCAACAGACAACGGCATGGAGCATGGGGAGGGCTCGAGGGCTCGAGTACATGCAGCCGCAGGGGCGGGGGTTGGGGGAGGGGGGAGGGTGTGGCGGCCTTCTGCCGGGGGTCGCGTGCAGCAGACAACGACATGGGGCAGGGGGCTCAAGTGCATGCAGCGACAGTGGCAGGGGGTGGGAGCTCGAGTGCAGCAGACAACGACATAGGAGATGCTTCAAACACGGTTGCTTCCAGACGGCGGAGGGAAACCGGCTCGCGGACGGAGAGGCGAGGCATCTGAGGGAGGGAGGTTTGAAGGAGGCTTGCAATGGAGAGGAAGAAGACGGGAGAGAGAGAGCTGTAAAATTGAGAGGAGGGAAACAGAGGAAGTTCCCCTGTCAACAGGGGAACTGACTATATTTGTTTTGCTGATGTGAATTTTCAGATAAATGTTCAAGAAAATTTGTCAAAAATAAAAAAAAAATCACCATCACATTCATAATGGGTGATTTATCCGTAAAAGTGCAAATGTTTTTGCGATTTGGAGCATGGATGAAGGTGGATTGAGGAGAGAGAAATTATTGATTGAGAGAAGAGAATATCAGGAAGGGGAAGAGAAGCATCGTGAAGGTGAAGGGGAAGAGAAGTATCGTGAAGGCGACGGCTGATGAAGGGGAGGCGGGGAGGTGCAGTGCAGACATGCAAGGCTGCTGGTGCTGTAGGTGGTGCGCGGTGCATGCGGGCGAGGCTGCTAAAGCCGCGGGTGGTGCGTGGATGGGGGGCACAGTTGTGGCAGAAGATGGGCAGTAGGGGCAAACTCCCAGATGAGGGAAGAGAATGCCCTGGTATCATTTGCAAATAAGAGTGAGTATTAGGGGTAAATTTGTCTTCTTTTAACGGAAACCGTCAAATATAACGAGCATTTCAAACGGAACATAAGTCAAGGTTATGTCATGTAATAGTTAAATATTACTCGGGATTTCTCGTGTAATTCATGATTATGCAGGGTTAACATTGTAATTGCGAAATTACTCAGAATTATGGATGTAAAAATCCCTATGGTAAAGCTATTTTACTAAATCAATTCTCATCTTTAAATACTAAGGTGCCGTTTGGCAATCGGATAACTCCCCTACCCCATATTTCCTCCCTCTACGTGGATCTCATTTTTTATCTTTTTAAAAAATTAAATAAATCAATTCTCCATCATTAATTCCATCAAAAAATAATATATTATACTATCATATCATACAAAAATTATAAAATACTCCACTTCTACTCACTTTTTCAAACTCTAATACAATCACATCACAATAACTACTCACTTTTTCAAATCCCAATACAACCATATCACCCCAAACCCACTTCAAACCCACCCCAGTTTAACCCTCTATCCAAACACCAAAACCCAAAAAGGAGTTACCTGCAACCAGTTTAACCCACATAAACCCACTATCCAACTCTTTTCTGTTTTCCATCAAGAGAGGGTATACTTCTTCCTCACCGTTTTTTTTTCAGATTAAAATTTTAGGGTATTTTTTCTCGTTAGAAGATTACAATTTTAGGGTATTTTTTCTCGTTAGAAAATATAACATGTTCCAACACACGTGCCAACAGATCCGTCTGCCATGAACAAACACAAAAGAATGAATGGAAGAACAAGAGTTAAATATTTAATTATCTATAAACACCATCTTCTTGATCTTATATCAGAAGATGATATGCATGTATATAATTACAGAAAAAAGGAAGGCTTCAGAGGGCTCAATTGGGCCCCCAACAACTGAGGTACATGACCTTCCTGAGGGACTCCTCAGACTCCTGCGCCCCTCTCCCTTCCCTCAATCTCTCCATGGAAGAAGGTGTGAATCTCCTCGCTTGGGATGCACCGCCGAGATTGTTCTTCACATGGTGGTGGAGCGATCGCAAGGTGTGGTTCCACCTGCAGAAACCCTGGTCCTTGAGAGCCTCCACCGCCCCCATACTTGCTGCCACCACCCACGCTCTGCTGGTTGAGCTCATCGTTCTTCTCTCTTTGCTCTTGTTGGGAGGAAGATGCTGTGGTTTTAGGAAGCTGTGCTTTGGTTGGAATGGATGAGAGGGATGGGAATGCACGGAGAGAGATATATATAAAGAAGAATGTGTGGGCCGAGAGCAGAGTCCCCTGTTTGTTGGAACACGGTTTTGAGAAAACAGGCGAAGGCAGCATCCGGTTTTCCCTTAAGTTCCGAAGGTAATGGATGTTTACGTTCCTATTTAAGTTGATCTGCTACTGTGTTTAGGGTAATCGAGATGAATGGTTAATTTAGCAGCTATTACTAAAGGGATATTTACACCTACAACTCTGAGTAATCTCATAATTACCCCAGAAACCCTCAATAATCATAAATTACATACATGACCCTCAATAATTCTTAACTCTTACACCCAAACCCTCGTGTTAACTTACATTCCATTTCCTGTTAACTATAACGGAATCAGTCGGGTATTTTATATTTTATATCCTTTTATTTTCCATTATTTAAAAAAAACTACTCCTCTTCCTCCTTCAACTAACCCCCTCCCCATTCTGACCTCCTCCTCCACACAGTCAACCACCAGTCCCCTCGTCCACATCCTCCGCCAACTGAAATCCTCCCGGAAATCCGAAATTGACAACGAGCATTCTCCTCGCTGCCCACCTTGTTGTCTAGAGGTTCCCGTTAGCCGATGGAGTGGAACTTCCAGTGCCTGAAATGGTAATGTCGGAAGGCAGTTTCTTCCCATTGGCACTCGCCGATCTCTCCAGCACCTTCAGAGCCTCGTCTGTCCTCCCTCTCACGGCCAGCCACCTCGGGGACTCGAACAGGAAGGGCACGACCACGATGCCGGCACGGGCAAAGCCGCTGAGGAAGCACCCGACGCGCGGCCTGGAAAGGGAACCTCTCTTCTCTCCCCCCACCTCCCCCGCGCCGCCTGAACATCTCCGCACCTCCACCACCGCCCGCCTGGGAACCCCCACCCCCGCGTCACTTGGAAACCTCACCCCCGCGATGCCTGAACCTCCCAAGCCGCCGCCTCCTGGAACCCTCCCACTCCTGCAACACCCCCCTCCCCCCGCACGCCGGACCCTTCCGCGCCGCCCCCTGCCACCGCCGCCTGGGACCCTTCCGCGCGGCGTGGAACCCTCCCACTCCTGCAACACCCCCATCCCCTCGCGCACCGCGCACCGCCTGGAAGCCCCGAAGCCCCAAGCCGCCTGAAACCCTCCCTCAAGCTCCGGGCCCCTCCCGCTCTTGAAGCCCGTAACCTAGTTCCCACCCCAAGCTCGTGCTTCCAGTACAGTTCATATTTGCAAGTTTTTTTTCTTTTATTTTGTACTTTTCATTAATCATAGCCGTTACATAGTAGATTGGTTTGATTAACTCATTCGTATGATTGAGTTAACTCCTCGAAACTAACGGAAGGTTATGGATGTAAAACGGAGTATTATTGATGCTCATGTGTGTAATTCGTGATTATAAAAGATTTTCAGGGTAATTATGAGATTACTCAGGGTCATGAGTGTAAATATCCCATTACTAAAAGAGCTACATGTGGTTTTGGCGGAAAACCACTCGCTGCTCCGAGGGTGGAATGAAATTTATATTATGTCGTTAAAAATCAGGTCGGTTACTGAGTTACGATGAATTAGGGTAATCTGATGTGAATACTAGCTGTTTGGAATAGTTATAAATATTGAAGACGGTTAGAATAAAGAATGTAATGTGATGTCACTATGATAAGAATGTAATGTGATGTCAGTATGATTGGTAATAAAATGCTAACCCAAAAATAGAGTCATGTAAACTCTCCTAGATATACTAGTTACCAAAGGAACTCTAAAAGTTTGTTCACATCTACCTTTTCAGATGTAATGCAATATTTGATTTTTACATCATGTAGCAGTGCCAAGTCTTACAACAGACATGTTGTAATAAGCTGAAGTTGGGGTTCTAATTAATGAGATGTACAGTGTTCACAAAAGGTGTGGCCCCTTTAATAACAAGGTATTTCTGCAGAGATAATACACGTTAACATGATTTCTATCGAGCTTAATTGATCCGGGATAATCAATCCATTATGGTAGCGCATCCAAAGGAAGAGAGTTGTTCTTGGATGAGAAGCATGCGGCCAGAATTCAATTTGGAATTTAGATAAGAGAACATTATATTGTAGGAGGTTTAGGTTGTCTATTAATTTTTCGTCCGACACGATTCCCAAGAGTACACGTCACATTATTACATCTTATTCCGCTTGTATTTCTATCTTTATTTTATCTTAACTACTCTTATTCTATCTTATTATATTTATTCCTATCTTTGCAGTCGAACGAAAAATAGATCGGTATTATCGTTATTCTTCATCCTTATTCCTATTTTTTTTCGGAATGGAACACCCCTTCAAGGAGAGAGAAGAATTTTAAGATTTTCTTTAATTAGTGAAGGATAAGTGCTTTGAGTGACGAATTCTTCACTGCAATTCTAAAAGGAAAAGATAAAATTTGAGTTTCTAATAATTGAGTTTCTTCTCAATTATACGTTGTTGAAGTGTGTTCTCAATGTTGAGAAGTGAGACATTTGGCCGCTGATTTTAAATTTATTAATCCTTAGCCCCGATGTAAATAAGAATAATTTTAGATGTCCAACTGTGTTCTACATATTTCCTGTATCAGAGTTGTGAAAACCGGATGATCACCCACAAATTGTGTTTTTGTAATCTATAGATTAGGGGTGATAAATCCATGACTAATCCTTCTGCGATTAAGATAGTTAATATAACGCTAAGGATGATAACAACATAGGTCAGCGGGGACAAGAATCACCATGTCATACTCCTCGGCTTGATATAGTCATGCCGATATCTTGCACATCACGGAAATATAGAAAAAATAAATCAAATTAGACAAAAGTCTCTTCGCAAGAGTGTGTTCCTATGTCGGATCATTAAACGGGTCAACGCATTCATTTTGTTCGACTTAGGGTTAGCCCATGATTGTGTGTCCTCCTCAGGATCACAATATAGTTGGTAAAATTCCTGCATCAGGTGCTCCTCTGTAGGATTTGTCACAGTAGCGTTAGAGGTCCAAGCAGCAAGAAATGGGAGTGTGGGGTGAGTTTCTGATCTAACGGTTGGTAGTTGTTATCTCAGGTGTAGCAGCGGAATATGGCTTTTCTACAGCTTGAAGGTTACAGTTGTTGACGACTTTGTGGGTTGCCTTAGAATATCATATTTATTCAAAGATTGAGCGAGATCGAAGTGCTCCCAATGCGGTAAAATTGATTTCCCGAGTCTCACAATCAATACTTGTCTTAGCCAAGGCTTTACCGAGAATGATTGGAGACTGGGTGAAGTCTCCTTGATGCTCAATGTCAATGATCGTGAAATCCACCTTGAGCAAATCACCTTAGAATGTAATGATGACTGAAAAAGTTCCTCTCGACCGTTTTGTAGATCAACTAGCCAGCTGAACTATCTCTCTTGATTTTCTGATTGGTCTGAGTTTGAGCTTGTCAAATACGGAGGTCGGAGGATATGGATTGGTGAGTCAACATCGATTCGGGCATGGGTGAATGTGGTGTCTTTAATTTCACAGCCAAGCCAATTGAGAACATATGTGGGACGTACGTTGACCATGGAGGAATATTATTATGACTATTCATATGATGAAAACCTGATTGTCAGCACCTCACCCCATCACCTTTACAGTCAACAAAGGACTAAATTGACCAATCCCGTTAAACCGGTCGATCCATCATCTAGTCGATTATCTGGTTAGAAGAAGAAGAGTACTAATTCCTCGAGGTATTCCCCTGAACACCTCAAGCTGTATCACTCTCCTCCTCTTTTTGTTGCTTCATGCTCTAGAAAATCATCCAAGAAAGTCGCCCTCGACATACTGGAAAAGGAATCTTCTTATGATTTCTCATCGTGTTCGGATAAGGTGATCTTTAGGAGTGGTCTCAGTTCGGCAGCTCTGAAGCCCTATCTAAGCAAGCAACTGAATATCGACCCCCGTTGGATAACTCATGCCCCTGACCATTATTCCTCCAAAGTTGATTATCTTTTTCTCATTAGATATAATGGAATAATTTCTTATGACCATACTGAGACTGATGCTTCATAGTATTCATCATCCGAGGACGAATTGATTGACCAAAAGACTAAACACATTCTAAGTAAACATCTTAAGAACAAGAATATTTGGAGTGCATCCACCTTATAGTACTATTCTTCTGAGGATAACTCCATGGTTGGGAATCATCTGCTTCATTTGCTTCATCTTCTTCCCATCAATACTTATTCTTCTAAGGAAAAATCCGACAATGGTTGGGAATCATCGGCTACATCTTCTTCCTATCATTATGACCTCCTACCACAAGCTTACAAAAAGATCTGCAAAAGCCTCCTTATTCATCGGCACCCTTCTCGACCCCATCGGTTCCCTTGTACTTCTTCTTCCTCTACATAAGCCAAGGCCTAAGTATAGGGGGGAGGGGGGGGCTGATGCCATCTATATATACCACTCTCCTCATCCACTTCTGCACTCGACCGCCCCATTTCCACCCTTCTTCCATACTTAGGCTGGCCAGAGCCTAAGTATAGGGGGGGCCCGATGCCCGTTGTATATACTCTCCTCATTCAATTCTCACATTATCATCCACCTAATTTTCTCCCTCCTTCTAAACTTATACTATCCAAAGCCTAAATATAGGGGTCGAACCGCCTTCTACTATTCTTTTTCTATTTCACACTCTTACGCTTAGCCCAAGCTATGTATTCTATGTGCCTCTTGTGCTCTTAGGACATAGAACTCGCTAAGTATAGGGGAGTATGTATATACGATGTATATATTTTACCCATAGCTCGTACTTTCACGTAAGTCTATATTCTTATTTGTGGGGTGGGCAACTAACTTGTAAACTCTTCAAAAAAACTAACATTGTGTTTTTTACAACTAATATTATGTGTGCAACTCAAGTTTTGAAAATTAGATTCTTATTAACTTTTTACAAAATAAAAAAGTTTTGAAAAAATGAAAAAAAAATAAAAACAAATCTTGTAGTAAAAATCTAATAATAAATTTTCTGCAGTCCTTACATTTGCACTTCATCAAACATTACATGAATCTGCATTGATGAAAAGCCATTGGGTTATAAACCGAGTTATAAGCAGAAATCGAGAGTGGTCTTGATTTGTCCTTAATCCGCCAAATTTTTGGAGGAACTTCCCCGAGAAAGAGGATTTTAGAAGCTTCATGTCTTTGCTTAATTCTTCGAGCTCCGCATGATAATTTGCAAAAGTTGACTCTTAGTGTCTAACCTGATCGCCTCATTCTGGTACGATTCTTGAATAGGGAATTAATCTGTACTCTCACACTATGCACTTAGATCAACTCAGATGGGGTGTTGGAAGACTGTGTGAGTCTCTTTTCAGGTAGAACAGATATCTAGAGACCGTAGTACAGGTTGAAATAAAGCTTCGGATAAGGGATGGACGACTGAGCATAATTTTTTTAAGTACTCAAAACATGTGAGAAAAGAAAGATTCCATATCCGTAGGGGCATAATAAGATCATTGCAGAGCAACCAAAAATCCAAACAAAAAGAAGCCAACTACCAAATAAATATTTGACCAAAAAGGTCCAAGCTTCAAAACAACCTGCAGATCTTGGTGGAGACTTGGCTAACCTGGCCGGATTCACATGCAGAGGCGATTACACTGATCACATTCCAGTTCTTTTCCCCTTCTTCTAATTTCTCCCCCTTTCGACTTTGAACGCAGCACGACTGAACTTAGAAGGAAATACCTGTCTCCCCGAGGTTGATTTATTGGAGGAGAGGTTTAAATTGTAGTCTGCCATTCTTGATGGGAAGAGATAAAAACTTTCACAAATATGAGACAATTGTTCAATGTTCATGGGGTACGCTTTGGGAAGAAGATTGATCTAAGATGACTTCTAAGCTGAAATTGTTACAATGATGTGTAGAACTTGGAGGATGTTGATTTTAAAACTCTAATTCTCATATAAGTTCTACTAAACTAATAATCCAAAGGTCGGGTTTAACTCCATATTCACCTTTCGCTCATGGTCTTGGTATAGAACCCAATTTCATTTCACCTCATTTCAATTCTTTAGATGACCAGGGATGAGAATGGGTTAAGTATAGGGGGTTGACGAATCTATGATTCATCACTCTAAAAGAGATTAATTAAGCTTAATTCCCCAAAATTCATCTATATTTTATCAATTATCTTGCATAATTTGCATTCATGCATATGTAAATAATAATTCCATTTTATCATGCATAATTGCATAAAAATAAGAAGCCAAGAATTCTAGCCCGATTGACCTCTAAAATAAGTTAACTTATCCGATTTTTAATTAATTCATGCTAACTCTAGATCACCTGAAACCAATCCATTATGCACATATCATTAACAAGAATAAATGAAAATTACAAAAAATCATTGACAAAAAATAAGTGGACCAGAAACCAAAACCCTAATTTGAGGACGATCGGACTAAAATGCAGATATCTTCCTCATATAGTGTTTGATTTAATCCTATTCAATTTTGAACTAATGTATATTCAATTACCTTCAAAACAGGACCAAGTTCAAGTGAATCAGAGCTCATATGTGAGAGTTGGGTTTTGGGCCTCTTTTGCACATTGTGTATTTTACCCGATTTTGATCTATTATTTTATGTGCATATTCGACATTTTTTAATTTTTTTTTCATTTATTTTATTTGACAAATATTTCATTAAATTGTGCAAAAATCTAAATCTAAAATAAGATTGAAATCAAAGAAACTAACTGAGTTTGAGTGTTCACTAACAATCTGCACAAAAGTCGTCTCTATCATACTTTGTTTTATTTCTCTATTTTCTTAATTAATAAAAATCCAAAAAATATATTAATGTGTAAATATTTTTATTTGATTTTACCATATATTTTATTTTTATCTTATTTAAAAATCACAAACAAATTATAAAATACAATCATACGGCATTTTATATACATAGAGTACCACCAAAAAGACCATTTCATGCAAATGACCAATTTTGGTTTTTTTCATGAAAGTTGTAGATCTCATCGAGAAAAACAACTTTCGTGAAGAAATTTCCGAGCTCGTTTGTTTTCTTTTTTATTTTTCTTTTCTTTTTAATTTGTGATTTTTCTGAGAGTGACACCTAGCAGGTCTTGGAGCCGCTACATGTTACCTATTTTATGGGATTTAGTTTTCTATTTTTCATTTTTTAAAATATAATAATAATAATTTAATATCCACTTGGCGAGATCTTGGTTGCCCGATCTCGGCCGTGTAGACGGTACATGATTCATCTCATACATCCGCTCTTCTCGCCCCTTTCCCAATTCGATCGGGTGTTGCCATCGATCTCTTTCCCCTTCAGGCTCACTACCATCGTATCTCATCTCATCCAATCCTATCTCATTGAGTCCCTCCCCAATCCTCGTCATCTTTGCTTTTCCAACTCGACCAAATCTGCCTCCCACGTATCTCATAACCGATCACCTTCCTATTCCATCGCGCCATCATATTCCTATCATAAGCCCATCACCACTTCCCTTCCAATTCACTCAATCCGTCGCCTCCCTCCGTCTCTTCTATTTAACCCTAGCACCTCCAACCTTCACGCTTATCTGCAGGTTACACACAACATAGGGGATCCCCGAAGTTTGGTGGTGACAACTCCTTCTTCGATACCCTTCCTTCAATGCCGGTGAGATCCAGTGCCTTGCTGAAGTTTGGTGGAGAAGCGATCCAGGAAGGAAATGAGGCAAAAAAGAGGTCGGAGATAGTGAGAGCACAACAGATTTTGGGTTGGATCCTAGTGCTCCGACGATTTTGATTTTTAAAATTAAGTTAAGGTTTCGATTAAATGATGAAATTAACAACTAAGTTATGACAGTGAAACAAAATGTGATGTAAATAACCTAACCTAGCATCTCAACGACTCTGGAGTTTGGAGTAGGAGAAGCTCGTTGGAGATGAACTCGGTGAACTTGGATCGCCTCGATCCTGACTTTTTCCACACCAAAGTGGATGCGGAGTTGGAGTTGTCACCTATATCTCAACCCAAGGAGGGTCTTTTGGGGTTACAGACTGAAGATCGAGGATCAAAGACAAAAAGAAGATCGGAGTGGGTATTTATAGGGGTGGATTTCTGTCAAAAAGAGGAAGAGATGGTGGGAGGCTCGATGGTGGTAGGTGGAGATTCGATCATGGGCATGGTGAGGAACAATAGGGCTACAGGTTGGAGGTGGTTTCAAGGGATAAGGTGTATGGAGATGGCGTGAAGAATTAAGAGAAGGGGGGAGGGGGTCATGGGGTTTGACAAGGAGTTGGAGGGGCGTACAGTTGACTCAAGGTCAACAAAGTCAAAGTCTTGGTTGGTCCACGTGGATGAACTAGGAAATTAAGAGCAAAAATTCCATTATTAATGCATTTAATCATAGGAAATGATTTTATTACTTTTTTATCAAAACATGAAAAATACTTGTAATTTTATGTAGCATTTTATTATAATTTTTATTTATTTTTACAAGTTAATTTATAACATGTTAATTTGTACATGTTTATATATAGGTAAATATACATGTTTTTAAATTTTATTTTGTATTTTATATTTTATCATTATTTACATGTATTTTATGTATTTGCAACTTATTTAAATAAATATTTAGGTAATTTTATTATATTTTTCTGAGTTTATTTATGTACTTAAAGAATTATGCATACATATTATATAGGTTTATTAAATAATATGTCTACCTATACATTAAAGTAATGCATTTTTAATGGTTTCATTTTAATTTTATTATTTACATGTATTTTAAATAATATTAACAAATTTATGAAAATATAAGAGAGTGAAAAATATAAAGAATAAATATATAAATATTATATACATGTGTATTGCACAATGAGGTCCAAAACCTAATTTTTGCATCTTATCTCAAACCACATTCATTAAATAGCTAATTTTATTTTGTGAACAATAAAGGTGAGTTTGATGAATTTTGAGTTTATATGGAGAAGACACATGTCTGCAATGTTTTCATTGCAGATTTTTTTGTTTCAAGCACAATGTACATTATTTTTGAATGAAATAATTTTTTTCTTTACATTTTTTATGTACAATATTGATGTTCAAAATTTATTGATTTAATTTATAAAAGTAGGAAAATAAAATAGATCCACACTGTAATTATTGGCATATAAAATTATGGTTTTTGTGTTGTATTTTCTGTGCATATGGTCACCCTATCTCCCCTTATTTTATCCCTTGTTGAGCAAGTCATCATGATGTCTGGTACTCGAGGTCTAGGGTCACTCAGTGTCTTTGACACTTCATTCTTTATATTTTCTTACTTTATTCTTTTATTTTGAAATTAAATACAATATTTGTGATGAATTATTGAGTTTTTATTTTCACAAATTAATGATATATACATGCAATTAGCTAAGGATTTATGGCCAAAATGAAAGAATAAAGGTGATGATATGGAGATTCATCACCCCCTATACTTGCCTTTACTAGTCCCTAGCAAACACATGCAATAAGTGCAGAAAAAGAAAAAGAAAGAAAAGAAAAAGAGAGAACTTGGAACAATCTTTGACTTTTAAACTTGTCTTGATAAAGATCAAAGTTTGAAGATATGTTAAGACCTTTGGATTCTTGGTTTGTGCTGAACCACATTAGGGTTAGGAATTGTGACACAAGAACCCTTAGATTCCACAGTCTGGTCAGAACCGTCCTCTCAGTCACATACTCTTGCTGCCTTAAATTGATAGAACCATAGGTGTGAATTTTTCAACTCTTCCCAAACAAATCAACGGACTATAAAAGAGTCTGCTCCTCTCGTAACTTGTCCTCGTGGAGACATGCATTTCCTTTTAAGTTCAAGTACTTCCAGTTTCACAATCAAAATGGGGGGGAAGTTAGAAGAAATGGAAAAGAAGTGGGAGTGGACCAGTGCAATCTTCATTCCCTTGTGAAGCGCAACCAGTGTAACCGAGTCAACACCAAGATGCAGGCTTTTTCTGGAAGCTCTTTTTTTGGAATTTTTGGTATAGGCTTCTTTTTTTCTTTGACTTTGTATTACTATGCATTCTTGTTTATGCCCAGATGGATACAAAGTCTTTTGGTCTGCCCATGTTTTGGGGTCTTTGAAAAAGTTGCGCCAGCAGACCATTCCTCATCTGAAGCATTATCTCAATCCAATATCCACTCTTTAAATATCATGGATACCAGAAGAAGTGGATTAGAGTATCAATTTCGGTAATGCCCAAGAATGGTTCTTGAGCCACCCTTGATGAAACAACCTTGCATCGTCCCGACTTAGACTCTAAGATTTTTCAACAATCCATCCGGGTTGAGCTAAATGTTAAGTGCATTTCTAGTCAAGCCAATGTCTCAAGAGTCATATGGATGATACGAAGAGTTATAGTTAGATCATTGAATTGAATCATGAACATAGTCTTATGGAACCTAAAGAAGTAAGTTAAGGTGACCTGAAGTATCTTAATTCCAGTCCTCAATGGGTTCTTATGAAATTAAGTGTATTGAAGTCTAAACCAAGCTCCAATCTTCAGATTTCATTTAGATTTTTCAATTGTCTAGATTATTCTAAAAAATATTTTGATAAACATTTTTGAAAACTTCATTTTCCAAATAATTTGTACAAATAATTTTTGCAAACATTTACATGATTTAGAAAATCATTTTGCAAAGAATTTTTAAATAATATGTATAAATTTTGCAAAGTATTTCTGCAACCATTTTCTGAATAATTTGCAAACTTTTGAATGTTTGAAAATGTCTCACAAAAAGTTTTCAAAAGATTTTTCAAGAAATTTTCCAACCATTTTTGAAATCAATTTGCAAAATAATTTAAACAGGTTAATTAGTCATATTTACAAAGAATTTTTGAGAAAACTATACATATTTATAGTGTTTTCTGCATTGTCGACTAATGTGTCCCATGCTTCCCTTAGTGTAGCAACTTCTCGGATATACTCGATCAACTCCTCCTCGATCGTGATCTTTAATACGAACATTTCCTTATTGACCGCCTTGATCTTCTATTTCCTCAAGGCATCGACATTCTCCTTTGGCAGTGGTTTTGTATCGTCTCCTCTGACAATCTACCAAAGATCTTGTATCTTGTGGACAAGATTCGATGCAGGTCCTCCAATAATTGTAATTGTGCACATTCAGCTTCTCGATCACGAAACATGAGTTGAAAGGATCCACCATTTTGGGGTGGGGGAAACTATATTTTTCCTTCGATCAACGAAGTTGGTTCTAGACCTATCTCGATTACAATCCCTGACTGCATACAGACAAAATTTCCTCTTACCAAAAAACTCATGACTTGACCGAACACAGAGACAAAGGCTCTCCTAATTTATTTAGAGACTTCTACTGCAACTACATGGACCTAACTTAAATATACCCTTACTAATTAGGATCCTAACAAGGCTCTAATACTAGTTGTTGGAATCAGACTACAAGGACAATATAATGATAGACTAAAACATGCATTAACAATACACCATTATACAATTCAACACCCCAAAAAATATACACAACTTCACATAAATACACTCACGTATACCCTCTAACTATACGTCACTTGAGCTCTCGATGCTTTCCTCTCCAATATACTTGGTGGCTCTCCCTAACTCTCGTGGTCACTCACTCTACTTCTCTCTTTCTTCTCTTGATTGGTTATACTCCAACCTCAAGGGCCCTATTTATAGAGGCTAATGGAGTACACTAGAACAAGTGATGGCTTCTTAAAGAAACCAACTTTGGAGATGGCATCTCGAGGGAGCCAATAGTAGCTTCTCAAAGAATCCAACTTAGAAGTACCTTCTCAAAGAAGCCAACAAAAGGATTTCTCTAGAAGATTGCTTACTTAGAAGAAACAACGTCAGATGCAGCTTCCTAGGCTAATCGCTATGACTTCCCAGTCGCTCAACCCAATATGTTTCCTTTATTCTATTGTTTTAACATGGTCGCGCCTATGGTAATCTTCATTAGCAAATTTGATCAGGCATGTTGCCCTTCCATTGGCTTAATCAGAATGAATCTCTTTGTGGATTTTGGAGTCAAGCTGAGCACGATCACCATATTGGTGGCAGGAGACTTTGAAACCGATATGGCTAGTTCTATGCAAGTAATCCAATAGCCAATGAGATAAGTAAAGATGGAAAACAAAGCAATTCAATAATCAATGGTGCATCCTTCCTTATCTAGAATTGGACAGAAAGTTGTCTTTTGCAAAGACTGGATTGAGTTATAAAAAGAAATTTGAATTCATGGTCAATTTCGTCAGTGAATATAAGATACCATGAAATGCTTGAAAATATCTGGCTTTCCAAATAAAGCAATAAACAATGTCTTTAAGCTCTGGAGCTACCATAGTGATTAATCACTTGTGCAAGTTAAAGCTGGAGTAAAGAAAAGTTTCTAAACAAACGAGTTGTGTGAAACATCACAAGTACTGCATTTTTCATGTAACACAACAGTCCTCAATAAACTGAGAAATAGATTCAGCATCATTCTTGTAGAGGAAACAATGATTTATAGTGCATATGAGAAATCTATAGAATGAGTCTTGTGTTATAATTTTTCCATATTACCATAGTCAATGAAGGAAGACACCCTTGGATTGAAAACAACTGAATTTTGGATGGAAGGAAGAAATTATCCATTTATTTGAAAAGAGTGTATAAATGGTCTTGTTTAATGAGTTTTTCTCTATGTATGAGAGAATTTTTTTGGTTGTCCCTAGTCAAGTATGAATCCTTTGAGTAGATTCAATCTACTTTATAATGCCATGATGTCACTAAATAACACCAAAAGAGCACGATTAGCCATCACCTTAAACCAATGTTTTCTTCCATTCTAGATGGACAACCCATGTTTTACCTAGTATAAGTTATTTTTGGACAAATGCCAAAGAGAAGGGAAATTGAGCATATGAGGGTTTTTATTAAGAGGGTCCTTCGATAAGGAAGATGTTCTCCCAAAATGATAGTTTTTGAGGTAGCCGACATGGGTTTCATGGATCCGCTATATAATCACTACATGGAAATATAGAACAGGAGATGGTCGTCTTCCGTCCCCTCTGAGAGCCTGACCGTCCCCTTTGATCAATGGGGATGGTCGCATGACCGTCTCTAAAGACCGCGTCCCATTTGTCATAGGGGACGCTATTTACCAATGTCCTCCTATAATTACACTTCGGAGACGGTCGCGACCGCCCCTTCTATTATGGCCAAAGGCAACAGTCGTGATGTGTCCTACTATAAAAGACAATGGGACGGTCGCGACCATCTTTGATACTTCTTAGTGACGAGGTAATTGTGCCGTAGAGGATGATAGAGACTGTCCCCATTGATTCTCTGCTATCAAAAAAAATTGGTTACCCACTGCTATGACCTTCATTTTACCCTACATCAACTAATATTGAACATTCATTGCATCCATTACATGTATCAGTATAAACTCTTCATTATAACGAGAATTATCAAGAACAAAATACACGTTCATTACACATACCAAATTACAAGAAATATTCAGAAAGGAGTAGTGCTGAGAATTCAAATCAAACTACTCTACCTTAATTGTTCAAAATAGTTAAACGACAAACTAAACTACTCTACGTTATATTATCCAAACTAATTATACAATAACTAAACTATTCATTCACTTCTTTATTCGATGAAGGATGCTCTTCCTCTTTTCATTCCTTTTGACTTTCCTCTCCTCTCTACTCTATTTGCCTTGATATCCCTCTTAGTGATGACGACTTCGCCACGAACCAACTGATAAGTCTAGACACTAGATTGCTCCTTACCTTCATTATCGTAATCGTCCTCATCACTACGACCATCTTTCTCATATCTAATCATGATCATCAAGCCATTTTTAGGATCCGAACTCTCTACTATATATGATTTTCCATCTTCTCGCAGATGATTGAGGAATAAATCAAAGCAAGGATCCTTACGATCACCATCGTCTTTGGGTATTACCCCACAAGGCCTCATCTTTGCACAAATTTAAAATTTAGAAACGTCACGAGAAAATATAATTAATAATAAAATCAAAATAATACATTTTTAGGACAAAAAAGAAAAAAAATCCATACATATTGTACCATACACTCTACCATGGATTCCAACACATTTCACACCATACAATACCCACATCCTACTACACATGAGACCAAAGAAGGTCTAAAAACTTAAAATATTGAAAATTTTAAAAAAATATAACAACGAGGAACATGATATATATCAGAACTTCCAATTAGTACTACTTGTATCTTAAAAGTTTGCAACTTAAAAGATTAATTCATAAGCATTTTAGAAAAATGATCTTCCACATTGAATACCTACTCTAGGTTTTCTATCACCTTTTTCCTTGTTGCTCATTAGAAAGATAATATCGAACCATTATGAGTGTGAATTAGCAACCTGAGACATGCCATAAGGCCATTAATGTGATACCATAGAAAGTGCACGACTAATATGTCATAAACCTTATTGAGCAACTATCCTCTTACTAGTCTAATGGAAATAAAGCTATATGATTACCTTTTATAAAATCACTTACCTTCCATTATAGTCATTTTGTTAAAAGATAGCCCGACTAATTATTTTCTTGAGTATTGTATAGCATAAACAATTGATTAGAAGAACTCCTCATCAATTATCTCAAATATGATCATAGTAGCATTTTTATTTAGTTGTTCACTTATCTAAAATAACCACATACCCAAAATATCATCGAAAGAACAACTTGTTTCAATATTTCCTTTCATCTCTATACTTCGACAAATATTTCATCAAGGGTGTTTTCTTCTTATGACTTCCAATTTAGTCAAGGGTGTTTTGTTCTTACATACCACAATCCATATCACAAATAGATATACCATGATCCATACCACAATGTATAAACAACTTATATACCTCAATCAATGCATTAATACCAAATTGTTTAATACTAAAATAATATAGCTCTAAAAAATAGTACGTTAAAGGAGATACCTCGAGTAGGGATAAGTGATACACTACACAAGAAATACAATGTATAAACAAGTTATGTGACACGATCCATAGCAAAATGTAATACATTATACAAAGAATAAAATGTATAAATAAGTTTTAAGCCACAAGTAAATATAGAAAAATGTAATAAAACTCTCTATGATTCTTCATGGTCTTCGTTCGTTCTTCGCGTTCTGGGCATGATCTTAGTGTTCTTGATACGAAAATGACATTTGATCATTTCAGGAGCCGTAAATTATTCTTTTTGAAAATGTATCACGATAAAGCACAATATACATGAGCGAGAGCTCGATTAGATAATGAAATCCTACCTTTTGCTATTGGATTTTCATACGAGATCGCGAAATCCCTGATTTTATGTTCTTTGCTACGAAGAACCTTAATTTGGCTATTTTTGAGAAAATATGAAAAGTTGCTTTGTAATTCTCATTAAAATAAAGGCTAAGCATTGAATTGATTCAGTGGCTTGGAAAGTTAGGGTTTGGGAGTTAAAATAAGTATAAATATTAGTATATATACATATGAATCAATATATTTGTAATTATATACTCAATGTTGACGAATATACAAATCGAAGGCTTAACAGAGTAATTACATCATGGGAATTGATGTGTATTGAAATAGATCCTGAACAGTATCATGTGTTACATTAAGAACGACTTTGAGTAGGTACTACAGGTCGGGCATGGAACATGTAGGTTTGTTAGAAGAACATTTGTATTGGTAGGACAAACCTATGTGGTACACGGTTTTCTAGATATGTTGGGCACGTGAAATAAATTATTTGCAATGCATGGTACTCGGCTTCCATTAGGCGGATTGACTGATTGAAGATGTGGTCATGCCATGTGGAGGCACGTACGGTTGGATAACGGTTAGGACACATTAATATGTATTCAAAGCTGCTAGTTAATGTGATTAAAGGTTAGTTGTGGTTTTAAGCTAACTGGTCCTTGAGGACGAGGGCTTCTTTGCTTGTCAGGCTGAGGGTTTGAAATCCTTGATAATAAAAGAAAAGGAAATTACTAGAGTAACATTGGAGGACTGGTTGAGGCAATGTGTGATGGAATAAGCTCACCAAATCAACGCAATCTCCAATCCCAAAGTGTCCACAGCTTCGGAGTTCATGAATGGTGAGGTTTTCCCGGACTAATCCCTGACGTGGAATAGAAGGAATATGACTTAAGCAAATTAGAATAAATGGAACTTTCTGTATAATAAGTTTTGCTAAACTACACTACTTGTTTAATTTTCTTTTCTTCATTACTTAGCACTCGCTAATCTTCATCATATGATTTATGAAAATTCGACAGTTGTCGGTGAGCCATTGCAAGGACTTTGATAATAAAGTCATCTAACATAATAGCCATCCAGCAAGCCATAGTTGCTTTATTTTATAAGGTAGTTGGTAATATTTTTCGGTATTTTCTTTCCAATTGATGTATATGTAAATAGTTATAGTATCATGTAAACTTTATTTTGTGAATGGAAAAGTATTAAATACTTCTTTCTGAGTATTTTTAATTGTAGTTTGTTTCTTAATGTTAGTTGTGATTGATGAATAAATTATTGTTGTGTAAATGTATCCATATAAGGGAGGATCCGATGACCTAAAATTGGGGTCGTGACATGGATCACTTCTTCCGATTAGAGCTTTTGGAGGATTCAGAGACAACCACACCTATTAAAGAGACTTTCCTAGACGAGACAATTCTTTCTATCACCTATCTCCCATGATATGTTGACATTGTGAACTATCTTTTTGCCAAGAAAGCTCCAAAAGGTTGGACCAGGAAACGACTTGAGACTTTACTTGCGAAATCTAAGTCTTACCATTAGGAGGATCCCATCCTTTACCACGAAGGAGGAAATAATGTATAGTGTTAGTGTATTCTTCAGGAGGAGCACCATAGCATACTCACCTATTACCACAAGCTTGAGATAGGAGTACATCACTCAGGAAGAAGGATAGCGCAAAAGGTTCTCCAATCCGGCCTTTGGTGGCCAACACTCTTCAAGGATTCATATGAATTCATGAAGAGGTGTACTGACTGTTATAGGATGGGTAGTTGTTGTTATAGAGACATGATAACGATGCATACCTTTCACTTCTATGAGGTTTTTGATGCATGGAGCATCGATTTTATGGGCCTATTCTCAAAAAGTTAGAGGTTTGATTACGTTTTGTTGTTTGTAGATTACGTGAGTCGTTGGGTTGAGTCCATCCCTGCCTGAGCCGCTGATGTGAGGACTGCTTACAGATTTCTGAGGAAGAATATCATCACGGTTTGGGGTTCCTGGAGTTTTGATTTCTGATGGGGGTATTCATTTCATCAATGACAAGGTAAGGGACCTTACTAATGAGTTCAATATAGACCAAAGAGTTGTCACTCCGTATCATCCATAGACGAATGGTCTTGCTGAGGTTTCTAACTGGGAGATCAAGACGTGCCCAGACCGAAAGGATTGGTCACAGCTTTTGGACTCGATCTTGTAGGCATATAGGACATCCTTCAAGACTCCTTTGGGTACATCTCAATTTCAACTCTTTAATGGCAAGCCATGCTTTACCTCTTGAGATCAAGCATAAGTTACTATGGGCAGTCACAGAGATATTATTGGATCCAGAGAGTGTAGGAGATCAGAGGAGAGCAGAGTTGACAGCTCTGGAGGAGCTTAGAGATACAACCTTTTTGAGTAGCCTACAGTATAAGGATAGAGTGAAGATATGGCATGATTCACACATTAGCCATAAGCACTTTGAGACGAATCAGAGAGTATGACTATTTGATGCTAGATTGAGATTATTTTCAGAGAAGTTGTAGAGCAAATAGAAGGGTTATATCTAGTCAGAAAGATGCATGATAATGGTAGTATTATCATACCCGAATTATCTTCTGAGTCCACATTTTGGGTCAACGATTTGCTCATGAAGCACCTCTAGGTGCAGCACTCTCCAGATTGCCATCGAGCAGCTCGATAGACCATCAGACTCTTTTAGCCGATGCAGAATCACAGCAGAGTAGTCCTGGACAATTCAGCTGGTTGTTCCAAGCTTCATAGCGCTTGAACTCCACGATCGAACCATCACTGGCACCACCTTCGTATCAGCTCGTCCAGGACTTCTCATCACCGTCGGATGAGAAGGGGGCTCCCAGATTAGACTGCATCTCCATGCCCAAATTTGGATGGTCCGATCAGATCTAGGACATATCTGACACGCACGTCACCGCCTTTTCACCAGACCATCAGATCCAGCCAACGACTCATTAGAGCCGTACGTCAGAGCCTCACGAGTGCCTCATGCCTCACAGGGTATATTTCGCTTTAGTCTCTCTTTTTTTATCATTTACTTTTTAGTCTAATAATTGTAAAAAAGTAGTTGAAAACTTTTGCGGTAGGGACCTCATAACTTTCCATATTACATTTGAGTCCCCCTGGACCGCACCCACATGCATGTTCATGTGTCATTTGTCGAACTTTGCACGTTTTATCCTAAGCCTGAATGTTTTAATGAAATAGCAGAAGTTTTTGGGAATTGCAAATATACGCTTGAGCGCATGATTTCACGTACAAAGCACGTTTTGTGTTGGCTTTTTGTATGATGGGCCCTCGAGTTTATCTTGTGTGTTATCATTAGGCCTTAGGACTTGGAATTGTTGGTATTTTGTCCTCCTTTTTCCAGCATTTAATTTTTATTTGGTACAATAAATAGGAAATTAAGTCCGAAAATTCCCTAAAAATTCATGTACCTCTCTTTAGTGTCTTTTGTTTGTGGTAATTTTTGTTGGCCAAATTTATTTTATTTAGTATTATTAAAACTTAAAAAATCAACTAAAAATCCATGTTTGCTTCCAAAAATTCATAAAAATTTGAAAATAATACTGAAAATTGTAAAAATGAAGATAGCTTTATTTTTACTTATTTGATTTTCTATCCAAATTTCATCTTATTTGCTTTTATAAAACTTTAAAAATTACTAAAACCCTAAAAACATCATAAAATTATATAAAATCTTTTAAAACCCAAAAATTGTGTTTCTTATCTCTGTTTGTAGACATTTAAATATAATTTTTTTATTAAAATTGATTTCTAGGAGTTTTGGGCTTATTTTCATTTTTAATTCAAAATATGTTCCTAGTTGTGCATTGTTTCTTGGATTTCTCAGTTTATAAAATTCAAAAAAATCTAAAAATCCTTAAAAATTACAAAAATAGTAAACAAAAATATGTTTACTAGAATTTTCTGGACATTTTTTTCATATTTGAAAATACAAAAAGAGTAGTTGTGTGTCCTTTATTCATTGTTTTATTTGTTTTGCCTTGAAAATTAAAAATGTAAAAATTCGCAAAATTGAAAATCATTAAATTCAAAATTGGATAACATAAAAATTAAAATTAAAAATCCATAAAAAATAAAAAAAATAAATTCGCAAAAAAATAGTAGCTTGCTTTGAGTTTCCTCGTTCATTTCTTTAACTTTTCATTGTATTGAATAACCCTTACTTGATAATTGTTGCCTCCTTGAGTTCGACTCTAGGAGCTATACCATGTTAATAAATAATAGCTTAGACCACTCTCCTTTACTTGCTTGATTTATTTTGTAGTTGAATAATTTTCTCGATTTCTAGCCTGATTTCTGGGGTGACAACGGTACTATTAATTGCTTTATTTCATTAACTTAACCCTAGTCACTCGAGCCCGATATCAACATCCCATACATAGTGGATGCAAATGCCCACGGACTACTGAGTCATCCACCAAATAGGAGAGAGCCTCCATGCTGACCACAAAGAGGAGAGAACTAAGAGGATCACCTTGCCTCTTATGAGCAATATAAGCAGAAATGTCTATATTGCCCATAAAAAGATATGCCTATATTGTTGACCCCATGATAGCAGAGACAAACGTACATAAAAAATAGAACAATCGTACGTATAGATGGAGCATGATGAGAGAGAAAGTTGTTCACGAGGACACTACCACTTTCAAGTACTAGGAACGCCCACCTAGATCATGTTTTTAGTAGACATTTTTGAGTAACACCCAAGAAATTAAAAAAAATCTCGACATTATTTAAACATCTTCACATAGTAATTTCAGAAGACGTTTCTTTGGTAACATCAACACAAGAATTTTGGCCCCCTAATTATCCCGCCAAACTCGCCCCATTTTCTCCAAAATACCGTAACCACCAAAATACCCTAGAAACCTAAACGACGCCATGTCCCTTCCCCTCCCCCTTCAAGCGATAACCTCTCCTGTTTCGAGCCCTCCTCCCACCTTACGACGGCTCGATTATTCTCCGGCACCACGACATTTTGCAACAGCCGCTCGTCAAACACGGAGGTGGCATTGTCGTGAACGATATCTGTACTCGAGCACTCGACGAACACGGAGGTGTCTCTTGTATCCGTTCATTAGTTCTATAACAGGTCAAGCATACGTGTTTGTAGATGTTCATATTCTAAATAGTTTCGCCTAACCCTTTACGAAAAACTAGTGCTTTTTGTTATTATTGATGTGCAAAGGAACTCATTTGAATCACATTTAGCTATTTCTTGATATTTTTCTCGGATATACACATCCTAAATTGAAGCTTATTTGTTGTTGCATGTGTTTTCCTTCTTGAATACGTGTTGTTGCTCTAGCGTTATTTCTAGATATACCATTGGTCCATGATGTTGTTTCTCCCATGAATGTTGATAATTTTAAGATATAGTGGTGGGATGAATATTTAAATGATATGTTATATCTGTAGTATATTCATTATGACAAATACTTTTTACTTGTTATTTGAATAAAGAAAGTTGCTTTATAAAGAAATGTCACGTACAAATTTGTTGAAAAATATGATATGAACAGAATTTCTCTCAGTATATATAGACGAGGCTGCAATATTTTAGATACTTTAAAAACCTGCTTGAATGCGTGTCCATCTTACATGGATTTCCCCATGAATCTACCAGCAACCCTCGTAACATCAACAATATTTGAATCGTGTATACCATGGTATTTATAAGTTCTCAACTGCACAGTATAGGAAACCCATGACATGCGTTCTTTCTCTTCATTATACTGAAATAAAAGTAATGTTTTTAAAATCAAATCAGACCGACCGATTCAACTAGTGAATCGGCAAGTATACATTCGATTTTATCGACATAACCGAGAATACTCAACGGTAGCATTTTTTATGTATAGTTTGACTTTGAAATCATGTTATATGTCATTTCAGTTTGCTAGCAATAGCGGGTTTATTTGAGTTTAAAATAAACTTACATGCGTTTAATTAATCAGGGATGATCATGGTTGAATAATTCTTTTCTGTGCACGATCTTCCAGAACGGTGATTTCTACATTGACGATACGATGTTTCCAAATATATGCATGTAGATTGGGTTTTAAACATTGATTAGTTCGTTGAGGGTGCATTTTTATATGTTTGTGAGATCTTTTTTGTAAAAAAATTAGGAATGGTGTCATGAGAACAAGGACACACGTACCAACATTGTTAAAAATCTTTCTACTACTAGATCAAAGTCATACGCAGTCATTTGGCAAGAGATAGTGAATATTTATTTTTTACTGTCAGTTCTTTTTAGATATATTAATTTTTGTAATACCATAAATTTTCTTGATCAGTGTAATATATCTTTTTTAACAATGTCTAATCTATTTCTTCTTTATTAGATGCTTCTCAAGGACGATCAAGAGGCAATATGTCTGGTGGTGTTGATCCTGATGCAGAGACAGAGGAAAATGCTTTGCTTTATATATCTTCAATGTACTTCTGATCTGTTTCTTTAGTGTACTTTAAAAACTTTGGAGTTTCTTGTAGTCATGTTGATACTCATATTAGTTTTCATATTTGAAAGCATGTGCATGACTATGTTCTGAGTTTGCTCATTTTGCATCTGCAGTTGTAATTATTTTCTCGCGATACCTTTTTCCTCTAGAGTAGAAATTGGTAACATTTGATTATTTTATTGCTAATGAGACTTTAAAAAAACTTGTAAATCTTGAGTTTTTCATGCTAATAATTAGACCTAAACGAATTGGATTGGTAATAAGAAAGTCTGTAAACAATTTTCAATTCATCTATCGATGGTATTAAAAATAACGTTTCAAAACATGATCCAGACCACCAATTATATATGTCAAAATATATTCTACACAGACGTTTAATAACATCTATATAACTACTTAATTTGTAGACGTTCTTTAATATTGTCCCCCAAGATTATTCTTTTAAGATGTTTTTAAACGTCTGCAAAGATGGGATTGTGTGGATGTTATTATAAAATGTCTTTTAAAACCTATCCCGACAAGGCATGCCAGCCGTTTGGTGCGGACGTTTTTTAACGTATGAACAATATTCTTCTTACGTTTGAGATAACATAGGGAGACGTTTTTCCTGTGGTAGTGTACTTCTTCGCAGAGGATAAGAGGGATTTTCCAATTCGGAGATGGGAGAGGTTTTTATTGTGTGAATTGTGTGGGTTTCCATCTGGAAGAGAAACGTGTATCTAAGGGGTTCCCACAATCATGGGAATTACATTTCCAATGGGATAACAAAATCGATTGAAAATACCCTTTTCAAATAAAGGAAATAGTCCAATTTAGTAATGGATATTCCATTCCACGTAGCAAATAGAGCCTAAGGGATGATGGTTCTCTTCTTCCCTTCAATCAACTAATATCATGTCTTTCTATCTTCAATCAAGTCAAGTCATTATTCACTTTCCTTCTCAAACACACACACACACGCACGCACACAGATGTGTGCGTGCGCGCACGTATGTGTATGTATGTATATATTACTCTCCTCAACAAACAAGCAAAAATGGTGCAAAAATGGTATACCATAGCATCATCTCATACAATATTTATAAGACATCCAACCATTCTTTCAAATATCAATAAAATCACATTCTAAAAGTTCTCCCAAAAACAAAACCCATCATTCAAGCACCTTTTATTCTGCTTGATTATCCACAAAACCACCCACTACAAAGGGTTATTTCAAATCAATGCTTTTGAAATCGAACCGGAACCTTATCAAAAAGGTCATATCAGATTGGACCACGAAATTAAATCAACTCAATCGGATGATGATGTCGTCATTTTTTTTAACGAGATTAAACCGACCAGTTGAGGAAATAGTGGCTCAACCGGTTGATCAAACCCAAAAACAATTATACGCTTGTAAGTGCATATTTACATGCAAATCTTTTTTCTAATTATATTTAATTGTATATATAAACATTTTCATCTTATATGTTGTAAGTACATATATATTAATACACAACCAAATAAGTATACACAAACACGTGTAAATAAACCAAAATACATAAAGATATATATATTCAAAACATGCAATATCTATGTAGATACATATATGATATAATATATACTTCACAAATAACTATTAAAAATGCATTCATAACATAAGTATCTTGCATCATATCTATTTATATAATATACAATATACAATACTATAGATAGATAATATTTGAACTAAATACTTTGTAACTAGATAATAGAATTATAATATTTAAGATTAGTCATTTACAAAAAGTCACGTGTTAATGTGTTCAAATCCCATAAAAGTACAATTTTTGAATAAAGTTAACTTGAATTTCGATTGAACACTATTAAACTGAATTTCAGATATCCAATTGAGCATGTGATTTGAATAAAATATATATATTTGGATCGAACCGGCGAAAGTCGGATAATTGGACCAGTCCAAGTCTGATTCACCGATTATACCAGTCCAACATAGCCGGTTTCAAGAACACTGTTCCAACGAATTCTTAGTTGTTCTTTCTCATTTTCTTAATCGTGTCTTGAGCATAAAAAAAGTAATGTCAATTTTCAGCATAAATCATATTTTTAAGAAAACAAAATAAATTAAAAAGTCATGGTTACTATTGCTAACTGATTAATGGAGAATGGAACAAAATTTACCGTCCACTTGCATAAGTTCCAGTAATTATAAGGCTATTTGACACTTCAAATTGAATATCTTTCTCTCTGCTGCACTCTTCTCTTGGGGTATAAGCCGGAATGGAATAAGGAGAATAAGCCCCCAACACGCTTCCCCGTGGTACGACTATTCCCCATTATTTCATCTTATTTCTTTCTTATTCCTATCTTTATCCCACCTTACCTACCTTTATTTTACCTTATTCTCCTTATTCTTATCCTCCAGCCGAACGGAGAATAGACCCTTATTCCCCTTATTCCCCATCCTTATTCCTGCTTATTCTCCTACCGAACGGGCCCTTAGTAATAAGATTATCTTCTCGCTTCTTTTTCCCACAAGGGGATCTACATCTTTTCCGGTGTTTACTTGAGAATAGAATTTATTAAGTTTTATCGTTATTTGAAGGTTGATGATATTGTGTTGATTGACGAGATTAAAGATGAAGTAAATGAGAAGCTTGAGGTCTGCAGACATATTATAAAGATTAAAGGATTTCGTATAAATAGGGCTAAGACGGAATATATGGAGTGCACCTTTGATGGAAGCAATGATGAAGGAATCGATGTGAAAATTGGTGACGATAGCATTCGGAAGAGAGATTCTTTTAGATATATGGGATCTATTTTGCAACACGATAGGGAAATTGATGGAGATGTTACAAATAGAATAAATGCAGGACAACTAAAGTATAGAGGAGCATCTGCTGTTCTCTGTGATAATAAAATTCCTTCTGTTTGATGAGAAAATTCCTTTAAAAATTAAAGGAAAGTTGTACAAAGCTGTCATGCGACCAGCTATACTCTATGGATTTGAGTGTTGGCATGTGAACCATAGACATTTGCAGAGAATGGTCGTAGGAGAAATGAAAATGCTAAGGTGGATGTGTGAACACACACACGTAAAGATCGAAATCGAAATGATGCAATTAGAAAGAAAGTTGGTGTAGCTCCGATCGAGGATGAGATGCGAGAAAACCACTTAAAATGGTTTGTTCATTTGCAAAGAAGATCAGCTAATGCACCAGTTAAGAGATGCGAGTGTGGTGATGTTGAGCCAGCTAAGAGAGGGTGAGGACGGCCCAAAAAGTGTTGGAAAAGACTATACGAAGGAAACTTAATTTTTTAGATATAAGCTCGAGATTGACCCAAGATAGATCTGAATGGAGACGACGAATCTATGTAGCTGGCCCTAATTAATTGTGAGAAAAAGCTTTGTTGTTGTTGTTATCCTTATTTGAAAATATAACATGTTCTGACACACGTGCCAACAGATCCATCAGCCAGGAACAAACACAGAAGAACGAATGGAAGAACAAGAGTTGAATATTTGATCAGAGGAGTGATCTTATGAGAGCAAAAAGTTGTGAGAGTATGAGAGGAGTGATTTCGGACCACATGATTCACCCAGTAGAGAGAAGATCAGAAGAGAGAAAATATAATAATGTGGTTCAGAACCATTCCTCTCATGCTCTCACAACGCTTTGCTCTCAAAGGATCACTCCTCTATTTGATTATCTATAAACATCATCTTCTTGATCTTATATCAGAAGATGATATGCATGTATATAATTACAAAAAAACGGAAAGGCTTTGGAGGGCTCAATTGGGTCCCCAGCAACTGAGGCACATGACCTTCCTGAGGGACTCCGACTCCTGCGCCCCTCTCCTTTCCCTCAATCTCTCCACGGAAGGTGTGAATCTCCTCGCTTGGGATGCACCGCTAAGGTTTTTCTTCACATGTTGGTGGAGTGATCTCAAGGTTTGGTTCCACCTGCAGAAGCCCTGGTCCTTGAGAGCCTCCACTGCCCCCCATGCTCGCTGCCACCACCCACGCTCTGCTCGTCGAGCTCATCTCTCTTCTATCTTTAGTTTGATCTTCCCCCAAGGAGAACAACGTCGATCAGAAAAGTGGTCTGGGATTTTGTTGTAGCTTGATGATAGGAATGGAGGGAGGAGAATTGGGTACATATGTATATATACAACAAGGAAGTGGGTGCAGGCCATATTGTTGGGACATGGTTTCTGGGAGAAACAGGCAGAGGCAGCACCCTGTCTGCCTTTGGATTCCATGACACCTATTGTTGGTTAGCTAATTTGTCTGTTGTTTCCGTCCAAACCAGTGGAATTGGAACTGAATCACATGATGTCGAGCATTAGACGAGAACCAAAACTGGAGAGAAACATAGCTCCCTATTTGCCGTTCTATTTACAATCCCATCATCCAGGGAGAACAGCAGAGAAATAATTACAATTTAATTGAAAATGGATCCCCAGCAGACGAGGTGCATCACGTTCTCCGCCTTCTCCGCTTCTCTCTTCCTCCTCAACTGCTGCTGCTGCTGCTGCTCCAGAGCAGCAGAGACGGCGCGGGCACGCTGCTGAGAGGAAGAAGGCTTGGTGTTGAGGGCGGTGGCCTTGCAGCTCTGGATCCGCTCCTTCAGCATCTGCATGGCCCTCATGCAGGTCCCGCTCGTGCATCTCAAGCTCATCTTTGACCGTGGAACTGGTGAGAGGTGGGTTTGCTCTGGTTGGTCTGTGTTGCAGAGAAGACGGAGGAAGGATGATGGCCCTTATAAAGGCGAGGGGAGGAGAGTGATGGGTATATGAGAAGGTACCACTACCAGGAAGATGGATGCCCTGTTGGTGGATTGGTGAGTGGAACATGGTTTTTTTACGGGAAACAGCAGCAGTCCATGGTAACTTGAGAGTGGAGCTTTCTTGGTCCATCTCGATCTCTATCTCTCTCTCTCTCTCTGGATTTTTCTGGTGGGAAGTAACAAATCATATATTATTTTAAGAATCTTATTAACTAAAACAGCTGTATGGTCATGGTGTTAACGCAGGCGCTTTTCGTTTTAAGGCGGTATGGCATAAGGGGGACCCCACTGCAGATGCATTGGTTGGGATGAAATTTAGGAATACATATTATTATATTTATTATTTCACGTGGATTATTTTTTCCAATTTTTTAAATGTATATGAATTTCAAATCCATTATATTTATTATATTTATTATATATTAAAGCATGTCGCCTTCATTATTTTTTTCTCCATCCATTCGCCCGCCGGTAATTCCTTCTGCATCCATTATGTATACTGCAAATCTCAATTCAATCCTCCTGTTTCTCTCCATCTTTCCATTTTTGACATCAAATCTATTACAATTATTTGATGTCAAACATGAGGTGTCTGTCCAATAAGAAGCTGACTTAATGCCCTTCATTATGATGCCTCTCTAGCTTAGCAAACATCTTGCAACAAAATGGATGATGCGGTATAGTAATGAAAGCAAAATCGCCTCAATAGAGAGATTCAAGCTTTTATTGATGCAAAAGAGTAGATGATGTTTGAACAAAGAAATCATAAATTTGGAGAAAAGTTCGAATTATTAGGCTTGATATTTCTATTGACCGATTCGATCCATTTATCAACATGAGTACATGTTACTCATTTGGACATATTGTACATGTAACATGCAATCTTCCTTTTTAATATCGACGAATTCATCTTTTGTATCGTTGACATTATCGTGTTGTAAAAGCTCGATCGGGAAATGCAATTGATGCATATGTTTAATCTCTTGTTAGTAAAAGTTATCGCGAGTTTCATGCATCCAAACATAAGTGACCACAAAAGGGATTGGCGGCGCAGCTTGTTGCCTGTCTCCTGTCAATTTCTATGTAATTTTTGGTACTGCTATAAATATACCCGACGTTAGTATGTGACCACAACTGGACACATTGTGGTCGCACAATTGGGACTAGAGTACGACCATGCATGGAGCAATTTGTGATCGCAGAGGTAGATGTTGAGAAAACGATGCGAGCACTACAATGGTTGCATACTTAAATGCAACCATTGTGCTGCGACTACAGGACTAACGACTACTAATAGATGCAACTACAAGATGTGAGCACCTTCAAACTACTTTGGGAACACTATGCGACCACAATCGTGGTATCATTTGTTGCATTTTCTTGCAGTGATAAAAATAGCAAACCCTTCTCCCATTATAAATAAATCCATGTTGAAAGATTCAACTATTTTTTTACGTTGGCTATTGATTACCTAACATGAATCCAACGAGGAGGATTTGAACTATGTTTTGTTGGGTAGAAGGCATACTGCACTAACTATTTAGGGATTTTTACCCGGCAGACCCT
Organism: Ottelia alismoides; assembly: GCA_037367405.1. Taxonomy (NCBI): domain Eukaryota; kingdom Viridiplantae; phylum Streptophyta; class Magnoliopsida; order Alismatales; family Hydrocharitaceae; genus Ottelia; species Ottelia alismoides. The sequence goes on from JAZKJV010006285.1 coordinate 487,217, forward strand.
ATAATCTTTTCGAATTACAGCTACGACCTTCGAAACATCCTAATTCCTCCCCCAACCCCGTAAACTAGCTAACCCTTACCCTACAGACCCTGTGGTTAACATCCGTTCATTTAGCCGTTAAAATTAACCCGATACTGTTATGTTCATTTATATTATACCCAATGTGTTTATCAAATTTACATTTAATGCCATTCCATCATTTAAGAGGAGTTGATCGTCCCTGGGCCCGCTCCCCCATCAGCACCAAACTTTGAGCTCTCCCCTCCGGCCGTGGTGCCCAGCCCGCTGCGCCGCTCTCCCCTCCGGCCGCGGACGAGCCCGTGCCCAGCCCCGCTGCGCCGCTCTCCCCTCCTGCCGCAGACGAGCCCGTGCCCAGCCCGCTGCGCCGTTCTCCCCTCCAGCTGCAGACGAGCCCGTGCCCAGCCCGCTGCGCCGCTCTCCCCTCCGGCCGCGGACGAGCCCGTGCCCAGCCCGGTGCACCCTACCCCCCCCCCCCCCCCCCCGGCCCCGCTCCCAAGCTCCCTGGCTCGCACCGCTGCACCCTCCCCGCTCTCCCCGGCTTCCCCCGCACGCCGCAGCACCCTGCCCACACCCCCCTGCGCCGCCCCCTCCCAAGCTCCATGCTCACCCCCTGCACCCACCTCCTGCTCGCAGCCCTCCCCCTCCCCGCAGCCCCCACCCGCACCCCCTGTTCCTGATCGCAGCTCGCAGCCCTCCCCGCAGCCCCCTGCTCCTGCTCGCAGCTCGCAGCCCTCCCCCTCCCCGCAGCCCCCCTGCTCCTGCTCGCAGCCCTCCCCCCTCCCCGCAGCCCCCACCCGCACCCCCTGCTCCTGCCCGCAGCTCGTAGCCCTCCCCCTCCCCGCAGCCCCCTCCCCCAGCCCCCTGCTCCTGCTCGCAGCCCTCCCCCCTCCCCGCAACCCCCTTGCTCGGAGCCCCCTGCACCCACTCCAGCTCGTAGCCTCCCCGCACCCCCCTCCCGCAGCTCGCGGCACCCCTCCCCCCTGCAGCCCCCTCCCGCAATCCTGCAGCTTGAAGCCCCCTCCCCGCAACCGCCTCCCGAAATGACGCCGTTGGAAGCCAACCCCCAGCCCCGCCGCTCCTCCAGCCCATGTGCAGCGCCACCTTCAACCAGGCCAATACCCTCTTCCAGGGAGGAGAGATCATACAGGTGGTGCAGAGGGATTTTTTTCTTCTCTTGATTAATTCTAACCGTCTGATTACGGATTGGTTAGATTAACTCGTTTTGTACTCAAGAAACTTAACTGTACATGTGTCAATTTAACGGCAAGGTTCGTAAGGTAAAACGGAACAAGTTTACGGGGTTGGGAGAGGAATTAGGATGTTTCGAAGGTCGTAGCGGTAATTCGAAAAGATTATAGGGTCTGCCGGGTAAAAATCCCAACTATTTAAGTGGGTACAATGACATTGGGAGAGGGAGATGCGATGTAGGAGTAAAGAAGGGAACATGGACGAAGAACATGGAACGGGAAGATGATAAAGAAGGGAGTGGACATGTAGCAGGGGAGGAATAGATGCGGGGAGGTGAGTCGAAGTAGGGTGGTGGCAGGTAAGCTCCAACATGGAGGAGGGAGGGCGCGTAGATGAAATGGGGAGGGATTTGTATCGTCTGTTGTAGCAAGGGCTGCAGCGGATTCTGCAACACGGCCAGGAGCCGCTCGATCTTATCGAGCGGTTTTCACGAATCCGCATGATCCGGGCTCACCTAAAGTGTGAATTCGTGGGAACCGCTCGATCAAGATCGAACGACTCCCGACCGTACAGCAGAATCTGTTGCAACCCTTGCTACAGCAGACGATCCTTCTCCAATGAGAAGAGGGTTGAGGGTATGTTACTGCTAAACCAACTATACCAGAGGGGATGATCATTCTGATCACCCCTTCCAATATTTATACGGGACAACATTCAACACCCATTGGGTGAAATATTGGGATTAAAAACCATTTTTTCCTATGAAAAATACAAAAGAGAAACCACGAGGAATCTTCCCTATCTACTAGTCAAATTGCAAGAAATCCGAGGAGGAAGAGGGGACCCAAAAAAAGGAGCACAGATCGCCACCAAATATATCATCTCGAGTCTCGACCACCATCATGCACAGATCAGCATGTGATACATGTGTTCTTGTATACTTATTTACAATTGCAGCTAAAGGCAAAAAAAGAAGTAATTTTATTTTAATTTAGTTCAAATGGGATCCCCAGCAGACGAGGTGCCTGACGTTCTCTGCCTTTTCTGCTTCTCTAGTTTTCTTCCTAGACTGCTGCTGCTGCTGCTCCAGAGCAGCGGAGACTGCACGGGCACGCTGCTGAGAGGAAGAAGGCTTGTTGTTGAGGTGGTGGTCTTGCAGCTCTTGATGCGGTCCCTCAGCATCTGCATGGCTCTCATGCACGTCCTGCTCGTGCATCTCAAGCTCGTCTTTGACTGTGGAGCTGGCGAGAGATGGGTTTGCTTTGGTTTGTATTGGAGAGAAGAGGAGAAGGAATGATGGCCTTTATAAGTTCCAGTAAATTACCGTCCACTTGCATCAGTTCCAGTAAATTATAAGGCTGTTCACACTTCAAATTGAATATCTCTCTCTCTCTCTCTCTCTCTCTCTCTCTCTCTCTCTCTCTCTGCTGCTCTCTTCTCTTCCTAACAATAAGAATATTCTCACTTCTTTTTCCCACAACGGGGGATCTACATCTTCTCCGGTTGTTTACTCAAGAATAGTCGTTTGAAAATATAACATGTTCCAACACACGTGCCAACAGATCCACCTGCCATGAACAAACACAGAAGAAAGAATGGAAGAAACAAGAGTTGAATATTTGATTATCTATAAACACCATCTTCTTGATCTTATCTCAGAAGATGATATGCATGTATATAATTACAGAAAAAAAGGAAGGCTTTGGAGGGCTCAATTGGGCCCCCAACAACTCAAGTACATGACCTTCCTGAGGGACTTCTCAGACTCCTGCGCCCCTCTCCCTTCTCTCAATCTCTCCATGGAAGAAGGCGTGAATCTCCTCGCTTGGGATGCACCGCCAAGGTTGCTGTTCACATGGTGCTGGAGCGATCTCAAGGTGTCTGCAGAAGCCCTGGTCCTTTAGAGCCTCCACTGCCCCCATGCTCGCTGCCACCACCCATGCTCTGCTCGTCGAGCTCATCTCTCTTCTAGAACAGCGTTGATCAGAAAAGTGGTCGGGGATTTTATTGTAGCTTGATGATAGGAATGGAGGGAGGAGAAGTGGGTATATCTGTATATATATAACAAGGAAGTGGGTGCAGTCCATATTATTGGGACATGGTTTCTGGGAGAAACAGGCAGAGGCAGCACCCTGTCTGCCTTTGGATTCCATGACACCTATTGTTGGTTAGCTAATTTGTCTGTTGTTTCCGTCCAAACCAGTGGAATTGGAACCGAATCACATGATGTCGAGCATTAGACGAGAACCAAAAATGGAGAGAAACAGAGCTCCATGTTTGCCCTTCCTATTTACAATTCCATCATCCAGGGAGAACAGCAGAGAAATAATTACAGTTTAATTGAAAATGGATCCCCAGCAGACGAGGTGCATCACGTTCTCCGCCTTCTCCGCTTCTCTCTTCCTCCTCAACTGCTGCTGCTGCTGCTGCTCCAGAGCAGCAGAGACGGCGCGGGCACGCTGCTGAGAGGAAGAAGGCTTGGTGTTGAGGGCGGTGGCCTTGCAGCTCTGGATCCGCTCCTTCAGCATCTGCATGGCCCTCATGCAGGTCCCGCTCGTGCATCTCAAGCTCATCTTTGACCGTGGAACTGGTGAGAGGTGGGTTTGCTCTGGTTGGTCTGTGTTGGAGAGAAGACGGAGGAAGGATGATGGCCCTTATAAAGGCGAGGAGAGGAGAGTGATGGGTATATGCGAAGGTACCAGGAAGATAGATGCCCTGTTGGTGGATTGGTGGGTGGAACATGGTTTTTTTTACGGGAAACAGCAGCAGTCTATGGGAACTTGAGAGTGGAGCTTTCTTGGTTTTTCTTTCACTCTCTGGATTTTTCTGGTGGGAACTAAAAAATCATATATTATTTTAAGAATCTTATTAACTAAAATAGCTGTATGGTGTTAACACAAGTGGCGCTTTCGTTTTAAGGCGGTATGGCATGAGGGGGCCCACTGCAGATGCATGAGATGCATTGATTGGGATGTAATTAGGAATACATATTCTACTTGTCATTGTAAATGGATCATCTTTTTCAATTTTTTTAAATAATTGTCAATTTAATTTAAATTTAATACACATGTATGAATTTCAAATAATTATTATTTTATGTAGCAATGCGCACTTGATATGTTGATTTGGGAAGAAAACGTAAAATGACACCTCAAATGCATATACGGGTGGTTAAATTTCACCCACATCCAAGCTTATATATACCCTCTTCTTAAAGTTATTATTTTAAATAACTTTCTATCAACTATTAAAAATGTATATGGATATAAATATAAATGTGGATACAACTACAACTATTGAAATTTATGAAACTATTGTACCATATCATCATGTATATAGATGCTAAGTGGATAAAGATATTATACAATGATGCTACATATACTTAGAAATAACAGGAAATGGAAGCTGCAACATGGAGCAGCTAAGTGGCTACTCCACAGAGTATTTTCCCCTTATTTTTCTATTTTTTGAGAAATTCTATCATGTGTTTTCATCACTATATCTCCTTAATATGTTATTTAAATTCCATCAAAAATAGAGACTCATATGCTCTCCATCTTAAATGGGTAACTTTAACGGTATTAAATTTGTTGTAATCGATCAATTTTGGTTGGAGGGTATATGAATCTCTATTTATAACGAAATTGGAATGACATATTAGATGGATATAGTGATGAAAATAAATGGTAGAATTTTGCAAAAAAATAAAAAAGTTGGGGGAAAATGTTATGTGGACCAGCCAACTTAGCTGCTCCACGGAACAACCTTCCCATCCTCTAGAAATAAATCTTCGATAATATTTATATATATAAATGATTATGCAAATGGTGATACAGATATTTAGATATATCAATTTGAAATGTATACACGTATCCACTTCAAATATATATATATATATATATGAGGATAGGGAGTATGCACCCAGGTGCATGTAATTCTACATGCACCCCGGCCTATAACTCCCAATTTTTTTTACTTTTCTGAAAATACCGTCATATATATTCATCTATATATTCCTCCTATATGTCATTCTAATTTCATCAGAAATAGAGACACCTACATCCTCCATCTAGAACACATTATTTTAACGATCTTAGAATTGCTGTAATCGACCTGTTCTGGATGGAGGACGTAGGGGTCTCTGTTTCTGACGAAATGGGAATGACATACAGGAGGGATATATAAATGAATATACATGGTGGTATTTTTCGGAATAGTAAAAACTTGTGGGAGTTATAGGCCTGGGTGGAATTACATGCACCTGGGTGCATACTCCCTATTTTCTCTCTCTCTCTCTCTCTCTCTCTCTCTCTCTCTATATATATATATATGGATACATATGCAAATCTTTGTAATGGATACTTGTCAGATCGAATATGTTGTATCAATATTTGGGTTGCATCACTAATCTTTGTTATTTTTGCATATAAAAATATAAAAAAGAATATCATTTTAATTTTTTGGATGCGGATATGAGTCAAAGTAGCAGTTATAGGTTCATTTATGTGTGTTGTCTCCTATCATAACGAACGCACCTAGATATTCCTGTACATTTTTTATCATATCCATTTAAGAGGGCATGGATATATATTTTATTTAACCAGTATAAATACGGATAAGAAAATCAATTTTAATTTTTTTGACATTGAATATGTGTATCTTTTTTCATTTTTGGGGATACTAATATGGATATTGATAATCACAAATCAATATGTGCATATTATTTTCCTGTTATGCATCAATATGTAATATATTCAAGTATATCTTTATACATTGAATAATATATGTAAATACAACATACACATATAAATTCAGTATATTAAATACCAATATTCATATCCAAAAAAAAGATGCCTAATATTGTTAGTATTTATATTTTAAACATTGAAATCTCTCTCTCTCTATATATATATATATTCACATTTATATATAGTACATTTTTATGCATATCTATATTTATATTCATTTAGGACGCGCATGCGCGCACACACACAAACATATATAGGAAATGATACAATAGTTTCATATATGTCAATAGATATAGTTGTATCAACATTCATATTCTTACACATATACATTTTTAACAGTTTATATTGCATGGTTATTTAAAATAATAACTTTAGGATGAATATATATAATAGCTTAGATGTGAGTGAAATTAACCCACCCGAATCGGCACTTGAGATGCCATTTGGGTCATCTCTCCAAATCGGCACCTCAAGCGTCAATTGATACCTAAAATTGTCAATATTTGTAGTTCATACATATTTATTTAATTTTGATTAAAGTGATAATTAGTTTTAAATTATTTCATCTTCTCTTCTATAGTTTCATTTCAAAAAAAAATAAAAAATATCAGAAAAAAGTGGGAGCATGCTCTTTTATGCTCCTAAGGATAATACTTATTTAACTTTGTACATATAGGGACTGAGAGCATACGTCCAGATATAGATAACTTTCTAACGCCCATCTCTTTTTCACTCTATTTTTTCAATTTTTTGAAATAAATCCTCGAGAATTTACTTGAAATATTATGTACAATATGTGTTTCAAATTTCATGTAAAACAAACATTCTTATATGTCTATCTGAAAGGGTCGATTTCACCAAATATGTCATCGTAAAAATTTAACAATCTTGATGGATAAGTTAGAAATCTCGAATCAAGTTGAAATTTGAATGACACTATAGTGATATATCATGAAATTATGTATATGTATGTATTTAAAGCCATGCATTATTCTATTTTTAGAGTTCATTGTTCTAAATTATTTAGAATAAAATTGGGCATATTAAACATAAAATCATTGAGTCAAATGGGCAAAAAACTGCTAATAAATGTTTATGAATGTGACCTCTTTCTTTGTGTGAGAGGTAAAATCTTTTCTTGATGGTTGTTCGAGAAAGCGGAAGATATCTAACTAAGTAGTGAGATGTAATAGAAATAGGCTCTCATAGACGTGAAAAATGTAACACATGCAAACTATTATTAGATAAATAATTATTGATTGAATTAAAAATAATTTAATTGATTTATAAAATAAGGGTTAGTGAGGGGCAGTTATGGATGACCCTTTCATCACTCTTTTCTCATGTACATGTGCTCTATTTTTGGAAGGAGATATTTCACTCATTTGTTAAGATAGAGAAAGAGAAAGAAATAGGTGCATGGACAGATGAGAGAAAAGAGTGAAAGAGAGTGAACATGAGAGGGAGAGAAGAGAGAGGGAGATTCATCTGTATACGTGGAGAGAGAGGAAGAAGTTGAGACTCGGTGAGTGCCGTTTTCTGATCTAGCAACGACAACCCTCTATGTCGGCATCGAATGTTGATCCGATGGGATCGGAGGAACGTCGACGTAGACGGTTCAGATAGGCCGAATCAAGGTGTCTTCGCGAGCGAGGTTTCTCGCATCGTCAAGGTATGTGTCGAACCTGTAGGATCTATCATTGACCATATCGCTCCACATCCAAAACGTTTGTTTCATTATAGCTATTAGGTTCGTAATGGTATTTTTATAATGAAATCTAAACGTTATACCTATTGAATCGAATCAACATGGTTCATTTCCCTATTAAAGTTGCTAGTTAAAATAATATTCTAATTTTAAAAGATATTTTATACGGATGGCTTAGGATTTATTCCATGCAATTAATTAAGTGTATATCTTTATAATGATAAATAATCATTTGTTAGCTTCACGAGATTCGTTCATCCTGTAGGTTTATTAATTGTCAAACAATTCTGCATCTAATCTCAAGTAACGTATGAATAGGAAAAAAAGATAGATGCATTTGCAGATGAGAATGTCACACCGGAATATTATTTTATAGGTGTATGGTGTGATCCCTATTATGATAACAAATAATATCACCACTATTTTTAGTAATCCAATATATGCTTTCAAATGAGCCTTGCACAATAATGTCTGAAGATGGAAACTATCCTATTCCAATATGTATTGTAATGCATGAGACGGTAATTGATGACTATTTACCCTATCAATATGTCTTAAGTCATAGGTTATATGTTATTTTGTATATGGGCAAATTAGTGACTAAACCAAGGTATAACTCTCGGGATATTATCATAACACCTACCCTGCATGCATGCCCATTCCTTATACTGTATCTAACTTGCTAATGTAGCACATGACCCATTCACTGAGATGTTACTATAGATAACCCTATTAATGTGGAAGCAAATTACCACTTTGTGTATAATCTAGCATTTTGAATGCATCCCCACTCTCATGCTATTTTCATGATGCATGGTGTATAAATAGGTATAAGTTATGCGATATGTTTCTTCACATATGACAAACACAATGAAACATCGTACCTTAGAATCATATGTTCGTACCATCACTCGCATTGTTAAATATGATAATAGAGCTATAAAGTTATGATAAAATTACGGAATGAGGTATATTCGATTTATCACCATCAACGACTTGATAATCAAAGTACCGAGTAACTATGTATGTAATAGAGAAATGTCCAATTGTTTACTATTGATAAAGAAAAATATTATGTATATCACATTCCATAGTGATTAGTGATTATTGTGGCTATCAAGTCATAGAAGTTGACAATTTATATTTCAATTGGAATGTCCACATGATCTGATCATTGTTGCATGAGAAAGGAAATCTAATTAGAAAGAATTGAAATTTTTCTTAATATGAATAATGGCACTATAACAGTAAGTGGAGCTAAGTGCTACACCTAAGGTGAGAGCCACCTCTAGAGTTCGTTTACTGAGAGCCTAATGGGCAACACCTTCCGGGGGTGTCGGGTTCAGTAGAACCTAGTGAAAAGTTCATATATTGACTCAGCTGATGCCATCATGTTCTATGTAATGATTGAGTGACCGCTTGTGCCGGCAGTGAAAGCCAACAAAGCCACCCAATAAATTATGAGATAGGATAAATCCGTAATGAATAAGCTAGGTGCTTATGAGGAAGCCAAGTGCTTAATTGAAAGTTAAGTGTATACATGCAATTATTTGAAATGTTAAGTGTATATGTGCATTCATGTGAAATGTTGTGTATATGTGTAATTATGTGAAATGCTAAGTGTATATGTGCATTCATGTGAAATGGTAAGTGTATATGTGCAATTATGTGAAATGCTAAGTAAATATGTGCGACTATGTATTGTTATGGGCATATGTGAAAATATGATTAACCTTAAGGGCATATACGGAAAGTATGGTTTGCATTGCATGAATATAAAAAGAATATCCTTTGTATGCATAATCATATTTATGAGTAATCCGTATGATGCTATTATATGACTACAGTCAAATATTATATTCATTATCATAAGGTTATTTTGGAATGAATATGTCGTGATGCTATTTTTGTGTACGATATGTTATATGAAAAAGTATATAATTATGATGATGGAAATGAGAACAAAGCAAACCTCATTGTTAAGATAAAATAAGGGTTTATATATGAAAATTCATAGCAATAGGTGTATGGGTGTAACACATAATTTCATATATGTAATCATCTTTATGTAACTATTAACATTGTAAATTTGACAAGAGAAAAATAGTGAAATACATGCATATTATGTTATGATTAAGATCATATTCAAGGAATGTATCCATGGATAATACATGTTATGAACATTATTCCAGGTGAGGGAATATAGGAAATTTATAAGGATTCATTGTGGAAAATATTTACCCAGCTAATTATCTATGCATTGAGTTATTTTTAATAGCATAAGGAGACTTGATTTTCGCTAGCTGGTTTGACCTTATCTCGAAACATACTGAGCGTTAGGTTCATACCATATATTTTTTTGTGTTTTTATTGCAGGTCAATGTGAGAAGAAATTTAGTGACAGTTTGGAGACTTTGTGAGTCTTGAAGGAATGATATCTTTGTGCCCACAGGAACAAAATGATGTTGGTTATGTAGTAGAGATGCATCTTTTTGTGGATTAAGAAATGTGTTCATATATGTATTTATGATATCATTGATGTTTTGAGTAACACTCTGATCCGACGTGGCATTTGATATGTTTCCACTGGTCACTGAAGATACGGGTTGTTACATGTGGTATTAGAGTAGTAGTTCCTCTGGACATGAGATATTCAATCATAGATGGCGTAAGACCTCTAGTATAGAAAGAAAATACATAGGAGACAAAAATAGGAGACCAAGAATTTAGCATGACCTTCATGTCTTTGGAAGATAACATGAATAGTAGGAGGCTGGCCAATAGGGAGATAGAACTAGTCTTGGAGTTTATAGATTGTCCCAAATAGGAGAAAGTAATTTTACTAGACCAGATACACTAAATTGATTATTCCTAAAGACATGAAAAGAGTTGAAGGGGATACTCTTTTTTCTTGTTAAGAAAGGGAATCCCTAGGGCTCTTTATATAGGTAGAGAGGCCTAGGGTTACAATGCAATTAGAATATGAGATGACAAATCTACCCCTAGAGTTTATGGGTAGAGTGATATACAACATGACTAATCTACCCCTAGGGTTTGTGGGTAGAGTGCCTCTCAACACTCCCCTTCAAGCTGGAGCATATATATCAATCATGCTCGGCTTGTTACAACATTTTTTAAACTGTATGCGTGCAAGTGGCTTGGTGAATATATCTGTCGTTTGTTCCGAGGAAGGTACACTCTGAGTATGAAGTAGCCCTTTCTGTATCAAATCTCTAGTATAATGGCAGTCAATTTCCACATGTTTGGTGTGTTCATGAAAATCGGATTGTTGTCTATGTGCATTGCTGCTTGGTTATCGCATCTAAGTTCCATGACCTTTCCAGGAATGATATGAAGATCGGTAAGTATAGATCGGACCCATACAAGTTCTGTTGCAGCTTGAGCCATAGCTTGGTATTCACTTTCAGTACTCAAGCGAGAGACCACAGCTTGTTTCTTTCTTCTCCACGTGATTAAATTTCTTACAAGATAAGTGTAGAACCCTGTAGTAGATTTTCTATCAATCAGGCTTCGTCCATAGTCTGCGTCTGAATACGCCATGAGGTCAAAGCTATTGCCTTTGGTGAATAGTAGTCCTCTTCCTAGAGATGGTTTGATGTACCTTAATATCATCCTGCATGCATCATAGTGGGCTGAGGTAGGTGAGTCCATGAACTGGCTAAGTTTTCCGACAGCAAGAGAGATATATGGTCGGGTGATGGTAAGATATAATAGCTTACCCACTAGACGTATGTATCGACCACTATCCTCAACTTCACCTGCCTCGTATATGTGTCCCTTAGGATCCATGGGTATTTGAGCTGGCTTGGATCCTAGCATCCATGTTTCTTGAAGGAGGTCAGTAGCGTACTTTCGTTGAGACACAACAATTCCTCTCTTGGATCTTGTTATTTCAATCCCTAGAAAATATCTTAGAGGTCCCAAGTCCTTGATCACAAATTATTCTGCCAGTTGTTTCTTCACTTCTATAATACCATCATGGTCATCTCCTGTGAGGATAATGTCATCCACATATACCATCATAGCCACAGTTCCTTTTCCATTCTTACGTATGAATAAGGAATGATCTGCTGAAGATCAGATGAGGCCCAGATTTTCTAATGCTTCCGATAATTTTTGAAACCATGCACGAGGACTTTGCTTGAGACCATATATGGCCTTACGTAGCAAACAAACTTTCTGACACTCCCCTTGAATCTCGAACACGGGTGGTTGCTGCATATACGCGACTTCTTGGAGGTCCCCATAGAGGAACACGTTTTCACATCTAGTTGATGCAAGGGCCAATCGAGCTGTACCGCTACTGTCATGAGAATTCTTATGGTGGATAAACGAGCAATTGGTGAGAAGGTATCAAAGAAATCAACATCATAAGTTTGCATGAACTCTTTTGCCACAAGTCGGGCTTTGTAGCAAGAAATAGACCCATCTGGATTGTACCTCACAGTGAAGACCCATTTGGAGCCAACATTTTTATTATTGCTTGGTGAATCTACAAGTGTCTAGGTGTTCCGAGAGATCAAGGCAGACATCTCTTCTTCAATCGCTAGGCGCCATTTCGAGTCTCGAATGGCTTCTGTATGATTACGAGGAATAATGGTACTTGAGATGGCTTGGGCAAATTGTCTGTATGTGGGACCGAGTTCGGAAAAGTTACAACAACAGATATTGGATGCTACGTACTGTATCGCGATGGACATTGCCTGGTCACCTTCCGAAGAGCGATAGGTATGTCACCCGGAGCTTCCCTTAGGTAAGCGGAGATATCTGTATCAGCATCTGTGTCTTCAGTTTGTAATAACTCAGTCGAAGGACATACCTGAGGAGATGGTGCATGCGTAGAAGGGGTGTAATCAACCTGAGGAAGAGGAATAGGAAGAGGAGAAGTAGTAACGGGGGGAGGTGATACATGAGTGTCAGATCGTGAGTAATAAGGGAGAGATTCAAAGAAAGTAACATCAGCACTTATGTAGCGTCTCTTGAAATGTGGATCATAGCACTTATAACCTTTCTGATTTCGAGCATATCCGAGAAAAATACATTTGACTGCTCTGGTTGATAGTTTATTCCTACCAGGATCAAGAAGATGAATGAAGGCGACGCAACCAAAGACCTTTGGAGGGACATGAAATATGGCTTTTCCTGGGAAAAGAATTTCAATAGGTATCTTCTCATCAATAGGAGTAGCAGGCATGCGGTTAAAAAGATATATGTAGTTAGTATCGCATCACCCCAATATGTAGATGGTACATGATAGTCAATGAGTATTGTGCGAGCAATATCAAGAATATGTCTATGTTTACGCTCCGCCACTCCATTCTGTTGGGATGTATGAGGACAGGTGGTTTGATGCAAAATGCCTTGAGACGCTAAGAATGATTGCATGTTATGTGAGACCAACTCCTTAGCATTGTCAGACTAAGAGTTTTTATGGTGGCTTCGAACTGATTCTTTATTTCATGTATGAAGTTAACAATGATGTAAAAGACATCAGACTTATTTTTCATTAAGAAAGACTAAGATACACGAGAAAAATTGTCTATAATAACCAAATAATATATATTCCCCAATCGATCAGAATAACGACTGGGTCCCCATATGTCAAGATGAACAAGTTCAAATAGACTACTGGAATGAATGGTACCCGACGAAGGAAAGGAACTCCGGTGATGTTTCCCCAGTTGGCAGGCCTCACACTCTAGATTGACAGTGGGAGGGAGCTGGGGAAGAACTTGTCGATGCTTGTGAACAGAAGGATGATCCAGACGTTGGTGCCAAAGAACACCCGAGGATGTAGAGAAAGTGGTCCCAGAGTAAGTTGTAGTGTCAGAGGACTGGACAAGGTGATATACTTCCCTTTCTTCACGGCCCGCACCAATCGTCCTCCCAGTTAGTATGTCCTGAAACACACAAGATATAGCGTCAAATATTGCTCGACAGTTGAGTTCTTTGTAAATCTGGCTAACTGAAAGGAGATTGATGGGAAAATCCGGAACAAATAAAACATTGTTGTTCTGATATTAGGAGTTAGGTGGATATCGCCTTTTCCTTTTATTAGGGAAAATCGTCCATCAGCAACCTGTACAGTCCCTCCAGGAGGGACATTACGCATCTGTTGTATGAGAGTTTGTTCGCCACACAGATGAGTAGAAGCACATGTATCAATCAACCATTCTGATTTTGTAATTCTATTTGTAGACGCGATAAAGATACCTGATCGTGCCATTGCTGCAGTGTCTGTAGTATTGTCCTGATATGAGGTAGAGGACTCGTTTGATTGTAACCTGTTAAGACGCTGCATTAAATCATCGAAGTCCCGTCTAGGGACCTACACTAGAGAACTATCTCCTTCATTGGCCATTCGAGCACTAGGAGTAGGGTACCCCTGTTTGCTGTAGAATACAACTTCTGTGTGACCAAATTTATGACAGTAAGAGCATTGGATTGTGCTACGACCTCGTCCTGAAGTGAAGCATCCTCGACCACGGCCCCTGAAGGTGCCATGACTTCCTCGTCCAGATGGGACAGCGAGAGCAGAAATTTGCCCCTGATCAGTGTGAAAATCCAGAAAACCGAACAGGGACTAAAATGCAAAATCCAGCTGGATCTGGATTTAAATGCAAATCTGCTTTTATTCCCATGTTCAAGAAAATTATTTGAGTAGTCCATTGCGTAGAGGACATCGATAGCTTTCCAACGAGTCCAAGAATACTAAAATCTGACTTCGTGAGCCCGAGTTATGGCCATTTTAGCGAGGAGGGGTCCGGATCCTATTCGGATCCGAACCTGGATCCAAATTCGGGGTTGGACCCATTAAACCACAACTTTTCTATTACAATCCGCCCATGCCCAGTGACCCTCTTCCTCCTTCGATCTTCAGCCCCTCCTCCTTCCTCTCCATCACCAGAGCTCGCTGGAGCACATAGAATCGGCGATCCAAAGCTGACATCACGTAGGGAAGGAAGAGATCGTCTTCGTGTGCGATTTTGCAACACGAACGGTGAGTCGAGTGCACCGTTCTCCGCAGGTGGAGAAACCTAAGTGACAACTTTTTGAGGTACGATGTCATCCCTCCCTCTTGCTGCGAGTTCCATACGAATTGATACTACATGTTCGTTTAGATCCTACATGAGGTACATGTGGGCTCATGAAAACCTAGTTTCATAAGCCGGTCACTAAAGTCCAGAAAATCCTGACTCGTATGATGATGGAGAATCGAGTCCAACACTAGGATTTGTCGATAGAAATCATGTTTTTTCTTAAGTTGTGTGCATGGTTTCTAAACCTTGCACTCGAAGTAGTTGTAGTCAATTTTGACAGGGTAAAGTAGCAGGTTAAAATTCCAGGCAGTAAATCCACGATTCCTTTTATCCTCTCTGTACCTCATTTAGATTGTATTTAACATGATTGGAAGCAGAAGCTGTTGATTTGCTATCAGGTTCATGTTCTGGATCCATGGATGAACTGTCTGGTGAATTGTCACATCTTGGTTGTATTGCCTTTTAGTATTATGCTAGCATTCAACAAATTCCTTCTCTCATCTATTGAGATTCCATGCATGACGTAGCCTGGACTGGACTTACCCAACATAAATCCCACTACCTTTGTAGGGAATAATATCATGAGCATATATTTTCTCCCAACAAATTTTATTTCCCTTCACGTGCATCATCATGACTTGTCAGTAAACAATGGGGAATGGCAATAATCAATGCCCTCTCCTCATATATATGTTTGACATCCATTTCACGTTTATGGGGACGTTCTTTTCTACTGTGGTTCCAACAGATGGGTAACCTTAGAAATATTTGCGGACAGGCTCTGTACAGATAAAAGCCCTCCCATGTAGATTCTCGATTTATTTTTTTTGTGGACCAACCATCTTTTTTCGAACCTTGTTAAAATTATGCTAATTTTCCTTATAACATCAGCAATGGCTAACTTGTTGAAGTGGTTATCATTAAACATTCCATGGTTCATTAGTTTGTATCATTGCCGATTCTTTATGGCAAATGGCATTGCCAAGTTTTTGTTTTAATAACTTTTGAGGAATTATCTATGTTCTCTGTGTGGTATTTCTCCAGTTTGCCTTGATATGCACATCTCATATCTGTCTGAAGGCATGGATACAGAATGCTATGTTCATCTAATCATGGTATGTTTTCTGGTGGAAAAAGGTCCTGTGCAGATTGGAAAGTATGAGTAGCATAGCTGAAACGGTCTCAATCTGTTTAAAGGACGTAGGGCAAACGTGACCATCCTAATCTATGTATCATCTTAGGAGCAAATCACTTGAAATACAGTATTTCTCCACCCATTTTAGTTAATCATCCAAGGCTTAACTAAAGCCTCGGGGAGATTAGAGGACTATTCTTAGCTCGCTCAGTTTGTTTTCTCGTTGCTTTTGTAGGCTAGCATTGCTCATTTTTTTTAAACCTTTTGAATGCTGAAATAATGGTGTTTTGCCTATCTGGTCAATGTTTTTCCTCATGCCCTTGTAATAAATTAATTGTTATCTTCGAAACATGACATATGTTTTTCATTCTGTCTATCACGTGGTTCTTTTGTTTAACTACTAATGCCATGCTTTCAAGGCAAATGGTTCATAGTGCTATGGTCTTGTGATGAGATGGTTTAAGTATCTTCTCTAATGTAACTTGATTTATGAATAGCACGTCAGTGATTATTGGGGTTGAGCATACTATCATGTGGCACAAATTGTTGGTGATTATCTTAAGTGGTATGTGGGTAGATGAAGTTAGTGCCTCAAAGGATTGGACATGCACTCTTGGGGTCCCGGGTAGAAGCCTAGATGACCGCGATCCCAACTGCTATTGTAGCTGCGATGGTTGGGGGACATGTTGCTCGGCACACCGAGGTGCTAATCTGACGGTGTTGGCCTCGCACTTGCGTGCTTTAGCCCGGTGCTCGAGCGCGGGCCAAGTAGTCATGCTTGGTCGGCTAGTGTTTCGCTTGTCACTTAGAGTTAACACTCGTGTACAGGCCAGTGTAGGCCACATTGGTCAGTATTCCGAGTGGGAGCACTAAGAGGGGAGTTCCGGGAAAATGTGGTTAATGAAGTTGGTGATGGGACATGAATCTCCTGTGCATATGGAGGATTGGATTATCGCGATGATTCGCGGGTTGGAATCTAATTTGTGAATCGGAAGTATAATTGTAAAGTGAGTCTAAGTGGACGTGTTGGGAACTTAGTTAGGATGCATTGTACCCCACCGCATGCCTACGGAGGCACCCCAACCCTAAGGTGTTTTCTCTTACCTTAGAGTCATGGTGTGAGGTCTCATCCAGACCAAGACCACAGACTATCCACGAAGCTTGGTTACTCATATCCATATCCAGATCAACAATAGAAAAAAATAAATATATAATTCTTTGTGAGACCAGTTACTAAGTTGTTCTTTTGTACACATTTAAATTATATCATGCTTGTTGTTGTATAGTTTTGTTTAATTTTTATTGGGCAACTTTGCTCATAACGTACCTACGTGTGGATTCGCAGGTCCTCAACAGTGAGCAGCTTGGAGTCACCTTTTTTTGTAGCTTCACGACTCTTTTTGTGGTATAGTCGTTGGTAGTTTTATATCCTTCTTTACTTGTATTATTTTATTGAGAGATATGGCATGTAATATGTATATTGGGATACATCTTTTAAATATACATACATGTATATTTTGTGAACATGGATAGAGAATGGAAGTGGAATGCATGGAATGTGAACATGTTGAATGAGAAGCAAAAATTTAAACTCATGTGCATGTTGCTAGTTTTCTCCTTCTTTTGTGAATGTCAAGTATTCGAATGTGGAATGTGTATGCGTGGAATTGGTTTGCCGAGTACCCGGATCCTAGGGGCGTCACAATAAGTGCCTTTAGCACTCGTAGGAGGAATAGAAAGGTGACTCAGGGTACTGTATGCCTCTTTAGTGGTGGGGAGAGTTGCCGTTGTGATCATTTAATCGCGAGCAGCAGAATAGCCAGAATCGAGTCTGGCAAGAAATATATGGACTGACATCTGCTGGCGATGTTGTTTCTGAGTCGGACATGTGCAGCCTGGAATACAAGCATTATATCGCTCAAAAAGAGATTTCAAGAGGGAAAATACTCATGTAGTGGGTGTCCTCAAGGTTCAGAAATGCGGTATGCGGTATTCGTTCGGTCATGCGGTCTAAAGCGAGTAAGCAGATATGCGGAGGAGTATACGGAAGTATATGCGGTTCATGCGGTTTATAATATTTTAATTTAAAATATTATAAAATAAACAATAAAATGTATTTATATATAACAGTTGATGATATAACAAAATTCAAAATCAAAAATTTCAAATAAGATAATGTAATCAATAAGATATATAAGCATGATATTATAAATTGATTATTTTTTAATGTGTATTTTGAGTTTAATGCATATATATATACATATACAAATTTGGATTCAACGGGGAACACATGAATTCTATAAGAAAACCTTTAATGTATATATAGATCCTATAGATAACAAAGGCTAACGAATAATCATAGGTACATACACCCAAAATTATACACATATTTGTATCTCAAAGGGATAAAATATTTCGACACAAAATATTCGGTAAGATTGTTTGCATAAAAAATTTATTAGAGACACAAAAATGAAAGTGTTCGATTATTTCATATTTTATTTTAAGAATTAGAATGAATTTCATTAGATAGAAAATTCAAAAAAGAGTAAACAATTCATTAATAAGTGTTGAGAACAATGGAAAAAATGGATATGAGAAAAAAAATCCTAGATTATACTCCCAAATGCAACATATACGAAAATAATGAAAAGATGCATCAATGTAAACGATGATATAAGATTTGCTCGAAAAAAATTGAGTTAATGTGTCATCAATATGTCATGGATTAATAGGAATCCTATCAGATATGTGGCCGCATATACCGCATATGCGGACCGCATATGCGTTTTGACCGCATATTACCGCATATGGCATAT
This sequence comes from Ottelia alismoides, assembly GCA_037367405.1. Taxonomy (NCBI): domain Eukaryota; kingdom Viridiplantae; phylum Streptophyta; class Magnoliopsida; order Alismatales; family Hydrocharitaceae; genus Ottelia; species Ottelia alismoides. The sequence goes on from JAZKJV010006285.1 coordinate 505,897, forward strand.
GCGCTTCGGTCAAGTGACTGAATACGCATATGCGGCCGCATATGCGGCCGCATGGACCGCATTTCCGAACAGTGGGTGTCCTGCCTGCTTCATGTGGAGCATGTCAAAGTACATCTGATACATCCTAGTTGAATTCTTATCCTGACCATATGTGGCTTGAAGAGAGGTCCACATATCATGGGCAGTTTTGTAATAAACGAGTTCATCAGCAATCCGATCAATGACACTGACCATAATCCAAGAACTGACCATTCCGTCATCTTTGTCCCAAGTTGCATTTTTGCCTATATTGTAAGAAGGTTCTGACTCCAAGAGAATGTGTTCCTTATCGTATCCACGTACGATCATGAGGAACATGCGGGACCACTTGGGGTAGTTGGCGTCGTCCAATTTAGGGATAGAGCCAAATGAGGGTAGCCGGGTGCTCCCTCCATCATATCCTGATGATGTAACATCTGATTATGACATTTTGTGAGAAGAAATCAGACCTGTTGTATTAAATGGAAGACATGGAAGAACAAGGCGTCCCTAAATCATTTCACACGAAGGTTGAATAACGACATGTGTGAACGTCTGAGAAAGGGGCTGGAGGAGACGAGAATCGCTCTACTGGAGTCGGTGCCGAGAGACCGGTGGGATGTGAGAGCAGCGGGAGGCTCTGGACTCGAAGCCGGGAGGAGTACCTAGCACGTGGAGTTGGGGAACCACCGAAATTGTTAGAGCGTCGCTTATCTGTTGTGCTCTGTACGCGTGGAGGGGGGAGGCTCTGCTGTGCGTGGAGAAGGGGGAGCCGTGTGAGGAGGGGAGCTCCGTGGGAGGAGGGGAGCTCCGTACGCGTGGGGTGAGAGGCGACAGTGTTGGGGGCGAGTACAGAGGGAAGGGCAACACCGGGGGGTGGGGGGAAGCGGCAGGACACGGGGCGAGGGCGGAGCAGGATGGGACACGGGGCGAGGGCGGGATGCTCAGCAGGCGGGGGGGCTGGGGGCGGGTTCACGGGGGCGCGGGCACGGGGGTTCGCGGGGGCGGGGGTACGGGGCCTGGGCACGGGAAACAGGTTTGGCTCGGGAGAGAGGTTCGGGGGTCACCGGCGATGTTTACAGGACGGGAGGGGGGTTCACGGGGGCGGCGGTATGGGAACAGGGCTAAGATGCTCAGCGACAGGGGGGATTGAAATCGGGCGGTGATTAAGATCGGCCGATGCTCAGGGATTCGGGCTGGGGCGGTGGGGGAAGGGGGTTGCGGCTGTGGGGGAAGGGGGGCTGCGGGGGATTGCGATTGGGAGGTCGGGTGATGCCGGCGGGGGATTGGGACTGGGCAGTGGGGAAGGGGCTGCGGGTGTCAGGACACGGGGCAGAGCCGGTGGATCTGGGACCGGAGATCGGGAGCAGCCGGTGGGGGAGGGGGATGGACGGCGGCGGCGAGAGGGGGCGGGAGGGGGCGTCTGATACCAAGTTGAAGGGGATACTCTTTTTTCTTGTTAATAAAGGGAATCCCTAGGGCTCTTTATATAGGTAGAGAGGACAAGGGTTACAATGCAATTAGAATATGAGATGACAAATCTACCCCTAGGGTTTATGGGTAGAGTGATATACAACATGACTAATCTACCCCTAGGGTTTGTGGGTAGAGTGCCTCTCTACAGAAAGAAAAGAGGGTCAGATGATTATCATTATCGGATGCTCATCAGATGTGCACCTTATTTGGCTAAAGAAAAGTTCCCCATATATGATTTGGAGATTTGGAGGTTGTATGATTTTTTTAAGTAAAGTTGATGGTTTTATGAACATCCACATGAAAGAGATATTGATCTCACTATTGATGTCTTTCCAGGTACTACAACCATATAAGTCGGATGAGATGAAAATATGGAAGGGACAATTATATAAGGATTTGGTGAGGCTTGGTATTTCCCTTGGAGTACTTTCGTTATATGTACTCTATTGGTTATTGAATAAGGTCGTCATAAAGATAGAGATATTTTCTTCTTCATAGATAATCAATTGTAACGAGCAATCGTATTCTCCAAGATTAACCTTTAGATTAAATTAATCACATGGATTAATTTGGACTTAAATGGGAATTCAACTTGATCCAAACGGCTCGTTATGACTGCGGTTTCGAAATTCAAAAAGACACGCCTGTGGAGGGACGTTTTTGGAAATCAAAAGATACTGCACGTTAGGGCACACAACTCTCTTTTTATACCTCTCATCGATGTACGCGGACGAAGATCATGTATTGTCGTATCCTGGGAGCAGATTGCCAGTACCCTACACACTTGTTTGATGAACAATGCAAATCATTTGGCATAGTTCACGAAGTTACTGCTCCATATTCACAACAATCAAATGGTATAGCATAACGTAAAAATAAAACCTTAACTGACATGATCAATGCTCTCCTAAAGAGTTCTGGACTTCCAACCTATATGTGGAGAGAAGCCCCTGAATACGGCTTGTCGTATTCTAAATAGGGTTCCTCCAAGACATATGGAAAAGTGTCCTTTTGAATTTTAGAGAAATAGGAAACCAAGCTTAAGATATCTCAAAGTGTGGGGCTGTCTTGCTAAGGTTTTAGTTCCAGAATACAAGAGAAAGAAGTTTGGTTCTAAAACTATTGATGCGGTCTTCTTAGGTTACATGGAAAATAGCTATGCATATACGTTCTTGGTAATTCGGTCCTAGATACCTGACATAGATGTCAACACAATTATTGAACTCCGTGATGCTACCTTCCTCGAGGATGTCTTCCCTATGAAGATTGGGATTCCTCAGAATCTAACTATTGAGAGTGTCTCCACATCAGGATCTATTACATATCAAGTGGAAAGGATAATAAATGTGGGAGTTGAAACTCAACTTGAACTTAATGACCTTTCAGAAGAGATTGAGCCAAGGATGAGTAAAAGACCTCGGATAGCCAAGGATCTGGGTGGCGACTTTGTTGTCTACCAAATCAAGGGTGATCCACCATGTTACAAGGAAGCCATGGCTTCATTTGAAGTAAAACAATGGAAGGAAGCTGTCAAATCTGAGATGGATTCCATTATAGATAATGGAACTTGGGAGTTTGTTAATTTACCCAGAGGGTGCTCTACCATTGGGTGCAAGTGAGTGTTTAAGAGAAAGCTTAGGCCTGATGGATCAATTGAAAAGTATAAAGCCAGATTAGTTGCCAAGGGTTTTAGGCAAAAGGAATGTATCGATTATTTTGATACTTATTCCCCTGTGAGTAGGATGACCACAATCTGGATGCTCATAGCATTGACATCTGTATATGATCTCTCTATCGACCAGATGAATATAAAGACCGCATTCTTGCATGGCGATCTTAAGGAGGAGATCTATATGGATCAACCTGATGGGCTTGTGACTCCAGGGAATGAGGGAAAGGTTTGCAAGCTTGTTAAATCCCTTCACAGGTTGAAACAAGCACTAAAGTAGTGACATGAAAAATTTGACAAAACTATTTTGTCATGTGGCTTTAAAGTTCATGAATCCGATAAGTGTGTCTATTCCAAGGTGAAAGACGATGAGTGTATTGTCTTGTTCCTGTATGTTGATGACATATTATTTTTTGGATCACATATAAGGATTATTAATAAGACTAAAGTATTCTTAAGTAGCAAGTTTGAGATGAAGGACATGGATGTTGTTGATGTGATCTTGGGTCTCAAACTGACAAGGTCACTTGATGGGATTGTAGTTTCTCAATCTCACTATGTTGAGAAGGTACTTGAGAAATTTGGATATGAAGATTATAAAGTTGTAAGCATTCCTTTTGATTCATCCAAAATGCTTTTTAAGAATAATAGTGGAGTACCTGTAGGTCAGCTAAGGTATTCGCCAGTGATAGGAAGTTTAATGTATCTTGCAAATTGCATGAGGTCTGATATTTCATTCTCGATTGCAAAGCTGAGTAGATACACTAGTTGTTCTGACCGTACTCACTGGGAGGCTCTAGATCGAGTACTGAAGAAGTTGAAGGAAACTATTTATCTTAGTTTGCATTATGGTAGGCATCCATCTGTACTAGAAGGATATATTGATGCAAGATGGATAGGGAAACTAGAGGAGTCTGTGAGTAATGGTGTTACTGGGTATGTCCTTGGAGACGGTGCAGTCTCCTGGAGGTCTGTGAAGCAGACCATTCTAGCTCGGTCCACCTTTAAGGCCGAGCTGTGTACTTTGGACACCACTGGAATTGAGCCCGAATGGCTAAGTGAACTTCTGTCTGAAATTCCCAAGGTAGGTCAGCTAGTTCCCGAGATCTCGGTACATTGTGATAATATGACCACAATTGTTAAGATCAAGAGTTCAAAGTTCAATCAGAAAACAAGAAAACACATATAAATCAAACTTAAGACGTTAAGGGATTTGATGTCTCGAGGAGTTTTGGCTGTGGATTTTGTTGGATCCAAAGACAACACAACAGATCCGTTGACTAAGAGATTTGATAGATCTTTAGTCCTAAAGTCTAAGCTTGGGATGGGACTGAGAGTAATTGGGAGTTCCTCTATAGTAGCAACCCAACTTATCTGAGTGGAGACCCTACAAAGTAGGTTCAATGTGGTAATAACAAGCTATTTGGAGAACTGGTTGGCACTCTTAGTTTAATGCTTGTGCATGATTGTCTTATCCATGGAAGCCTGAGTGTCATTTAAGTTACAAGTTTAGGAAGAGCGTAGGCTCTGAATGGGTTCAAGCCTTTTAGGCAGGATGTTAGCATGCATCTTTGGAGAACGTCACCTATGTGAGTGTTACTGTGGGCCGCAGTTAAAGGAAGAGGATCTTTCCTGAACACACTCATGAAACATGATAAGGGTGCATGGCATTTAAGAGCACCAACCCGGAAGATTGTACCAAGAACAAAGTTTTGTTGTTTCTACCGTATACTTTAACACCAAGGTCTGAAGTTCAAGACGTAGTTCACTTCGTTCCTGTTAAAGTGAAAGTATTAAACTCAGGTAAATGTTCAAACCGAAAGGTACCTTTGCTGAAAGCAAAGTGTGGCAGTCGAAAGAGTCTTTTAACTCTCTTTGAATCTCTTTTTCAAATTCGTGAATTCGTGAGGGATTATTGTATTAAGAATTGTAATTAGAGTTTTAATTGGAAAGTCTATGTAATTACAATTGAAGTTAATTTGATTTCAATTAGGAAATCAAATGGCTTGGAGTGAAAGTTGAGAATTCCCAAATTTGAAACATGGAAATGCTTGGGTAGAAGTTTAGTACCATACCTAGTATCTCTAAATTTTTGGTGGGCTTATATATAAGTTCACACCCCAAGCTCTTGTAGCAATAGCAGAGATGAGGAATGGAGGGCCACACACGCGCGCGCGCTCTGATCCGGCTCCGGCTCCAACTCGAGAGAGTCAATTCAGATCTCGGATCTTGATACTTTTGCTGTGGATTTCATTTGGTAGGTCGGTTAAATTAATCACACGGATTAATTTGGATTCGACTTAAATGAGAATTCAACTTGACCCAAACGGCTCGTTATGACCACGATTTGGAATTCGAAAAGACACGCCCGTTGAGGGGTGTTTTTGGAAATCGAAAGATACCGCGTGCTAGGGCACTTTGTTCTCCCACCTGCGACCTGGTCTTCTCGATTGCAAGTTCTCGGAGATACTTTCGAGGACGGTCTCGTCGGTGTGCGCGGATGAAAACCGTTTACCATCGTATCCTGGGAGCGAATCGCTACTAGCCTACGCACCGATCTTGTGGGGGTGATATCCTCTCTAGATCATCCATTTCATGGACGCTTCAGTGATCTCTGACTGACTTTTTCTTTCATTTTGTTTGCCGCAATTTCTTTATTGCTTTACCTTTCCTGGATCTCGCCCTAATCCATGTTTCGACTTTATTAATCGGTTCCTATTTGCATGTTGTAATTGAATAACCAAATGGAAATGCATGATTAGAATAGTGTTAATATGTGATGTTTCTCTGTCAGTTCATTTGAATCCATTGTATTACTGTTTAATATATGCATTGTTGATCATGTTCTCAACAGAATGAACATGTGAAATGCTTGATGGAATGAATGGAGCTTGAGAGGAATTGAGAGCACGAAGAGGTTAAAAGCATTGAGAGCTTCGAAATCTTATACAGATGGGCACTTCTCTTCACTTAGATGAATAGATTGTAATTCTATATTGTGTGGTCTTATCTATATTGTTTAGAGATGCAAATAGTTATTAAGAACCTTAAATATGATTAGGTGTTAATTAAGCAAAAACTAGAACAATATACAGTAAAATCAATAAACTGGAAAATAAATCAGTCTAGTGGAAATCAAATATATCGAGCAAATTGAAGTGATGCTCAGTTGAAATTCTTATGGAAAGGACAATGGTCAAATTTATGAATGTTGAAGTGGAAGTCTCTAACATGTGGTCAAGATTATCAATTGTCTAAAAATGACAAATAATAACCATATTTTAGTCAAATTAGTCGACTGGAGATCTTTATAGTCAACTTGAGAGAATTGTAGATCAATTGGAAAATAGAATCCATGAAGATGACTTTGGGTTAGTTCAAGGCGAAATCTGTTGATTGAAAAAACTATTGATTGAACTAATTTGACTTGTTTTTGCTTATGGATTGAGAATAAACAAAAACTACAAGATATTTTCTCAAAAAAAAAGTAAGAATTTACATAAATGCTCTGATTTCTCGATTTTGCGAAAGAGCTTTCTTCTCCATTTGTTTTGAACTTCCTTGGCTTCATTTCTTCCTTTTACAAGTCTTTGAGTTTTTGAGCTTTCATCGCGAATTCAACATAAAAGGCCTTTGTACGTAAGACCTCAAAACATGTTGAGCCTAACTTACAGTACAAATGCAAAGGAAAGCGCACAACAGAAGCCAACTTACAATATCTGATGACAACTTATTTCACCTTGTCCAGTGGAATGAGAACTTTCCCCTTTTTAACTCTCATTTATCCTTGTACACTGAACAAAACATGGAATTCATTCCTTTATCCCTTATCCATGGTATGTTAAGATCATTCAAATCTTAGAAGCATTTTCAGACACGATGACTTGGGAAAAAACAAAGGTTTTCAGGTAGATTATCATACTAAAAAACTTGGTCTATAGAAGGGCTCCATCCTTTATATTGGAGCAATACCTGGAGGCCATGCGACACATAGGAAGAAGTACGCAGAGGGATTCAAACAGGAAATGAATCAACACTACTTAAAAGTGGAGTCCTGGTTAGATATCAACACCCAAAAACCACAGAGGTTACACACACACACACTAATGCATGCAATTTATGGACAAATCAAAGTCCTGCAGTCTGCTGCTGCTGCTGCAGCAGAAGATACTGTTCTCGTCGTCTTTTCTGCATTGCCATAAAAAACAATGTTATGTGTTGCTTTTTTTGCAGGAAGCAAATCGAAACTCGAGTACTAATGGTTACCCATTCATCAATGACCGGCACCTCACTAATACTCCTCACAACGATGTCATCCGTGGGCTTCTTGCGAGCCTCAAACACATCCTCCGCTTCAGCAAGAAGGCGCTTAAGTTTCTCCATTTGCTACAACAGAAAGAAAGAAGACGGGATCATCATAATATATGCAGAAATACCCAGAAGAATAAACCACCAGCTGCATACTGATGAGGCACGATCTTTATCCAAGAAGATAACCCGCAAGATTTGTTCGAGACGTACATGCTCTTTCTCACGATCAAACTGCATTGTAAATCGAAATCAATAGCCGATCCATTTATCCATAAACATAAAGGCAAAGCAGCAAATACAAGTTAGATCAATTTATGACATTGGGCACAGATCATAGCAGAAAAAGGTACGAAAGAAGATTTAAGAAGGTAAGAACTGTGTAGTTTGATTGCAGCGAATGTTGAGTTTCCATGAATCTTGGTTTAACTAGTTGGAGATGTTAATTTGCATCCAAAATGCAGTATTGCTTGGAAGCCGAGAAATATTATTTACAAAAAGTTTGTTTGACCATAGCAGTGTAATCAGTAGTCATTCTTATACACTGCTTTATATAAAGAACAACTAGGAATCTGGAGTTATTTTATCACAAGGTGTTTCCATTGAGAGATGTCCAGTCCATTTCCAGTACGCACAGTTCTTCCCTCATCTCCCTCTATAAATGCATTAGAAGATTTTATTGAATAACAAAGACCCGCTTTCTATGTGCAGTCATTCACCCTTCGAATTAGTGTGTATTTCAATTCAATCCTGCAAACTGAAATTGACTAAAACGATAGCTTCAACAGATGGAGATTAGTCGTGCATCTTACCCACTCAGGGATGAATTCTGAAGGTCCTTTTACCTTCAAACTCAAAATCTTAAACTTTAACTTCTGTTTGTTATTGTCATCATCCTCGGGACGCTCCACAAACTTGAAAACTGCAGGTGGTAGATACGGGAGACACTGGTCGACGAAAAAAAGCTAGAACCAAGAAATTGAAGTAATAGTGGGAAATATGTTACCAGTTGCTACGATTGTCTCGCCTGGAGCAAGTACTGCACCTGGTGGGCGCATGAAACAGCTCTTTGGAGAAGTTGTTTGAAACTACACTCAAGACTAAGTAGAAGGTCAGAAAATACAGAACAGTAAAATCAAATGGCAGGAAATCGGAATTTACTTCATTGCAAAGCCAGCAAAAGCTCAAGGAGTCAGTTTGGGGTGAATTCACCATACCTTAAAAGCAATGTGGAATTTGCTTATGTTTTTGATCCTGATGGCACTTCGAACTTGCTTTCCAGGTTCATCTTCATAATAAAATAAGAAAGGAAATGTTCATTTTAATTTTTTGCAAGAAAAGACACTTCAGCATCAAATCTGCACGTGTCTTACCAAGAAAAAGAAGCCTTTCATATGTTGCTAATTGCTATATTACAAATAAACAGTAAAGACATAAAAAATGAATATATGCCTAAAGCAATTCCATGGAATCCTTTTCCATGGATTTGAATGCAATCTCTATTTTGATATTATGATCCAATAGCTTTGTGATCAGTTGCTTAACAGATTCGCTATTAGTCATGCATAAATATCTCAATCTTCTTGTCATAAATATCTCGATCTTCTTGTATGCATTACCAATCATTATATTATATTATCCGAAATATGCATTTCTCTGCAATAAATTGCATGGAAAAGGATTCCATGGAATCATTTTACATTAAGGTAATCCAAACATGGCATGGCTTCCAATATGAAAAATGCATAGGTTTCATTTAAAAAAAGAATAAGAACAATCCACAAGCCAGCAAGTGCAATTTAAACTTTCTGCAGCAAGCAAATGCCAGAAAACAATGCATTTCATGAACATCCGAAGATGAACCAATTCAAAAAACAAATTTCAATCACTGCATCCGTCAAGATATTAACCTATGTTTTACTAAAATATGAAAGACAATAAAGAAATGTCTACAGAATGTAAGTTTTGATACAAGTCCTGCAATGCACTGCATAGACAAATAAGAAAACTAAATGATGGTTGATGGATGAGCTGCATTGCATGGTCCCCATCCCTCCTGAGCAGGATGCACGTTTCTTTAAGAAGGGGATGTGCACTCGGGCACCATCTTAAAGACATTCACGAGGAAACAGGACATAAGTTTGTCATAAAAGAACTTAAACTGAATAGGAAAAACATAGAAAAAGAAAACACAAGCATCGAAGTGATATTCAAATCATAGTATATTCATGTTCATAAAGGCACATCCATATAACAGCATACATACTGATTCTTTTAGTGTCATGCATTTAATGGGCTTGTCAGTAATGCAACTAAGAAGCACAACGACTTGGAGAGACGAAATCGCAAAACCAGTCATCAATCCTAGGACACGGATCGTCTGCTGTGGTGTTACTGTATGCATGGGAGCTTCTTGATCTTGATCAATCGGTTCACATGATTTTGCATGCTACGGGCCCACAAAAAGCGAAAAATCGTGCCCACAGTCTCTACACTCCCTCGTGCAAATCCTCTCTATCAACCTTAATGATTCCTTCTTTTCCAACTAAAGGATACATGAGCATTATTCCATAAAAGAGTAGCAAAACTGCTTCCAAGTCGTGAGCATGGACAGCATAGGCCTCTCTTCAACATCACCCACTCTATCCACCCACCAACAATCCAACATCTGCTCGTTCCTTCTCGTTGCGTTACAACAAAGATAAGAATATGCATCAACATATCTCGAATTAAGAAAAGCCTAAACCCACATCCAACAATGTCTTTTCCAAACAATGCACGCATCAAACCAACCAACTATACAAAAGAAACCCAACAACCTGTAATTCTAGAACCACAAAAATATTCGAGAGAGAAAAAGATGGAAAGATGAAATCTTTCCCACGCCCATGCTTTGAACCAACAAAGAAACACCTACCCATCAATCCATTACCAGCAACACTCACATGGAAAGTAGAGCTTGGCAGCTGGATCGAGCTTGAGCCTCCGCTTCGCAAGAAGGGCCCTCGCCACCGAGGACACCGAGCTCCCCGCAGCACCACCGTCGCCCTCCTCCTCCTCCTTCTCGTTCTTGCTGCACTTCTGCTCGTGCTTAGGGAAAACACCACCTCCCCTCCTCCTCCTCCTAGGGCTCGAAGGGCGCGACGACCCACCTGCGGAAACGGCGGTGGCGGTGCTCCCGTGCTGCCAAAATGGCATCTTGCAGAGGTTCCAGACGCTCCTGTCCGACCCCTCGCAGTCACCTTCGGCTATCGCCGTCAGGCGGTCCGAGCTGTTCACGGGGCTCCTCGGTGCCGGCATTGGTGGACTCGAGGAGGTGCTGCTTCTTCGATCTTCCTCTTGTTCTTCTTGCTCTTCCTTTCTCTCTTCTTGGTGTTTGCGGTGGAATGAGCGGTGTTTCTCTGTCAAGAGTATAAAGAAAAAAGAACTGTGATTTCTGCGGAGAAAATCTGACCTTTTGCAACATGGAAAAGGAAAAAACTAATAATTAGAGGTTGGATGGATCTGTTGGTGTGCTTGTTGGTATGCGGATCGGCGGGGGAGAACGTGGTTGGGATTTTGCAGGAGTGGCAGTCCATCAACAGGTGCTCCTGTCTTCTTTGACGGATTGTTTTCTAGATTGAAATTTTACCATGAGCCCCTCTTTTGGGTTTCATCTTCATTTTGGGTCCATTTGGACGAGGAAAAAGAGAGGATGAGTTGGGTAAGGAACAATAAAGTTTATCTTATATTCTTGTTCAATTTGTAGAAATAAAATTTAGCATATTGGAAGATCTGTGTAGTGTAGAGATATACACCTTTCTTTTGGTTGAAGGTTGGTCTCGTCGTTGAGTTCCTATGGACCTTCATGTCCTTGCTGGACAGCATTTTCTCCTTTGACATGGGATATATTTTATGAAGTAGGTTGTTCATGTTCGTAAGAAATGGCTAGAAGAAATTTCCTGTTGAAGGAACAAAAGAAATGATGAGTTTAGAATGAAGGAGAAAATGAATAAAAATAAGAAAATATTTTGGGATTTTTACTCGGCAGACTCTATAATCTTTTTAAATGACCTCTACGACTTTTGAAAAATCGATATTCCTCTCTCGACCTCCTAAACTTGCTCCGTCTTATCCTATAGATCCTACCATTAATTTGAGACTTTTTGAGTTGATAGCTTGGGTTTAAATAGAGTTAATCTAACCCTAGCAAATCCAATGGTAGATTTTCTTGCACTCTCCCTCCTTTCTTCGTCTCTCTCCCTCCTCCTTTGGCCCCCGTGAACCGACTACCAGCATCGATGTTGAACGGAGGAAGCTCCCCTCCTCCGTCTACAAGGGCGTCGTCCCCCAGCCCAATGGTCGGTGGGGCTCTCAGATATACGAGAAGCACCAACGTGTATGGCTCGGCACATTTGACACACAGGAGGAGGAGGCGGCTCGTGTTTACGACGTCGCGGTTCAACGCTTCCGCGGCCGCGATGCGGTCACCAACTTCCGGCCCCTCTCGGCATCCGACAGCGCCAAGGCAGAGCAACTCCGGTTCATCTTCTCCCGGTCCAAGGGCGATATCGTCAACATGCTCTGTAAGCACACATACCACGAGGAGCTCCACCAGAGGGGCGTAGACACTGTTGCCGGCTGCAACACCTACCTATCCCTCACGACCGCATCGGCTACCGGTTTGTGTAGGGCGCACCTCTTCGACAAGATAGTGACTTCGAGCGACGTTGGGATGCTGAACCGTCTCGTGATCCCGAAGCCGCAAGCGGAGAGGCACCTCCCCATGCAGTGCAAGAATGACATGGTGCTCGTCCACATGGAGGATGCCTCCGGCAAGGTATGGAGGTTCAGGTACTCGTACTGGAACAACAGTCAGAGACGTTCTCACGAAGGGGTGGACCTGTTTATGAAGGAGAAGGGACTAGAGGCCGGTGATGTGGTGGTGTTCCAGAGGTCGTTGGGGTCTGATAGGAAGCTGTACATCGACTGCAAGACAATCAGGAAGATGAAGGGTGTTGTGGTGAGGTTGTTCGGAGTGGATATAGAGGAGGCGAGGGAGCGCCCAAGGGTGAAGCCCAGAGGGAAGAGGCGGAGGGAGGGTGGTGGGTGCTTGGAGTGGTCGGCATGGGGGCCTCGAGCAGGTGGGCGGCGCGGGTGTGCAGGCGGGGCGGGGGAGGCGGCGGTAGGGGGGGCTTCGAGGAGGAGCACTGCTCTGGATTCATATTGCAAGCGGAGGGGGTTATGGATGTAAAAATCCTTAATATAAAAAAAAGAATGTAACGGAATCCGGTCACTTTTGACGGTAAAATAGATGTGAGTTAACCACAGGGTTTGTGGGGTAAATGTTAGTAAGTTTAGGGGGTTGAGAAAGGAATATCAATTTTTCAAAAGGTCGTAGAGGTCATTTAAAAAGATTACAGGGTCTGTTGGGTAAAAATCCCAAATATTTTTATTATTTATTTTTCTACGTACATGTAATCGTGATTCATGAACTAAGATTGGTTTCTTTCTCGTGTATAAAAGTTATGAACTCAATACATACTATTAATAAAAACTAGCCTTTAATTATAAGACCGGCAAGGAGGAGCATGGCTTCCCCTCCTCTCTCCCAACGGTGATGTGGGGTGAAGAGGAGCATGGCCTCCCCCCTCCCCCTCCCAATGATAGTGCAAGACCGACAATGGGATGTCGAGGTTGCGAAAGAAAGAGGGGGGATATATCCTCAAGATCGAAGCAGGCTGGAGGCGAAGGATGACACATGGGAGGCGGTAATGGCGGTAAATGCCTTTTTTGTTTTATATAGATGTTAGTATTTTTACAAATTTCAGATCAATTTTTACAAATATCTTATTATTTTTTTAAATGATATCGTTTCTTTTATCATTTATGAACAATCTAGTTTTTTCGCAGAATCCCATACAAATATTGCAAAGCGATCATGCTTTTTTTATAATGATAGTGTGGATACTTGATGAATCTACATTTCATCACATTTATTCTATCATTTTAACCTTAAAAACCTAGCTAATGCATATAAATAGTATTATTTTATACAAATTAACATTCGTTATTTATTCCATTTTTTGTATATAAAATATTATTTTTAATGCCAAAATTATATAACAAAGGAAAGAAAAGGAAAATAATAAAATATCAAAGGTATTTTATAACCTTAAATCTCGAGATCAAGTCAAGAATTGATTTGATCGGCAATGGGAGATAAGAGCCAGATATACATTAAAATTCCATTATTTTATTCATCAACAATTCATTTTTGAGATCCATTTTATTTTTTATTATTTATATCTCAAATAAAAAACTTTTACATAAATTTGTAGATAAAAATATATAGAAAAATACAAAATTGATCTCATACAAAAATAATATATAGTGTACATTTTATCTCAGAGTAAAAAGCCAAAACCCAAACTTCCCGGACCCATATCTTCCCAACAAAAACTCAAAATACATCAAAATCACTTTAATTGTATACAACTTTTTATTAGCCATTTAATGATGGTAGTTTCATTTATCTTGGTGGTAAGGTACAAAAGTTAGATTTTGGACCCCTATTGTATAATATACCTGAATAAAATATTCATTTTATTTATTCATTATTATTTTTACATCTTTATATTTCTGTAATTGTAAATATTATTTATAATGTATGTACATATTTATAATAGAATAAAATCATAATGAAAAATGAAAATAAAATAGTCTATGTAAAGGGATATTTACACCCATAACCCTGAGTAGTTTTGTAATTACCCCAGAAACCCTCGATAATCACGAATTACATCTAGACCCCCAAATAATGCTTAACCTTTACATGGCATAACGCTGTGTCAAATTCCGACTTAATTCTCCGTTAACTTTGACGGAAAAAGTTATATGTTGACCATTTTTCCCTTCAAAACACATCATATTTATAACATGATGTCATTCAGTAGATCAAAGAAAATGATGCCCCCGACCTCCCTCTCGGTCCCTGCAAGCTGCCCCGCTCCATCCCTATCACGACCCCGATTCTCGGGCCGTAGGATCCTCTTATAATCAGATCTGGTTACTCAGCAATAATTTATTCATCAATCACAACTAACATTCAGAAACAGACTGCAAATAAAGTATATTCAGACGAAAGTATTTCAACACTTTTCCATTCACAAAATAAAGTTCAGATGATACATTGTCCCATTATAACCATTTAAATGTACATCAGCTTGAATGAAAAATACACAAAAAGATTACTGACTACCTTACAAAGTAAAGATACTGTGGCTGGCTGGATGTCTGCTAAGGTCCTTTTGATGGCTCACCGATATCTGTTGGGTTTTCCATAAATTATAGGATAACGATTAGCGAATGCTAAGTAACGAAGAAGAGAAAAGCAAGCAAATTGTGTAATTTTTCAAAAAGTTGTTATCACAAAAAGTTTCATTCCTTCTCATTAATTTAAGTCCTATTCCTTTTGCTCCACATCAGGGATTAGTCCAACCCCATCATTCTTTGACTCCGAAGCTATGAACACTTCGGGATTAGAGATTGCGTTGATCTGATGAGCTTATGCCGCCACACGTCGCCTCAACCAATCCTCCAATACTACCCTGACAATTTCCTTTTCTTTTATTAATCAGGGTCTCAAACCCTCGACCTGAAAAACAAAGCAGCACACCGTCCTTGAGGACTCGGTTGCTTAAGCCTCGGGATAACATTTAATCATATAACCTCGTGGCTTTAAATACCTATTATCATGACCCAGCCGCTATTGAACCACCCGTGCCTCCACATGACACGACCACATCTTCCGTCGTTCAACCCGAAGATATTGGCTACCGGTACCATGCGTTGCAAAACATTCATTTCGTGCGCACTTTTCATAACAGGCCAACCATGTACCACCTAGATAGGGAAACACAAATACGACTTCCTTATGACAAACCTACAGGTTGCATGCCCTGCCTGTAGTTCTACTCCCAGTCATCCCTAACATGACACACGATCTTTTTCAGGATCCAACTCAAACACACATCAATTCCCATGATGTAATTCCTCCGTTAAGCCTTAGATTTGCATAATCATGAACATTTACTATAGACTTACATATATATTATTCATATGCATATATACTCGTATTTATGCTTATTTTAACTCCCAAACCCTAACTTTCGAAGCCACTGCATCAATTCTATGCTTAAATCTTATTTTAGTGGGAATCACAAAGTAACTTTTCATACTTTCTCCAAAAATAGCCAAAATTAGGGTTCTTCATAGCAAAGAACATAAAATCAGAAATTTTAACGATCTCATATGAAAACCAATAGCAAAAGGAAGGATTTCGTTACCTAATCGAGCTCTCTCACACATAACAATGTTTTGTCATGATTCTTTGTCAAAAATAAAGATTTATAGCTCCTGATATGATCGAATTTTATTTTCGTATAAAAAACACTAAGAACGCGCCAAGAGCGAACGAAGAACACGAAGAACACGAAGAATGTGAAGAACATATTTTTCTCTTAAAACTTCGGTAAAACTTCCCCTTATATAAGGTGATATTTCTAGGAAAATTTCGGCAGAGTTTCCCTCTTTATCGGGACATATTTCTATAAAAATTTCGGCAGAGTTTCCTCTTATTTCGGAACATATTTCTAAAAATTTTCGACAGAGTTTCCCCTTATATCGGAGCATATTTCTAGAAAACTTTTGACAGAGTTTCCCCATATATCGGGACATATTTCAAAAGAATAATGGAAAGAGTTTCCTCTATAAAATCATCAAGAGGAAAACAATAACGAAAATGAAAGAACATACTTTAACAATAAGAGATGAAGAATCGGTAGACACCACGCTTCTTAGGTGAATGAATGTGTAACGAATCACAGGGTTCACTGACGTGCATAGCCGCCCACACCTAAGTATGGTATTACACAGATTTCTCCATTAAAATAACTATAAAAGAATAATTGAAAGAATACAAACATAAGCGATGGAGAATCGGTAAACACCACACGTCTTAGGTGAGTGAATGTGTGACGAATCACAGGATTCACTGACGTGCATAGCTGCCCACACTTAGGTAGGGTATTACACAGATTTCTCCATCAAAATAACTATAAAAGCATAATTGAAAGAATAGAAACATAAGCGATGGAGAATCGGTAGACACTACGCGTCTTAGGTGAGTGAATGTGTGACGAATTACAGCGTTCACTAACGTGCATAGCCGTCCGCACCTAAGTAAGGTGTTATACAGATTTCTCCTCGAACTACAATAGAAAACGAATTGGAAAGAAAGATGGATCAATAACAAAGCTTGGAATAAAAGAGAATGAATTGAGATCCTAGCTTATAAAGCAACTAAGAGAGGATCATACATTTCTCCTCCTCATTCTGCCGGCAGCGCTTCGCTAGCGCTCTTTCCCCACCTCCCACTCCTCCTCCCAACCTCTCAACCCTAGCCCTTGAGGTGGTGGTGGTAGTGGAAATCATAGAGAATGAATGGGTAGGGGGGATATTTATAGGCTCCAGAAAATCGCTAATCATGATTAGTAAATTATGATTTAGCCCTTAACTGCTATTAGTGGCCCATGATTTTGGCTCATGGTTTTGGTCAAAACTTATCCGAAAACTTAGGTCTTAAGTTAGAATGTTTCAGAGGATTCTAGATTTGCTAATGACACTTAATTAATGCAAACTGTGAACTTTCACTAATCACGATTTAACTTTCGCGGCTTAGGCTTATCTTTTGCTAACTATTGGTTAGTGTTCGCTAATGGTCATTAGTAGTTTTCAATCTGTCATTAGTTTCTTTAATCATGTTTAATTAATATTAATGACGGTCATTATGGGTTAATGACATCTTAAGCCTCTTTACTTTTCTTTCTTTCGAAAATCATAACAATTCCAAACGATGTCTGATTCATACGAAATGAATTCCGTTGGTTTCCTCTTGACGAGCCAGATCTTATGATATAGGATCCAAGAGGGACCAAATTTATGGCTTTACAATTATAACAACCTTAAAGGAAGTTTTGTCCTCGAACTAGAAATGCAGGCATAACAACCTTAAAGAGGATTAAATCATAACAACCTTAAAGAGAATGAATACCATTTCATTTTATAAAGAAGATGTACAATACATAGTGTTATCACTCAAACAAGTAGGGGTATTTCTCTCTCATTTCCGCCTCAAGTTCTCATGTGGCTTCTTCAAACTCTTGGTTCCGCCACAATACTTTAACTAGAGGCACCTCTTTATTCCTCAACTTCTTGATATCTCTACTTAGTATTTTCACAGGCATTTCTTGGTACGTCAGATCTGGCTCAACATGTAAATCATCATAACTTATCTTATGCTCTGTATCCCTACTGTACTTTCTCAGATTTGATACATGAAAAACATCATGTATTGCCGAAAGATGTGAAGGAAGCGCAAGTCTATACGCAACTTTTCCAAACTGCTGAATGATTTCAAAGGGACCCATGAACCTGGGTGCCAACTTTCCATGCAAGTCAAACATCTGAACTCCCTTCATAGACAATAATTTGAGGAATACAAAGTCGCCTATTTCAAACTCAAGGTCTCTTTGCCTGATATCACTATAGCTTTTCTGACGACTTTGAGCAATCAATAGTCTTTTTCGAGCAAGCTCTATAGCTTCTCGTGTCTCTTGCATGTTATCTGAATCATAAAGGTTCTTTATCCCGAAATCTTGCCAACACAAAGGAGTAGTACACCTACGCCCATAAAGTGCTTCAAATGGTGACATGTCAATACTTGTATGGTAACTGTTGTTGTATTTGAATTCTGCAAGAGGCAAATGTTTCAATATGATCCTTTCCATTCTAAGGCACATGCTCGTAGAATATCCTCTAAAGTCTGAATAGTACATTCTGATTGACCATCTGTTTGTGGATGATATGTTGTGCTCAAGCATAAATGTCTGTCTAAGGATTTCATGAAGTTCTCCCAATAGTGTGAGGTGAATCGTGAATCTCGATCGGAAACTATTTCCTTTGGGATACCATGGAGGCAGATCACATGTGTAATATATAACTCAGCAAGCTGGCCTGGAGTGAAAAATAAGCTTATTAGAATAAAGTGTGCTACCTTCGTCAGATGATCTATTATAACTCAGATACTATCTTTACTACCAGTCGTCTGAGGTAAGCCAGTAACGAAGTCCATGGAAATGCTTTCCCATTTCCATTCAGGTATAGGGAGGGGTTGTAACAATCCTGGTGGCTTTTGGTGTGAAGCTTTTACCTGTTGGCAAGTGAAACATGAATTCACAAACTCAGCAACATCTTTCTTCATTCCCGACCACCAAAAGTATGAACGAAAATCCTTGTACATCTTTGTAATTCCTGGATGAATAGATAATCTTGAGCAGTGTGCTTCAGGTAAGATGTCTTTCCTTAGTTCAAGTGTGTTTGGTACACAAACTCTCTGATGGTTATACGGTAACTCAGCTTGTATCTGGAATCCCTTTATCTCATTCTTCTCAAGTTATTGTTTCAAGTCTTTAAGGAGTGGATCATCCTCTTGTCCTTTCTTTATTCTATCCCAGATCTCTGGTTTGTATCGGTGAGGAATAGTTGTAGTATCAATACTATTATCAAATGGTTTTCATTCACTTAACGTTGATAGTAAACCTCAGAAGTGGATAGCACTCACCAACCCAGGTGAATAAGTTCTTCTACTAAGGGCATCTGCTACAACGTTCTCCTTACTAGGGTGGTAGGAGATTGTGCAATCATAGTCTTTCAACAACTCTAGCCACCGTCTCTGTCCCATATTAAGTTCCTTCTGATCAAAAAGATATTTCAAGCTTTTATTATCAGTGAAGATTTCAAAAGTAATACCATAGAGGTAATGTCTCCATATCTTTAAAGCAAAAACTACAACAGCCAATCAAGGTCATGTGTTGGGTAGTTATTTTCATGTGTTCTGAGCTGTCGTGATGCATACGCAACTACCTTACCATGTTGCATAAGAACTGCCCCAAGTCCTTCTTTAGATGCATCAGTGTACACTGTAAACCATTCACTCCCAGAGGGTAGAGTAAGGATAGGTGCAGATGTTAGGCATTCTTTCAATGTCTGAAAATTAGCTTCACATGTGTCAGACCATATGAATGGGACTTCCTTCTGAGTTAGTCTAGTCATTGGCAATGCTATTCGTGAAAAGTCCTTCACAAATCTTCTATAATATCTAGCTAAACCCATAAAAGATCGTACTTCTGTGTCAGTCTTCGGGCGTTCCCAACTCATCACCGCACTAACCTTTGTAGGATCAACTGATATACCTTCTCCAGAAATAACATGGCCTAAGAAAGATACTTCAGATAACCAAAAGTCACATTTGTTATATTTAGCATACAATTCGTTCTTCCTTAATGTTTCAAGTGCCCGCCTGAGATGGTATTCATGCAGATACTTATCCTTGGAGTAAATAAGCACATCATCAATAAGAACTCCTTGAATACTCTTTTCATGAGATCCATGAAAGCTGCTGGGGCATTTTTCAGTCCAAAAGGTATAACTAAGAATTCATAATGTCCATATCTAGTTCGAAAGGTTGTCTTGGGGATATCCACATATTTTATCTTCAACTGATGGTATCCAGATCTTAAGTCAATCTTGGATTACACAGTCAAACCTTGTAACTGGTCAAAGAGATCATATATCCTTGGTAGAGGATACTTATTCTTTATTGTCCTCTTGTTTAACTGTCTATAATCAATGCACAACCACATTGACCCATCCTTTTTCTTGATAAATAAGATAGGTGCTCCCCATGGTGAAGTACTTGGATGAATGAATTTTTTATCTAACAGTTCTTGCAACAATGCCTTTAACTCTCGTAACTCGGTTGGTGTCATCCTATATGGAGGGATAAAGATAGGCTGAGTATCAGGTATAAGAGAGATTTCAAATTCAAACTCTCTCTCAGGTGGTAATCTAGGTAGTTCCTCTGGAAATACATCAGGAAATTCGCATACTATAGGCATATCTTACATCGTTCTTTCTGACCCTGATGTAGTGGATACATAAGCTAAATAGCCTTGGCACCCTTGTTCTAAAAGTTGTTGATCCTTTAGAGTAGATATTTGTTTGACATCATCACTAGATGTCTTTCTAATAAATTGGAACTCTATCGAGTTAGGAATGTGAAAAGTTATTGTCTTCTGGAAACAATCAAGGCATGCATGATGCCTTTCTAACCAATCCATCCCAAGGATGTGATCAAAGTCTTCCATTTAAATAAGTAATAATGAAACAGGTAACTGATGTCCTGTTATCAGTACTACACAATCATCCATGATTTCTCGGATTATAAATACTTGTCCTCCTGGTCCCTTGATCAGATAGGATTATTGTGCTTCTACTAGTACCTTACCCAAAGTGGGTACTAACCATCGAGCAATAAATGAATGTGAAGCACCATAATCAAATAAGGCATGTATTGAAAAACCATGAATAGTAGCAGTACCTCGTATGACCATTCTTGAGTTGTAGGCTTGTTCTTCGATAATTGCATTGAGCTAGCCATTAGGAATAGGCAAGCTAGAACCCTCAACGCTTTGTGGTGATTGCTGTGTAGGAGATGCTCCTTATGAGCTACGACCTCTACCATGTCTTCCTCCACGTATTGCTCCATTGCTCGGGGTGGATGTTATATTGTTAATCGGAGTTGGTTTAAACCTTGAACCTCTCAACTGCAGACAATATTTACTAATGTGACCTTCTTGATAACAGTGATAACATGCACGTGTTCCTGTCTGAACTAAAGACCTAACCACAGAGGTACTAGTTCATGGTGCTGAGTTACGGGGGTATAGTGGAGGTCTAGAGAAACCTCCTCTTCCTGATAATTCCTGACCTAAGGTCTGTGGTGAGCTTATACTAGAACCGACTGGATGATAGCTACGATCTCTACGGTTATAATATGCATTGCATTTGGATGGTCCACCATTGAAGTGGAAACTTCTTCTTTGGCGGTTTTCATTCCTCTCCATCTCAATACGAGAGGCGATGTATTGCTTCATCTATGATTGTAGCTCTAAAACTAGCAAGCTTTTCTCGCTGATCTCCCTGAAAACCGCTAACAAATTTGGTAAGACACTCTTGTGGTGAAGCTTCTAGAGCTGGTGAGTAACGTAACAGCTCCGTAAAGTGGATTTGATAATCTCGTACGGTCTTAAAACCCTGGTTCAGAGAAGCCAACTCTCTCCTCTTTAATTCTTCCCAATGAGAGGGATAGAAGTGAGCTCGAAACCTTTCTTCAAAGATATTGCATGGAACAAGATCTGCTAATTTCTTGTAAATTGTTCTCCACCATCGTCGTGCGTAATCTATTAGGGAGTAATCAGCAAAGTGCACCCAGATGTAAACTGGTGCATGTATTATCCTCAACATCCTACTAACATCATCGAGCCATAATTCAGCCTCGGCAGGTGTCTTTACACCTTTGAATCGAGGAATATTTTCCTTTCGATAATTGTCAAGTAATTTTTGATGTCTAAGAAGGGCCTTTTCCATTTCTCCTTCATATGGGGTCATAGCAGAATCAGCGGAAGGATGGTAACTTGATTCTTCCTCAGAAAAATGAGCAGAACCCTCAACTCTAGCATCCACAGGTTTGGATGCCTCAAGTTTTTCAACTTGTGCATTAAGCCTCTCCTCCAATTCTTGCTGCCTTTGCCCCATGTCTTGGAGCATTGTCATCATAGCGGTTAATTGCATAGACACGTCTTGGTCTGCCATGATCCTGGGATAAGTCAAGAGGCCAAAAGGTCAGATCCTATATGGCTTAGCATGATGTACATAAGGGACAATGACTTGTGAATGGTACTGCAGTCAATTATTAAGATCAAAGGATCTTATTACAACCTTAGTTTCTAAATACTGCTCATAGTTGTCAATTACTAAATAATTTACTGGAGTAACCGGGCTCTGATACTAAACTGTCACGACCTCGATTCTCGAGCCGTCGGATCCTCCCATCATCGGATCTGGTTGCTCAGCACTAATTTATTCAACAATCACAACTAACATTCAGAAACAGGTTGTAAATAAAGTATATTCAGAAGAAAGTATTTCAACACTTTTCCGTTCACAAAATAAAGTTCAAATGATACATTGTCCCACTATAACCATTTACATGTACATCATCTTGAAAGGAAAATACACAAAAAGATTACTAACTACCTTACAAAGAAAAGCTACTATGGCTGGCTGGATATCTACTAAGATCCTTGCGATGGCTCACCGATACATGTGTGGGTTTTCCATAAATCATATGATAACAATTAGCGAATGCTAAGTAATGAAGAATAGAAAAGCAATCAAATGGTGTAATTTTTCAAAAAGTTGTTATCACAAAAAAATTCATTCCTTCTCATTAATTTAAGTCCTATTCCTTTTTACACCACATCCGGGATTAGTTCAACACCATCATTCTTGGACTCCAAAGCTGTGAACACTTCGGGATTGGAGATTGCGTTGATCTGATGAGCTTATGCTGCCGCACGTCGCCTCAACCAATCCTCCAATACTACCCTGACAATTTCCTTTTCATTATTAATCATGGTCTCAAACCCTCAGCCTGGAAAATAAAGGAGCGCACAGTCCTCGAGGACTCAGGTGCTTAAGCCTCAGGCTAACATTTAATCATATAACCTAGCGGCTTTAAATACATATTATCGTGACCCAGCCGCTATTGAACCACCCGTGCCTCCACATGGCACGATCACATCTTTCGTCGTTCAACCCGAAGATATTGGCTCCCGGTACCAAGCGTTACAAATCATTCATTTCGTGCGCACTTATCATAACATGGCAACCATGTACCACTTAGGTAGGGAAACACCAATACGAGTTCCTTCCGACAAACCTACAGGTTGCATGCCCGATATGTAGTTCTACTCCCAATCATCTTTAACTTGACACACGATGTTTTTCACGATCCAACTTAAAACACATCAATTCTCATGATGTAATTCCTCCGTTAAGACTTAGATTTGCATAATCATGAACACTTACTATAGACTTACATATATATTATTCATATGCATATATACTTGTATTTATGCTTATTTTAACTCCTAAACCCTAACTTTCGAAGCCACTACATCAATTCGATGCTTAAATCTTATTTTAGTGGGAATCAAAAAGTAACTTTTCATACTTTCTTCAAAGATAGCCAAAATTAGGGTTCTTCATAGCAAAGAACATAACATTAGAAATTTCAATGATCTCATATGAAAAGCTAACAGCAAAAGGAAGAATTTCGTTACCTTATCGAGCTCTCTCACACATATACAATGCTTTATCGTGATTCTTTTTTAAAAAGAAAGATTTATAGCTCCTGAAATAATCGAATTTTATTTTCGTATCAAAAACACTAAGAACGTGCTAAGAACAGGAAGAACAAACGAAGAAAACAAAGAACACGAAGACCGTGAAGAACATATTTTTCTCTTAAAACTTCGGCAAAACTTCCTCTTATATAGGGTGATATTTCTACGAAAATTTTGGTAGAGTTTCCCTCTGTATCAGGACATATTTCTATAAAAAATTCCATATAAATTCTCCTTATATCGGGATATATTTCTAAAAAAACTTTCGACAGAGTTTCCCCTTATATTGGAACATATTTCTAGAAAATTTTAGCAGAGTTTCTCCTTATATCGGGACATATTTCAAAAGAAAAATAGAAAGAGTTTCCTCTATAAAATCATTGAGAGGAAAACAATAACGAAAATGAAAGAATATACTCAAACAACAAGAGATGAAGAATCGGTAGACACCACGCATCTTAGGTCAGTAAATGTGTGACGAATCACAGGGTTCACTAACGTGCATAGTCACCCGCACCTAAGTAGGGTATTACACATATTTCTCAATCAAAATAACTATAAAAGCATAATTGAAATGGCTTATCAATGGATGGCAATTGAAATGGGGTCATGAAGAACATGGATGAACTCTGCAGTTGAGTTGAATATCTCAGCCAATCTGCATTGATTAACCATATTTGTATGAAATAAAGAATGGAGGAGTTGCTCTTCCTCCATCCACCTCTACAACGAGACGACCCTCCCCTCTCCCCTCCCACTGACCACCATCACCATCCGCCCCCCAGCGACCTCTACAACAAAGGCAGCACCCCGCTTCCGCCAACCTCGCCCCCACCGACCTCTTCCGCCGACCACCACCATCTGACCTCTGCGAAAAAGACCCCCCCCCCCAGCCCTGCCAACCTCGCCCCCCACTAATCTCTCTCGCCGACCACCACCATCAGCCCCCCCCATCGACCTCTGCAACAAAGTGCCCACTAATCCCCCTGCCACCAGCAAGAAATGGGGTCATTTCTTTTTTTATTTTTATTAATCCTAGTTGTTAGATAGTAGACTGGTTAGATTAACTCACTCTTATAGTTGAGTTAATATACTAAACTAACAGAAGGTTATGGGTGTAAAATGGAGCAATTATTCAGGGTTTTGAGTGTAATTCGTGATTATCGAGGATTCCTGGGGTAATTACGAAATTACTTAGGGTTATGGGTGTAAATATCTCCTATAAAAATACATAGATGAAATACTTGTACTTATACCGTAATAATATATATCCCTATTTATTTAAGTATACATAATACATCAAAAAAACAATAAAAATATATTTGTGTATATAAACATATTTATAAATATAAAATATGAGAATATAATAAAAAATAAAAATACAAAATAAAAATAAATGTAAAAAACATAGGTCAATATACATATAAATACACTTGTAAAAAGCAACTTATAATAAATTAACTCATAAAATAATAAACATTTTTTATTTTATATCTAAAATTTAATAAAATCAATTACTATTTTTATTCATTTATTTTGAATAATTGTTCTCTTTTATCATGACTTGGTCCTGCATGGACCAATCATGTGGCGGGGTTTGTTGGCCTCTGGTCATCTGCCTCCCCAGGTCGTTTGATTTGACAGAATTGTAGAGTCTCGCATTTTCCTCCATTTTTCCTATGCATCTCGTCGATCTTTTTCGTCGGTCCTTTACGCAAAGCTCAACTTCAATCATCGATTTTACTCGCCCAAATCCTGGATTCTCTGTGCATAGCCTTACTTCTTCCCAAACCATCGAACAATAAGGGTGCCCACCTCTTTGTATAAATAAAACCTTACTTCTTCTTCTTCTTCCGCAAAGTTGGTCATTTTCCAAACCCTAAAGCTAGCCACCCTCTACCCAAAGCGCATCTCGGTAATAAGGGGAGGTCTCTTGAGGCGGTGGTACGACGGAAGGAGGAGGAAGGTGCACCCCATGGCGACACTCTACTTATCCTGCTCCATGGTCCTCCCGCCCAGGTTTGAGCTGCCTTTTTTATGATTTTTAGGTAGTTTTATTTATTGCTTTTCATTCGCAGACCTTAGATTGGCATTTAATCGTTCACACTTAGCTTAGTTTTTGGATTTTACCTCGCTAGAGCTCCAGAGCTCCGGAAACCATTTGCCACTGTAACCCTCCTGTCTCTGGCCCGCAACCACCTCCATCTCTTTCCCCCTTCACTTCACCACCTAGCCACACCAATATTCCCCTTCGACTCCTCTCTATATTGAAGCATTTGTGCTCCTCTAGCTGCCACCTCGTCGGAGCCTTCCATCCTCGACCATCCCACCTCGATTCATGCCTAATCAGATCGAGGAACATTTCCCTTAACTCATGACTCTTTATGTGTATGTCTTGAGCGTAAATGAGCCTTGTAAAGGGCAATTTGACCTAGAAGTCAAGCTATAGGTACCCCATAACTCATTGAGATCTCCAGGCACCAAATTGCAGGGGTTTTGGGCATTTTGAAGACCTCCTTAGCTGCGGAAGACCATCAAGATGATTTCCCCCATGTTTGCAGTAGTGGACATGATCTGAGGTGCAATCTAGAGCAGATCGAAGCAATCTGGAGCAGTGTTCTTTGTGTGTTCTTCATGGGCACGTCCACGCCGTCCGATGTTCCGGTCATTCCAGATTAAACTCCGATCGTCAGATCTTGGGCGTTGTCGACCGTTGATTAAGCGTTTGATCGAGCCACACCCGTCCATCCATGGACCGTTATCTTCTAAACGCGGATGTTGGCTCTTAACTGATGCCACATGAATCGCCATCAGTCGCAAGATGGCGTGCATAATGGGGTAAATTGCACATCTCCTTCCCCATTTTTTGCTTTATTTATTAGTCTTATAAATAATATTTATGATGTAAATAAAATTAGAATTTTTGCAAAAAGGCCCATGTATTAATTTATTATTACACATGGGTCCATTCCAGCTCAAACTCACGTGTCGTCCCACGTGAGCTGGCAAATTGCATGTATATCATGGCATTTTTGTAAATTGTAATTTAACTTATTAAATTTGAATACTAGTTGTATATTTATGGGAAATTTGCACATGTGCACCTGACTTTATTTTTATTTGCAAATAAGCCCTCGATAGTATATGTATTTTTATACTTGAATTTTATTTATTTAAAATAGTATCCATGCTCCAAAAATTATGCAAAAAAGGGTTAGATGCTTGGTAGCATGTACATTCATGAAATATTTTTACTTTTGCATTATAGGACTTTACCCATTTATTAAAAATAAAAAAGAGCACATTTTGTCCCCGTTTGACTTAACATTACCAAAAAAACACAAAACCTTTTTCAAAAATATTTAATTTATTTTAGTATATTTTATCTCCAGAAAAAAATCTCAAAAAATAGAAAATAAGAAGATAAAAATAAAAAACCCCAAAATCCAATAAAAAGGAAAAATCATCAAAATTCTAAAAATATTTATCTTACTTTCTGATTTTTCTTTATATTATTATTTTTTATTAAAATTGATTTGAAGAATTTTAGACCTTATTTGTTATTTTTAATCTTCAACCAATTCTGACTATTTATTTAATCCTTGTTTTGGGATATTTTTATCAGTGTGGCTGATCATCCTCTCGGACTAGCGGTACCAACTAGCTAATCAGACGCGAGCAGTCGGATTCCTCCTTTTGCTCCTCAGCCTATGAGGTATTAGCAATTGTTTCCATTTGTTGTTCCCGGCAGGTTCTTACGCCTTTACTATCTTATCAGAGTGGAGTCTATCATGAGAAGTGTGGCCTGAGAATAGAGAAATTCGGAGATGAGACGACCGGGAGGACTATTGCTTGCTTCTTTCAGGTCAAGTCCTCCCTTTATAAGTTGCGAGGTCCGCCCAGATTGTGAGTACCGAGGAGAGAAAGAGCATCTCATATAGAAAGAGATGAAAGACGAGAGGTCGCTTGGAGCGATGACCAAGCTCATTGTGCATTTATTGGCATCACATGCTTCATATAAGTACTAGGTGGAAAGCACAACACACAGTCCTATCCTCTCTGCCCTTTCGGTCCCCAGCGAAGGACCTCACTCACGTCGACATGGGTCTTGCCTCTCCTCTTCTCCGCCTTGGGCAGTTTTTGATGCCTTGTTATAAAAATACATAAAAATATGTAAAAATTTCAGGAAAATCACAAAAAATTAGAAAATTATATAAAACCCAAAACATTTAATTTCTCGAATTTTATTTATTTTTATTAGCATTTATAATTACATTAGCCTTTATTATATATAGCCTTATATAGTCTTGTATAATGTATTTAAAAAGAAAATGAAAATATAAAAATCGGATACTATAAAAAGAAAATAAAATTATAAAATTAAAAACAAAAAAGAAATATAGAATTCAAAATCCATAAAAATGATATAATTAAAATCCACACAAAAGCACAATAAATGGACAAGAGAAAAGAACAACTTTTGCATTTATTTGCACAATCTACCATTTCTCCCTGAGTTCGACCTTTACACATGCTTGGACACTATACACCTTTGTTGTAGAGTTATAATATATTTTAACTCCACATTTTTGCTATTTATTGCTAAATTTTATTTGTGGGTTAATTATCGATTGATGCGAGGTTTAGTGAGTGGTCACATCGGCGATAATTTGTCTTCGCTTCCCATGAGGATAAGTATTAGACCCTCAACAAATCTCAGTTATCAAATGACGTTGTTGTCGGGGAGCAACGATGCATAGATTGGATTCTTTTTATTTGTTTCTTTACTCTTTGTCTCTGTATTTATTTGCCTCTTTATTTCACTTTCTATTTTATTTGATATTAATTGGGAATTGTCTAATACTCCTCCTCGTTTGAGTTTGTTCTGAGTGATCGCTACATGAGGAATGACTTCTTAGGAGGACTTGGGTACCCAAGCAAAGCAGAGCTAACTTTCTGGCCTAACTGGCAGGAGAGAGCATCAAATGAAGACTTGGAGGAATTTTTAAAGACCGTCTCTTCACATTTTTTATTTTTTATAGTTTATTTTATTTCATTTTACTTTGTAATTAAAGTGAGAGAGTGATACTCAATTTGTAATAATTTGGACTCTCATGGACACTATTATTTCACGAGGTCTAATGTCCGAGCTATTGTTCGCTTGGGGACCTCATCGGGTTTTTGTCGTATTTTCATCGCTTTCTTTTTCCTTATTTTTGATTTTATTTTTATTTGTTTTGTGATTGATCCCTAGCTTAGGATTTTCTTGTTTGATAGATTGAGGTCCAAAGCCCTAATATATTTGCACTTACCAATAGATTCATGCTTGGACTTAGTCAAATATAATTGTTGGTTATTTAGACTTGGTACCCCGAGCCGCGAGGACCCTCATACAACGCTTGCAGGACCTACTATGATGGGCACCGAGAGATTCCCAACACTGGATTTAGGTTTCATATCTGAATAATTAGCGTCCGGTGCTTCACGCTAAAAGTATATTGTACTCTAGGCTGATTTCATCGTCTTGCATCTCATATAAGGTAGCTTTTAATTACGTTATGCATCTCGCATGGAGAGAGTTGAGAAGCACTATAAGTCTTCTGACTATGCATGCATCATTGATTCTCAACTTTCATTGCCTTTCCGACCTTCTCCCTCTGAGTTTGATCACTTGGGATGTTAATGAAATCGGAAACTCGTTAGGCGATTGCATTGAAAAATAACAAAAAAAGTGATAACCAAAACTAAAAGTGAGACTGCTAACTCTAGGGGACTTGTAAAAATAAAACGTAATGGATTCATTGACTTGGGGAGAGCAACCCCTTCATTGTATGTGCATTTTATTATCATATACACACTAAGGATTAGTGCCCCATCCCAAGCCGACATACATATTTATACAACTTTTTGAAGCTCATCTTACTCTAAAATAGAAAAATAATTGATCATCATCTCGATCTTTACTGTGTTGAGTAGGTGAACATGGGGTTTGCTTTGTACATTCATTGTGAATTTGGGCCCATTCATGTTCATCATTTTTTGAGTTGGTAGATCCATGAGCTTTTGAGTTATTCTTTTTATTGAGTCCGTCTCCCTTTCTTTGTCCATATTATTTGTCTTCTTCATTGAGTCGTGATATCATGTATTGAACTTCACTTTTGTAGCCAGATCTTGCGGCTATCTCCTTGCCCATATCACCCTATCACTAGTTCGGTTCAAGAAGACTCTCTTTTTGGAACACACTTTTGTCTTCATTTCACCATTCTCGCCCACCGTCCTTGTTCCCCTTCAGTATCATCCCTTCTTTTCATCTGGGAGTGTTGTTCTATTAGATGAGTCCCACTTCGAGGTTTTTATTTCAGGAATTATTTGAGCAAGCCGAGCAGATTTGAGGATATGAGGATGGGTGTGTTATTATTGGTGGATCTAACATTGATATGTGCATAGATTTCTTTATTGAGGATTCTAATTTTGGAACGATTACATGTATGATTCTTTATTGAAGATATTTGATCTCACACATCGGATTGAGGATGTGATTGATTCCTGATGATTTGATGATGACTCCATGAGCTATGACTGCATGATCTCTTATGTGGTTCCGCCCATCTTGGTTCAGACGTTTGATGTGCTATCTCTATATGTGCTTCAATGCGAGGGTGCTTGGAACCCACACAGTTCACTTATCTTCTTGACTAATCCATCCTCCTTCTCATGACTCTCCTATCGTCACATAGCACTTGGAGAATCTCTGTCGGACATCTTGATCCATCTCAACTGATTTGGTTGATTTGAGGGACTGCATTACGACCGCATTGATGATTTCTTACCCCTCCCATATCATTATGACCTCCTG
The DNA here is from genome assembly GCA_037367405.1 of Ottelia alismoides. Lineage (NCBI taxonomy): Eukaryota > Viridiplantae > Streptophyta > Magnoliopsida > Alismatales > Hydrocharitaceae > Ottelia > Ottelia alismoides. The sequence goes on from JAZKJV010006285.1 coordinate 536,573, forward strand.
CTGACTGATGATTGATTGATTGATTATTTTTGAGGACCTGGGACTTGGCGCCGGCATTTCCCTAATCTCATTGACTTAGTTTGCATTACTCCTTGAGGATTATCTGCGGGAAAATGCAACATTTTCTTTACGGTCAGTTTCACTCACTGTTATGTGTCCATCTTGGTGGAGCAAAAAACTGAGTCGTCTAATATGAGTTGTCGGTCTTCCTATCTGATTGTGGGTTTTCCTTCCCAACAGATGTTTGCAGTTGTTTTTTTAAAATAAAAACTAATCCAAATGAGTAAAAATCAGAAAATAATAAAAATATTTTTTTAGAATTCCTAACAAAGTAGGATCCGTAGACTAATTAGTAGATATGTTACTCTCTCTCATAAGGTTTAATGATCAATCATTTACACACTTATATTATAGAAATTGAATCAACGCACTTAGAATTGAATTAAGTTGATCTCTGAAAAACTTCTACTATGTACACCAGTTTAGCAAAAAAAGAAGTCTTTAGTAGATTGTTCATGATCTTATTGAATATCAATTATTGTTATAGGTGCTAATTCAACATCGTGATTGGTGCACTATTCTTTGGAACCTGAATTTTGTTGATTGTGATTGTGGTATGTACATTAAATTATGTCACATACCATTGTTATTTATACCCAATATTAGATTTTATTAGCTATTGGAATGTTCCTTTTATTTTATCTCGTTAAGATGCTTTGATTATATCTCTGTGTTAAAATTCTAGGTAATCAAGTGCTAATTTGTTTTTATCCATAAATCGTGTCTACGGATTAGTTATTAAATATTGGGATTTTTACCCGGCAGACCCTATAATCTTTTGCAATTACCTCTACGACCTTTGAAACATCGATATTCCTCCTAAGACCCTTTAAACTTGTTAAACTTTATCCTACAACCCCTGTGGTTAATCCCCATCCCTCTAACCGTTAAAACCAATCAGATTCTGTTATCTTCTTTTATACTATACCCAATTTATTTATCAAATTTACTAAAAGTGCCATTTCATTCCACCTCCGGCTCCCCTTCCCTCCCATCGGTGATCAGGCTCCTGCTCGAAGCCGCAGACGCCGCTCGAAGCCCCTCCCCCGATCACCAGGCTCCTGCTCGAAGCACGCCCCACAGATCAAAGCCCGTGCCCACCACCTTCCCCTCTCCCCCGCTCGACCCCCTTCCCCTCCCACCTCCCCCTGCAACCCCCCCCCCCCCCCCCGGCGCCTCCACCGCAAAGCCCCCCACCACCGGGTCCCGCCCGCCTCCACAGCAAAGTCGCCCCCCTCCACCCGGTCCCCATCCCGCTGCTGCAACCCCCCCAGGTCCCACCGATCGTCGGAAGCCCGCCGACATCAGCAGAAGCCCCCCCCATCCCCCATCCTGATCCCGCCGGGGGGGTCCCCATCCCGCTGCTGCAAAGTCCCCCGTCCTCCCCCTGCAAAGCCGGTCTCGACGACCAGCGGCAGTTCCCGCTGTCCCCTATCCCGCTCCCCGGTCGGTCTCGCCGATCTTCCGCTCCCCTCCCTGCCCCTTCGGGTCCCGCCCCCCCGGCCACGGATCAGCGGAAGCAGCCCTCCCGTCCCCATCCCCCGCATCCCGCTGCAAAGTCCCCCCCCGTCGCCTCCCCCTGTAGAACCCCCCTTGCAAGCGCTGCTCTTCTCCAGCAGGCCGATCTGATCTCAAGCCGCAAGCCCTGCTCTTCTCCAGCAGGCCGACTGGCTTCGAACCCCGCCCTTATCCCGTGGAGTGGGAGGGGAAGCTGTTAGTGAAGGGAGGATTGTTTTATTTTTCTTGGTTAATTCTAGTCGTCCAATCATAGATTGGTTAGATTAACTCCTTTCTAACTCAAGGAAATTAACTCTAGTTAATTTAACGGTAGGGTTCGTGGGGTAAGATGGAGCAAGTTTACGGGGGTGAGTGAGGAATTACGATGTTTCAAAGGTCGTAGAGGTAATTGACAAAGATTATAGGGTCTGCTGGGTAAAAATCCCTTAAATGTTACAGAGATAGATACATTGTTGTCTTTTTATATTTATAAAGGTTACATTGTATTTTTAATGTGCAAATATTTTATTGAAATTTAATTATTATTTTTTACACCATTATTCTGCGGGAGTAGACATTATTCATTATTGTTCCATTGGAGACTTTGACTTGGTCGGTGCCGCGCGGACGGCTAATTCCGCCAATTGACCGTTGTAGACGGGTAATTCTATACTACTCCCAAACAATTTTTCGGTACAATGGTTGACTCAGTATTAATGTCTATTGTCTTGAAGTTTGGATAGGAAACCTTGTATTGGATTTTTTAAAAAAAATTTTGATTTATGAGAACGAGATGGCTCCTATCTAAGGTTGGGTTGCCTAGTGTCGGCAAATGTATAGATTTTCTTATAGATATTGATATTGATACTCATAGTCTCAAAGATATGAGATCATCCAACAAAAGTGTATTGTATTGTTATGGTTACCTCTTAGTTATGCACAATCGAATATCCTTGATATAGTTCATTGTGTTTCCTTGGTGTATATTCTTTATTGCATTGTCATCATATTAGCATTTTTAAGTTCAAGGTGTATGGATAATTATGTTTCATATTTTGATGGTGCATACTTAATCAATTTCGTTTGACTAATATTGGATTACAACCTTGCAGCTTAGAGGAAAACAAGGTGTTTGGCCGTCAGCTGGATTAAAGAGTCACAGATAATTTCTAGCCTCTTAAGTAATTGTACGAATAAACTTATTTAATTTTATTATGTAGTTCGAACTTGATGAGTCTTTATTTATTGGTTAATTTCCTTTATGCTTCCATTATTGTATGCCACTCTGATGTTTATGGTTAATGGATTATTCAATCTTTTGTCTCGCTCCTTGACTCGAAAAAAATAATAATTTATTATTGTGGGATTCTTTCTGCAATGTTTACTCTATTTCGAGATCTGGGACGTAGCACGGTATGTAGTGAGGTAGCCATAAAGGTTCTCAGCAAGAAGGCAGGCGCAACTATTCTTGCCTAGGCAATGACGAGGCGACCCTAACGCACAAGAGGAGATGAGGATGAGAAGGGATGAGAGAAATATGGGGAAAATGATCGGTTGGGATCAATTTTCTTGGCATCGCCATCAAGTGGTCAATTTGACCATCTCATTTGGTGTAACTTAAGTAAACATATCTTCTCCAAGGGATAGCGGATGATTTTGGCCGTCTCCGCGACTATCCAATTTGGGTGCTTCCATGAACTGAATGTATCAGTGAGCAATACAATCAACATGGACGGTTGCCAATGACCGTCCCCACAAATTTCTTCCCGTTAAATAAGAATGCTTGACATAGGAGGAAATAGTTACTAATGTCGACCCTTCCATTTTAAAAATGGAAGGATCGATTCCTATGCGGTGCATAAGAGACAATCTTTTGCCGACCACCACCTGCTGTCATCTCGTAGATTTCCTTGTAGTGACAAATCCTATATACCATTGCAAATAATACATAATATAAAAAGTTTTTTTATTTTTATAAGTGACATCACTAGAAACATAATTAATTATGCAATAAAAAATAAAGAGCTTACGAGGATTTTAATATTAAGTTTGTATTTTAAGAGAATGAAGTATTGAGACAATGTAAAATCGGATTCTTTGAAGATTCACAAGTAAAACTTACAAGTTTTGTTTCAAAAGATAATTAACTTTGTAATAACATTATTTTTTTTGTGTTTTTGGTATGCTGTTTTTTATATAGCATATGCTACCACCGTAACGATAAACATATTAAAATCTATCCTGCCTCACAATGCGAGCTTGTTTGCCCGTTAATGGTATATTCATAAAAAAATCACTCTTGTGTATCTTTTTATTTATGAATCCATCAACAACAACCTCTAAAAACGGAAACAAAATTATCTTGTAATCAATTATTAGGGATAAACATTGGGTCGGGAAGATGAAGATGACCCCAATAAGGGTTCGTTTTTGTTTGATGTGTTGTGGACTGGACCATGACCTGTGTTTTCTTATTCCATTCTCTCATCTGTTCGAGCGGACATGGTTTAAATGGACTCCAATTTGGATTAACTCGACCTATAGTTTTCAAGATTGAGAGCATGGAGAAGGAACATAAGTAATTGAATGCGACCATGTTAGTGAATCAACGATAAGAATGATCATACATCATGAGAATTAAGCTTAGGAAAAAAGAAGGTGAATTGTGTGAGACATGCATACGGAGGAGTGCTTGTCCTAAGACGGTGCGAAAAGTAATGTTACAATGAAGATGCCGGAAAAAAATTCAAGATCGACCATGGATTGATTATAAGGGGATAGAGTGAACGTTACTTGTATATACGTGGCCAAGATTGCATGTATTACGTATGAATTGAAATGTTATTAGTAGTCTAACCCCGACCCACTACAAATAAATTTGGATTTATAATTGGCTCGTGAATTCAGATCATGGACTGGATTGGCCCAACCGTAAAGCTTATGCTTGTGCGCATCCGGTCCCACACGGATTTGATTCAGTTTTATCCAATCACTGGCAATTTCTCCAGGGATATACACGTCAGCTAACCATTTGAATGGACCCGTTGATCCCACCAGCCGATGCGTCCGAAAAAATATAAATAAGGGAGGGACCACCACAACAGCTCGCGAATGGTTTTCCACCAAAACCACAGGGAGCTCTTTTAGTAATAACGGCTAAATTAACCATTCGTCTGGATTACCCTAAACATAGTAACAGATCAACTTGCCTTAAATAGGAACGTAAACATCCATTACCTTCGGAGCTTAAGGGAAAACCGGATGCTGCCTTCGCCTGTTTTCTCAAAACCGTGTCCCAACAAACAGGGGACTGCTCTCCGCCCCCACATTCTTCTTTATATATATCTCTCTCCGTGCACTCCCATCCCTCTCATCGATTTCAACCAAAGCACACCTTCCTAAAATCACAGCATCCTCCTTCCAAGAAGAACAAAGAGAGAAGAACGATGAGCTCAACCAGCAGAGCGTGGGTGGTGGCGGCAAGCATGGGGGCCGTGGAGGCTCTCAAGGACCAGGGCTTCTGCAGGTGGAACCACACCTTGCGATCGCTCCACCACCATGTGAAGAACAATCTCGGCAGTGCATCCCAAGCGAGGAGATTCACACCTTCTTCCATGGAGAGATTGAGGGAAGGGAGAGGGGCGCAGGAGTCTGAGGAGTCCCTCAGGAAGGTCATGTACTTGAGTTGTTGGGGGCCCAATTGAGGTCTATGACAGCCCTTTGTAGATATAGTTGTATATTCTCTTCTGATATGAGATGAACATGGAAGTGTTTCTTCGTATTTGATTCATGTTATCTTCTCGATTCTTGATTTTGTTTGGAAAACTTGGGGTCTGATTGGATGATACCACACACTAATATAAGATGGTTCCTATTTAAACAATTTTTGGTTGTTATGCAAGCGGAATTCATGTGAGAGGATTTATGTTCATTGTATATAAGATTTTTGTCAATTGTGCTGGTATTGCAATATTAGTTATATCCCTCCTTTTCTTGATAATATTAGTTGTGTCTTTGATTCTTCCCCTTCTATCGCTTGTGTCCATCAGATTAGTTACTTTAGGGACACAAAGAAATTAATTTAAATGGGCTAAGTGATTTTTTCCCCTCACCCTCTCCCTTCTCCTCCCCATCTCCCTCCTCTACCCAACTGCTCCTCCGTCGCCCCAAGCCTCCTTCCCCTCCCCTATCCTATCATCCTCTTCCTCACCCCTCTGGTCGCAACCTCCTCCACCACATGCAACCTCCCCTCCGCCTATGTCCTCCTCACCTTGCCCGCAGTCGCCTCCTCCGTCCTCAACAGCCTCCTCCTCCTCACCTCTCTACCCACAACCTCCCCTCCATGCTCGTCTTCCTCTCCACCCCCTCCTCCGGCAACCTCCTCCTCCGCCCCTAGCATCTTCCTCCTACTCATCCCTTTGAGCATAGACTCCTCATGCGCCCTCAACCTCTGCCTCCTCCGCCTCCGTTTGTAGCCTCCACGTCCTCCTCACCCCCGTTATTCCTCCTATGCCTCCATCATCAGCCTCTGCCCTGCTGCTTCCTTGCGTCCCCTGCTCCTCCCATTCTGACCCGCTTATCCCTACTCGTCGCCTCCCCCATCCCCTTGTCCTCGTCGTTGATCTGCACCCATTTGTAGCAACCCCCTCTCATCCTCTCCTTCTCCACCTCCACAACCATCCCTTCCTCCCTCGGCACCCCTCCACAGCAACCCCTCTCCTCCATAGCCACCTCGAACCCAAGGTCGACCTTGACTGCAGCATCTGCCAGTTCTGTTGTGCGCCACTCCTCTCTGGTGAGTAGGCAGAGACGGTGAGCTCCTTGATGGAAGGACGAGCAGGAGAACTTAGTTATACCCCTCTTAACCTCACCATATCTTGGAAAAATCATGGTTAAGTTCATCTCATTGACAGCTAAAGTTACAGAGGGGCACAAGTGATAGAACGGTAAGAAGTTAAGGCCACAATTGATATTACCAAAAAGGGAGGGACATAACTGATATTTTAATATCTCAGAGGGGCACAATTGATAAAACCCTTGTATATAAAGAACAATACAGAAAAACTGGAATCATGTGGTAGGAGAGATTAATTTCTTTTTGCAGATATCATTTTTCAAATTTATTCGATTATTTGATTTTGGAGAAATAAAAGATAAACTCGCCATAAAGATGGTGGTGGCAAGATAAGGATGGGAGACAAGGATGTGGGCAAGCATGTGGACGATGGATAAAGTTGGGGAAGAGGGTAATTGATATATGACATTTATCCTATATTCTTTTGATAAAAAATCAGAAAAAAAAGGAAAGAGATCTTAAGATTTTTTTTAATTTTCAAGGAAAACACAATCTAATTTATTTATCCTTACAATACAGTTCAATTGAGACGAAGATAAAAGAACAAAGGGAAAAAACACATAATAAGTCACTCTGAAATAAAGTCTTTTGGGGTTAATGAGCTTATCTATATAGGGTGTTAGAGATCGAAGTGTTTATCTCTGGTCCTACTAGAGTTGAAGGAGCTCCTTAAGGGCCTGTTTGGTTGCAGGGTTGGGCAGGGTTGGCCCAACCCTGATTACTATTCACATGCGTACTTCCTCCTCACAGATTACTATTCACCCATCCCAATCCAGCCCAACCCAACCCTGCCCAACCCTGCAACCAAACAGGCTTTCGGATACATAGGTTAGATTTAACTGGATAAAGATATGTAGTGAATAAGAAGGTTGCCATTTTCTATTTTTGTGGAGAAGGGATAAACCATGCAAAAGTATAAAATCATAAAAAGTATTGATTGTAACCGAAGAGTTTAATGTGTTCCCAGACTATTGAAATTTAAGGTCAAAATGAGGGAATAATCAACTAAATTTCTATGGGGAAGGATCACATTTAGATAAATTTAAAAGTTGTGGTACCATATTGTTACTTTTTAAAGTTCAGTTATGACATTGAAATCAGGTGTATAGTTCATAGATTTTTTATAATTTACTCTTCCTCATCTTGCTCTCCGCTTGTCCCCCATACCAAAGGAAGTGGAGATGAGATCTTATGGGATTCTTAACACCCATCTAATATTTCACCCACTCCAAGAAGATATTAGATTTTTCTTCTTCTTCCATTTTTCCATCACTCCAATGGTGTGTCACATGATATTAACAAGGATTATAATAGATCAACTACAGGAGTCAGACCTCAAAATCGATTGGGGATCAGTCATGTACATGCATACTCATTGGTTTTGTCATTTTAATGGATTGTATCATATTGAAATTACTAAAATCCACTAAATTATGATCGCTACCAAAATCCAATCCGTTAATCTGTTGATATTATATGATAACTATTAATATTTACAACTTTCTTTCTTATCCTACTTTGTGAATTCCACCAACATCCTTCATAGTCAAGTGTCACTTTAATTTTAATCTAATATGTAACATCAAAGCAGGAATAAAAAGAAAGATAACTTTAAGATCAAAATATAAAAAACCCGAAAATTTGATTTTATTTCCCATAAGCTGACCTCACAAAATGATGATGTAAGTGTTTGGACCTTGGATCTCCTTATCAAGTAGAGATTACCTCATTTTAGATCAATTATATATTCTCCAATCCCAATTCCTTAGGTACATCTTCATTGTCTTCACTCATTATTCAAAGATGCGAGATACAACCCACTTTCGCATCCATTTTCTAGCCAACTCACCTCAACCACTTCTTGATAATGAATTGATCCGAAATGTTTTTATTCTATTATAAAACTAGACACTAATTAGTTTGAATATTATATTTTATATTTTAAAATATTGGATACGTAATGTAAGATATTTACATTAGGCATGCATTTCTATAAACTATACGTAAAAGTATGTATATCATATATGTATCTATATAGATATTGCATAGTTATGTATCTATCTTTATATATTTTGTTTATTCACATAAATTTATTTATATCTATCAGGTTATGCATGTATTTGTATGTATTTACAAACATGTGTTAATACAAATATTTATAATATATATATATATATATACATAATGAAAAAAAAGATTTGTATGCCAACATGTGCAATTACAAGTTTATAACTTTGTCATCTATTACTTGATTTTTCATGTCATTTCTTACTAATTCTTTTAGCATTTTTAACGATATTTAAATGTATATTTTATACTTTTTATAAATCCGATCTGATGAGGCAATTCAACAATATTTTCCTATCAGATTGATAGCATCGTCATCCGATTAAACCGATCTGATTTCACGATCCAACTCGATTCGACACGAGGTTTCCGATTGAATCTCCCAGTTTTAAAAACACCAAAAAAATACCTGAATTATCCTTTTCTTATTCCACTCCACTCAAAATACTTTTCAGCCCATCGTGTGCAATGACGAGGGGGGCCACGGCATGACTGCAGTACCCAATCAAGACCGTCTGAATCCGATCAAACGGTCAGAGCTGCGTCCCAATGAGTGGCTCCGAATATTCCCAGGCTGTAGTGGCCTCCCATTTGCCACTGTGGTCATCTTCTTTGTTAGAAGCAATTTAGCTATCACACTGCAAATACATGTGCAAGATTTCTGAAATAATCTACAATCTTTACTCCCTAGAAAAATCTAGAGAGAGAGAGAGCAACAAAGTTCCAGCCTCGGATTCCCATGGACTGCTGCTGTTTCCCTTAAAAAACCATGTTCACCCACCATAAACATGGCCTTACCTTCCGAGATACCCATCAGCATGGGCGGAGGGAGAGGGGGGCGGGTAGGGGCCATGGCCCCCCCTCCCAAATTGATAGTCCTTGTTATTTTCCATTTCTAGTAATATTTCTCCCATTTTTCGAAATTTCTATAAAAGGATAACAATTCTTTCTCTCATTTTTTAAAAATTTCCATAAAGTATCACCATCATTCCTGTCCTCATTTTCCAAATTTATGTAAAAGCTCATCATTTTTATTAAAAATGCGAAGAAACGACTACGGATATAGGTGTTAATATATCGTTGCCTACTTTTAAATACGAATACTGATGTGGATATGGATATTGATAGATATGAAAACTATATTACTATATTCTTAAAAGATGGATACATGTGTAAAACGAATATTTATCACATGAGAATAAATGTTAGAAAAATTGTATATAGCATCTTAAATATACATGTATTGAATAGATGCACATCATTTGAATGTATTAAATCTGTTTATATCATAGTTATATCAAATAGGTGAAAGAATGTATAAAATTATGTTATATATACTTAAAAATAAGTCTACAAGTATGATTACGTTTGAAACTGGATAAACAGATACACTTATAATTGGAGATTGGGAATATTTTAGTTGATATCAGTATTCTAGTACTCATAATTCTGGACCCACTTATAATTGGAGATTGGGAATAGGTATAGATATCTAAACTTAACCATTTTTCGAAGATTGATGTAATATGGTCATGTTGGGTATCCAATCATATGCCATCTTATTTTATTTTAGGATATATAGGGTAAAATGAGGCTCCCCCATCTCGTTTTTCCCATTTTTTTTAAAAACGCTTTCTTAGATTTTCATTGTTATATACATATATTATGTCATTCAAGTTTCGTGCGAATCAAATACTCCTACCGCCTCCATTACAGGGTCAATTTCAACAATTCTGCAATTGCTAAAAAGTGGCTGTCTAGATGGAGAGGATAGGAGTCTTTGATTCACACGAAACTTGAATGACATAATATATGGATATGGTGATGAATTTCTACGGATTCATTTTTCAAAAAAATAAAATAAAAGAAAAAAATGAGATAGGGGAGCCAAGTTAGCTCCCCAAGGATGCAACCCCATTTTTCTCATATATATATAACATTTGTATTTTTTCATAATAATATCTTTTTTAAACGATTGTGCTATTAACTGCACATTTCCATATCTCCATAGTTGGCATACCTGTATACCATGTTTATTATTATTTTTTATAATTTTAATTAACTTTTTTGAATCATATAATTGGACTCATAACATGCCTTATGATTCGGACACAAATCAAAGAATTTCATTTTATGATTTGGACATGAATTATACATATATGTTTTGGCCCCACCTATAAACATTTTCTGGCTCCGCCCCTGCCCATCAGTCATCACTCTCCTCTCCTCTCCTCACCTTTATAAAGGCCATCATTCCTTCTCCTCTTCTCTCCAACACAAAGCAAAGCAAATCCATCTCTCGCCAGCTCCACAGTCAAAGATGAGCTTGAGATGCACGAGCAGAACATGCATGAGAGCCATGCAGATGCTGAGGGACCGCATCCAGAGCTGCAAGACCACCACCAACAACAACAAGCCTTTTTCCAAGCCTTCTTCCTCTCAGCAGCGTGCCCGTGTAGTCTCCGCTGCTCTGGAGCGGCAGCAGCAGCAGTCGAGGAAGAAAACTAGAGAAGCAGAAAAGGCAGAGAACGTCAGGCACCTCGTCTGCTGGGGATCCCATTTGAACTAAATTAAAATAAAATTACTTCTCTTCTTCTTTTTTTGCCGTTAGCTGCAATTGTAAATAAGTATACAAGAGATTAACTAAGGGTTGGGTGTCCAGCTCTGTTTCTCTCAATTATTGGTGCTAATATATTTCTCGAGATCCTGTGATTCAGCATCTTTACCTGTGGTTGGAAGGGGTCATTTCATTGAATGTGAAGTAGTTAGTTAAATGTCCATTACGTGGTTAAAATGTCATATTATCTCAGTGTTTATCTCCTGTATCACATGTTGATCTGTGCATGATGGTGGTCGAGACTCGAGATGATATATTTGGTGGCGATCTGTGCGCCTTTTTTGGGTTCTCTCTTCCTCCTCGGATTTCTTGCAACTTGACCAGTAGATAGGGAAGATTCCTCGTGGTCTCTCTTTTGTATTGTTCATAGGAAAAAATGGTTTTTAATCCCAATATTTTCACCCAATGTGTGTTGAATATTGTCCTGTATAAATATTGGAAGTGGTGATCAGAATGATCACCCCCTCTGGTCTAGTTGGTTTAGCAGTAACACATCCTCAACCCTCTTCTCATTGGAGAAGGATCGTCTCGTGTCGCAAGGGCTGCAGCAGACTTTAGGTGGGTCCGGATCATGCGGATTCGTGAGAACCACTCAATAAGATCAAGCGCTTCCGACCGTGCAGCAGAGTCTGCTGCAGCCCTTGCTACATCAGACGATAACCCTTGCTACAACAGACGATCCAAATCCCTTCCCATTTCATCTACGCGCCCTCACTCCTCCATGTTGGAGCTTACCTGCCACCGCCCTACTTCGACTCACCTCCCCACATATATTCCTCCCCTGCTACATGTCTACTCCCTTCTTTATCGTCCTCCCGTTCCATGTTGTCCGTCCATTTCATGCCACTCTTTCCTCCCTCATACAATCCCTCCTACATCGCTCCTCCCTCTCCCAGCATCATCGCTAGTTATATCACTGCAAGAAAATTGTACCCACTTAAATGATCAGGCGGTAGTGTAGTATGCCTTCTACCCAACAGAACATAGTTCGAATCCTCCTCGTTGGAGTCACGTTAGGTAGTCGATTGCTAGCGTAAAAAAGTAGTCGAATCTTTCAACATGGATTTGAGCAAGAATCCATGTAACTGAACCTACATTTATAGTGGGAGAAGGCATTGTCATTTTTATCACTGCAAGAAGATGCAGCAAATGATACGACGATTGTGGTTGCACAGTGTTCCCAAAGTAGTCTGAAAATGGTCGCATTTTGTAGTTGCATCTATTAGTAGTCGTTAAACCTGTAGTCGCAGCACAATGGTTGCATCTAAGTATGCAACCATTGTAGTGCTCGCATTGTTTTCTCAACATCTACCTCTGCGATCACGATCACAAATTGCTCCATGCATGGTCGTACTGTATTCCCAATTGTGCGACCACAATGTGCCCAGTTTGTGGTCACATATGTTTGGATGCATGAAACTCGCAATAACTTTTACTAACAAGAGATTAAACATATGCATCAATTGCATTTCCGATAGAGCTTTTACGACGTGGTAATGTCAACGCTACAAAAGATGAATTCATCGATATTTAAAGGAAGATCGCATGTTACATGCACAATATGTCCAAATGAGTAACGTAAGCCAATTATTCTTCAGTTTGGTCCAACTCGCTTGGACCGTCAATTCAAATCGGTCGGACTGGTGGTGATGTCAACATGACATCATCATTTCTAACGATTCGGAAAAAAATCAGATCAAGCTTAATTTACTGGTCCAACCGGTCGAACCGATTTTTGAACCGATAAAACATGATACATATATACATATATATGTATTTATATATCAATAAAATAATCATTTAAAATATCAAATCTTTCAACAGAAAACATGAGTGCCTATTTCGAATAAAACTCTATAAAAGGTAGTCACATTTTCTAGCATTATATATGAATATAATATTGTAATAATTTATTTATAATTGCTTATAGAAAATTACTCCAAAAAAGTAGTGACACAAGTTATAATTCTAAAAAATAGGGACATAACTGAAATCGCAGAAGAAGAAGGGTACAAGTGATAAAAATCCTATTATTTCATTATTTAAACCTTTATTTTTTAAAATATAATAAACCATCAAAACCGAGTCAATCCGGTCTAACCACCCAGGTCAACCCGATCCGACCATAGGTCTGACCCAATTTTTATTTTCTTTTTTTTTTAAATTAATTACCTAAAACCGGCCGAACTGACCGAGTCGGGGCCGATTTCCGATTCAACCGGTCCGACCGACCGGTCCGGTCTGGTTTTTTGAGCCCTGGTAACGTGTACTCATGTTGATAAATGGATTAAATCGATCAACAAATGCTTAATAATTCGGATTTTTCTCTCCAAATTTATGATTTCTTTGTTCAAACATCATCCACTCTTTTGCATCAACAAAAGCTTGAATCTCTCTATTGAGGCGATTTTTCTTTCATTAGTATACCACATCATCCATTTTGTTGCAAGATGTTTGCTAAGCTAGAGAGGTATCATAATGAAGGGCATTAAGTCAGCTTCTTATTGGACAGACACCTCATGTTTGACATCAAAAAGTTGCAATAGGTTATAATAAAAAATATGCGATTGACTATTTCGAGAAGTTTTCTTCTGTGACTAAAATGAATATTGCCATTTGCCTTACCATATAATTCTCATGAAAAATGTATCGGACGGATGTAAAAAATGCATGAATGGAAGTGTAACGGAACGGATCGGGACAATCGGCGGAAGCAAGCGACAGTTGATCGCACGACCGACCCGTTACCAAAATATCAACAAATGGCACATAATGAGCAGAGATAAATATCAATTCCATAAAATATCTCCAACTAGAGTTACATTATTACAACTCTAAACTGGAAAAAAAATTAACTAATCTAGAATTTTAAAAAAATAACAACTCGATAGTTCCTGTGGGCATATAGAAATCCACTAGATCTTCACAGATAAATCATACCACGCCAGCAATCTCAATGAGCCCGTAGCACGATCTAGAAAATGCAATCAACCTTGCTCTTCACCTGAAATTAACAAACATAATTTGTATGAGCCTAATGCCCAGTATGCATCGGGGTCCATGCATGGGTATTCTAACGGTCCTTGATCCGTTATAAAACATATATATATATATACTTGGATTTTCATGTATACACATCATTTCGTGCCTAGATAATTCCCATGCATGTCTAAGTTCGATCCCTATCATGTTTAGCTTGGCTTCTTTCACAAACATGATTATACATGTAAAGTAGGTAAATTGCATAAGTATGCATGACAACATTTATCTCTACTTGTGGGCATAATTCATAAAAATGCTAAGCAATTTACATACTTACAAAACATATAAACTACTTTACATACTAGCCCCCATGACTTTGATGGTTTAACTTTCTTAAACCAATTTTAGCATAACATGTGATGATTCATTCTCTTATTAAACCATTCCTTGCATTTTTCATGATGGTTTTCCCTTATAAATCATTTTCTTGCACAACATTCATTTACGTATCTTTTATACGTTTTTTTAACCGCTGGCACTTGCGGTCCATGGCATGACATGACAGTGTAGCTACAACTATAGAGGACTTAGCTTTTGCCTCTATGGTTCCTTGCAACCATACGCCCCTTGCGGCGTTGCCCCTTGCAGCAAATACGACCCCTTGCGGTCGACCATGTGACTCCTTATGAGTATGTGCCTTAAATCTTCATTAGCTCTTAAGTGGTAGGGTCAATTCTCCTTGTTATCATTTTCTCTTTTTTTTGGCTGATCAAAAAAAAATTGGATCTTAACTGGTGAATATGGTGATCTTTATTCTTAAGCATATTTTCAACCATAATTTTAAACTAATATATGCAACTATCTCTCTTTAAACATATAGAGTAATCAAATATTGATAACGTAATTTAACTCTGCATATGTAAGTATATGGATGATTTTACGTGTTACCTAATTATAAAATATTAAGGAGCCCTTGTATATTCCGTGGTAGTTTTTTTTGTACAATTAATTATGAACTCCTCATACTACAAATACGGTGCTTAATTAAATTATTAAGAATAAATTATGCTAATTAAAGGTAGACGATACACAAGCTATGGAACAATGACCCATAATTTATGGGTGTTAGTTGGATCATTAATATCTGTCATGGGTCACAATGGAATAGTTTGGAATTGTTTAATTCAATTAACTTATGGTTGATATGTAAATGTGGAGGTGGAATTATCATGAGGTAGAGACCTTTGTTTTAAAGGTCACCCAAATATAAAGTTGGGATATATATATCACGTATCAAATCACAATGTTAAGTATTAAGAATTGTTCTTAAAATTCTAAATCATGACTAAATGTGTCTTACCATAAAATAATAACGTTTATAACTTTATGTCCATGATGAGGAAGTATTGTTCACATCTGGGTACGTCTCTTAATGGGAACGAGTGTATGCATTGTTATTTTCAGAAACATTCCCAAATAATTTAAAACTATGAATACGTGTGTCACAGAGTAACACTAAACGATAGACTGTACTTAGTCCTTAGCTTTTGTACGAAACCCATATAAATTTCCATGATAGTGAATATCATCCTATTTTTCCTCTACAAAAGCATGATGTGTGATGGCTATACATACGTTTAGAAATCGAATTTTAAAACTGATATATACGTTTAGAAATCGAAATCCTAAAGCCGATACATACCTTGAATCCAACGCTTAACTCTACTCGTCGAGATCTACGCGCCTTCTTTTCATCACGAATCCGTGTTCTCCTCCTCTTCGGATTCGATGCCGCCTTCTCCTACGGCGAAGATGGATGCCGGTAAGAAACCCTTCCTCTCTCTCTCTCTCTCCCTCTTTAACTCTCTGACCTAAGCCCGGGATGTTACAGGAAGTCATAAAGAGGAGGTTTACGTGAAGATGTCCCCTTGGTATGGTCAAATGAATAAGTGTTGCATACGGAAAAGAACGTTATATGAGCTGAAGCAATCACCCACGTCTAGTTTGAGTATCTTTATGTGGTCAAAAAAAGCAATAGTCAGGAAAATGGAGATCGTACTCTTTTCATCGAAATGTCAAATGGAAAAGGCCTATTTTTATTGTTTAAATGGATGACACGATTCTCGTTAATGAAGAACAAAAAAAGTTTCCTAGCATAAGGAGGATTCTTGCAAGAAAATTTGAATTAAAAGACATAGAAATATGAAGTATTCCCTTGACATTTAGATGACCAGATCTCTAGAGGATATATGTCTAAATCAATGAAATTATTCTCTGTATACTATGTGACTCTAGTATGCTTGCATGTAAACATGTCGCTTCTCCTATGAAGGTAAATCATGAATTTATTAAAGAGGATGGTTAACCTTCTAATAATGGAAAAAAAGGAAGATATCAAATTAGTTGGAGAACTAATTTATCTTACTCTCACAAAACCTACCATCACATATGTTGTGAATGTTATTAGTCAATTTATGCATACCTTTTCCATTGGTCAAAATGATTTATTTTCTACACGAAGTCTTCAGGTAAATGTCTTATGTTCAAAAGATACCATGATATTACTATTAAGGTCTATATGGATGCATATTGGGTTGGGTCTATTGATGATCGAAGATCAACACCTGGATATATCATGTATCTTTGTGGGAACCTAGTTATTTACATAACTAGGTAACATAACATCATCTTTAGATCTAGTATTGAAGCCGAATATCGTGCTCTCGCAAATGGTGTCACCGAAGTTTTGTGATTAAAACTTTTGTTGAAATAATTGGAGCCTAAAGATGTTATGTCGATAGACATGCTCGTGATAACAAAGTTGTAATGAACTTGATCACCAATCTTGTAATACATGATGGAACAAAACTTGTGAGGATAGGTGGATAATTTATGCATGAGAAGATTGATGCTGGATAATTATGACCTCCTTACTTGAAATCCAATGATCAGGTTGGTGATCTCTTCACAGAGGGGGTGTCTATGCTGCAATTCGAGCTGAATATATGCAAGTTGTGTATGGTTAACACATATGCGTAAATTGAGAGGAAGTAACGAATTGTCATGTGAATTGATTTACCTAGTTTCCTCTATATACTGTACTCATATACCCTCATTGACATTCATTCTAGTGAAGAAAGCCATAGTCTCCAATTAGGGAGATTAGAGTTTGTGTATACCATAATTTTTCTCTTTCTGCACAGTTTTCTACGTAAATCTCTATCTTTTTCCGTGATTTTTTTGCTATCCTTCAACAAAATTTTCACAAATTTACCCACCTTTCTGAAGTTAGTAATAAGCTTCAGCATTTGATTTTTGAATCTTCAAGCATTGACGAGTTTAAAGTTGATTTTAAATTCCTAATATACGAAAGAAAACTTGAGCAACACTTTAGATTTTTTGAAGATGTATTTAGACACCAATTATGGGTATTTTTGGTAATAATTTCTTTTGGTTGATACGTTAGACTGAATGTTTTTATCGATTGTTATAAGATTACATAAAACTTGATTGATGCTATTTGTCTCTTAATATGAACTCGTGGTCAGATGAAAATATACGAAATAAGCTCAATCTAACTAAGTTTGTAACCATAACAGACTTTGAGGTCAAAGTTAAAAAATTGATCAAGAAAAGTGGTGGTTTGGAGGGAAAGAAGCAGAGAAAGTGAAATTCCTCCTAAGATTCCACTTTAGTTCAATAGGCTTTGGCCATCTATGGTCTTAGATTTTGAAATATATATTAATTGCTCGAAAATATTATTAATTATTTAATATTTTGAAATCAAATAAATTGAAAATATATTAGTTAAATGTGAAATTAATTCTTTACTAAATAGTCATCAATCAATATAAAATGACAAGAGTTGAGGGAAAGCAAGTCCTACCTTCGCGCAGTCAAGTAATCTCTGAACTACTATATAAAAGGTAGTTCTAAGGACTGCTTTATACTATCTCTTCTATCATTAATGGTTTATGGTTTTCTGTAATCCTACAAATTTTGGCTTAATACATGCATAGAACAAATTACCATTACTTAATGATATCCAGGATTTGTTCTTTGACGTGCATTTTTCTAGTTTGGATTGTGGGCTCATTACTCTTCATGTTTCTTTTTTATCTAAGAAAAAGATGGAGGATTGAGATGCTAATAGCATTCTCCTTCTACGGCCATGTGTGTATCTTGAAAGCTATGATATCGAAAGCCTAGTGAGAGATTATTTTGGTAATTATATGGTTGCATCCGTGTTGACAAGGCAAGCTACTTGCTCCTAGAGCGAAGTTATTGTATATAACCATCAAGTAAGCTGCACGAAAGTAGGATGAAAAAGGAGCAGGAGGCGGGCCTTGTCACCAGTCAAATCTTTTCTTAGAGTTAGGGAAAAGAGAGAAAGTAAGCATGGCATACCCATCTCATCTCCCATGAAGTAGCTTTCTTTAGAATATGTTATAAGCTATGAGTCAAGTATAGCAGGTCGAAGTGTGATTATGATATTAGATAGGTGTAGGAGCAAAGCTATGTCATACTGGTGAAATCAGTTAAAAGGCGAAAGGTAATGTCAGTTTGACAGGACAACATAGATCATCTAGTACAAGACCACATGGTAAAGAGAAGAAAGAGATGAGGCAAGCATCTAGAAAAAATAGACATGAGACAAAAGAAGAGCAGATACAACAACGTGTTGTGCTTTATATTAACAGAATAGAGTGCTATGCTTATATTATAAAAAAAGCACCGAAAAAAGAGAGCTGAAAAGCTGAATAGATCTAAGACACAAGGTTAAAGAGAGCTTATCTAGTAGGGGTTAATGAGAATCCAATGAACATCCTTCTCGTCTACTCTTCATGCCTTTCACTCTAGCTATCTTGTACTCTTGACTAGATCATCATAAAAAGCATACTAGGTGACCCCTACCTCATTCTACTTTCCTACAACTGAGCACTTCAAACTATAGTTTCACCCACTCAGGGAGAGATATGATAAGAAAAAATAGGGGAATTGGACAACAAGGTCTAGAGGCAAGATGCTGAAGAAGGATGTCAGGGAAGAAGTAGGAGATAGTCAGAGAAGCAAGAATTAGACTTGCCTTAATAAGATAGCAAGTCTAATTAGCCAGGCATTGATGCAACGGAGTGTATAATAGTATCTACTTGCAGGTGGTGAATCTAATATATTACTAATCTTTATTCTATATCAACCTCTATGAGAAAAAAATGGACTCTCTCTTCTGGAAGTCTAGTTATTCCTGAATCTAGCACAATCAGGCAGAAAGTTATCTCTTACGTCAAAATCATTTATATTGATAGATCATGAGATTCTATGAAGGGTTATCATCTTCTTGTACCCATTCCACTCTCCTAGCTAAGGGCATTTTATTCCCTCTTTATTACTAGTCTGTTTTTTTGGTTTTATTAGATTATACGCCCGATCTTTTAGGTAGCCTGATTCCTCTCAATGAAATATCCACTAGTCTACCTTGACATTAGGATAATTGGCCTTTCAAATATTGTTTTTCGTCTTTCTAGTGCGATATAATAACTATTTCTACATATATTTTCGAGTAAGGATACATTAGATATATAGTAATTGTGGAATTTGCATGGGATGAATTTAGCCCTCATATATAATTGTAGTGCTGGCTCGCCCTGATCTTCTTGGCGACTTCGTAACTTCCTTGTTCAAATAACGAATATCCACCTCAGTTATCTATCGAAGAGAGAGTAGGCCTTGCTTTTGGCTGATTATACGAGTCTTCAGCTATTACTTTTCGCGACTTCTAAGCACACTTTACTTTCTTTTAAATATTTAAGAAGAGATTTATCATCGCCAATACGAGTCCTCTCTCTCCACGTATACAGATACCTGACACACTATCTATCATTTTATCGATATATTTATTAGATAATATTGATGACAATAAACTCACTTGTGATCTTGCATGTATGATTAGGTTTGGACTTTAGAACATGAGCCACTTAGGTTATCTATGATACATGATTGTGGTAACCGGATCCAATTATTTTGGTTGGTTAAGCCATTAATGTTGGTCAAGATTCTTGTTTAGTTATATCTACTACAAGATATATAAGTTAATTTAATGAATATTGATTTTGTGATATGCTAATTGATAATAATAAACACAATCTTTTTTACATATTGTCTCTCCCAACTTGAGTTAGAAATGTCTTTGTTTTATATACTGTAGTTTTGCATCTGGATAGACTATTTTCAGTGAGTGACAAACCACAAATTGACCCTTACATATTCCTTTCAACCTCTAGCTGGGTTAATTACTCTTACCACTTAGGTGAAGATATATTATTATGGATATGTTTATCTTGCAATTAAGATATTGAAGGAGGTAATTATCCTATTGTCAGAGAAGTCCTACATACAAGGGAATGATTCTAAAGTAAGAGTACAAGAAAGATGATCCCATAAAATGTGAAGTGCAAACCGAAGAATATAGGAGTGAATGTGAGTCAATGTCAAGAGATTCTACTTAAGTTTATTGATCAGTAAATTTCGGGATGAAATTTTTTTAGTGGGTAGATTGTAGCGACATGCAAGCTATTATTAGATAAATAATTATTGATTGAATTAAAAACAATTTAATTGATTTATAAAATAAGGGTTAGTGAGGGGCAGTTATGGAGGAACCTTTCATCACTCTTTTCCCATGCACGTGTGCTCTATTTTTGGAAGGAGATATTTCACTCATTTCTTAAGATAGAGAAAGAGAAAGAAATAGGTGCATGGAGAGATGAGAGAAAAGCGTGAAAGTGAGTGAACACAAGAGGGATTGAAGAGAGAGGGAGATTCATGTGTGGTATAAAAAGAGAGTTGTGTGCCCTAACTCGTAGTATCTTTCGATTTCCAAAAACGCCCCTCCACAGGTGTCTCTTTTTGAATTTCAAAACCACAGTCATAACGAGTCGTTTGGGTCGAGTTGAATTCCCATTTAAGTCCAAATTAATCCGTGTGATTATTTTAATCGACCTAACAAATGAAATCCGCGGCAAAAGTATCAAGATCCGAGATCCAAATTGACTCTCCTGAGCCGGAGCCGGAGACGGAGCAGGGCGCGCGTGCATATGTGGCCCTCCATTCCTCCTCTCTACTATTTCTACAAGAGCTTGGGGTGTGAATTCATATATAAGCCCACCAAAAATTTAGAGATACTAGGTATGGTACTGAACTTCTACCCAAGTATTTTCATGTTTCAAATTTGGGAATTCCCAACTTTCCCTCCAAGCCATTTGGTTTCCCAATTGAAACCGAATTAACTTCAAATATAGTTACATATACTTTTCAATTAAAAGTCTAATTACAATTCTTAATACAAGAATCCCCCACGAATTCACCAATTTGAAAAAGAGATTCAAAGAGAGCTAAAAGACTTCTTTCGGCTGCCATACTTTGCTTTCAGTAAAGGCACCCTCCGGTTTGAACCTCTACCTGAGTTTACTACTTCCACTTTAACAGGAATGAAGTAAACTATGTCTTGAACTTCAGACCTTGGTGTTAAAGTCTATATTAGAAATAACAAAGCGTTGTTCGTGGTACAATCTTCAGGGTTAGTACTCTTAAAGGCCATGCACCCTTATCCTGTTTCATGATTGTGTTCAGGAAAGATTCTCTTCCTTTAACTGCGACCCACAGTAGCACTCATATAAGTGGCGTTCTCCAAGGATGCACTGCTAACATCCTGCCCAAAGGATTGAACCCATTCATAGCCTACGCTCTTTCTAGACTTGCAGCTTAAATAGCAAGCAGGCTTCCATGGATAAGACACTTATGGATAAGCATTAAATTAAGAGTGCCAACCAGTTCTTCAAACAACTTGTTATTACCACATTAAACCTACTTTGTGGGATCTCCACTCAGATGGACTGGGTTGCTACTGTAGAGGAACTCCCAATATGTCTCAGTCCCATCCCAAGCCTAGACTTTAGGATTAAAGATCTATCAAGTCCCTCGGTCAACGGATTTGCTATGTTGTCTTTGGATCCAACAAAATCCACAGCCAACACTCCTCGAGACATCAAATCCCTTAACGTCTTAAGTCTGATTTGTATGTGTCTTCTTATTTTCTGATTGAACTTTGAACTCTTGATCTTGGCAATTGTGGTCATATTATCACAATGTACCGAGATCGCAGGAACTGGTTGACCTACCATGGGAATTTCAGACATAAGTTCCCTTAGCCATTCAACCTCATTCCAGTGGTGTCCAAGGTACACAACTCGGCCTCAAAGGTGGATCGAGCTAGAATGGTCTGCTTCACAGACCTCCAGGAGACTGCGCTGCCTCCAAGGGTAAAGACATACCCAGTAACACCATTACTCCCAGACTCCTCTATTTTCCCTATCCAGCTTGCATCACTATATCCTTCTAGTACAGATGGATGTCTAACATAATGCAAATTTAAGGGAAATAGTTCCCTTCAAGTACTTGAGTACTCGATCCAGAGCCTCCCAGTGAGTACGGTCAGGAGAACTAGTATATCTACTCAGATTTGCAATCGAGAATGAAATATCAGACCTTGTGCAATTTGCAAGATACATTAAACTTCCTATCACTTGTAAATACATTAGCCGATCTACAGGTACTCAACTTTTATTCTTGAACAACGTTTTGGATGAATCAAAAGGAGTGCTTACAGCTTTGCAATCTTGATATCCAAATTTCTCAAGTACCTTCTCAACAAAGTGAGATTGAGAAACTACAATCCCATCAACTGACCTTATCAGTTTGAGACCCAAGATCACATCAACAACACCCATGTCCTTCATCTCAAACTTACTACTTAAGAATGCCTTAGTCTCATTAATGATCCTTATATGTGATCCAAACAAAAATATGTCATCAACATACAGGAACAAGACAATACATTCATCACCTTTCACCTTGGAATAGACACACTTATCGGATTCATGAACCTTAAAGCCACATGACAAAATAGTTTTGTCAAAATTTTCATGCCACTGCTTTGGTGCTTGTTTCAATCCATAAAGATATTTAACAAGCTCGCAAACTTTTCCCTCATTCCCAGGAGTCACAAGCCCATTAGGTTGATCTATATAGATCTCCTCCTCAAGATCACCATGCAAGAAGGCGGTCTTTACATCCATCTGGTGGATAGAGAGACCATATACATATGTCAATGCTATGAGCATCAGAATTGTGGTCATCCTAGTCACATGAGAATAAGTATCAAAATAATCGATACCTTCCTTTTTCCTAAAGCCCTTGGAAACTAATCTGCCTTTATATTTTTCAATTGATCCGTCAGGCCTAAGCTTTCTCTTAAACACACACACTTGCACCCAATGGTAGAGCACCTTCTGGGTAAGTCAACCAACTCCCAAGTTCCATTTGCTATAATGGAATCCATCTCAGATTTGACAGCTTCCTTCCATTGTTTTGCTTCAGATGAAGCAATGGCTTCCTTGTAACTTGGTAGATCACCCACGATTTGGAAGACAACAAAGTCGCCACCCAGATCCTTGGTTATCCGAGGTATTTTAGTCCTCCTTGGTTCAATCTCTTCTGAAAGTTCATTGGGTTCAGAATGAGTTTCAACCCACACATTCTTTATCCTTTCCACTTGATCTGGAATAGATCCTGATGTGGAGGCACTCTCAATGGTCAGATTCTGAGGAAACCCAGTCTTCATAGGGAAGACATCCTCAAAGAAGGTAGCATCACGGAGTTCAACAATTGTGTTGACATCTATGCTAGGTATCTCGAATCGAATTCCCAAGAACCTATATGCATAGCTATTTTCCAAGTAACCTAAGAAGACCGCATTAACAGTTTTAGGACCAAGCTTCTTTTTCTTGTGTTTTGGGACTAAAACCTTAGCAAGATAGCTCCAGAGTTTGAGATATCTTAAACTTGATTTCCTATTTCTCCAAAATTCAAAAGGACACTTTTCCATATGTCTTGGAGGAACCCCATTCAGAATATGGCAAGTCGTATCCAGGTCTTCTCCCCACATATAAGTTGGAAGTTCAGAACTCTGTAAGAGAGTATTGATCATGTTATTTAAGGTTCTATTTTTGCGTTCTGTTATCCCATTTGATTGTAGTGAATATGGAGCAGTAACTTCGTGAACTATGCCAAATGATTTGCATTGTTCATCAAACAAATGCGTAGGGTACTAGAGATTCGCTTCCAGAATACGACGGTACACGGTCTTCGTTCACGCACACCAATGAGATGTATAAAGAGAGAGTCATGTGCCCTAGCGTGAAGTATCTTTCGATTTCCAAAAACGCCCCTCCATGGGCGTGTCATTTTGAATTCTAAAACCACTGTCATAACGAGTCGTTTGGGTTGAGTTGAATTCCCATTTAAGTCCAAATTAATCCACGTGATTAATTTAATCGACCTATCAAATGAAATCCGCAACAAAAGTATCAATATCTGAGATTCGAATTGACTCTCCTGAGCTCGAACTGGAGACAGAGCGGAGCGTGCATGCGTGTGGCCCTCCATTCCTCCCCTCTACTATAGCTACAAGAGCTTGGGGTGTGCACTCATATATAATCCCACCAAAAATTTAGAGATACTAGGTATGGTACTAAACTTCTACCCAAGCATTTCCGTGTTTCAAATTTGAGAATTCTCAACTTTCCCTCCAAGCCATTTGGTTTCCCAATTGAAATCAAATCAACTTCAATTGTAATTACATAGAATTTTCAATTAAAAATTTAATTACAATTCTTAATACAACACATTCTTCATCATGGCTTGATTATTCAAGTTGTGTTTCCTTTCTCGTTGGGAGACAATCTTTCTTTTGGACATATATTCTAGGGATGATACAAGTTTTACATAAATGGTTTTCACCCATTAGAATATCAATGATAAAATCGATATTAGCTATTGAGGTTTGCATCTTTTACTTTTTCTTGTGCCATACACAATTTTACCTTGCAATCTTTGTTGAAAAAACATATATAACATCCTCCCCCCTACCCCTCCTCCTCTTTCCCGATTTCACGAAGTCAACCAATCCAAGTTGTACTAATCAAGGTGCTCCTCTTAAGGTAGGCTCGTTCTTTGCATTGAGGTAAACATCCTAAGGTGTCCCAAGTAGGGTCCTTAGACGCCTCTTCTCACACCCCTACCTATCATGATCTGCCTCCTTACCTTGGTCCATCTCTAGAAGATCTCGCTAGAGGGACTAAGATTTAACCCTCTTCCATCACTTAGAGGATTTTCAAATTTGTTGGATGGGTTCCCCTCCTTGTGGGAATCTATTCCATATATATAGGACATTGGTAGTCCTATTTGGAAAAGGAAAAATGAATTATTGATTGGAGAAGAATATCAAATACCTTTTAGGATTAGGAGTTATCTTTACCTAGTCCTATTGGAAGTAGGAGTCTAAGTTTCCTTATTTGCTCATCTCCGTGGAATATATATAAGGGGTATGGGGTGCATACCAGAATCATCTTAACACAAGCTCTTCTAGCACATGAAAGAAATAAGAGAGAGAGAGGGAGAAAAAGAAGGTCCATGGTTGCCGCGAAGTTTGGAGGGAGTAACTTTTGGAACAATTCTTCTCCAGTATTCTACCCTACAGTTTGACGACAGATTTATCTGTTTGATGATATTTCTCCTCTCTACTATTCTCCATTATTTGGTGATTTATAGCGTCGTATTGAGACTGGCCTTTTGTAAGCCCTTCATGGGAGATTGCGTCGATTATAGTACTTGTTTTTTGGGTTTCGATCAACCCTGTAGTTTTTTTCCCTCTCATTGAGGGTTTCCATGTTAAAAATTTTCCGTGCATCTGTGGTTGATTTTTTTTACTGTGGTTGAGATATCTTCTCGTAGTTAATATATCGTGCAGGATTCGCCTATCGACTTTGGTTATTTTTCCATAATTCAATTTGTACGGGAAATCAGTTCCCAACAAGTGGTGTCAGAGTAAGATTTAATGGTGGATTACAAGATGGAGTTTGATTCAAGCAAGATGATTAGTCTTAATGAGATTAATTACAATTTGTAAAAGAACAAGATGGAGGATCTTTTATATGTGAAGGTCATGCACCTTCCGGTGTTCTCCACGCAGAAGCCAGAAGCCAAAATAGATGAGGAATAGGAGTTTGAACATGAGCAGGTTTGTGGCTTCATAAGACAGTTTGTTGATGAGAATGTCGACAACTATATCCAAGATGAAAGTCACGCTAGAAGCTTGTAGTTGAAGTTGGAAAATCTTTACGCTTCCATGACGGGAAGTAACAAACTGTTTCTTCTCAAGAGACTAGTGAATTTGAGGTTCAAGGAAGGCAACTCTACTAGATTTTCGGAATGAGTTCCAAGGTATTACTAACCAATTGACGAGCATGGGGATAAAATTTGAAGATGGGATGTTGGGACTATTACTGCTTGATACTATACTAGATTTATAGGAGACTTTTACAGTTTCATTTACGAATTTTGTAGTCAATGGGGTCGTTTCTTTAGAGACAGTCAAGTCTGACATTCTCCATGAGGAGATGCAAAGAAAAACCTAAGGAAGCTCTTCACATTAAGAGGTTCTTATCATAGAGAATGGGGGGGGGGGCAGACCAATACTGATAAAGGTAGAGATAATGCCCGAAGCAAGTTCAGATCCAGATATCAAAATATGGAGTGTCACTATTGAAAGAAGAAAGTGCACATCAAGAACTATTGCTTCCAGTTTAAGAGAGAAACCAAGAATGGTGGCGACAAGAAAGAGAAAAAGAATGAACAAGTTGTTGTAGCTGCACAACATGAGCTCCTCATTATCTGTAATGAGGAGATGGTAAATGTCGTACAAGATGGTACTTCTTGGCTTGTTGATAGAGGTTCTACTCTACATGTCACATCTCAGAGAGAGTTTTTCTCTTCATATACAATTGGTGATTTTGACGCATTGAAGATGATGAATGGTTCTTTGTCCCTTGTTGTTGGCATTCGCAATATTGCATTGAGGAATGCCAATAGAGCTGTGTTAACTCTCAAAGATGTGAGGCATGCACTAGACATACACTTAAATCTCATTTCTGCAGGCAGGCTTGATGATGAAGGATATCTTAACACTTTTGATAGTGGTCAATGGAATCTTACCCTAGGATCCTTAGTTGTTGCTCGTGGAAAGAAATATAGCAACAATCTTTACATCATGAATGCATCAATCTCCGATGATGTTACACATGTGACTGGAGATGCAAAATCCACTGAGTTGTGGCATCGACGATTGGAGCACATGAGAGAAGGGGTTGCAATATTTGATGAGGAAGAATATGCTGATAGATGTCAAGAAAGAAAAGCTGGAGAGATGCACACACTTCTTTGCGAGAAAGCAGACGAGAGTCTTCTTCAAGAGTCACCCACCTTCTAGGAAGATGCAACCATTGGAGTTTGTTCACACAGATGTCTGTGGTCCGTTGAAAGTAAGTTCTCTTGGTGGTGCACTTTATTTTGTTACATTCATTGATGATTTCTCTAGAAAAGTTAGGGTCTACGCCTTAAAGAGGAAGGATCAAGTCCTTAGTGTTTTCAAAGACTTTCATGCGCTAGTGGAACGACAATCTGGGAAGAAATTAATTGCATCCACATTGACAATGATGGTGAGTATATTGGGCCATTTGATGAGTATTGCAGGTCTCATGGTATCAGGCACCAGAAGACTCCACCCAAAATGCCACAGTTGAATGGCGTTGCAGAGAGAATGAACAGGACCTTGATGGAGAGAGTCAGATATCTTCTTTCTGAAGCTAAGTTGTCTAACTCTTTTTGGTGTAAAGCACTTTATACTATTGTTCATGTTATTAATATATTTTCACATGTACCCTTAGATGGTGATGTTTCTGACAGGGTTTGGCATGTAAAGAATGTCTCATACAACCATTTGTGGGTTTTTGGATGCCGCGCATTTGTGTATGTTCCCAAGGTTGAAAGGTCCAAGTTGGATGCAAAGACAAAGCATTGCATCTTCTTGGGATATGAAAAAAATGAGTTTGGCTACAGGTTGCATGATCCAGTTGATAAAAAGCTGGTAAGGAGCATGGATGTTATCTTCTCCGAAGATCAAACCATTGAAGACATCAAGAAGGTTGCTAAGGACTCTCCTTCGAGCAGCTATCAGACTGATGATATGGAGCCAGTCCCTTTGCAGAGGACTCCACATGTAGTGCTAGGTGATGCATATGAACAGGTACCGGATGCAGGATATGAGGAGCATGTACCAACGATCACCAGTCCTTATGATGATGATGTAGATGACGGTAGTGATCATGGTGGGAAGGATGATGAGAGCTCTTCTTATTCCAAGCCTCTCCCACGATAGAGACCCGTGAGGGAGAGGCGACCCTCTACCAGGTATTCTGTACATGAGTACATTTTGTTGACAGACAGCAACGAGCCTGAATACTATGAAGAAGCCTTGCAAGATGCAAACAAGGAGAAATGGGTAGAAGCTATGAAAGAGGAAACGGAGTCTCTTCATGACAATCATACCTTTGAGCTTGTCAAGTTGCCCAAAGGCAAGCATGCATTGAGAAACAAGTGGGTTTATAGAATGAAACTTGATGAATACTCTACAAACCCAAGGTGCAAGGCTAGGTTGGTTGTGAACGGTTTTAACCAAAGGAAGGGAATTGACTTTGAGGAAATCTTTTCTCCTGTGGTTAAGACATCTTCTATCATAGTGGTTCTTAGCTTGGCAGGTAATCTTGATCTGGAGGTTGAACAGATGGATGTGAAGACAACTTTCGTCCATGGTGACCTTGAGGAGGAAATCTATATGTTGCAACCAGAGGATTTTATGGTCAAAGGCAAGGAAGATTCTATTTGCAAACTGAAGAAGAGTCTATATGGCTTGAAGCAAGCACCCAAGCAGTGGTACAAGAAGCTTGACTCGTTCATGGGGATCATGGCTACTTCAAGACTACTTCAGACCATTGTGTGTTTTTGAAGAAATTCTCAGGTGATGATTTCATTATATTGTTGCTTTATGTTGATGACATGCTTATTGTAGGTAACAATGGAGAGAGAATTTCTGATTTGAAGAAAGAGTTGAGCAAGTCCTTTGCTGTGAAGGACTTGGGGCATGCAAGTCAGATACTGGGCATGAAGATCGCTCGAGACAGGAGAATAAGGAAACTTCAACTTTCATAAGAGAAGTACATTGAGAAGGTACTTCAAAGATTTCATATGGAGAAAGCAAAGCCAGCTATCACCCCTCTTGGAGCGCATCTCAAGTTAAGTTCTAAAGATAGCCTACAGAGTAATGCAGAGAAGAAAGATATGGAAAGAGTTCCCTATGCATTAGGCACAGGTAGTCTCATGTATAACATGGTTTGTACGAGGCCATATATTGCTCATGCAGTTGGAGTTGTTAGTAGGTTCATCTCAAATTCAGGAAAACAACATTGAGAAGCAGTTAGATGGATCTTGAGATATCTTCGAGGTACTAGCAGTTACTCTTTTTGCTTTGGAGCAGGGAAGCCTATTCTTCTTGGATACACAGATTCAGATATGGCAAGTGACATTGATGGGAGAAGATTCATATCTGGCTATATGATGTCCTTTGAAGGTGGCGTAGTTTCTTGACAGTCTCGCCTCCAGAAGTATGTTACTTTATCCACTACAGAGGTGGAGTTCATTGCAGCTACAAAGGAATGCAAGGTTGTGGATGAAGAAGTTCATGCAGGAATTTTATTTTCATCAGCTTGTACTTGATAAGATCCACGCAGATGATAACAATGCTGATACGATGACAAAGACTTTGTCCCTTAGAAAGTTTGAGAAACGCCACTCCCTCGTAGGTTTGAAGCATTTCCCACATCGTCGGTGAGTGGGAAATTTGTTGGATGGGTTCCCCTCCTTGTGGGAACCTATTGCATATATACAGGGCATTGGTAGTCCTATTTGGAAAAGGAAAATCAATTATTGATTGAAGAAGGAGATCAAATACTTTTTAGGATTAGAAGTTATCTTTTCCTAATTTTATTGGAAGTAGGAGTCCAGGTTTCCTTATTTGCTCATCTTCATGGGGTATAGGGGGTATGGGGTGCATATCAGGATCATCCTAACACAAGCTCTTCTAGCACAAGAAAAAAATAAAAGAGAGAGGGAGGGAGAAAAAGAAGGTTCGTAGTTTCCCGAAGTTTGGAGGGAATAACCTTTGGAGAAGTTCTTCTCCAGCATTCTTCCTTACAGTTTGGCGACAGGTTTATTCGTTTGGTGATATTTCTCCTCTCTACTATTCTCCTTTGTTTGGTGATTTATAGTACCGTATTGAGGTCGACCTTTTGTAAGCTCCTCACGGGAGATTACTTCGATTATAGTCTTGGTTTTTTAGTTTCGATCAACCTCGTGGTTTTTTCCCCTCACATTGAGGGTTTTTTACGTTAAAAATTCTCTGTGCATCCGTAGTTGATTTTTTTTACTGTGGTTGAGATACCTTCTCGTAGTTAATATATCGTGCAGGATCCACCTCTTGACTTCGGTTATTTTTCTGCAATTCAATTTATACGGGAAATCTGTTCCCAACAAAATTGGCATCTTCTTACCTAACAAAAAAATTGAGAGACCATGCTCTTTATGTTCTTATTTAGTAAGACTCGAGGAAGCTTTCTATATGAATCTCACAACATACTTTACATATTTATCCTTGTAAAGCACCCACCAAAAGGTTTATCCATAGAGAGGCTTCACCAATTTACCTCCGCCGCATCCTCGGACTTCCTAAAAGGATTATGCCCAATACTAGGCTCGATTTAGAGAGTCATGCCAAAATGTAGTCCATGCTAAAACTACATGAAATGGACACAACAACCCTTTCCTCTATGTACGTTGGTATGAGGCACGCCCTCGGTCGCACTCCTAGAGCTACATCCTAAACCAAACACTTTGTTTGATTATCCATGGACCACCATGACATATTCGAGCCACGATAGGGTTGCACTTGACAACCCCAAGCTCAATTGGAGAGGAGACATGCTAACAATAGTTCAGTATGACAATATAATCCTAACACAACAACCGACATCCCATATGTATTGGTGCAAAGAATGCACTTGCTCCAATCCTTGGGTCTTAGGGAATGCATTGACGGAGGGTCATCAGGTAGTTCTCTTTCCCCAAGGCTCAGTCAAAGAGAAGGGAGGGAGTCTTTTTCGGGATGTTGCTTTCACTCGAGCAGGATCCCTTCGGCCTTCGGAAGATCCGCAACCTCCCCTGGATTGTCTTAGTTCCGTCCCTGATATTAAGATGTCTTTCCAGAAGCCCAAGAAAGATTGGGGATATTGAAAGACATAATGAAATCACTAGTGATTTTCCTCTCTTTGATCCCGAGTGTTTCCAGGTATCTAATCTGACTTTGTTCCTGATGGGACCTGAGTTATGTTGGGTCACATGTACATGGTGGACTATATTGGGAGCACCTTGGATAGAAGTATGGAGGATGATTCTATGCACGTATTTATGATTGTAAGGTCCATCATTACCTCTTACACAATTATAACCCCCATCCTCCAAATGACTCTCTTAGATCAACACCTCATATGTTCACTCGCCATTTACATAAGAGTTTGCCTTATCGCTAACAGTCACACCTCCGCTACCTTCAGTAATTGTGATGTTGCGTCTCAACCTCTATAACAATATGATCGAGCTCTACATCATCACTTGAAACCTATTCGTTACCCCTCAACTTCATTCACTACGACATCAAGCTTTGCAACCTTGATTCCAACCTCTCTGTAACCTCAATTGCAACCTCTCCATAGAATCTAGGTCCAATGTGAGATTCCGGGAGGCTTGGCGTTGATCCAAGGCTGTAGAGTCTTGTATTCGAGCTCGACTGCCAATGACATGGAGCTTGATCAATCAAAGGTCAATTCGAGATCATGCTCATCTATATCTAAAAAATCCATTTATTTCTCACTTTTAATTGTGGTAATGTTTCATCTTCTTAATCTCGCATATTTCTTTTTGAGATCCATTTTCTCCTTCTCTATTCTTCTTCCCCTTTTAGAAGTTTGCTTTCTCTGACGATTTATTCACATTATATCCTACGCATATTTCCATCATGGTCGATTTCTCATCAAAAATAGGTCTACACCTAATCCTCTCATCACTTCTATAAGGATTATATTCAGTGCTCTCCTTTGCTTCATTCCTAAACTAATTGAAGATCATTTCAAGCTTCATAGAGTTCTATATTAGATCTTATAGTGAGTATACGTCTCACGTAATTCTATGCTTGATTTATATCTTGACTTTTTGACTATATTCACGTACTTGTGCTAAGAATGATCAAGCTGAGTTACAACAACTTTGGTACTTTGAAGATCAAATCCTCATAAATAAGGTTGTTTTTCAAAACAACTGTACTCAACCGCTGATATCCAGGGATGCAGAGGACATATACGGATATGAATATATGTGTTACTATATCATTATCCGTTTTTAAATATGGATGCAGATACAGATATTGACGAATATGAAAACTATGTTACCATGTAATTGAAAAACAGATACGGATGTAAAATGGATACTGATTGCATATGAATAATATTAGACATACTCTATAAATTAGTTCAAATATATATGTATTGCATGGAATACGCATGATATAAATCTTTTAAATACGCTTATCTCATAATAAGTATACCAAATATGATGAAAGAATGTATAAATTGTGTTATATATGGTTAAAAATAAATCTTCAGCTATATTTATATAAGAAAATGGATACACATATACGAATACAGATGTTTGCATATATCAAGTGATATCCATATCCGTATCTATTTTAAAGTGGGTATGGAAATGGATGTCAAAATTTGTATAAAGTGGATACAATGACGAATCGGACATGGATATATCAGTATCAGTTTGCATCCCTAATGATATAATAATGGAGCTATAACATGTTTGTGTAAGTGGTTCTAAAGTGTGATAATAAAAGGAATACAATACAACATAGCATGCACTTATTGTTCATCATTAAAGGACTTATGTAGGAGAGCTGAGATGCCTCATCTGGTCATTAGATTGGCGGTTTCTTAATAATGAGGTTTCATCATTAGCTCAGATGAAGATGCATCATTGTTACTAATATCTTCATCCAAAAGCCATTGAAGGCATGTGCTCAGAAGTATCATCTACCGTGAAGGAAGAAGATGGAATAGTGAACGAGGATACTTGTAGTCGAACCCTACCCCTTTGAGTATATTGATTTGCATGTTCATCTAAAGTCCATGCCCTACACCGCTCCCACTGTCGCCCTTGAGCCATCTTCTCTTATGTAACCCTCATCCTTATCATTTCCTTCTCCTTCTTCCCTCCTCGGAACTGCCCCTGACACCCCTCCCTACCTCGTACTAGTCCCACCACCACCCTTGAGCCACATCTTCCTTCCCCTCTTCCCCTCCCTTGAGTCGTTGCCTCCTCCCTTTTTCTGCATGATGATAACCATGCAGTACGCCCTAATCCACCTTCTCCTTAGTCATCTCCTAGAGTGGGCATCAATGCTTGATATGAAAGGGAGAGATAGATGGTGATGGGGAGGAGGTAGACGGGAGATGAAGATGGAAGGAAAGAAGGAGAGAAAATAATTCAATGTTGAATTTCCCTTCTAGTTTGATCAAACTTGAGATTAACTCAAGAAAATCTAAATTGAGCAATGGTCATGATATAAGATGGAGTAAGTTTGCAGGTATCATAGGATAAATATGAATAAATGTAGGGATTGCCATGTAATTAGTAAACTTTATAGGAGCTGTAGTATAACAATCCCTATATATACAATGATAATAATATTTAGTATTCGGATATTGAATGTGAATCTAGATTTTTTCACTAATATCATATCCATATCCACATTAGCAATACTGTGGAATCGTATCGAATACATTGATGGATAACAAATTCCAAATACCACAATAACAACGAGCAACATATCAAAAGGCAACAATCACAACAACAATAACGACCCAAGAATTTTGCGTGGAAATCTAAAAAATGATGGGGTATAAAACCATATGGCTAACTCGAAGTAAATTACTCCACTATAGTAGGTGCTTCAAATGTTCACAAGATGGAATACACAAGGTCATCCCTCCTAATTGGTACATGATCCACAATATCACCATAAACAAGATAAAGGGAGGGTTTGAGGAGCTTTCATCAAGAATGTGGCTGCCCAAGCAAGACCTCCAGTTGCTCCTTGATGCCTCCACGATGTGATTTCCAACTACCATCCATGGCACAATCCAAGTAGATGGGAGGAGAATAGCATGAGAATGTATTGAAACCACATCTCTTACAAGAAGACAACCAACATTTATAAAGAAGACAACCAACATCTGTATTGAAAGAAAAATGGGATCAAGACACCACAAATATTGCCCTCCACAACGTTTAAAATGGGGAAAATTTTCTCCCATACCAAAAGTGCACAATTGCACCTATGCCATTCCTGGGTTGGAACCACTAGGGCACCCCCCAAAGAAAGATCAACAACCAACATATTCCATGTTGAGGGTATGGACTATTGAGGTCCAAATAATGGTTAAGTTCCCACATGACAAGGATCCCACCATCCACA
Source organism: Ottelia alismoides (assembly GCA_037367405.1). Classification (NCBI taxonomy): domain Eukaryota; kingdom Viridiplantae; phylum Streptophyta; class Magnoliopsida; order Alismatales; family Hydrocharitaceae; genus Ottelia; species Ottelia alismoides. The sequence continues at coordinate 571,253 of JAZKJV010006285.1, forward strand.
CTCTCATCATCAGAAAGGAGGGTCCGCTCTAATTCAGAAGGGAGCAAAAATATTTAAATTTCCCAAGTGTCAATGGCTTGGTCGACATATCTGCACTATTGACGTCTATGTGGATCATGTCAAGAATAGGCAATTTTTCTTTTATGAAATTTAGTATCCAATGATACCTCACGATAATGTGCTTCGACTTTACATGCAATTGGAATTCTTGCCAAGGTAAATGGAACTCTGGCTAGCACAATGAAGCACATACTTGTCTTGACAAAAATCAAGCTTCTGTATGAACTTTTTCATCCACAAAAACTCTTTGGAAGCCTTTGTAATCGCAATAAGGTTGGCTTCTATAGTAGATAAGACTGTGCATTTTGAATTCGAGATTGCCAATAAACTGCACCACCTGCCAATGACATCAAGTAACATGATATGGATCTTCTCCCATCAATATCTTCTGCCATGTCTGAATCTTTATAGCAAAAAAGAATCGTTTTTCTGCTCCAAAATAAAGAGAGTAGATGCTAGTACCTCGAAGATTTCTTAAAAATCCACTTGATTGCTTCTAGTGTTCTTTCCCTAAATTTAAGACAAATCTACTAACAACTCCAACTACATGAGAAATGTTAGATCTCATATAAGGCTACCTGTAGATGATGCATTTCTCTATGTATTTCTTTTCTCTCCATTGGTTCGGGCTATGCATGGAGCTCAACTTGAACGTACTCCAAGAGGAGTGCTTGTTGTCTTTGCCATGCATATATAAAAATATGAAGTACCTTTCCAATATACTTCTCTTGTGATAGATACAACCCCTTGACTTTCTATCACATATAATCTTCATGCCCAAAATATGAGTTGCATATCTAAAGTCCTTCATAGAAAAGGACTTGCTCAACTCCTTTTTCATGCAAGAAATACTCGCACCATTGCTACCAACAATCACCATATCATCAACATAAATCAAGAAAATGATGAAGTCATCCTTTGAGAATTTATTTATGAAACACAATGATATTAAGTAGTCTTGGGTAGCCAACCCCCTATAAAAAGACTCGAACTTCTTGTAACATTGCATGTGTGCCTGCTTCAAGCTATGGATACTTTTCTCCATCTTACAAACTTTATCTTATTTATTTTTTCACTACGAAACCTTCTGGTTGCAATATGTAAATTTCCTCCTCAAGGTCACCATGGAGAAAAGTCATCTCCACATCCATCTCTTCAACCTCTAGGTCAATATTGGATGCCAATATGTGACCAACTCGAATAGAAGATATCTTAACCACATGAAAAATATCTCTTCAAAAGTCCACTCCCTTCCTTCAGCTAAAACTCTTTACAACCAACATAGTTTTTGTATCTCGTGTTTGTAGAGTATTCGTCATGTTTTACTCAAAAGATTCCATTTATTCCTCAATGTTCTCTTGTTTTAGGCAACTTTACAAGCTCAAAGATGTGTTTGTCATGGAGGGACTCCATCTCATCTTTCATTGCTTCTATTGTAACCTCCGCAATTTTTGATTTTCCTGAAGTTTTAAAACCTATTTAATATTATACTCAAAAGAAGCGTCTCGTCGCAAGCTTTCCAACGAGTCCAAAAATGCGTAATTCCGAGTTCGGATGTGGAAGATATGTCTGTTTTGGTGAAGAGGGGTCATGGATTTTGAGGGGATTAATGGTTACGGGATTAGATAAGTTAATTACGAATTAAGACTATTTTAGGGATTCTAAAACTAGGATTTTAATCCCAAACTATATTAATACCCCCACCCTTCATCTCTTCTCATTGCTACTCCTTTCCAAACCCTAATTCATCAATTTTCTTCCTCCCCAAGTCATTCTCTTATCTCGTTCCCTCTCCTTCTCTAGAGAGCCAAAAGGATAACGGTGCAAGCTCCGTAGCTTCGAGACAAGAAGAAGACGAGGAGGGCCATCGCAAGGGAAATGCAGCCCTCTCATCGGATTCTTGATCGGACGATCGAGCGCGTGGATCAAAGACGTGCACGAGTATAGGTAACGGATCCTCGACCATCTCTCTTTTTGTGTTCACGTCTCATGATCTAGATGGTCGATTTTGGGGAATATATGTTTGGTTTCGATCCTCCCCAGGATTCTCTTTTGCTGTTGGTATATCGAGATCTCTTTCGTCTTGTTATCACGTTATTTTCATTTGAAAGATAGCATGAATACCGTGCACTTAAATGGACTTGATATAATATTTTATATGATATCATCATCACAGAAGTGTTAGTTTGATTCTATGATTTGATGACCTCACGGTTTTTTAGATTATTGGATTTATTTCCTTTTTTTTACCAAGGATATTAATATATAACCCAAATACTACTATGTGTTGGGACATCGTATATAAAATATGTGAAACCTGTGAATATGCCATTGTTGAATGGAGTTCTTGGGAGCAAACATATTAATTTCGTTGATTACACTTAGAATATCGTGGCCGTGAATTATTGTCAGATTGTAATACTTGGCTTTACGATGGTAGGCATTACCGTGAATTTGGCAAGATCCTTTTTTTTTACATCAAATAATAGTGTGTATAATATGAGTTGGAATACGTTGGGATTAAGTTCTCCCTTGGAATTCGATGTTTTCTTTTTATAATTTGGTTGCGCGGAAAATTATAGGATAGGAAACGAGTATTAACCCTAAAGGATACTAAGTTGAACCTTAGTAGCAGATAGTGCGACATGATTTAGGCATAAATCTTTCCAACCATGAATATCTCGGTATTAATTGATCTAGTGGATAAAGTTAGCGTGATGACATATGAGTCGAAACTTGGATCCGTGAGTCACCTCTATGAACTTGAGATTTTTGTAATATACCATGTATACTTTTGATTTCCTCTCTGTGTGAGATATGCACGTTATGTGATCTAATAATAGTATATGACAACTGCTTACTATTTTCAGGCTTGTGGTATTTAAGCGGGCACAATATTCATATTACCAGAATGTGTTGATAATTACGGAAAAAGAATTACGAGATAAAGTGTTAACAGGATAAGCTACTATTAATTATCTTCTTATCAATAAATAAAACCTTAATCTTTACATATTTTTATAGTGTGTAATATCCATGACAGGGTAGCTTATAGATATATTAATGTATATATAAATTTATGCTGACTTCCTACACTCTTAAAAAAAACGTGCCCTCTTTATATAATACCTTTCGTGGATATGTTGGGACTTATGTTCCCGACTAGATTTAATCATTATACCTATTTAATATTATAGAATATTGTTAATCACTTGACCTTCAAGTTTCAGGGCCTGATATGTTCGTATTAGAATTAGAGTTTCCAAACTTGCGAATTAGATAACTTAGCTTAATATTAATTGTATAAGTCAAAATGCCCTCAGTCTCTCTCTTAGAAAATTTCGATACGATGAGGAACCTGATATATGGGTTATCATTCAAGTAACTTGTGGGTAAGTCATAATTTATGTGTGGGATGCTCTTGAAATAGATTTGAGGAATTATGGAAACCATGGCTAGCTCCTAAAATGATTCCTTTTTGAATACATGTGGAGGTTGCTATACGATACTGCAAGGTGGGTGCACACCCTTGTAGTCCAGATGAACCAACAGTGAGTCATCCCCACTCAAGGGGCATCACAGAGTGGGGTGGTGGTAGGTACTCTGGTGGAATAGAGGTGGATGCACGCGTGCATCACACCATACGGATCCGTTTTTGTTGCACTTGTTTTGGAGCAAGCAAGACTTCTCCGACAGACTCGATTGACAGAGTTGAGACTCACTGGACTTGTACGTCCCCTCTCGAGTGTCAGAGTACTACCAACTGGACTAGCTGAAGGATCGCGCTTGCGCACAGGTTTTTTGTTGCATTATTAATGAAGTGTTGCAGACTTCATTCCTAGTGCAAGCTTTCTTCTGTGACGAGCGAGTCCGGGATAAGTAAATAAATATATGGATTAAGATATGTCAAAGAATTGGTCTTGGTTGCATATGTGTTAAAGGCTTAAAATAAAAGTGATTGTATATTGCTATATGCTTTGAAAATATTCTCTCCTAAACTTGTTCAGTTACTGCATTTGCATTACCTATCTATAATCTTTGATTTATAATTTAACTTATCCTTACTGGGTCAGTTGATTCATAAGTTACATTCTTTGGAAATCCAACAGGAAGTGCAGAACAGGAGACGGAGGCTCGCATTTTCGGTGGTGCATCTGTAGGACGTTGTTGAGGTTGAGGCTTAGTGGTGTAGTTGTTTTTTCCCCCTGTTTCATCTATTATGATGTAATAAAGAGACTCTGAGGTTTTATTGTTATCCTTATGTGGACATCTAGTTATCAATGGAAGTTTAATTTTTCCTATAATTCTTTTTGTATGAATGGTATATCATGCAGGTTGTCTATAACTGCTGTTGGGTAAATCTTGAGAATAGGTGTTTGAATGCGCTACCGTCGAGGTAGGGCGTTTCATCTATCCACTTTTCTTTATTCGTATCCTACAAGGCTTACTCACAAATTTCAAGCTTGCCACAAGCTATTAACAAGACATACTCATGTACAAAATATACGGTGGAGGGTTACCTGTCCCTCATAAGTCTCTTCTGTCAAAGTGCATCCGAAGAGGAACTCTCAACATTTCTCCCACCATCATCATTAGCATCATTATATGGAATGATTTTTTGGCACTTCTAATTATACTCATGCATCTGGCCTTTTCCCACTAGCATCATATGACACTGCATCTAAGAATTCTATAATGGAATTGGGTCCCCATCAATTGGTGGATAGTTGCTCAAGGAAAAGTCCTTTTGCAACCTTGCGGATGTCCTCAATAGTTTGATCTTCAGAGAAGATCATATCTATGTTTTTTACCAACTTCTTATCAACTGGACTATATAACTTGTAACTAAGAGCTTGGATCTTTCATTCTTTCGGGCATGCACAATTGCCCTGCATCCAAATATGCAAAGTAGTTATCTGATAAATTTTTTGCCATGATCGATCATGTCAGGAACATCACCATCTAAAGATACATGTGGAAAGAGATTAATAACATGAAATATAGTATACAATGCTTCATATTAAAAAAAGCAACTTGGCCCCAAATAGGAGACAATTGATTTTCTTTTTGAAGGTCTTGTTCAATATCTTTGTTATGCCATGCATATGAGGTATCTTTAGTGGATTCCTTGGTGTATGATGCCTTGAGATCTGTAATACACATCAAATGGCCCAACTCAGCATTGATGAATCCTTGATTCATCTCTGTTATTCTTTCATTTCATCTAAATCTGAAGTAAAACACATGTCATTCACATTAAAATCCATCTGTAAACAAAAGCATGCTCATGAGTAAAAATACATTCTTAATTAATAAAATAAAATAAAATGTTAGAGGAAGAAAAGGAAAAGAAAAGATGTAAATATGTATATATGTATAGATTTTACCCTAATCCTAGAGACAAAAAACGTACATGCTTGATTGATTAATAATAATTGGTGAGAGATAGGGAAATTCAAAGAAAACACCACAAGAATTAATTTTTTTACATATAATATCATTTAATTAACATGTAAATCTTATTTATTTTCTATAAATTATACTAACTCTGATTATCCTAATTTCTTTTTTAACTTGTATATAAAAATAAAAAGGAAAATATAAAAATATAAAATAAGTTCTAACCTGAGTAATAACCCATATCCTAAATGAGAAAATCCATAAAGTCCAACTTCTCGTCTAAATTCCCGCTTCATATGAAGTTCAAATTTACCAAATTCATTTTCAAAGTTCAATTTATAAAACTATATATTCAATGAAAGCAGACAATCGAAAACTAGTACGTAAAAGTTCGATTTTGGGCCCGATATGGTATATGTACAATATAGTTTACTAATTTTTAACCCTGCAAATATTGTATTCATTTATTAACTTGTATTTTTGTCTTATTGTATGTATATATTTCATATTAATTAAATAAAATAATGATCACAATTAAAATGATATCATTTAATTAGAATAAAATAATGAAGAAGATACATGTCTAATATACTTTTATTGAACAAATATAATTATTAAAAACTAAAAAGGAGAGTATAAAAATATTATAAAAATATATTTAGACATACTAAATAATGACTTAAATCACTAAAATGGCAAATTGAACATGTATTTGAATACAGAGGAGCTATAAATATATACACCTATTCTATAGGTACAATATACTAATGTTCAAGATTTTAATTTGAATATTATATTAAGATATCATTATTTACATAAATACTAGTTATTATATCAAAAATAATTTAATCACATATTATTTTATTCATATATAATTTCTTATATATCTAATATGGATAGTATATGTATATCACGTGTATAAAGTTTTTTTTATTATATGTATTAAATCTGCTCAACGAAAGTTGACCGGACCTCTCATCCATGTCAGATAGGGCTTGAGAGCCCATTGTCCTCATATCTTGAATGTTGACACTCAGGTCAACAGTTCCCCTTCCATCTCTTCTTCTCCTTCCTCCTCTCTCACCTCTCTCTCTTACTTCCCTTTCTCTCTTTGCATCTTAGTATTAGAGATCCATGACCCATACCCGTCATCCTTCTATGAACCGACTCATCATCTAAGAGCCACACATTCGAGTGCCCACTTCATATATCACCATTAACAACCTCTACCATCGCCGACCATCATTCCAACTCCCAATCCCTTATCCTTTTCTACGTGAACCTAACCCTAACCTCCTGATACTCATTCCACATATATCTCCAACCGATTCAAAACCCAAACTAAAAACGCAACCTCCAGATAAAGATAATCAAAACCTAAAGAACTATATCGTATAAATCCGATTCAAACCTCCATCTCAAAAAACTTGATCGAGCACTACCTATGTATTCCTCTTGACCATGTCGTTAGGGCTTCTAACCAAGTAGCTAAAGTTCTTCTCCCGTTGAGTGACAACCGAGAGGGGTTGGCTGAACCCAAATGAGTTCTGGTGGAGTTCCCTCGATGAGATCCATCACAACAAACCTTTAGTAGCCACTACTTGAGCCTCCACGATTCATCAAGTGTTGAGTATGTTACCTTCTCTTTAGGCGAACTCATTTTCATCCTCTTTCTATAGGTAACACATTTCTAGCCTTCTTCTCCTCATTCTCTTCTTCATCTTCAATTCTTCTTCTTCTTCTTCTCCTTCTTCTTTTCTATGCTATTTTCTTCTCTAAATCCAGATTACAAACAACCATTGAGCACTTCACATATTTCCCTCAATGCTTGTAATCTATCTTTCCCTATCTTCTATTTACAGTGAATTTACCAAAGGAGATTTGGGATCCATCTTCCATTTGCTAGGAACCCAGGGACGGAGATAGAGGGGGACGGGTGGGGGATAAGCCCCCCAACCCCATTGAACTTGCATTTATTATGTATATTGGTAAGGTAAAGAAAAGTCAAAAATTGATCTATATAATAGCATTGCATGAAGCTATGATATAAAGTTTTTAATGCATGCATGGGTTGTACACGTTTTTAATGAATGTATGAGTTGTACGCTTTTCAAAATTTTAATGCATGCATGAGTTACGATTTTAATGCATGCACCGATTCTTTATATTAATGCATGCATGATGTTTGATTTTCCAACACCATTGGACCATTGTATACATTTATTCTTTATATTAATGTACCTATATTGCTCATTCTCTCTTCCCCATTAAGCCTATGTTCCTCAACACATTTCATCTTACATCACCGATCATCGTTAGTCGACAACTCTGTCCGTCCCTATTTGTTTAACTGTGTTGACTCCTAACTATCACACGGTCCATAATTGCGCTTCGACGCTTGCACTTGTAGACTTGTAGTTCCCACTCAGTCGGGAATCAGGTGCAGGTTGTCGTCATCGCAGACTCGTAGTTGTGTTCTTCAATGCCCTTTGGTCCCTCTCCCCTTTTCCGCCGGCTACTTGTTGTTGGCGTGGTGCACTCGTGTCGTGCTCGACCTTACAAATCGAGATAAACTTCATATCGGTAATCTTTCATTTTCATTTCGTAAGAATGTATATATATATCAACTTTATGTAGTTATGAATTTAACATGATCCCACGCTTTTAAGTATTGATTTTTATGGTTAGGAAAGTACGAACCAAATTAAATTCAAAATTTTAAACGTGACATGTTCGAAATAGTGTAAGAGAATCCTTATCTTAATATTTTCACTATGAGATTTTTTACATTCTCATTAATCTATCATTATCGAAAATGCTTTAAAAGTTCAAAATCACAGAAAGAACAATAATGCAAATATTTCCAATTTAAAAAAATCATTCTGTATCATCGAATCAACATTTTCAAATTATTCAACTTATTTGCGATTCTAAATGGACCACATATAGAACTGTTTAAAATTTTTCACATAATGTTAGAACTAAGTTGGAGGGAATAATACCAATCATCCATTGTGAAAAATGCTAGGGATTAAATCAACCGAAAACTATTGTATCATAGGGATTTATGAACTTCGAATATAATAAAAAAATTATTTTACCATGCACGTGATTCTAATTTAGAATTTAATATTCTTAATTCATGTCATTTATATCAAATAAATGAATAAATTCTGTTACTCAGATTAACATTTCTAATATCATAATGTTAATCATAGTAGTCTACTATCATACCCTAATCAATTACACTCGATTAAATTAGGTAATGGTATTTATCTTATCTAAAATTATAATCGATAGATATTTAATATTTTTATTTGATAATGATATGCCATATTTAGTTTAGACAAATACTTAATATACATCTCCCTTATATGTGGTAAAGCGCATTTCAAGCATGGCAAAAATGTCTTTGTTATAAATTGATTTCGTAATTGGAAGAAGATTAGTGATGGAAGATAATGTTCTTGTAACTGTCATGTTGGAGGAAAGGGATCAACCCATAATATGGCCGAAAAACATTTAAGGAATTTAGTTAATAAATTACAATACATTGAAGACATATTTCAAAAATAAGATGACATGTTGATAACAGAAAATCGGTTGCGACTAAAGAGTACAATTGATGTTGTTAGAAAAACAATTTCTACGTTACAAATCAGATGTCATTACAACATTATGTTCTTAAAAGCATCTCAAATTTTGTGGATCATTGTCAAAAATTAGTAGAAACAAGAAAAACAAAAATATACTATTTGGTTGATAGATTGATTTGACTTGTGCCGACACTTCCTATCCGAACTGCAACAACGGAAAGAGCATTTTCAGGTATGAAAGTTATAAAATTCAAACTTCGTAAATAAAACAGAAGATGATTTTCTGAGAAGTTCTTTATTAACTTATATGGAGAAATATATTGAAGAGAAGTTCTCGATAGAATCAATTATCGATAAATTTGATTTGAAGTCACAATGTGTACGATTTAAATAATTTCATATTCAGATACATAAAACCTTTTTTAATTTTATATAATTTGATATTTTTCTTACTATGACATTATTATTTGTTATTATAAATATACATGTTTTGATCATATAGAGTTAAAACTATTCTTTATTCTGTATTTTTTATATATGTAATTTGTCTTAGTCCCCCAAAGATTAAATCCTGGCTTCGTCCCTGAACCCATCACCAATATTTCTCCTATTGGGCCAAGCTTAATCCCAGGCCAAGCATTCTGCTTGAACCACCATTCTCACTTGCAGGTCCAAGACTGGAATATCTCCAAAAGCTCATCTTCAACAACAAAGAAGTTCACTCCATTGTTGCGCCACGTATTAATTAATCTTATCTCCTATAATTCGACAAAATAATGTTGAAAATAAACATCAATATAAATATTTTGTTGAGTTAGTCGTGAACATGGAACAAATATCAAGAGAAGCTTCAATATCATAACTAAAATAATACAGTAAGTTTCTAATATCCATTTTTTGCTCCCCCTACACCACCTCGACATCCTCGTCACATCTTAGTTGTAAAAGAAGGTGCTCATATACCTCCCCATGCTGAAGTGCATTACGCACCGCAAACGAACTCGACGTCATGGATGATGTACTGGATAATGTTGACGTGGTGGAGGTAGAGGAGATTCTCCGAGACAACACCCAAGGATTTACCACAAATTTCCTAATGTTGGTACTATCATCGATGATCTTTTCCTCTCTCCCTCCTCCTCTTCATTTTGACCGACTAAGACTCGAGCAATTAATTACGATAATGATTCTTTTAATCTCTTCTATAAGGCTATGTAGCAATGACCACATTTTTCTTGGTTGAATGAGTCACAGTTCCGGAGATTTAAAATCATCAATTTTTGACTTCTTGAATTTTTAGAAATATTCTTTTCTGACGAGAACATCAATTTTTTGATGCATAACTATGTTGTCATGGACAGTTGGATCTGCATATCCTCGGTGCTTTAGAATAATGTACTTTGTTGTCAATTCCTTGTCTCTACATTTCACAAATATACATCTTTATCTTAATAAAGAATCACATTTTTAAGAGTAAATTACATATTAGATCATCGATCCAATCTTACTATGTGTCCCTATTTTTCTTTCCTATCAAAAATCTTGATTCCTTTTTCTGAGCGGCAAGAAGAAACCAACGTTAGTAAAATTAAGTGTCTGGACTTAATTACCCTTTTGGTCAATCGGAATTCCTCCTCCGCCCCTCTGAAACTCTCGGCCTCCTCACTTGTTCCTCCTCCAACGTATTTCCCCCACTAAGGATGGAAACGGATCGTGTACGGATCGGATATGGCTATTTTCATATTCGTATTCGCTATGGATACAGATATAATTCGAATATGCATTAAGGAAATCATATCCTTAAAAATACGAATATAAATCCAAATCGGATATTTCTCGAATTCGGATATGGATCGAATAAAGAGCGGGCCTGAATATGGATCGAATAAAAAGCTGATCCAAACATGAATCGAATAAATAGTGAAGTCCAAATAAGGATCCATTAAACATGGAATCCGAATGCATGCAAATCAAATAAAGATCACATACATATGAATAGAATTTTTTTTTATCAAAGTTCATAATGATTTTTAAAATTTAACAATGAAAAATAAGTTACATCTTGATAAAAGGGATCGTCAAAATAACCTGCATATAATATTAGATAATATTAGATGTTGTATTCGGATATCCGTCGAAATTCAGATATTCAAATCATTATAATCCACATCCATTTCTGATTCGATTAATATTCTAATCCGGTAAATTAAGCCGACATTCAGATATATCATCCCTGACCTATCCTCCTGCGGCAGTTCGTTAGAGCACCCGACCTCCCCTCCTCCGACGAGCAGCGCTGCAGCAGCCGCGCATCCCCGACCTCCCCTCCTCGCAGCAGCCCGCGCGACTCTCCACCCACCCCTCTTGCGGCGGCGCTTCTCAATGGCTTTTCTTTCTGCCACGGAGTTGGCATTTTTGGCTTAGAAGGACAACTTTGATGCAGCCAGAAATCATGGATATTAATGGGAAATAGTTAAGTGGAGAATGCAGCTGATATCTGTGTGTGAAGAACTCTTGTCCGGCGCAGGTCTCACCCTTTATGGTGATCACGAGAAATACGCGAGTTCATATTTCGAGGTCCCGCGCCGCCGCAAGATGGGTAGGTGGAGGGTTGCGCCGCTGCTGCGAGGAGTTGAGGTTGGGGGTGCGCGGCCCCTGCTCGTCCGAGAAGGGGTGGTCGGGTGGGGTTAGGCACTGCTGCAACGAGGATGGAGGGAATTTCAATTGACTAAAATGGTAATTGAGTCCAGCCACTTAATTTTACTAACAGCAGCTGTTTAGAAAACGGAATCGAGACCCTTTTTCTTACGACTGAAAGATGGGGAACTATATTGGGACTGGGTCCATAGACGAGGACTTAATATGTAATTTACTTCATTTTAATTAGTTGGAGCGTGATGTGGTGCTTTGTGATATAAAATGCAATAAATGAAACGTGTTTATATTGTAAACTTATATTTCTTGGATATTTTAAGGTTGTCACTTTGTTGGCTTGCCTAGGTAAATTATTTTTTTGGTCAAATGCATAAGAACAAGAGTATATCTGCTTAGTTGTTCACACGAGTCCTGCTGTTCCTTCTCAAAACAATATAAGTTTACTGCATTAATCAAGACAGGACTACATGTTGAGAAGTTGGGCCACCACCACTAGGAGTCATTCTTTACCACTACTAATATGTGATGGTTTCTTTGGGCTTAACTTGTGTATCGCCATGGTACGGTGGTTGCTAAAGATGGCTTCCGGTTGAAGATTGATAATATAGTAAGGAAAGTTGAAGATTTTACTTGTGCTTGTTTCAAACAGTCGAAAAGGCTCATTTCAGACCAACCTAGTGGGCACACCCTCAGGCATTATTACTTCTTGGTGTTATCCATTTTGAATAGAGGTAAGTAGATGGCAGCTTTCTACTATGTCCTCTTGGCATTGATAGATATCCAATCACTATTTAAGCTAGTGATGTAAAACGAAATAAATTGTTTGCAAGTATCCTGTATGGCACCCTTGCATTCCACCCAACTGCAAGGCCTGTGGTGAGGTTTGCACTGTTCTGTTAGCAATCCCATGGCTCGGAGACCCTCTCCTTCACGAACAAGAACTTTCTCTTGGAAGATGGACTCCTGATCTCCATCCTTGATCCACATACAATAGAACTAGGACCATTTCAAATTTACATTTAAACTGCATCTTGTTGTCTTGAATATGAAGTTCAAAGTTTCTCTCCTTTTTCTTGAAGTCGTGTTGAGAAATGTAAGATGTAGTTTTGAATCTTGATTTATAAGGTGGAAAGTCAAGTGTTCGACTACCCAATTATATGAATTCACAGTTTCCCATATTTGAAACATTTTATCTTAGTTTGTGATGGATTGTCTGCTTTTTTTCAATCAAAGTTTCTTCCTGATGTGTAATTAAAACATCGATGTTAATCATATTTTTCCATGATTGAAACAGTATGACAAGTCCTGACTAGCATCTGCCACGGTGATAATGGAGACGATCAAGATGGGCTCAATTACAAGTTCGACAAAGACCATAGAACTTTCCATTCTCAAATATGTAACATCAGGCAATGTGCAAGAACTGCAGAGAATAGCAGCCCAAGATATCAATGCATTGCAAGGTGTAACATATCATATGAACACATTATTGCACATTGCAGTGAAGAGCAATTGTACGAAGATCGTTCAACTCCTATGCAGCAATATAGAAGGGCTTATTGGCCAAAGGAACAAAAAGGGGGATACCCCTTTACATTTAGCAGCAAGGAATGGGCACATTGAGATTCTGGAGTTCTTATTGAAGATATGGAAGGATGGACACCTAGTAACCAATAACAAAGGTGATACTCCGTTGCATGATGCCATTAGAAATGGCCATGCCAATGCATCACATCTATTGCTAGGTCTCTGCCTTGACTGCATCTTGGCGAATATGGTTGAGGAGGACACGGTTAGGTCAAGTTTGAAATTTCCACAAGTGAACATGCATGGGGAATCACTACTTTTTCTTGCAGTGCAGAATGGTTCCATGGAACTACTGAAGCGATTCTTAGGTCCTTTTCTTGGCGTCGAGCCTCAGTTAGTAATGGATGGAGGACCTAAGGGCTCAACGGCTCTACACATTGCGACAGAGAAGGGATACGAAGGTACTGGAACTGGATCGTTTATTTGTCTTCTGTCCTTTTATCTTAATTGACTCTGAGATTGTTTGCAAAATGCTGTATTTTTTGTAAGCCGTGACAATTAATGTTTAACAATCGTCTATAACTTGATACCGAACATATGAATTTATATTTGTTTATGGGGAAAGGAATATAGGAGAGGGGAGAATGCCTGACTACTGGAAATTGGGAAAGGACCATTTAAGTAATTTGAGCTCAAACAACTAGTCCAGGTCCATATCTGAAGTGTAGATCTGTCCATATTAATGTCCAGCTGTGAAGCCTGTAAGAGAATGTTATTACTGTATTTCTTAAATAGCATTATGCTGCTTCACTTTTCTAACTTCTCATAGCATATTGGTATTGGGCCTGGAATTGGGATTGGAATTATACAATTTATACTTAGACCTTCATTGATGGATACTCGTGAATGTCTATGAATTCCAGGAAGACGATGTGCACGATTTTTTCACTTATTTCTTTGTGGCACTAATATCGTAGAGTAAGCAGAGACAATTAATGTTTAACAATCATCTATAACTTGATACCGAGCATATGAATTTATATTTGTTTATGGGGAAAGGAACATAGGAGAGGGGAGAATGCCTGACTACTGGGAATTGGGAAATGAACATTTAAGTAATTTGAGCTCAAACAACTGGTCCAGGTCCATATCTGAAGTGTAGATCTGTCCATATTAATGTCTAGCTGTGAAGTCGGTAAGAGAATGTTATAACTGTATTGATGGATACTTGTGAATGTCTATGAATTCCAAGAAGATGACGTGCACCGATTTTTTCACGTATTTCTTTGTGGCACTAATGTTGTATTGCGCTTTTTGATACAGATATTGCAAGATACTTAATTGAGGCAAAACCACACCTTACTAAAACAGTGGATGATAATGGGATGTCCCCATTCCTAATAGCAGTGGAATACAACCGAAAGAATATGATAGAGTTGTTGATAGAACTCGATGCCTCTGCAGCCTATATTAATGGTGCCAAAGAGTCCGCCATTCATCTTGCAACAAAGATGGGCAATGTTCATGTGATCAGAGATCTCCTAAAGTATTTTCCCGATGTATCAGAAGATGTAAACGAATTGGGTAAGAACATTTTGCATGTAGCTGTTGAGCATGGAAGGAAACAAGTAGTGGAGTACATCGTAAGCGATGATAATCTTGTGCATCTCTTGACCGAGCAAGATAAGGAAGGCAATACTCCCATGCATCTTGCAATCTCAGGCTCTAGTAAGGACATCTTGAACCTTTTACTGGAATATAAACGGGTCAGGAGTTTGGCTAAAAAAGTGGGAGGACTTTCACCCCTTGATATCACACAAGCTAAGGTGAGAAAATGCGATTTATCAGCTGGGCCCAAATGTGGTGGTCTTGACTAGACTTATGCCATTTTTAGGCGCAGACTGGTTAATAGAATTAATATTATAAAAATAGTTACATGAAGTGAGGAGTCACATAGTACACAGAGTTTCATAAAAATCGAGATGTTATACATGAGTGTTGCTACCACAACAATGACTGTTTATTTTTTATATATTAGGAATTTTATATCACAGGACAGTTTTTCAATGAATAGGGAATCTTAGGATTTTTTCCAAAGCCACATATATTTCTTTTTTGCATTTTTTTCCTTGAATAAGGATCATAGCAATAACTATTGTAGTACACCAAAGTTCTATTTGTTGTCTTCTACATACATTTCGATCACTTTTTGTAAGAATATACATGCGCTTAATGAACACAGCTGAGTTTTCAATATAAGAAAAAAAATTATTACCCCACAACTCTTGTATTTTTTATTAACAATATTTTGAAAATCTGAGCCCCCAATAGGGAAGTAAGCCATCTCGAGCTACAAAAATGTTTTGTTCATGTTCATGACGCTCAAACTATATAAATATTTTATCCCTTGACACTGTAGTCTTTCTTTAAACTAAAATAATTAATATTAGCGAAAATTCTTTGAAGATTAATAAATGCGGGCCTTCACATGCATCGAAAGGAACAAGCTTATCACAGTTGGATATAATGTCTCCCAGTGATACACCATTGCACATTGCTGTGAGGTGCAATGATATCGAAGAGGTCCAAAGGATCTGTGCTGAAAGTGACAGTGCATGTCTCCTTCAGAAGAACCAAAGTGGTGACACACC
Source organism: Ottelia alismoides (assembly GCA_037367405.1). Classification (NCBI taxonomy): domain Eukaryota; kingdom Viridiplantae; phylum Streptophyta; class Magnoliopsida; order Alismatales; family Hydrocharitaceae; genus Ottelia; species Ottelia alismoides. Next base: position 587,142 of record JAZKJV010006285.1, read on the forward strand.
TTTGCACATAGCCATCCAAAAGGGTTTCCATGAGGTGGCCAAGTTCCTGCTTAAACTAGGCCAAGAAGGAGGGATATTTCTCGTGGGTGAGATGCTCAATTCTACCAACAAGATGGGTGACACCCCGCTCCATGATGCTTTGAAGAATGATGTTAAAGGTGATCCAATCATATCAAGGATGTTAATGGATTTGTTCATTGGAGACTGTGATTACTTATTAGAATTCCCTCAAGTCAACCATCACAAGGTATCACTCCTGTACTTGGCCTCAAGGAGTGGTATGATAAAAATTGTGGAGAGGCTCTTGTTTCTTGCCAAGGGTTATCCTAACTTTGTGTTGGAAGATGGTGGCCCCAACCAGTCAACTGCATTACACGTGGCTATAGAAAGGAGACATACAGGTATACTGTTTGAACATTTTGTTTTCAACATTAAGATGTTTCTACTTTAACCGTTCCCAAATAAAACTTGCTTGTAGGTTCTCGTACCTCAAAAATTAATAATAATAGTGGAATAGCACTACCACCCACTTATAGTGGTCCGGTGGTAGTGCAATGTGCCTACCACCCAAAAGACAAGGGTTCAAGTCCCCCCCCACCCCACACACCTTGTGGGGTTTGCGTTTGGTAGTCAACAACCAACGCAAAAATAGTCGAATTTTTCAACATGGATTTGAGCAAGAATCCATATAGCCAACCCTACTTATAGTGGGAGACACCTTTACCATTTTTTTAGTGTAGTACTCTTGCAATCAAGATAACTGTTTGTATGGTGTATGCGAAAAGTACAAGTACATGACTCAAAGTTATACACTATTATAATTTTTTTGCATGAATATCCTTGTAGATACTTGTTTAAATTAAATGTCACAAGGGATCTTCTGAAGCAGTTTTTATGATCTTTCTGAGGTTTCTGAGAAGAGTGGAAAACTTTTTTCGCAAACCCTAATGATTGGTTGAAAAATGAATTTGTTTTTTTGAGGAGAAATGCGGGTGGGATCCTGAGCTGGGGTCCACCACCAAATTAATATATTATTAACAATGGAACTCAGTGTACAGATGTCCAAGATTCACACAGAATCCTACAATGTCAATGATGTTCTCAGAATAGAAATTCTGCCCATGAAATAGGAGCTCATTCTGAGCGCACCAAGTAGCCCAAATAATGCAAAACACTCTCGAAATATCTTCATGTGAATTTCCGCAGAAAGATCGTAGGGATGCCCAGAAGTTGGTGCAACTGACCGTCTTCACTCATGCAATTGTTTTAAGAAAAATGAATTTACTTAAAACTCCATTTTCTTTGTATATTAATTTTGTCTCAGGGCCCTGTAAGTTAGGCACATATCATACATCAAAATTATACACTATTTTAAATTGATGAGCTGAGAAAAGTAGCAAACATCTTGAACTTATATGATTTGGATTTTGTCCAAGGAATCCTCATACACCTTAGAATGTGCAACAGCATAATTTTGCTTTATAGAAAAAGCAGTCACACTGTAAAATATCCACATGTTGGATTTCCAAGATCCCTATTGAGTTGGTTTATTTTAGTTTTATATTAGTTCAAGCAGTATCACATGAAATGTTTCTTACATGTTTAAACCATAAATAACAAAACCAAAATGTTTAAACAATACCCTAAAGAGAAAGTTCTTTAAACCATAAATAATTCAGTCCTACGTTGAAAAACTCGAAACATGCATTCACAAATAGATTTTTTATTGTTGACATCATCCACGCCGTCTAGGCATCTAAAAGACCACAACATTTTTTTTTCTTTTTTTAGCCATCGCAAAGACTTTGATAAGAAATGGAAGGAAAGCACTCACAAAAGCTTTGGATGAGAGTAAGAGGTCACCTCTTCTTATTGCTGTGCAAAATGAGGACATTTCTATTGTGCATTGCCTCCTACGCTCTGACCCCTTTGCAGCAAACATCTATGGAGTAGCCAAGTCTCCATTGCTTGTGGCAGTTGAGTTGGATAACTTCCCAATTCTCAAACTAATTCTGCGTCACTCCCCACATCAAGCTGATATTGTGGACGAATCAAGTCACAATATTTTTCATGTACTAATTCTACAGAAGAGGCATGACATGATGAGGTGCCTTGTAAGAGACCCAAGGTTTCACATGTTGCTTAATCAGAATGATGTTGAAGGGAACACTCCTTTGCATATTGCAGCTATCCAGTGTGACCTTGAGAGCATTAAGCTCTTGTTAAGGGAAAGGAAGGTAAAGACGGATGTTGAGAATGTGCACGGGATGACACCTCTAGAGGTTTTCTACTCAAGGGTGTCCCCCACTCCAACACTCGAATGGGTATGTATTACAATCATTTAATGCTCTTGCAAGTTAAACTTCATAGCTCAAAACTGAAAGTTTACATTTAAATATTGTGTTACTGAATCTTCATGGGCATTTGTGTTCTGATATACTTTATCTTTATTAGATATAACCTACCAAAAGAATTATGCAGCACCTTTTTTTACAGCTTGCTGTCAATTATATCACGGATGACTTTTTTGTAACCTACCAAAAAAATTATGCTGCACCCTTTTTCCCGCTTGCCGTTAATTATATCATGGATGACTTTTCAGTGCACAATGCATGAATTAAGAACTGCAAATAACCAAACCGAAACTGATTCACCTCCCTGTTAATTGCATTCTGTTATATGATTTGCCACTTTTTAAAAAGATTTATCAGATCATAACCCACTTTTCTATCTGAATAAGCAACATCATTTTTGCTTACCTTCAATTTTGAGGAATGCCTAATAAATTATTTTATGCTATGATGATAATCTTTATATGAATATTGGCAAACGAGAAAAATATGCTATCCATCAAATCATTTTTGAGCTCCCATAATCATTTTTATATCAGTCATTGGCCAAGTTGCACCGAGAAATGATGTTATCCATTGCCAAAACTCGAAACAACTAATGACTAATTATAAAGAAATACAGCCCTTGCATTTCAAAGATGTAGAAATGACTCATCATATATACGAGGAGTGATCCTATAAGAGCCAAAACCTGTGAGAGCATGAGAGCATGCATTCTGGATCACATGATCCAACCAGGAGAGAGAAGACCAGGAGAGAGAAAACATGATCATGTGGTCCAGAATGCATGCTCTCATGCTCTCACATTTTTTTGCTCTCATAGGATCACTCCTCTCATATATACATTAGATATATTATTGTTGTAGTTGCAGAAATCAAGTAAACAAGGAGGAAATCCACTAAACACAAGTATTTATGGAAATCCTTCTTAACAGAAGGGAAAAACCATGAGAGGAGAGATCTAGAGCTTACGAGCGACTAGGGTTTTTTTTATTTCTTAACTTGTGAAAAAGGGGATGGGTTTCATGTATGGGCCCACAAGGTCACTGTATCCTCACCCACAATTTGTTAACCTATGTAATAAAATAATATGCACTCCTCCTTAAGTTGGGCATAGAGATATTATATGATCAACTCGTCCATATTCTTCTGAAAGTTATGGGAAGTCCGTTGGTGCAGACATCGATAACTTGTTCTTCAATTTTCATATACGTAGCACAAGTTTCTTTGAAACAACTCTCTTTTTTATGAAGTGATGATCAGTCTCAGCGTGTTTGGTTCTATTAGGCGAAGCAGGGTCAGATAATCTTATAGGTGACTTGAGGTATATTCCAATATTTGTCAAGATGATCTTCAGCGCAACATAACTCCCATTGTAATGGCTCTGCACTGTTTCAGCCCTAGATACGTACACAGATTGCTTCATGTTCCTCTGCATCTCAAGATTGTTGTTAGATATCTGCATGACCAACAATTGAATTTCTAATGTTGGTTCATCATTGATAATGTGTATTGTATAGCCTTCAATGTTAAGCTCTGCGTCCTTAGTGAAAAATAAGATATTTCCTAGAGGTTTTCTTTAAGTACTGTTAGGGTAAAAGAGTACTGAGATGTTTTATTCTATAGAGCCCTTGGGTCTCTTATATAGAGAGAAAACCCTTGGGTAAATTACAGAGTCTTACAAAACATAAGTAGTAATTACGAAACACTTAAAACGTAACATAAGTAATTCTCTACACTCCCCCTCAAGATGGAGCATAGATATCTATCATGCTCAGCTTGGACGAACATCTCTGGAAAGGTCCTCTGAGCAATGGCTTCGTGAATATGTCAGCAGTCTGGTCCTCTGAACTGACATGTGATGTGGAAATGAAGCCCTTCTGAATCATGTCCCTAGTATAATGACAATCCACCTCGATGTGCTTTGTTCTCTCATGGAAGGCTGGATTGTTGGCAATAAATAATGCTGCCTGATTATCACATTGAAGGTTCATAGGCAAGGGGACATTGACATTCAGATCTTCTAAAACTGCTTTAACCCACATCATCTCCGTGGTTGCCTGAGCCATGGCTCTGTACTCGGATTCGGCACTGGATCTCGCCACAACAGTCTGCTTCTTGCTTTTCCACGAGACTAAGGAGCTTCCTATGAAGATAGCAAATCCAGAGGTAGACTTACGATCCCTTGGACATCCTGCATAATCTGCATCTGCGCAGGCTGAAATAGACAGATCTGTATCTTTCTTGAACAGCAACCCTGCGCCTGGGGAAGACTTCAGATATCTCAATATCATATGCACGGCATCCATATGAACTTGCCTCGGCTGCTCCATGAATTGACTCACCCGGTTTACTGCAAAGGCAATATCCGGTCGAGTGATGGTAATGTATAAGAGCTTGCCCACCATTTCTCTGTACCTTCTCTTGTCCACCTCCTCTGTATCCTCATCGTACAGCTTCATGCTCGGGTCCATAGGTGTACTTGAAGGTCTGCATCCAGTCATTCCTGTTTCAGCTAGCAAATCTGTGACATATTTTCTTTGAGTCATCACCATTCCTTGTGCATTTCTTGCAAACTCTATCCCCAGAAAGTAACGTATTGTGCCAAGATCTTTTGTAATGAACTGACTCCCCAACATTGACTTGGTTCGCTCAATCCCCTGAGCATCATCTCCTGTGACCAATATGTCATCAACGTATATCATAACGACAATAGTACCTCTAGGGGTCTTCAGGACAAACAGTGAGTGGTCCGCATTTGACCTTCTGAACCCCTGTTGTTCCATAAGCTGGGAGAGCTTTTGGTACCATGCCCGAGGACTCTGTTTAAGGCCATAGATAGCCTTATGAAGTCTACACACCATCTGGGTCTCCCCCTCAGCAGCAAACCCGGGTGGCTGCTGCATGTAGACTTCCTCCTGTAGGTCACCATACAAGAAAGCATTCTTGACATCAAGCTGGAAAATAGGCCAGTTACGTACCACAGCAACAGACATAAGAATGCGTAGAGTAGAGTGTCTCGCCACCGGGGAGAAAGTATCCAAATAATCAACCCCATATGTCTGAGTAAATCCTCGTGCCACGAGCCTTGCTTTGTATCTGTCTAGACGACCATCCGCATGATATTTTACCGTAAATACCCATTTGCAACTCACCACGGATGCACCTGGAGGAATGGGGACAAGAGACCAAGTCCCGCGAGATCGCAAGGCAGACATCTCTTCCTCCATTGCTAAACGCCAGCAGTCAGTCTTCATGGCATCCTGATATGTCCGTGGAATCTCGACTGATGATACGGCAGCTGCAAACCGCTGGAAGTCCCCAGTGAGACGATGAAAGGAGACGTAAGAGGCAAGAGGATAGGAGGCACACAGTCTCCGCTGCTTCCTGTGAGCAATGGGGCGGTCCAAATCATCCAAGACCGTGCTAACTGGTTGATTTTCCTCCTGTAGGAAAGGCTCCTGCACAGGTGCATTATCTAACCCATCATCAGTGTTAACGTCAGAACATACCTGAGGCGTGTTGGATGGTTGACTTGTAGCTTGAGCAGGGCCAGTCCGCCTTGAATAGAACTTAGGGAAAGGGACAACTGGAGGTGGTGGTGGTTTCGGTGGAGGAGAGGTTTGACCCAGACTTGGAGGTGGAGGAACATAGACCGTGGAATCCGGTGATGTGGAGGAGACCAATCTGTCACCTGCAGGGGAGAAGTACATGACAGGTTCGAAAAATGTAACATCTGCGCTCACATAGTACTTGTTATGAACAGGATCATAGCAACGGTATCCTTTTTGTGTTCTGGAGTAACCCACAAACACACACTTGATAGCCCTAGGAGAGAGCTTATCAAGTCCCGGAGATAAGCGGTGGACAAACGCAACAGAGCCGAAGACTCGAGGTGTAAGGTTAAACAAGTCTCTGTCGGGAAAAAGAACAGAGATCGGGGACTTTTCCCCAAGAACAGTTGTAGGCATTCGGTTGACCAGATAACATGCTGTAAGTATGGCATCTCCCCAAAAGGATAATGGAGCACAACTCTGAATCAGTAATGTGCGAGCAATATCAAGAAAATGTCGATGTTTTCGTTCAGCAACCCCATTTTGTTGAGAGGTGTACGCACATGTTGTTTGGTGAATGATGCCTTTAGAAGAAAGGAAATTTGCAAGAGAGCGAGTGCAGAATTCTAAGGCATTGTCAGTACGCACATACTTAACAACAGATGAAAAAACATTCTGGATTTCATTAATAAGATTTTGGATAACATTTCCTGCCTCAGATTTATTTTTCAGAAGAAAAGTCCATGAAACTCTAGAAAAATCATCAACTACAACTAAATAGAACCTGTGCCCCTGATGGTCCGGGACACGACTTGGACCCCAAATGTCTATATGAAATAATTCAAACGGGGAGCTACTGCTCCGACTCTGACGACTGGGGAAGCTAGACCTATGATGCTTCCCTAATTGACACGCTTCACAACGAAAAGAGGAACTCGGAGAGACCTGAGGCAGAAGATGACGCATTTTCTGCAGCGGTAGATGACCGAATCGAAGATGCCAGGTGTACGGAGATACGGAGCCTTGAGAATGCAGTGAGACGCCAGCGTAAGAAGTACGGACGAGACGATAGAGGCCATTGTGCTCAGAGCCACAGCCAATCACCCTGCCCGTTAGTATATCCTGAAAAATAACAGACGATGGATCAAAAATAGCACGACAGTGCAAATCACGTGTAATCTGGCTAATCGACAAGAGGTTCATAGAGAATTCTGGAGCATGTAGCACATTCTGTAAGTGCATAGAGGGAAGCAAAGCCGTCTCCCCCTGACCAATGATCGGGGAATGAGTACCATCAGCAATGAGGACAGAGCGACCAGGCTGAACAGCTCTGTAAGACTGCAGAATATCTCTCTCACGGCATAGATGATGAGTAGCTCCGGAATCGACAATCCATCCTGTGAGATCATGACTAGTAGATGAGACTGAGGCACTACCTGAGGCACTGGCTGAGGCAGATGAACTGGCGGAGGCTGAAGCTGCAACGTCAGAAGCTTCAGCACCCTCTGTCGACGATTGTGGCATGATATCACGAAGTCGTGCCACCAACTCCTCAAACCTGTGATCTGGAGTAGATGCTGAAGGACCCTGAACATGATCCGCGACACGTGCAGAAGGGGGGAAACCGTGCTTGGAATAGCACGTATCCTCCTAATGACCAGTACGGCGACAGAAAGAACACGTGGAACGTATGCGACCTCCGCGTCCACGTCCACTACTTCCTCTGCCACGAAACGAGGACGAACTACCACGTCCCCTGGAAACTGCCATTGCAGACGGAGGTGCCGTTGCTGTAGTAGATGGAACAGGTACACGACTGAGCCTCCTGTATACCTCTTCCATCGGCGGGATAGTGGCATCTGCTAGTATTTGAGACCGTGCGGCCTCATACTCCGGGTCTAGGGCAGCGAGTAAAACGCCAACCATTGTGGCATTGCGGAACGTCTTCTGCTGTTCCGGCGTAGCTGTGAGGGGAATGGTGCTATAGAGCTTCTCGAACATACCACGAAGCGACGTGTATAGCGAATGAAGCGGCCTGCCATTCTGCTTCGTGGTAAATATATCATGCTGCAACTGGAGCATCTTCGTCTCATTGCGGACCTGAGAGTATGTCATGGCCAAAATATCCCACATCGCCTTGGCGGTGGGTTGGTGAAGGACATCATTCGCAATCTCTGTTGTGAGCGTACCTGAGAGCCAAACCTTGGCGTACGCATCATCGGCCTCCCATGAGGCATAGACTCCTGTCTTCTCCGGCGGTTCATCCTCGGTAAGAATATGCTTCTTACCACACGACTTCATGAGACTGAGGAACTGCATCGCCCACAGTTCGTAATTCGTCCCGTCCATCTTGACGATTGGTGCCGAACCTTTGAAGGCACCTATGACGGGCATATCAAGCTTCTGATCTGACATGACGCCGGAGAAGATCAACTACTGATAGATCAAGAGAATGCTGTCTACCAAGACCTTGTAGGATCCAAGTGCATAGGTAGACGATTATGCACTTGAATCAAACATAACGCCGAGTCCTAGGAAGAACGCGGCACACCGGCACCGAGTAGAGGCCTTGGTAGCCTCTACTTGGCAAAAAATAACGGCTGACAAGGAACGATCAGCGGCTGGACAGCAGGTGGAGGGGCCCGGTGTCGGCTGATGAGGGCCTGGCGTCGATGGGGAGGCCCAGCAGGGGCTGGCGGTTGGTCGAGGAGGGCCCCGGCGGCGGTGGGAGCCCGCTGGCAGGGGCTGGCGGCGATTGGGAAGCCCGCTGGGGGGCTTGTAAGCCCGCTGGGAGGGGGGCTGGGTGCTGGAGGGGCCCGCTGGGGGCTGCGAAGGGCAGCGAGGAGGCAGCGAGCCCTAGGCGGCGGCGGGAGGTGGGGTTCGAGACCCTAGGCGGCGAGAGAGAGAGAGAAGGGGGGGGGGACGGCGGTGGAGAACCCTAGGGTTAGGGTTATGGCTCTGATACCATGTTAGGGTAAAAGAGTACTGAGATGTTTTATTCTATAGAGCCCTCGGGTCTCTTATATAGAGAGAAAACCCTTGGGTAAATTACAAAGTCTTACAAAACATAAGTAGTAATTACGAAACACTTAAAACGTAACATAAGTAATTCTCTACAAGTACGCTTGATATCTTTCATATTCATATTTGTAGGCATGTGTTTAGAATAGCTCAAGACATTGACTGCATAAGGTAGTTTTTGGTTTGGGTAAGGTAGACCAGCTTCCTTACAAGTGTCTTCTACGAGCCCTTAGAGTCTTCATCCAATTGTTTTCAATACTTGATGCTTAACCTGTGATTTTCTTCAATAATCGTAGAATCGGGCTTATAGTCCAACTTTTCAGTATCCTTTAACAAATCTTGGGTGTATTTTCTTGCGCAACTAACAAAGTCTTCATTTGATCTTTATCATCTCGATGTCTAGAAAAGATATCAGATGGCCAAGATCTTTCAAGTAAAGATCCTTAGCAAAATTTCTTTTTAGTTGCATAATATTCTTTTTATTATCCTCTTTGATGATCAAGTTGTCTAGTTAAACAAGAAGAGGCACTTTCTTTCTGCTTCTCTTGATAAATATGATATGGTCTCCATTACCTTAATGATGTCCCGATACGATCGCCGACACTCCAGTTATCTTAAATCAAGCCTAGAAGATGCTTCACCCCTCTAATGCCTTAACTTGCAATCTTTTCATGGGTTTCCGTAGCATAATGGCATATGCATGTATATTCATAACGAAAATCTGTATTCAATATGGTATTTTCCACGTCCATTCATGGAGCTTGTAGCCTCATAGATGATAGCTGAAGAGAGAAAAAATATTATTTTCTTTTTCACCATAGGATCGAATGCAAGGTTCAGAAAGTCGGTATGCGGTATTCGTTTGGTCAGGCGGTCCCGAGCGAGTAAGTAGATATGCGGAAGTATACGCAGATTATGCGGTTTGTATTATTTAAATTTAAAATTTTAAAGATACACATTTAATTGTGATCAGAGACAAAAAAAATACATGTTTCCTTTAGATTCCTACAAAAACATACTTTTAAAAATAAAAAAAGCAGCACAATAAAAAGCTACATAGTTCATTTAGATATCAAAATATGTTTCTGAATGTAGAATGTTCAAATATATAAAGTTATAAACCGGCTTCTAAATTCGAATCTAAATCATCTTCAAAATTGATTGTTGGAATATCATCATCATCGCTTTCTGAATCACTCATAAATTCTTCTTCGCCCAAAGTTGACAAAGCTTCCGCATTCCTTTGGATCCTCCTATTCTCAACAAATTCTTCTGCCCCACTTGCTTCTACAACCAAGTTCCACGTGAGCCCCGACCCTTGGAAGATTTCTTCTTCTTTTTCTTCTTCACTGGCACCAATCCAATCCATAACATGTGTTCTATCCTTTGAAACAAATGGATCTCTCCCAGTTAGTGATCGACGCTCCTTCAGCTTTGAATTGAATTTCACAAAAACCAAATCATTCAATCTCTTGTTTTCTAGTTTGTTTCTTTTTTGGTGTGAATCTGCATTAAAAATATATAAAATTGATCATTTATAAATTATAATGACTCAATGAATATATAGTATATACAATTGTACATCCAAATAGTGATAGTTATACCGCTGCAAATGAGCTCCAATTCCTCTCACAGGCAGAAGAAGAGGATGTCGGCTTCAGAATTCTCAAAGCCATTTCTTTCAAATAAGGCATTTGAGAACCATATAGCAACCACCAATGAGCTACAAGAGATTACACAGTTAATGTCTTGTAAAATAATAAAACTAACTTAAGAACTTTAACACCGATAATAAGCTTGAGATATATTACCAGGATTGAAATCATCATCATTGGTGGATCTTTGTCTGACAGCCATTGGCTTTCCAAATGCTCCTTCTCCCCTTCGGTAAATATGAATCTCTTTCTTCGTGATGGCATCCTGAATCTCCAACTCAGGATAAAAAATCTCTATGCACTCCATTAAACCATCAACGACGAAGCTATCTTTAGAAATTGCATCGCTATCCCTATAAAAATAACAGGGATTGAGATAGAAAGCTGCAAGATGGAGGGGGCTATCCAATCTTCCTTTCGTCTTCAAGGTAATGGCATCTATAAATGGCTTGTATGAATGTACAACATTTTTAAAAATAGCCTTTATTTCATTTTTTGCATCCTCCAATCCTCCATATACAAAGCCCATTGAGGGCTTCCTTTCTCCATCAACCACACGCAAGAGGTAGACTAGTGGAGAGAAGATCTTCAACGTCAAAGACACTTGGCTCCAAAATGATGAATTGAGGACAATGGATGCAGCTACCTCACCTTTTCTGGTCTTTGATCACTTGCACTCCCTCCACTCATCAGAAGAGAACATCAACCATAATTTTTCCTTCTTGTCCATCACGCTTTGTAGTGTAAGGAAAGTGGTGGCAAATCTTGTTTTCCCTGGCCGAACAACTTCACCCTTCTGGGTGAACTGTCTCATCAAGCTCAAAGTCTTTGCATGACTGTAGATAAAGAGAGTGAGAGTTCTAGCCTTAGTGATGCAATTTTTTTTATCTTTTATTCCTTTCCAATCTCCTCAAGAATAAGATCAATGCAATGGGCCGCACATGAAGACCAAAATATCCTTGGATATTTAGTCTTAAGAAGTCGTCTGGCTGCCATATTTGCAGAAGCATTGTATGTAACAACTTGTACAATATTATCTTCTCCAACATCCTTGATACAATCATCTACGAGAGAAGAGGTGTATTCAGCCGTATGAGAATCTGCGGATGCGTCAACGGACTTCAAGAAAGTTGTGCCAAGTCACAATTCACACACAAGTTCATAATGCTCCTTCCCCTCATGTCAGTCCATGCATCGGTCATTATTGAACAACCAATGTTTTTCCACGATTCATTATGACTCTTTAAATATTCCTTTGTTTCATCCACTTCCTCCTTCAACAAAGTTTCTTTAATTTTATAGTATGAAGGTGGCTTGTATCCTCTTCCTTATTGTCCAATTGCCTCGCATATTCGGATAAAGGAATTTTTAGTGACCACATTGAAGGGAATGTCAGCATCATAAAAGAATTTGGCCACGAATTGTTGACACGTGCACGCTCCTCTTTGGCTAAAGCATCTTTAATCACTGTCTGCCGCATTGTTGTGCCCAAAGACACGTCATCTTCAGATACACGAGGTCTTTTTGTACTAGCACCTCCTTCTGATGGATGATTAGAAGATCCATCAGATGCCTTGATTGTTACTTCCTCCTGCAGTTCTCTCATACTAACAACTTTTTCATTCTTCTTCTTCATAATATCCTCCACATAATCTCTGATTTCCTTTTGCACATCTCCATCAGCCTTTGGACATGCCCTTGTATTTCCCTTGTTGTGTGCGAGATGTTGCTTCATTCTATTGATGCCTCCTTTTATGACCTTGCCGCACGAGCGACACCCAACCGTGTTCGAATCGGTCCTCTCGATGAGGTATGCATATTTCCACCCTGGATCGGTAGAATCGGGTGGAACATAGAATGTGGATTCTACCGTTGTAGGCATGGAAGGGGTAACTATAATGAACATGGTACAAAAATGATGTGTCATTGAAAATAAGAAGTGCAAATTGCAAACCGGTTATCCAAAAATGATGTGTCATTGTAACATGATATATTATACATATATAAAAATTTAAATGAAGCTACAGAATTTATAACTAAAATTGACCACACATAACGGATGAAATACAGATAACAACAGGTGACCATTAAAATCGATGTATACCCCAATTCTCAATCACTAATCTCATTTCTAAAATGTAACAAGGATAGTATTAAACTTTCAAACATACAAAATCAATGGAAGCAAAAAATTGTATTTAAGATAGAAAAAAGATTCTCTGTGTCACATTTCATAAATTAAGCTCATAATTGAAAATCAAGGCATAATTAGGGTTATTTTTAATTTACCATAAGATCTTTGTACCTTGCCAGGACTTCTACATACAGTCTCCCAGAGACTTCTTATATTACAAATATTGTCACAATCTTTCTAAAAAACTAACATTTTTTACATAAACACAACTCCACAAATATAACTTCACAAAACATAAATAACGGAGTATATAATCCAGCAAACTTCAATAAACGTCAATAATAGACGGAAGTCCATAATCATATAAAATTATCTCATTCCAAAAACTAATAAACCCCATTAAATGGCCATTTGATTTTGAAATCATATCCCATAATCTAATAATAAGGAAGCATTCGAATCTCTTGGAGTAAGCAGAGCTTATCCTTTAAAATTACGATGTGCTTCTTTACATGTAATTGAGAATTTTGACCGTCAAATTAGGCCAGTGATGCTGAAAATATCATAATCAACTCAATTTTTGTTAACTTGGTTAAACGAAATAAATAGAAAGACTCAAATATCAAGCACGAATATCTTAGACAACAACAAGGACAGTTTGTTGCTGCTATCGTTGTTGCGGAAGGTTCTTCCCAAGTTGTTGGAGTCATCGTCCTAATTTAACTACAGGGAAAGGGGACATTTGTTACCTATAGTTCAAAAGCAACATAACTCTAGTTATCCCACCATTAAAATCGATATATGTCATGAATATTTTGGAAACGGTTGACATTATATGACGTTATTTATCAACCATGAATATTATGTGCTATATAATTATCTTCAACTTTAAAAATTTGTAATGAACGTAATACCTTGGAGGTGCAAGAGGCGGAAGGTAGAGGCGCTGGAGGCAGCGAGGGGCTAGGGCAGAGGAAAGGTGAGGGAGGCGGCAAGAGTGGGAGGTGATAGAGGCGCAGGAGGTGCATGGGGGTATTACGCTGGAGGCACAGGAGCTGCGGTGGCAAGGGTAGAGTCGCTGGTGGAAGGCGGAGACGCTGGAGCCTGAGGCGACGAGGCATCGAGTGCAGAGGCGCTGGAGCGTGGAGGCGCGATGGAGGAAACTTAGGGCAATTCCAATATGGGGAACGAGAGAAAACGAGGGTTAGTGAAAGGTTTTTTTTATATACAGATCCTAAATTGGATCCCGAACGACACTGCATATGGACCGACTAAGCGGTCGTATATGCGGTTTAGGCGGCCCGCATATGCAGCTGGACCGTATATGACCGCATACCGTAAATGTGCTTCGGATAGGCCACCGCAAACACATATGCGGCCGCATATGCGGCCGCATGAACCGCATTTCTGAACCTTGATCGAATGCCTCCCCAACTAGTCAATGTCATATAAATTGAAGTCCTTTATGGCAAGTCTACCTTTGTATATGTCTGCCTATCCATTTAGTTTATATTTTATGGTCTAGACCCATTTTGAACCCACTAGATGGACTCACTCAAAAATGTCCAAAATATCTCAAGTGCGATTTTAACCGGGGCCTTCATCTACCAACACGTCGCTCAAACGCACCTCGGATCATCGTTATCCTTAACAACATTTGTAGAGACTTATGTTATGATATCATGTACCTTTTCTTATTTTCTGTTTATTTTCTGGACTCTTATGTATTTTACCCATGAGGTCTCTCTGTATAAGAGGGCCTAGGGTTCTATGGAATAACAACTCACTCATTTCCACCAACATGGTATCAGAGCCAAAACCCTAACCCTACCCTCTTAAGCCCACCGCTCCTCTCTCTCTCTCTCATCTCTCTTCTCGACGGCGCCGCCCACCACTGTCGGGCCCTAGCCAGCCCTCCGTCGAGCCCAGCCAGGCCCCAACAGGCCCCGCAGTCCTCAGCCAGGCCTCCGCCGAGCCCAGCCAGGCCCCAGCGGGCTCCACAGCCCTCCGCCTGGCACTGTCGGGTCCCGCTAGGTCCACCTAGGCCTCGCAGGGCACTCCTCCAGCTTTTCGCCAACCCCCAGCTCACCGCCATATCCCCTTCTTCGGCCCCGTCGTCCGCACGAGTCCCTGACAGCCGCCTCAACACTCGTCGGCCGATATCGTGACATGGTTTGAGTGCATAAAGTCTACATATGCACTCAAATCCTATCCGGTTGATGTAGACATCGTATCTTGTCTACAAACCCTAGTTTTCATATTCGGTTAAATGTCAGAAAGTAAAGTCGATATGCCCTCCATATGCGCCTTCAAAGGTCCTGTGCCAATAGTCAAAATGGATGGGATGAACTATGAGCTCTGGGCGATGCAGTTCATGAGTCTCATGAAGTCGAACGGTAAGAAGCATATATTTACAGAGGATGAGCCGACAGAGAAGA
The DNA here is from genome assembly GCA_037367405.1 of Ottelia alismoides. NCBI lineage: Eukaryota > Viridiplantae > Streptophyta > Magnoliopsida > Alismatales > Hydrocharitaceae > Ottelia > Ottelia alismoides. Next base: position 602,295 of record JAZKJV010006285.1, read on the forward strand.
GTGGGATCTATGCCTCGTGGGAGGCCGATGATTCTTATGCCAAGGTTTGGTTATCAGGCACACTGATGTTCTCCATCAGCCCACTGTCAAGGCAATGTGGGATATTATGGTTGCTACATATTCCCAAGTTTGGAACGAGACCAAGATGTTACAACTCCAGCATGATATATTCACAATGAAGCAGAACGGACGGCCACTTCACTCCTTGTACACGTCCCTGGGGGGGATGTTTGAGAAACTATATAGCACCATACCACTCACGACGACACCAGAGCAACAGAAGACCTTCCGGAATGCTACAATGGTGGGAGTACTACTTGCAGCGCTTGATCCTGAGTACGAGGCAACCCACTCTCAGATACTTGCCGATGCCGTTATTCCTCCTATGGAGGACGTTTACCGGAGGCTCAATCGCATATCGGTTTCTTCCAGCACATCTACTCCATCCCCATCGACGATGGCGGTATCGCGTGGGAGAGGTGGTCAGTCTTCTTGTCGTGGACGTGGACCTCGTTGCCGGGGAGGTCGCTTTCGCCAGCCGTGTTCATTCTGTCATCGCACATGTCACTCAGAGGATACATGCTACTCTAAACATGGGTTCCCTACATCGGCGTATGTAGCTGAGCATGTCATGTCTCAGTCGACATCCACTACAGATAACCGGTTCGAAGAGCTTGTGGCACGTCTACGAGATATTATGCCTCAATTGTCTAGTGATTCTCCAGATGGATCTTCAGATGTTGTTGCTACAACTTCTGCTAGTTCGTCTGCCGCTGCTAGTACCTCAGGTAGTGTCACTGCCCTTACATCTTGTCATGATCTCTCCGATTGGATTAAAGATTCTGGCGCCACCCATCATATCTGCCGCGACAGAGAAAAATTTGAGTCATATAAGGATAACCCACCTGGCCGCTCAGTGCTGATTGCAGTTGGGACTCATTCCCCCATTGTTGGACAAGGGGAGGTCACCTTATCACCTTCTATGCATCTGCAAAATGTTTTACATGCTCCTGAGTTCTCCATGAATTTGTTATCTATTAGTCAGATTACGAAGGATGTGCACTGTCGTGCTATATTTGACCCATCGTCTCTCATTTTTCAGGACATACTAACGGGCAGGGTGATTGGCTGTGGCTCTAAGCAGAATGGTCTCTATCGTTTGGTCCGTAATTCTTATGCTGGTGCCTCTTCACGTTCACCAGGATCAGTCTCTCCGTACACTTGGCATCTTCGATTTGGTCATCTCCCGCTCCAGAAAATGCGACATCTCTTGCCTCAGATCTCTCCTAGTTCGTCATTTCGTTGTGAAGCGTGTCAGTTGGGAAAGCATCATTGGTCTAGCTTCCCTAGTCGTCAGAGTCAGAGCAGTAGCTCCCCATTTGAGTTGTTTCATATTGATATTTGGGGTCCGAGTCGTGTACTTGATCATCAGAGACACATGTTTTATCTAGTTGTGGTTGATGATTTTTCTCGTGTATCTTGGGTCTTTCTTTTAAAGAATAAATCTGAAGCAGGGGATGCTATTAATTAATGAAGTGCAGAATGTTTTCTCTTCTACTGTCAAATATGTTCGTACAGATAATGCATTGGAATTTTGCACACGTTTAAGGGTATTATCCACCAAACCACCTGTGCTTACACATCTCAACAAAATGGTGTGGCAGAGAGAAAGCATCGTTACCTTCTTGACAGCACTCGTACCCTACTTATCCAGAGTTGTGCGCCTATCACTTTCTGGGGAGATGTTGTCCTTACAGCCTGCTACCTGGTCAATCGCATGCCATCATCTGTTCTTGGTGAGAAAATTCCTCTTTCCCTTGTTTTCCCTGATAAGGATTTATTCTCACTTAGTCCTCGTGTCTTTGGTACTGTTGCATTTATTCATCACCTATCTCCTGGACTTGACAAACTCTCTCCTAGAGCTGTCAAGTGTGTCTTTCTAGGTCACTTTCGGACTCAGAAGGGTTATCGTTGTTATTACCCCATAAACAAGAAATATTTCATCAGTGCTGATGTTACATTTTTTGAGTCTGTTATGTACTTCTCCCCTGCAGGTGACAGGTTGGTCTTGTCCACTTTCAATGATGATGTCTATGTTCCTCCTCCTTCTAGTCTGAGTCCACCTGAGTCCAATCCACCCCCTGTTGCTACGACACCACCACCACTACCACCTCCACAACCACCTGTCCCACCTTTACCTAAATTCTATACACGTCGTTCAGGTCCTGCTCAGACCACACGTCAGGCATCCATCATGCCTCAGGTATGTTCAGATGACATTACTAATGATGGGTCAGATATTGGACATGTGCAGGATTCTTCATTACAGGAGGAAGCTGCACCATCCAGTACACCGGATGACGATCTTGATGTTCCCAATGCTATTCGGAAGCAGAATTGGACTTGCGCGTCTTATCCTTTTGCTTCCCAGGTGTCCTTTCACCGGCTTACAGGTGACTTTCAGAGGTTTGCTGCGGCTTTGTCTTCCGTGGATATACCAAGGACTTATCAAGACGCTATGAAGATTGATTGTTGGTGATTGGCTATGGAAGAAGAGATGTGTGATTTACAGTCTCGTGGTACATGGAGCTTGGTTAATGCTCCATCTGGTGCATCCATTGTTAGCTGTAAGTGGGTATTCACAGTTAAATACGATGCGGATGACAGTCTTGATCGGTACAAAGCACGACTTGTTGCGAAAGGTTTCACACAAACCTATGGTGTGGACTATATGGATACATTTTCTCCCGTAGCTCGTCACTCTACTCTTCGCATTCTTTTATCGGTTGCTGTAATACGTGATTGGTCTATATCTCAACTTGATGTCAAGAATGCCTTTTTGTATGGAGATTTGCAGGAGGAAGTCTATATGCAGCAACTACCAGGGTTCACTGCTGAGGGGGAGAGTCATATGGTGTGTAGACTTCACAAGACGATTTATGGCCTTAAACAAAGTCCAAAAGCATGGTTCCAGAAGCTTTCCCACCTAATTGAACGACATGGATTCAAAAGATCCAATGCGGATCACTCGTTGTTCATTCAGAAGACTTCTACAGGTACAATTGTCATCATGGTCTATGTTGATGATATTCTGGTTATAGGAGATGACGTTCAGGGAGTAGAGAGGGCAAAAGCGTTCTTGGGCCGTCAGCTTGTCACGAAGGATCTGGGTACCCTAAGATACTTTCTGGGGTTGGAATTTGCCAGGAATGCACAGGGTCTGGTGATGACCCAAAGGAAATACATTACATATTTTCTGGTTGAAACATGCATGGTTGGATGTAGACCATCAAGTACTCCTATGGATTCGAGCATGAAACTGTATGACAATGATACTGAAGAAGTGGACAAGAGAAGATATAGAGAGATTGTGGGTAAGCTTCTTTATATCACCATAACTCGACCTGATATTGCCTTTGCAGTAAGCCGGGTGAGTCAATTTATGGAGCAACCAAGACAAGTTCATATGGATGCCATACACATGATACCGAGGTATCTAAAGTCTTCTCCAGGCTCAGGATTTCTATTTCGAAAGAGCACGGATTTATCTATTTCAGCGTGTGCAGACGCAGATTATGCAGGATGTCCTAAGGACCGAAAGCCTACTTCAGGATTCGCCGTTTTTGTTGGGAGTTCTTTGGTTTCTTGGAATAGCAAGAAACTGACTGTTGTGGCAAGGTCTAGTGCTGAGTCTGAATACAGGGCTATGGCGCAAGCAAGCACTGAGATGATGTGGATTCGAGCTGTGCTAGAAGATCTACATATAGTTGTACCTTTACCCATGCAGCTTCAGTGTGACAATCAGGCAGCATTGTTTATTGCCAACAATCCAGCATTTCATGAACGAACAAAGCATATCGAAGTAGACTGCCACTACACTAGAGATATGATCCAGAGAGGCTTGATATCTACGTTTCACGTTAGCTCAAAGGATCAGACTGCCGACATATTTACCAAGCCGTTGCTTAGAGGACCCTTTCAGAGATGTTCTTCCAAGCTGAGCATGATAGACATCTATGTTCCACCTTGAGGGGGAGTGTAGAGACTTATGTTATGATATTATGTACCTTTTCTTATTTTGTATTTATTTTCTAGACTCTTATGTATTTTACCCATGAGGTCTCTCTATATAAGAGAGCCTAGGGTTCTATGGAATAACAACTCACTCATTTCCACCAACAACATTCATGAGAATTACATATACAAAGAGTACAACCAGTGTTCAGGAAAACAGCTGAATAAACCACATACTCGACCACATACTCAAACTCGGTTGCTTTGTCGCTCCGAGTATGGTGAAATGACCATGTATGCGGGTTGACCCCCATACTCGGTCGAGTATACCCCATATACAGCCGCTTACTAGGCTGCTTTTCTAATAAATATTTTTTTATTATCCGCATAATAACATAAAGCCGCATACTCTCGCATAAACCACATACTTTCCCGTATAAAATCGCATACTCTCCCGCATAAAACCGCATACTCCCCACATGCTCTCCTGACTGAGGATATTAACATAATATTAAATTTTTATTTATATTTTTAATAATAAAATTACCAAACCGCATAAAACCGCATACTCCCCGCATACTCTCCCCCATACCGCATACTCTTTATGCAATGACCCCTCAGACTGAATACCGCATAGCGCCTTCCTCAACACTGAGTACAACAACAAAGCCTTTTCCCACAAATAAGTAGGGTCAGTTACACGGATTCTTTGCCTCCATTCAGATCTATCTTGGGTCAACTCAGGTTTATATCCACAAAACTAAGATCCCTCCATATAGTATCATTCCAACACTTCTTGGGCCGTCCTTGCTCTCTCTTAGCCGGCTCAACTTCCCAAAACTCGCATCTCCTATCCGGTGCATCAACTGATCTCCTTTGTAAATGGCTAAACCACCATAAGCAGTTTTCTTGCATCTTATTCTCGATCAAAGCTACACCAACTTTCCTTCTGATTGCATCATTTTTACCGGTCTTTATGTGTAAGTCCACACATCCACCTTAGCATTTTCATTTCTACTATTGTTATTCTCTGCACATGTCTATGGTTCACGGGCCAACATTCAGATCCATAGAGCATAGTAGGTCTTACGACTACTTTGTAGAACTTTCCTTTGACTTTTAAAGAATTTTCTTATCACAGAGAACAATGGAGGCTCCTCTCCACTTTAGCCAGCCTGCATTTATTCTATTAGTAATATTTCCATCAATTTCTCTATCATGTTGCAACATAGATCCCATGTTTCTAAAAGAATCTCTCTTCCGAATGTTATCATCACCAATCTTTACCTCGATTTCTTCATTATTGCTTCCATCAAAAGTGCACTCCATATATTCAGTCTTTAGCCCTACTTATATGAAATCTTTTAGTCACCAATGCATGTCTCCAGACCTCATGCTTCTCATTTACTCCATTTCTAGTCTCATCAATCAACAAAATATCGTCAGCGAATAACATATACCAATGTATCTCATCCTAAATGTGACTTGTCAACTCGTCCATAATCAAGTAAAAAGAAATGGACTCAAAGTTGAACCTTGATGCAAATCAATGTTGATGTCAAAATAGTCAGTCTTCCTAGACTGGATCCTTACACAAGATAATGCCCTTTCATACATATCCTTTATGAGGTTAATGTATAGGGCATGTACTTGTCTCTTCTCCAAAACTTTCCACAATATCTCACGTGGGAAAGAATCATAAGCCTTCTCCAAATCAATAAAAATCACGTGTTAGAAAACTTGAATGCGGAAGCGTATAAGAAATAAAGAATAAAGAAGAATGAAGAACACATGATTTTATGTGGAACCATACTCGCTAAAGAGCATGATAAAACCACGAGAGAACGCCTCAAAGGGCTGATGTGTCTATTGACTTTCTCATCTGATACAGGAGGTCTGGGGCTTCTTATATAGCCTCAACAGACCCTCCAAGTCCCACCACCAGTAGATGCGAGACTAAACTCCTGGATGTGGTAAATGGATCTTGGAAGGATCTATTTATCCATTTATACATATAAGTGACACATACACAATATACTCCAATAATATGGATTTTTTCTTTTTAGCTCTATAAATCTCCATTGTTCTCAGCAAATGGATGGCTTCAATAGTTGAGCGACCTGACATGAATCTCAGGGCGGCGGCAGAGGAGGAAGTCCGTGTGCTGGACGCTGCTGAGGACATTCAACCTCTCTTTGGGCTTGAGTTGCTCCAGCATGCGGAGGCCCTTGGGAAGATTGCTTACGAGGATAAGAAATATATGATTGAATGGAGGCAACGTTCCAGGAGCACCTGGCTCAAGGAGGGTGACGCGAACACGACCTACTTGCAGAGGATGGCTTGTGAGCGACGTCGTGGCAACGCTATCAGGTCGATGACTTTTGACGGTATCAAGATGGAGGGTAACAAGGACTTTGGGTGTGCGATTGATGATCATTTTCTCGGGTTCTCTTCTCAGGGAGCGAGAAGATTGTGGAGATGGTCGGGGGTGGGGGCTGACAAACTATCGGCTGCCCACGCTGATAGCTTGCTACAGGAGGTCACCATGGAGGAGATGCAGGCTGCTGTGTGGAGTCTGAATGGCGACGGGGCTCCTGGCCCTGATGGTTTCTCGGTCTCTTTTTACAAGGATTTTTGGGATCTCCTTGCTGTAGAGGTATTGGCTGTTGTGAAGGAGTGCTGCCGCTGCAATGCGGGTTTCGATCGCATCAATAGGCCCTCATTGTCCTCCTCCCTAAGCAGGAGGGAGCGGACATGATTGAAGATTTTAGGCCGATCGCTCTCTCCAACGCTCTGTACTTGATAGTGGCGAAGGTGTTCGCAGTCCGGCTCAGTAGAGTTCTTGAGCACATTATATCTCTTTTGAGGCGGCATTCGTTCCCGGTAGACAGATTACGAAGAGCTTGGTTTTGGCTACTGAGATCATTGCGAACTGGAAGAGAACAAGTAGGGAGGCTCTTCTTTGGAAGGTTGAATTCGCGAAGGCATATGATACCATTGACTGGCGGTTTCTCCGGGCGGCGTTGCATAGAAGGGGGTTCCTTGAGCTTTGGATTTCGTGGATGAAGCGCTGTGTTACTACTGTGTCGATGTCTGTGCTAGTTAATCGACATCCTGAGGGAGGTTTTTTTCAGCCGTAGTGGGGAGTCAGGCAGGGCTGCTCGCTTGCTCCTTTATTCTTCATCATTGCATCGGACGTCTTGTTGTGTATGGTTTCCCGGGTGCAAGACGCTGGCTTGACTCGGGAGTACGAGAAAGATGGTCTGCGGATTCCCTTTTTGTAGTATCCGGATGACACCATTTTCTTCGTGGAAGGTGGCAGCGGGGAAGCGGGTGGCATGGTGCTCACTCTTGAGCTTTTTGGGGAGATGTCGGGGCTTGTTAGAACTCGGGCAAGTCGAAGGTGGTTACTTTCGGCCTCTCCGATGAGGAGACACGTCTGTGCAGCGTTGTGACGGGAACTTCTTTCGCCTACCTACCCCTGACATACTTGGGCGTTCCTCTCTCGGTTGGCAGGGTGAGGCTGGCTGATTGGTTACTGGTTGTGGAGAAGTTGGAGAGGAAGCTCGCTGGTTGGAAGTCATCGATCCTCTCCAAGGGGGGATGCCTGGTTCTTCTGAAGGCGGTCCTCTCGGTCATTTCGATCTACTTCGCCTCGTCGAGGCTCATGCCGGCGGACATTCGAAGGCATTTGGAGAGCTTGATGCGCAATTTTTTATGGGCCAAGAACGGACAGGGGGCTCCCAGCGTTAATCTGGTGGACTGGGAGACTATCACTCTCCCGAAGAGCGAGGGAGGTCTCGGGATCAGGCGTCTTGACACATTTAATGAGGCTCTTCTGTTGAAATGGGTGAGCAGGATCTGGGGGTGCTCTGAGGACCTTTGCACTTCGTTGGTTCGTCGGATCTACGGCGTCTCGGCCATTGCTCCGGAGGACGCCAGTCTTCGGGTGCATCCTTCGCCCTTTTGGAAGGGGATCATGTCGGTCATCCCCATATTTCATGCTCTTTTCAGACCAGTGCTTGGGAACGGGGAATCTTTCGCCTTCTGGAGGGATGACTGGACGGACAATGGCGCGCTTTGCGTCCGTTTCCCCCGTTTATTTTCTTTGGCTTCGGACCAGGAGGCTCGGGTTGCTCATGCTGGGAGGAGGGGAACTGGATGTCGTTGTTTCTCTCTAACTTCTCGGATCCCCGATTGGAGGAGTTCTTATCTTTACTTGATTCACTTAGGGTGTTTGGGGGCCCTTCTGGAGATAGAGATCATTGGGTGTGGCATGGAGAAGGATTCTCGGTTAGAAGGGCGTACCGGGCCATTTGCCGTCCTCCGTCGAGGTAAGCTGAGCTGGAGAGGGATTGCAGTTTCTTTTGGGGCCTTGGCCTCCCCGAGAGGATTGATTTTTTCTTGTGGCTGTTTAGGAGGAAGAGGTTGATGACTCGCGATCGCTGTGCTAGGCTGCTTGGGTTGGTTTCGGACAATTGCCCTTTATGTGGGACTGGCATTGAGTCAGTTGAGCACCTCTTTTTCGTGTGTCGGGAGATAGCACCTTTGTGGTTGGACCCGGTCCTGGAGTTGGTCGATCCGGGGTCACTTGCTTCCTTCTGCGGATCTTTGGTGGCGGCTAGGCATCGGCTGAGGAAGGATCTGCTCCGGCCGGTGGCCATTTTTTGGACCATCTGGTTGGTCAAGAATGCCCTGATTTTCTCTGGATCTTGATTTTATAGGGAGAATGTCTGTATGCAGGCGTCGGGTTTGTTGGATTCCTGGATCATTGCTTTTTTTTATGATGTAATATCTTCTCATTTTTTAATATATTCCCGGGGCGATCACCGCTGAGTGTTTCCCCCTTGTTGGACTTCAAAAAAAATGAATCTGAATTGTTTTTCTTTTACTTCGGAAACTTACCTCAACCTTCTTTCGATCACACGTTCCCAAATTTTCATAGTGTGACTCATCGGCTTGATACATATGTAATTTGAATAATTTTGAATGCCCTCTTTGTTCTTATATAGAGGCACCACGATACTTCTCCTCCGATCTTCAGGTATTTTCTTCCTTCACTAATAACATTGAATTTGTAAGCCAAGTCAAACTATGTTTACCTAAAACTCTTCATACTTCTATAGGAATGCCATCTGGTCATACACCTTTCCTAGGTCTCATAACCTTCAAAGCCTCCTCTACTTCCTTTCTTTTTTTTGTCTATAGCTTGCACGATTCAAGTAACTTTCACTACTAGCTAGATCATCTAGAGTGATCTCTCTATTTCCTTCCCCAATGAAAAGCTTATGGAAATACTCCTTCCATTTAGTCTCTATATCCTTCTAAGTAACAAGCACGTCACTTTCCTCATCCTTAATGCATCTCACTCGAGAAAGGTCTTTGGTCTTTCTTTCTCTTGCTTTGACCAACCTGAATATATCCTTCTGGCCCTCCGTAGAGTTGAGATTTTTGTACCAAACTTCATAAGCTTTTGACTTAGCTTCGCTTACAGTCTTCTTTGATTTCTTCTTCGCTATTGTGTAGTTTGTGACAATTTTCTCTTTTCTATCCTTAGACATAGCTTTAAAGTAAGCTCTTTTAATTTTGAGCTTCTCTTGCACCCCTTCACTCCATCACCAAACCTCCTTTCAGCCTGGAGCTCCTCCGTTTGACTCGCCTAACATCTCTTTGGCTACCCTTCAGATACAATATGCTACCTCCTCCCACATCTCGTTCGCACTTCCACACAATCCCAAGATAAGTCTTCTAAAACCTTCTCCCTAAAGCTTGATTACTTCAGTTGAAGATTCCACCATCTAATTCTAGTGATCTTGAAAACCCTCCTTTTCTTTACCAGCCCTTTTATTTGCACATCCATGACTAACAAGCGATGTTGGGTTGTCAAACTCTCTCTTGGGATTACTTTGTTGTTTTTGCAACACAACCATTCCCTTCTCCTCAAGGCAAAGCAATTTATCTGTGTTCTAGTCGGGCCACTCTTATAAGTAATTAAATGCTCTTCCATCTTCTTGAAGAGAGTGTTTGCTATGAAAAGATCATAAGCCATTACAAAACCTAGATTGACTTTTCTCTCTTCATTTCTATCTCCGAAGCCATGGCCTCCATGAACACTAGCATACCTTGAAGCATCCTTTCCCATGTACCCATTAAGATCTCCACTCAGGCAAATCATCTCTCTATGGGATTCCTTGCAAAATCTTATCCGGATCCTCCCAGAAATCTTGTTTATTCCTTTCATCTAAACCAATTTGCTGTGCATAAACTGAGATGATATTCAGAATTTCTTCTCCAAGCATCAATTTAGCGAAATAATTTGATCCCTGAATCTTTGCACCTCAACCACACAATCCTTCAAATCCGTATGAACAACCAGTCCACCACCGTTTCTACCATTATCTTTACCTGATTAACAAAGTTTAAAGCATGTCTTCTCGATCTCTTTTGGTTTCTCTTCAACCTATTTTGTCTGTTGTAGACATAGTATCTGAATCTTCCTTCTTTCCATTATATCTACAATCTCCATCGATTTTTAGTTAAAGTGCCAATAGTCAAACTACCTATCCGTAACTTCCTTTGCAACCTCTTTTGAACTAACTTCTTTACTCACATGCGTCTATCATGCGAGAACCCTTGCAAATTTTGGACTGCATCCGGGCAGCAATGCAGCAGAACTAGCTTATGTACTCGCATGAGTTCCTCATGTGAGGACCCTTGCAAATTTTGAACTACATCCGAGCAACGATGTAGCAACCCTTGTCAATTTTTCATTGCATTCGGGCGATGCAATAAATTGCAAGTAGGGAACACCCCAACGAAATCTAAATGTTTGCTTAAATCCATGTTGAAAAGATCCGACTGTCTTAAGGCAACTTCCTAAATAGTATTTTGTAAAAAATACAATTTAGGAAGTTGTCTTTAACTGTTTTACGCTGCTGTCGGCTACCTAACACAACCCTCCTCAATTTATCTGGGCTTGGGACCAACCATGGTGAGTTCACCTTGGAACTTACACAAGTAAAATAAACAAATCGACACATTGAAATTTAATTATATATTAATCGATAGATTGATTTCTTCCCGACTATAACATAATTCTCACCGATTAAGGACATGATTCAGTGTCTGTTAGGTGGGAGAGGGGGAGAGAGGAGCGGCGTTGGCAACGATTCGGAATTTCTTGTGAGCGAGGGGAGAGGGAGGGGCACCTTTCAAGAGCGTACGTCTTCTATTGTCCGGTGCTTCAAGTGCGGTTTGGAGGGGCATATGGCAACATGATATCTGACCTGTGCCTTGGTGTGCTACCAATGCCGTGAGCAGGGGCACCTTCGTAGAGAGTGCTGCAAGGTTTCGGATGAGGCACACTCTTCCCTCGTGGGCGCGACGAGTAGAACGGAGGAGACAAGGCTGGAGGCTGACTCAATCGAAGGGGTACTTGTTGTGGAGGATTGAAGAGAGGACTTTACGATGGTGTTAGGTTTGCTGGAGAAGGGAGGGAACTAGGAGGTTCGGAGGACGTGATTTGGATGTTGGATACATCCATGTATGTTCAAGGTGTTGAGAAGGATGAGGTGGAGGGCTTCTTGGCGAAGGGAGGGGGTCAATTCACGCTAGAGGTCCAATGGCGGAAGCCATCCTTACTAGATGGTGTTGTGGAGACGAACCCCCGGTGGACGATAGAGGTGAGCGGCTTGCCTTTGAGGTGCCAAGGCCATCGAGTAATGCAGGAAGGACACTTTACAGTTGATGGGCAAGGTCAAGAAGGTATCATTGCCCATATTGAACCCAGGTTATGATTGGTAGGTATTGGTGCTAATGAAGGGGCCTCCACGTGCTGTGTTGGAATCAATATAGTTTTGGGTGGGGCGATTTTGCTTCAAGGTTGGCTCGATCACGGTGGACAGGGCCTGGTCACCTTCGGTCGACTTTAAAGATCAGAGGGGCGAGGGGGGAGGTGCGCCAGGGATGCCCTCTTGCTCCTATGTTGTTTGTCCTCGCGGCGGACGTCCTTGCTTCCATTGCGCTTCGTGTGGTTCACAGCGGGCTTTTGAATGGGTACTCGAGGGACAGGTCGATGGTTACGCTCTTGCAATACGCCGATGATACTCTCTTCTTCATTGAGGGGGGGGGGTGCGGAGGCGAATGGCATGGCCGTGGCTCTGGAAATCTACAGTGAACTTTCCGGGTTGTTCAAGAATGCTGATAAGTCGAAGGTCATCCCTATCGGTTTTTCTGAGGATGAGGCCACTGCTTGTGTGCAGGCGTTAGGATCGGGATGCAACTCATTGCCGTTGGACTATCTAGGTATGCCCTTGTCTATGGGCAGAACGAGGACGGGAGATTGGCTGAGAGTCGTGGAGAAGGTTGAGGCGAGTTTGGCGGGGTGGAAGTCGGCTGTTCTGTCGAGGGGGGCGTTTGGTCCTCCTCAAGGCGGTCCTAGCCTCCATCCCAATTTATTTCCTATCGAACCACCATATTCCAAAGGGAATCCGTGACCGGCTGGAGAAGCGGATGCGCGGTTTCTTATGGGGCAATCATAGGGAGGGCTCGAGGGGCATTCACCTTGTTGGATGGGAGGATATTACGCTCAACAAGAACCAGGGAGGACTGGGGGTGAAGTGTCTGGAGCAAATGAACGAGGCCTTGCTTCTTAAGTGGGCAAGCAGAATTTTGGGGGCCTACGGAGGATCTATGTTGTGCCGTGCTGCGCAAGATCTACGGTGTTGGGGGGGGGGCACCACCTTGACCGGGTGCTCGCATGATCTCTACCACTCTGTTCTCGAGGGGGGTGGTGGAGGTTTTTTCCAAGAATCTTGCTTTGTTTAGGCCGATCCTTGGCGGGGGCCAATCCTTTGCTTTTTGGTCAGACGATTGGACGGGAGGGGGGCCCCTCTATTCGCGGTTCCCGCGATTGTATGCTCTCACCGAGGACAAGTGTGTGAGGGTGGCGGCTTGCTGGTCGGATGGCAACTGTTGCCCAGCCTTCTCGTCAAATTTGTCCGACCAGAGAATGGAGGACTTCTTGGCACTGCTTGATGCTATCAGGGAGGTGGGGCGGCCAACGGAGGGGAGAGACCACTGTGTTGGCGTGCGGCTCCTTTCACGGTTAAGAAAGCTTTTGGGGCTATTTGCAGGCCACCGCCATCTTGCTCGGAGATTTTGATTCGCGATTGTGCATTCCTCTGGGCTCTCAAACTGCCGGAACGAATTGGTTTCTTCTTATAGCTATTTCGGAGACAAAGGCTGTTGACGAGGGACCGGTGTGCTAGGCTTCTGGGGTCCACCTCGGATAGGTGCCTTCTTTGCGAGGACGCGATTGAGTCCGTCGAACATCTATTCTTCAGATGCCCCAAGGTGATTCAGGTATGGCAGGGGAACTGTCCTGGTGTTGCGTTGAAGATCTCGAGGCGTTCTACAACTCGCTGGTGACGAATAGGAGCAGATCTAGGAGGGAGATGATTTATCCTCTGGCCGTCCTTTGGGGCTGTTTGGCTGGGAAGGAACACTCTTCTATTCTCGGGGCAGCGCTTTAACCATTCGTTGGAGGAGATTGTGACCTGTGAGGCCTTATTGGGTACTGCACGTTGAAGTTTGACTATCAACTATCTAGATCTGCCTTTGGTTTTTGGAAGGATGAAACATGAGAACTAATTATCTGTGATTGAGAAGTTGGAAAGGAAATTGGATAGATGGAAGGTGGTGTGTTTATCAAAGGGAGAGGTTGATATTGGTAACAACAATCGAATCGGAGATTTCGATTTTTTTATGTTTACCAGGTCGGCACTGGTTGGAATTCATAAAAGATTATTAGGGGTGATGAGGCAATTCTTTTGCGCCTCTAGTGCGAAGGGGAAGGGTTGTCATTGGTAGAATGAGGGAAGGTGACGAGGTCAACCAAAGAGGATGGTTTGAATGTGCTACAAATTGAAGAAATGAACAAGGCATCGTTGGTGAAATAGATGATGAGGATTTGGGGAGAAGGGTCAGATCTACCCTTACATTTGTTGAGATCCATTTATTCCGTCTCTCCTAGTCTATACACTAATGTGAGAGTTAAGGTTCAAAAAGTCGATATGCAATATTTGTTCGATAAGATGGCCTGGAACGGGTAAGCAGATAGGTGAATTATGTGGTTTGTATTATTTTAATAATAAATATTTAAAAATATAACAATAAATTCAAATAAATGAATATTAACTCAAGTTACTGTTTCCAATTAAGTAAATAATTGATTTTAATAACCAAACAACTACATGATGATATTTTGTTTGGATGCAACCTCTAGAAACATTTACTATATTTTATAATATAATAGAAATGATATAATAAAATAAACTCATTTGATGCCACAATCTTTCTCCATCCACCACTAAGTGATTATCAGTTTCACCTCAGATTTTCAAATTGGAAATTTGCTTATTAAAGCTAGATAGTTTTACATAGAATCAGACCTATAAATCAATTTATATATGTTTCAAATCAAAGTCCAAGTTCAAGCTTAACAATGTATTCATGTAGCCAAATATGCACATGAGAACTCAATAATATATTAAAAAATGTTGACCTATAAAGGTTGTTCTGTTCTATGTGTGGCTGCATACTCGGCCGAATATGCGGTTTACTCGGGTCGAGTATGCGCCATGACCGCATATATACATCATATAGTATATTCAGTGCGGTGAGCTACCTGCTTCCCTATATGTTGGCGAGTATGAGATCACATAGGTTGACTTTGTGAACGCTTGTGGGAGTTATGCCGCCAGCCTCGATGCATCCATTGTTGGGAAATGGGAGGGGATTTAGATTCTGGTGAGATGATTGGACAAAAGAAGGAGCTTTATGTGATTTATATCCTAGGCTTTTCGATTTAGCTACGAGGGAGGTAAGTGTGGCAGACTTGAGGTCAGAGGGAGCTTGGTTGCGTGAATTGTAATAGAGCTGTCTGATCAGATATTGCAATATTTTGTTTTGTTATCATGCAGATTGGCAGGAGTGACGGAGCTATTTGAGGGTAGAGATGCTTGGTGCTAGAGTTATGGAGATTTCTCGGTTAAAAAGCATACAAGGTGGTTTCTAGTCCGGTCCCCTTGATACTTGATGATATTGACCGAGAACGTGCTAGAATTTGAAGATGGAAATTACCTGCAAGAGTTAAGATTAAGATATTTCTATGGTAGCATGCCGAGCATGAGAAGAGCCCGGATCTTCTCTAGCAGTGAGGAGATTTGCATGAGATGTAGGAAGACATCAGAGGATATTGGGCATCTTTCTTGCAATGTTTAGAAAGGCGGGCTAGGCAGTCGTATATGCGGCCGCATATGTGTATTCAGTGACTTTACCGAACCACATATACAATATTTGTTGTATATACGGTTTTGGCGAGTATGCGACCGACTAAACCGTATATGCGACCTCCGATTGGAAAGACTCCCACCCTTCAAGCTTCAACTGATGCTGGTCCCTTCAAGCTTCAGCTATAGCTACTATTACTACTGGAAAAAATAAATGTAAATTTATTTAAATATTGGTGTAAATTGTAAATATTAATATATTTAATAGTTTCAAATGATGTAGTTTGTTTTATGCATTTAGAATCTTTAGAGTATATTACATTTTCTTCGTGAAAAAATATATCTATTAGTTGCTCTCTATCGCTCAGTATTTTTCTTATTGGTTCATATGCTCTGCAATCGTAATTTTTTTTACCAAAATATCTCCCTCAAAATTCTGTTATAATCAACTAAATAGGTTTTTTATTAAAGTTGTTGGAGTATGTTGAATATGCGTCACTTGTAGGATGAGTAAATGGGATCCCTCTATGATCCATTTACCACATCTAGTGGTTTAGTCCCACATCTACCAGTGGTGGGACTTGGAGGGTTTGTGGAGGTTATATAAGAAGCCCCAGACCTCTTGTATCAAATGAGAGAAAGTTAATAGACACATCAACTGTTTGAGACATTCTCTCATGGTTTCATCCCGCTCCTTAGGGAGTAGAGTTCCACGTAAAATCTTGAGTGTCCTTGTTTCATATTTCTTTATTTTATTTGCTATGTTTATCAATTCGCTTCTGCATTCGTAATTTCTAACATAGTATCAGAGCGAGTCGATTTTGGAAGAATCAAATTTTTTTTGAAAGGATTTGTTTTATTTTTTTGTTCAACTATTGTTTAAGATTTATCCCCGTCCAAGATATGTGTTCTAGGGTTTATAAAACCCTAATCCTGGAAGTATCGATTCTGCACAAAGGAAGGTTCCTTGACTGGAACGCTAGTTCTAAAAAAAAGCATGCTCTCGATGGCATGGTCGGGTTACACATCCGATGGTAAGAAGATCCTCCAAACATGCGCAACCCTTACGCGGATCCACATGATAACAATGATGGCTTTGGATCATGGTATCCCTCGATGAAGATCCATGCGACAACAGTAGTGCCCTTGCGTAGATCCTAACCCCAATAGCCACCAACCTCTGAGTATTCTCCAGCCGCGTCCCTTCATAACTGTTGGGAGTATTCGTTGTATGCGTCATCTATGAGGGGGATGGGTAAATGGATCTGTAGAGATCCATTTACCCCATCCAAGAGTTTAGTCCCACATCTACCAGTGGTGGGACTTGGAAGCTCTGTGGAGTCTATATAAGGAGCCCAGACCTCCTGTAACCATGAAGAAAAAGCAATGAAGCATACACCCCTTTGAGGGCTTCTCCCGTGGTTTCATCTCGCTTCCTTAGGGAATAGGGTTCTACGTTAAAATCATGTTCATTCCATGTTTATATTTCTTGAGATTATGCTTTGTTTATCATTTCCACTTCCGCATTCTCTATTTTCTAACATGGTATCAGAGCAGGTTCGATTCTCGAGGATTTCAGGATTCATTGTTTTTATTCAATATTCGATTAAAGAATATTCATATTCATGTATTGTTCAAGATGGTTCATGTTCGAGAGATTCTAGGGTTTCGGAAACCCTAATTTTTGTTGGCCTTGATCCTTCATGCCTCCGATTCATCTTCTCGCAGTCCAGGAGATCATCTTCTCCTTGAGCTCCAATTGCAGATTTGAGATTCAATCATCACTGTCATCGATCTAGGGTTTCTTGAAAGCAGTGCAGGGAGATGTCGTCAATCTAGCCCTAGGCACCTCATTGTACCAGACTGCGACATCCTCGCCCTTCCTCTAGCCAGTATATCAACATCCAGGCAACCTCCAGGTGTGATCTTAATCAACAGAGGTCTCAACACACAAGCGGTACGTGCATTGTCATCAACCCCACAACACTCGAAGCCGGGCACCATTGGATCTAGATCGAAGACCCTTTCGAAGCCATGAGGAGATCCAGAGGAACAAGAGCATTGGGGCGTATGTTAGGGTTTGCACCTCCCCTACGCTGGCGCTGTTAACACGGCGGAGGTGAATCACTACTGCCACCCCCCAAAATCGGCTCCTCCAACTCCATCTCCTGTATCACGCAGATCTACATCGTGCGAATCCCTCAACTCATACGCGACCACATCTGCGGCGAGATACTTGTAGAAACATGCGGGCGCCAATGACACGCAAGCGGCGCACGCGGTATGCGCCGCGTATCTTGCCGCATCCGCCCTCCCAGTCGGGGATGGCCTCCAGGCAGAGGCACTACGCCTGGCGCTCCAGCAGCACGCGCAACATGAAGTACCCTCCAGATCGTTCTCATCTCCCCAAGCGGCGACTCTTCTTCGACATCAAGGGCAGAGGCTCCTCCATCTCAGGCGGGCGACACAAGCGGTTCCCCATCTAGAAGCTGTAGCGGCGACTGTAAAGAGATGGGGGGAAACCTTAAGCTCCGATGCGTCACTAAAGGGGTCCCGATTTCGCCCTTATAAAAAAATAAATTATATATATTTTTAAGAGGGGAGGCGACGGTCCTTTGACAAAAGGATTCAAGTCGAACCCTATGTTGAGTTAGCCCAATGAGCCGTATCTGTTTTTTTTAAAAGGAGGTACAATGTCTAAAAAAAAGAAGACGTGTACAAATACAAAAGCCGTACGCATTCAAAAAAAGAGAGGAGAAGAAGAGGCACATACAATTAAAAAAATTGAAAAAATCGTACGTAATTTAAAAAAAATATTATGCAAAGCTGTAAAAAAATTGAATGACTTAAAAAATGTGTATTTGGTCGGCTTAAAAAAATTGAAGAAAAAAAGCCGCGAGTTTCATGTTCTATTTCTCCTAATTTCTTTGTCTTCTCCCAACTTGGTCGACGTCCATGTTTTCTGACAAGTATGGGAGAAAGGGGGAGTATATGTAGAGTCACAAGTCCATTCAGATGTTCCAGATGTCAGATCTCCAGATTACAGGACAGTCAGATTTTCCGGACTCTACAATTCAGATAGTTTCAGATTCGACGTCAGATGTTTCCGAGTCTCTAGTTTTAGACACACACGAGTATGCGGGCTTTTCTCAAATGTGCACATGTTTGCCATCTTTTGTGTGCTCCCCATCATTCTTATGTTTTCAGTCAGAGTTTTCATATGAGCTATAGGGACTCCAGAGCATGGCCTTAAATTTCAGCGAAATTCCATCGAATTTCTGTCGAATATTGATATTCCATCGAAATCAAAATTCAATCGAAATGACCGAAATGACCGAAATATGGGGGCCCTAGTAAAAAAATGATTGAAATGACCGAAATTTCGGTCGAATTTCGACCGAAATTCTATTTTGGCGGTCACCGAAATGGTGACCGAAACCGACATTTAGGGCCTTGCTCCAGAGTAGAGGACCATTCCCTATGCCATGTTGGCAAGGATTTTCATGTGGTATCATAGGGACTCCAGAGTAGAGTATCATTCTCCTAGATAGATGGGAGAGACCCAGAGTACTCCGACGAGGAGACTCATTTCAATTGCAGTGACTCTGACATGCGCAGTTCAGAGCACTTGCTCTCCGACGAGGAGATTCAACAGACTCACACTCCTGCCCGTTGGTTCTCCTCACCTGCATGGCATGAGAAGCAACGTCCTCGACAACAGCCGACAATTATGCGCGTTGAGTTGATATTGTCTGTAGTATCCTGTAGCGTGAGTTGAGTTTCTTTCTGTTTGTCCAAGTTGAGCATTGCATGCTCCAGCTTGAGGGGGAGTGTTGGAGTATTCGTTGTATGCGTCATCTATGAGGGGGATGAGTAAATGGATCCTGGAGAGATCCATTTATCCCATCAAAGAGTTTAGTCCCACACCTAACAGTGGTGGGACTTGGAGGCTCTGTGGAGGCTATATAAAGAGCTCCAGACCTCCCGTAACCTCAACTACTTTGTCCCCTTCGCCTAGCGTCTCAGCTACTTTGTCCCCTTCGCCTAGTGTCTCAGCTACTTTGTCCCCTTCGCCTAGCGTCTCACCAACTTTGTCCCCTTCGGTTGAGCGATGGCTACGTTAGTCAATCAGGGAGTCTAGCCCACTCCTTTTTCAACAATCCCTCATTCCAGGGTCGATTGTAAAGAGAAGAAGTCCGAGCTCTCTTAATCAGTTGGGAAAGAGTGGGAAGCTGAACAACTACTGAGAGAGAAAGAGTCTGATGGATTTGCCCTGATGCCTTTTGTCGAGAGGCTTTTTTGATCTCTCTTCCCGGCGCTTCTCTCCGGTTCTAACAGTTCCGGGTTGCCAATTTCCTTTGGCCGACCTGTGTGCTTGTGCTCTCGAGTATGAGACCCGGGTTGTATGTCTCTTGTCGAGAGTTCCCAATGCTCTCCCATTTCCTTTGGCCGACCTGTGTGCTTGTGCTCTCGAGTATGAGTGAGACCCGAGCTGAAGTGGTCATCAAAGAGGATCTCGAAAGCAATATATATCTACTCCGACTCTCAACCCGCTGTAGGCCCAGATCAAAGCTACGAGGCTCAACTCTCTGCTCAGATTACGGGGGCTCACTTCGTCTATAGAGTGAAGCTCAGGGAGGGGATTCAGAAGGCTCGCATAATAGGCAAGCAGCGATCATGCACATTCTTTCTTTTTTGAAAACCAAACTGACTCTCTACTAGAGATTTTCTCCTGTCCAACCTTCTGAAACCCTCCTAGGCGCCTCACTACTCCCCCCTTTCCCCTCACCCCTTCCCTCGCAACTGTTGTGGCTCAGTAAAGTCAGGCTTGGACGCGATTTAGGAGATTTAGGCGCTCAACTGTTCAGATAGGGTTCAATACTCATCCCTACAACATACTGAGACAGACCTAGAACTTAACAGGCTATAGGGGCAGCCGCTGGTTTTCACCTACCGCGCACCTTTCATCTGAAGAGCGGAATTATCAAAAAGCACTCTACTGTTAACCAAATACCCGGAAAAGCCTACATCTTCTAGAGGTAGTACGACCCGAAGGCTAGAAACTTCCCAGATACACACTACTACTTTTTCCCTAAGGCATTCGTATTCTCAGAGAGAATGGGCCCTCAACCTGTGTGGAACCCACGAGCATCGTCGGACTCTGCCTTAATACAAGTATCCCCAGAGGGGGGAGACTTCCGTAACAACCAGAGAGAGTTCCGTAACTACCTGGGGGAGGTCCGTGACTACCTGGCTGAGTTCAGTAACAACCAGGGAGGTTTCAGTAAGAGCATAGCGTAACCATTTGAGGTTGTGGTGCAGTACAGATGATGTGAGAAAAAGCAATGAAGCATACGCTCCTTTGAGGACTTCTCCCGTGGTTTCATCCCGCTCCTTAGGGAGTAGGGTTCCATGCTAAAATCATGTTCTTCTATGTTTATATTTCTTGAGATTATGCTCTGTTTATCATTTCTGTTTCCGCATTCTCTATTTTCTAACAATAACCAAACCCCAAGTGGCGGCTTCAAAGATCATGGGTTCCCTAATGGAACCCTAGAAATGGCACGAAGGAGGAGAAACATCCTAGGTGGCGGCAGTGCAAAACCCAATCGCTCCGACGACACCCTCTCTCCAGGCGCACACCAGATTGTATCTTGTCTCCCTGCAACCCCACTGCTCCAGCAGAGAGTTTGGGTTCTTCTTGATCTCTTTGGAGCAGTGAAGAAACTGTATGTTTGTTGTGAACTTGTCCGATGGAGAAGAACTTGGGGGCACAATAACCTTCGATGGCCACTGCGATGACGTAGGATGGGTTTCCACGAGCGAAACTAATGAATCATGATGAAGGCGACGTCGAAATGGGTATGGGTTCTTCGAAACCTAAAGAAGAGAGGACATGCGATGCTCCTAGAAAATAGGGATGGTATCCCTTATTTTTTTGGCCATTAAAGTATGTGCCTGAGTTTCTTTTGGGCACACAACCAACTGCTCAATTTTTTTAAGAAGAGGCCCAGAGTCTTACAGGTATACAGTTCTACTATTCACCTGGTGTCCTGATCTCTGTAGAAGAAGAAAGGGTGGACCCAATGCCCTCCTTTGCTTTGGTGACCCATAATGTTATTATTATTATTAGTCTTTCATAGTATGGCCTAATGGACCAATGTTGCTTGCTGTAACTAAAGAAATGAAAGAAAAAGTATGGCTGGAAAAAAACAAAACAGTCCAAAAAATAGGACTAAATGAAAAAAGGAGGTAGTCAGGGGTTGTTAAAAAAGAGAGAGGGAAAGAGATGCAATCTTTAGCCCTATTTGGGCCGTGTTTCAAAAAAAGGAAGATAAATTCTTTTGAAAAAGGTGCGTAAAAAAGCCCATACGCTTTAAAAAATGGAGTCGGCTAAAATAAAAGGAAAATAGCTGAGAAAAAAATTTGAGACGAAAAGCCGAGAAAAATGTGTGACGGCTTATGTGATGTTTTTTTGTTCCCCAC
This sequence comes from Ottelia alismoides, assembly GCA_037367405.1. Taxonomy (NCBI): domain Eukaryota; kingdom Viridiplantae; phylum Streptophyta; class Magnoliopsida; order Alismatales; family Hydrocharitaceae; genus Ottelia; species Ottelia alismoides. The sequence continues at coordinate 624,086 of JAZKJV010006285.1, forward strand.
ATTTTTTTCTTGTTTTCTCCCAACTTTGTTGGTGCCATGGTTTTTTTGACAAGTATGGGAGAAAGGAGGAGTATTGTGTGGAATCACAAGTATGTTTCAGATTCAGATTCTCCAGACTAGATTTTCCTGATTCTACGATTCTTGATCAGACTCGACACTCAGATTGGTTCTGAGTCTTCAGTTTGTGATTGTCATCTTTTGTGTGATCCCAACTTTGTTTTTGGTCTTAGGGTTTTCATGTGAGCCATAGGAACTCCGGAGTAGAAATCCCATTCATTGAGTTAGAGTAGATTCTCTGAGCCACTATGGGAGAGACCCAGTTCTCCGACAAGGAAATTTTCAAACTCCATTCTCCAGTGATCGTGGACTCTGACGAGGATGTCTCCATGACTTTTTCAATTTGATCCTTCAGAGATGGAAAAGTTGTCCACATGATTGTGGTGGGTCACAGTACTCCAACGAGGAGACTCATTTCAGTTTTGGTGAGTCTGACAAGCGTAGTACATAGCACACCCAGCTGAACTCACACTCCAGTCCTATGTTCCTCCTCAACTGCATGTCATGAGAAGTAACGTCCTCGACAACAACCGATAGTTGTGTATGCGTTGAGTTGATATTGTCCGTAGTGTCCTGTAGTGTGAGTTTGAGATTTTTGTCTGTTTGTCCAAGCTGAGCATTGCATGCTTCAGCTTGAGGGGGAGTGTTGGAGTATGTTGAATATGCGTCACTTGTAAGAAGGGTAGGATCCAGTTACCACATCTAGTGGTATTGCCGACTTGAAGGGTTTGTGGAGGCTATATAAGAAGCCCCATACCTCCTGTATCAGATGAGAGAAAGTCAATAAATACATCAACCCTTTGAGGTATTCTCCCATGGTTTCATCTTGTAGCGTGAGTTGGAGATTTCTTTTTGTTTGTCAAAGATGAGCATTGCATGCTCCAGCTTGAGGGGGAGTGTTTGAGTATGTTGAATATGCGTCACTCGTAAGATGAGTAGGATCCATTCGCAATAATCATGTATACCACATTAGAGAGCGCAATAGACCTGTAGTCCTCCACCCGGATCGGTACGTCCTTAGGAAGCATAAAAAGAAGAGCCTTTGTTAACCTCTCAAATCCACAATTTCCTTCCTGAAACTCCTTCAACACCTCCATGACATCCTGCTTGACCACCTCCCAGAACACATGATAAAAGATAATCGAGAATACATTCAGACTCGAAGCACCATCATCATTCCGTTGGAACAACGCCCGCTTCATCTCTGCCTTCGTGATTTCCCTCACCAATGCACATGCCTCTGATTTCGACGGTCGAGATATGCATCTCCCTTGCCATCCTCACCCTGCCTGCTCGCGTCGTTTGCCAAACTCTTGAAAGTGCGATCACTGGGCTACCCCCACAACACGATCCCCTTCAATTACCTCACCTCCCACCAAAACTGAGTGTATTAGATTCTTGCTCCACATTCCGTTGGCCATAGCATGAAAAACCTTTTATTTGCATCCCCTTCCTTCACCACTACTGCCTAGATCTCTACCTCCAAGCGACCTCCTCCTTTTCCCCTCCGGAAGAATCTCGCCCAAGTGGCTACCTCTCACGGCTAACTCCTCTGCCGTCAATCTCCTTCCTTCATCCCCTTATTATTATTATTTTAAATTAAAATAAAACAAACCGCATAATCCGCATATACTTCTGCATACCCGCTTACTCGTTTCAGTCTGCCCAACTGAACGAATACTTAACACTGACTTTCTGAACCTTGTTTTCTTCAGATGCCACACATCTAGGGATACGTGGGAGAGAGTCGGACTGCTAGGTATGCGCGGGGCTGCATTGAATCCTTTTGGACATCCATTTGTTTAGATTAGACATGTTCTGTTGAAGGTAGGGCTAGAGTATGCGTGATTGTTTAGGCCATATGACTGGGGAAAAATGTTATCTTCAAGGAGGAGAGATTTTATGCCGAAAATGTACTTGAGCATGCTAGAGCTCTTCTTGAAAATTGAGAGTTTGTATTTTTGTTCATAATTTGTTAAATTTATTTTTTGAATGAATATCTAAAGGAGGTTCATCCCTTTTCTCTAATAAAAGCTTATTTACGAGGTCCGGACAGCTTTTATCCTCGATGATCAGATGATGGCCAATGTAGTTATAGGGTCGAATGTTGTGGGTGACTGGAAATGCGAATAAATTCAAGAGTTTTTTAGAAGGTTGACTTCTCGAAAGCTTATGATCGTGTTGATTGGTGTTTTCTTTGGGTGGTTCTAGTGAAGCGGATTTTTTGGATTTATGGATTTCCTAGATGAAAAGATGTGTCACCACGACATCTATGTTAATCTTGATTAACGAGAAGCCAGAGTTGGGCTCCTTTCACCCACAATGGGGATGCTAGCCCCACTGCTCTTCATGTTGGCTGGTGATGTTCTCCGATTTACGGCAAGGTAGGTGATCTAGAGAGATGGCATTTCGAAGTACGATCGGAGTGAGATCTGTTGGAGTATAAGTTGTATGCGCCCATTGAGTTGTAGCAGGGTAAATAGATCCTGGAGAAGATCCATTTACCCCATCCAGTGTTTAGTCCCACATCGTCCAGAGGTGGGACTTGGAGGCTCTGGAGAGGCTATATAAGGAGCCCCAGACCTCCTGTACTCATTGAGAAAAGCAATAGAGAAACATGCCCCTTTGAGGGCTTCTCCCGTGGTTTCATCCCACTCCTCACGGAGTAGGGTTCCACGTAAAATCATGGTGTTCTATGTTTGATCTTTCTTGTTTATGCTCTGTTTATCAATCGCTTCCGCATTCTTCATATTTTATAACATGGTATCAGAGCGGGTCGATTCTCGAGGATTTCATGTTCGATGTTATTCAAGATTTAATATTTGATTCATATTATCATGTATGATTCAAGTTTTTAGGGTTTCTTTTTGAAACCCTAATCCCAGTTCTATCAAGGTTCCATGTCGTGCCCAGTCCTGCTTCAGATTTGCTCAAGGGAGGCGGCGAGGCCATCCCTCCTCTTCAGCCCACAACAGGGCACCCCAAGCACGGCGCAACCCCATCTGTCGTGTCCCATCGCCTACAGCAGGTCGCGAGATCATCCTCCAGGCGTTCCTTCTAGGGCTCCTGGTCGCAGGAGCCTTGCTGCTCCCAGATCCACCAGGCAGGCCTTGCGGCGGCCCTCCAGTCGCATCGCGCGTGCACCCCAGCCGCAACTTCCCCATGTTGCGAAAAATGAACGAGATGTTTATTCCATAAGCCCTAGGCTCTCTTATATATGAGAGTAGCCTATGGGTAAATTACATACAGCATACAACTGAAAATAAAATTAACAGAAAGACACACATAAACTAATATATGCGTTAACACTCCCCCTCAAGATGGAGCATAGATATCAATCATGCTCAGCTTGGACGCACACTTCTGGAATGGGCCTCGTAGTAATGCCTTGGTGAATATATCAGCAGTTTGATTCTCTGAGGCGACATGAGATGCAACAATGAACCCCTTCTGAATCATGTCACATATAAAGTGACAGTCAACCTCAATATGCTTGGTCCGCTCATGGAATGCTGGGTTGTTTGCAATGAACAAGGCTGCTTGATTATCACATTCCAAGTTCATAGGAAGTGGTACATCTAGACATAGATCTGTAAGTACAGCCTTCACCCACATCATCTCTGTGCTAGCCTGGGCCATAGCCCTATATTCGGATTCAACACTAGATCTATCTACCATCGTCTGTTTCTTGCTCCTCCACGAGACTAGAGAATCTCCAACATAGACTGCAAACCCCGAGGTGGACTTACTGTCCTTGGGACAACCTGCATAGTCTGCATCCGCACATGCTGAGATAGAACTCCCCTTTCCCTTCTTGAATAGCAAACCTGCACCTGGAGATGATTTGAGGTATCTAAGTATCATATGTATGACATCCATATGAACTTGACGTGATTGCTCCATGAACTGGCTCACACGACTCACTGCAAAGGATATATCGGGCCTAGTGATCATGACATACAACAGTTTGCCTACCAGTTTTCTGTATCTTCTCCTTTCCACCTCCTCTGTGTCATCATCATAGAGCTTCATGCTGGGGTCCATTGGTGTCGTAGCAAGCCGACACCCAAGCATACCTGTTTCACTCAACAGGTCCGTAACATATTTCCTCTGCGACATTACTAATCCATACGGATTTCTAGCAAATTCCAGCGCCAGAAAATATCTAAGGACTCCAAGATCCTTAGTGACAAATTCGCTCCCCAGCTTTTCTTTCGCCTGCTTTATGCCTTGCTCATCATCTCCTGTAATCAAGATGTCATCTACGTAAACCATAATTGCAATAATACCTCTAGAAGTCTTCTGTACAAACAAGGAATGATCAGCATTGGAGCGTTTGTATCCTTGTTTTTCAAAGAGGTCTGAGAGCTTCTGAAACCATGCTCTGGGGCTCTGCTTAAGGCCATAGATAGCCTTATGAAGTCTGCACACCTTGGAACACTCCCCCTCAACAGCAAAACCGGGTGGCCCCGGGTGGCTGTTGCATATAGACTTCCTCCTGCAAATCTCCATACAAGAACGCGTTCTTCACATCCAACTGATATAGCGGCCACTCTCGATTGACTGCGACTGACAGCAAGATCCGGAGAGTAGAATGACGGGCTACTGGCGAGAATGTATCAAGGTAATCCAACCCGTATGTCTGTGTAAAACCACGTGCAACAAGGCGGGCCTTGTATCTGTCAATAGAAGCATCTGCATTTTGCTTCACCATAAACACCCACTTGCAGCTCACCGGGGTCACAACTGGAGGTATAGGAACTAGACTCCAAGTTCCCCTAGATTGAAGTGCCGCCATTTCCTCCTCCATTGCTAGTCGCCATCTACTGTCCTGCAGAGCATCTTGATAATTCCGTGGAATATCTACAGCTGACAAGACCACCACAAAGTTCCTGAAATCCCTAGATAGTCGCTCAAATGGCACAGAATCTGCCAATGGATATGTAACGCAGCTCCTCTTCGATTTGCGTATAGAAATAGAAACATCTAAATCAGTTGTGTCCTCATCTGGCCCCTGCAACTTATCCTGCTCAGAAATATCATTAGATCCATCAAGAGAAGTATCTTCAGTACATACCATAGACGAGCTAGGAGATAAGTCATGACCATGAGCTGGAGGAGGCCTGCGGGTATAATGGAACGGTAGTGGTGAGACGGGTATTTGTGATGGTGGTGGTGGTGGTGACGGTGATGGAGGTGGTGGTGTCATGTATATGGCGTCGGTAGGCAGTGGAGGTAGCTGCTGGTCACCTGAGGCTGAAAAATACATTACAGATTCAAAAAATGTAACATCTGCACTGACCATATACCGCCTACGCAAAGGATCAAAACACTTGTACCCCTTTTGAGTTCTGGAGTACCCAACAAAGACACACTTGACAGCCCTAAGAGAGAGCTTGTCAGTACCAGGAGACAACTGGTGGACAAAGGCGACTGAACCAAACACACGGGGAGTAAGGGAAAACAGATCCTTCCCAGGATAGATAATGGAAAAGGGAATCTGTTCATCCAAGACAGAGGACGGCATACGGTTAATTAGGTAACATGCAGTGAGGACCGCGTCACCCCAGTAAGAATAAGGAACATGACTCTGTATAAGAAGTGATCTTGTGACATCAAGAAGATGGCGATTTTTCCTTTCAACAATCTCATTTTGTTGAGAGGTATAAGCACATGATGTTTGATGTATAATCCCTTTTGAGGAGTAGTAATTGGCTAGGACATGAGTGCACAGTTCTAGGGCATTATCACTTCTTATAAACTTCACAGATGTGGAGAAAACATTTTGAATTTCATTCAGAAAATGGATAATAATATTGCCTGCTTCAGATTTATTTTTCATCAAAATACCCATGACACACGAGAGAAGTCATCCACAAAAACTATATAAAACCTGTGTCCCTGATGATCAGGTACACGACTCGGACCCCAGACATCAATATGAAATAACTCAAACTTGGAGGTACTACTCCGACCTGGATGACTGGGAAAGGTAGACCTGTGATGCTTTCCCAACTGACAAGCCTCACATTGGATAGGTGTGTGAGGAAGACCCTGGGGTAATACACGACGCAACTTCTGAAGCGGTAGATGCCAAAGCGCAGATGCCACAACAAAGGAGATACTGGTCCAGTGGGAAGGGATGAGGTTCCAGCGAATGGAGTCTGATTTAGGCGGTAGAGGCCTCCTTGCTCATAGCCACGACCAATCACGTTGCCTGTACGGATGTCCTGAAAAATAAGAGAAGATGGATCAAAAATTGCCCGACAATGTAAATCCTTCGTAATCTGACTGATTGGCAACAAATTCATTGAAAAATCAGGTGCATGTAGCACATTCTTGAGCTGCATAGAAGAGGTCAGTCTAATCTCCCCCTGACCAGTGATGGGAGAATGTGTACCATTGGCAATGACTACTGTTCAGCCTGGAGGAATCTGAGAATATCCTGTAAGTAAACTCTGATCGCCACATAGGTGATGTGTAGCGCCCGAGTCCATAATCCACGGTAATGTATCTGATCTACTACTGGTAAATGCAAGTATGCTACCTGAAGCACTGGTCGACGCGGAGGCAGAACCAGCAGCATCGGATTGACTCTCAATAGTAGGTGCTTGGCCAGATGGAGGAATAATGCCCCTTAGACGGCAACTAGATCATCGAACCGCTGATCCAAAGTAGCAGCAAATGGAGGCTCTATCTACTCAGCGACTCGTGCAAATGCAGGAAATCCATGCTTCGAGTAGCATGTGTCTTCATTGTGTCCAACACGATGACAGTAAGTACATGTTGGCCGAGTGCAGCCTCCTCTACCACGAGGTCCACGTACATGACTCTGATGATGAAATCCGCGACCCCTGTTGGCTGCCATGGCTGAAGTATTCTGATTCGTGGCCGTAGAAGGAACGGTGATCCGACTCAGTCTATGGAAGGCTTCCTCCATGGGAGGAATAGTAGAGTCGGCCAAGATCTGGGATCGTGCCGCCTCATACTCTGGATCAAGTGCAGCAAGGAACACGCCCACCATAGTCGCATTCTGATATGTCTTCTGCTGTTCTGGCGTGGCTGTTAGAGGCATGAAACTGTAGACATTCTCGAACATCCCTCTCAGGGATGTGTAGAGTGAATGTAGAGGGCGACCATTCTGCTTTATAGTGAATATATAATGCTGGAGTTGCAGAATTGTCGTCTCGGTTTTCGTCTGCGAATATGTAGCCGCCAGAATGTCCCACATATCCTTGGTCGTGGGTTGATGTAGAATGTCATTGGCAATCTCAATTGCCAACGTACCAGATAGCCAAACTTTGACGTATGCGTCATCAGCCTCCCAAGAGGCGTTGACTCCAGTCTTCTCAGCAGGCTCTGGTTCGGTAAGAATGTGCTTCTTACCTGTTGACTTCATCATGCTCATGAACTGCATTGTCCACAATTCATAGTTTGTACCGTCCATCTTTACAATAGGCGCTGGACCACGAAAGGCGCCTATGGATGGGATATCCGTCTTGCTTTCTGACATACTGGAGACTGAAGACTGGAGCGATTGATAGAGGATGAAATTCGTCTACAATGACATAGACGGGTTTAGTTGCACGTGTAGACCTCAAGCAACTAAACCCATGTAGATGACGGTGTGCGCTTTAGGGCTTAGCACACACGCACGCGCACAGGGAGCATGCGCACACGCAACTGGGAGCACGCGTAGTCACAGGGAGCACAGGGAGCACGTTGTCGCGCGCACAGGCAGGCGCATTTGCGCGTGAAGGAGCACGCGCACGCCGCTGGATCACGCGCAGTCGCACAGCGCAGGAGATAGCGCGCGGAGGAGTAGCGCGCATGCGAAATCGCGTAGAGGAGCGGTGCGCGGAGGGCTACGGTGCGCAGAGGGGCAGCGCGCAGAGGGCTACACACTCGCGCATGGGCGCTAGTGCACTCGCGCAGGCGCGTGGGAGCGGCAGCAAAGGCGCACGGGGGTGCTGGTGCGGCTGCGCACTCGTGCGGCAGAGGGGGCGGCGAGTACGGTGTGCCCCGGCGGCGCCGATGAGAGAGAGAGAGAGAAAGAGAGGCCGGCGGGCGGGGTAGGGTAGGGTTAGGGTTTCAAGAACTCCGGTCTAGGATCGTCGCTCTGATACCATGCTGGGAAAAATGAACGAGATGTTTATTCCATAAGCCCTAGGCTCTCTTATATAGGAGAGTAGCCTATGGGTAAATTACATAAAGCATACAACTGAAAATAAAATTAACAGAAAGACACACAGAAACTAATATATGCGTTAACACCCCAGGCGGCAAGTCCTCCCTCTATCCATCGTCATATCTTCAGGCAGAAGACCTCTCTCACCAGGCGCATGCGAGTCCTGAAGATGTGCCGCACCCCCATCCCAGGCGATATCGCCCTCCAGTCGCGCTCCAGGCCTAGGCGCAACTCTCCACGAAATTGGCATCCAGGCGATTCCTCCCAGCAAGGCGGCGCAACGGCATCAGGCGAAACCTCCAGGCGAGGTCTCCTCTCCCCGCGCGAAGTCCCCCAGCGCGGTTGTTCCCCAGGCACGCGAAGGCCCCCTCCTCGTGTGGCGGCGCTCCCCACGCGGCTCCTCCTGCCGTGCCCGCAAGCAGCAGATTCCAGAGGCGACCGCATCTTCTCCAGGTTGATCGCCCATGCGGTGACATGGCGGCAACCCCTTTGGCTGCCCCTTTTCTCTAGCGGCAGCCCCTTTGGCTGCCCCTTTTCTCTAGCGGCGGCGGCGGAGAAATGGGGTTCCCGTGTTGGGAACCCTAAAGTAGCGGGCCCCGTTTTAAAAAAAACGTGGGGATTGATTGAAGAGAGCCATGATTAAAAGAAAAATAAGAGTGAGTGATGATGAAAAAAAAGGGTCCTGTGTAAAAAAAAAGAAAAAGAGAGGTGGAGTGCGTGATTAAAGAAAATAGTAAGAGAGACTGGGTCCCTCTTTGGGCCCATGCTCAAATAAAAAAAGGGGATCATTTTTTGGAAAGAAAAGGGGGGAAGAAGAAAAAGAGGCACGTACACGATAAAGCCGTACGCATGGTAAAAAAAAGAAAGTTTTCTTTGAAAGAGTCACATACAAAGAAAAGTCGTATGCAATTTCAAAAAAAATGTTAAAAAAAATGACGGCTTTAAAAAAATGAATTAAAAAAAGCCGCAAGTTTCATGTTGTTTTCTCCCCATTTATATTGTCTTCTCCCAACTTGGTCGACGTCCATGTTTTCCGACAAGTATGGGAGAAAGGAGGAGTATATATGATGTAGAGTTACAGGTCTCCTTCCAGATTCAGAGATTTCAGATTCTCCAGACCGATCAAGATGTCCAGACTCTACAGTTGTTCAGACTCGACGATTTGCGGTCATTTTCAGATGAGCATAAGTTGCCATCAGTTGTTCGAGGTCCCCATCATTCTTGTGGTTTTGTCGGCCAGAGTTTCCATGTGAGCCATAGGGACTCCATAGTAGAGGACCATTTCCTATGCCATGTTGGCAAGGATTTTCATGTGGTATCATAGGTACACCAGAGCAGTGCACCATTCTCTGACCCAGATGGGAGAGACACAGTTCTCCGACGAGGAGACTTATTTCAAACTCCATTCTCCAGCGATCGTGGACTCCGACGAGGATTGCACAACCACGACTCCTTTTTTTAGTTCAGAGATGGAGCAGCTGTCCACATGTTGTGGCGGGCCAGAGTACTCCGACGAGGAGACTCATTTCCAGTTGCGGCGACTCTGACAGGCGCAGTTCAGAGCGCATGCTCTCCGACGAGGAGATTCAGAAGACTCACACTCCAGCCCGTTCGTCCTCCTCACCTGCATGGCATGAGAAGCAACGTCCTCGACTGCAGCATGTGCGCGTTGGGTTGATATTGTCCGTAGTGTCCTGTAGCGTTGAGTTTCTTTCTGTTTGTCCAAGCTGAGCATTGCATGCTCCAGCTTGAGGGGGAGTGTTGGAGTATAAGTTGTATGCGCCCATTGAGTTGTAGCAGGGTAAATGGATCCTGGAGAAGATCCATTTACTCCATCCATTGTTTAGTCCCACATCGTCCAGAGGTGGGACTTGGAGGCTCTGGAGAGGCTATATAAGGAGCCCCAGACCTCCTGTACTCATTGAGAAAAGCAATAGAGAAACACGCCCCTTTGAGGGTTTCTCCCGTGGTTTCATCCCGCTCCTCACGGAGTAGGGTTCCACGTAAAATCATGGTGTTCCATGTTTGATCTTTCTTGTTTATGCTATGTTTATCAATCGCTTCCGCATTCTTCATATTTTATAACAAGATCTCCATCTCATTGCTACAACATGCCAATGATACCATCCTTTATATTGAGGGGTTGAATTTCGGAGGTCATGGGAATGGGTACTGTGCTTGTTATTTTTGGAGAACTATGGAGTCTAGTGGTTAGCAGATCCAAATTCACTTCGTCCCATTTGGACTTTCTGTTGCTGATATCAACGAGTGTACAACGATCATCTCTACTCCCAGTGCTACTTGGGATTGTCGTTTCCAATTACCAGATTTCGGTAATCAAACTGGTTACTGATTGTTGAGAGACTGGAATGAAAATTGGCTGGGTGGAAGGCCTTTTGTTTCTCCAAGGGAGGTAGAATTGTGCTTTTGAAGGCTGTGGTAGCCCTGTTTTTTGCATTTCCCTACACATCCATTCATTGGGTATATGTCGTCATCTTGAGCCGTGTATGAGAATATTTTTCTGGAGCTCTCACTGATGGCAATTCTATAGAGCTGCACTGGTCAACTCGGACACTGTTACACTTCCTATAGATAGGGGCCTTAGCATCTGTATGTTAGAATAATCAAATAAAGCTCTAATACCAAGTGTGCAACTAGACTATGGGGCAATAGAGAGAATCTTGCTCGCCGTCTAATACGAGACATTTACGGCCTTCAGGCACAGCCATCTGTGACCCCGAGGTCAAGTCACTTGTTGACGTCTTTGTGGAAGGGTATACGTAACATGATTCATGATTTTCCCACATATATGCATCCAGTGGTGGACGATGGTATGCCGTTTAGGTTCTGGGTGTATAACTGGACTCGGGAGGGATCCCCGAGCAGCTTGTTTCCTCGCTTGTTTACCTTAGCTGTTGACCACAGTGCTTCCATGTGTAAAGCATGGATGAACAACCAGTGGCTGGTGACCTTTATTGCATGTATTTCGAATTAGCATCTTGAAGGTTTTGTTTGGCTAGCTGATTTCATTTCTAGGTTTGTGGGTCTATGTGACATGACTACTGGATTTGGCAGGATGATCACTTCTTGAGCAAGAAGGCTTATTCCACGCTTTCGACATTTCGTAATCCCCACAGGCAGTTAAAGAGCGAGATTGTAAGTTCATCAGGATTTTGCGCATCGCTATAAAGATAAAATTGTTCCTTTGGATCCAGCGTCTGGCGAGGATCTTGACCAGGATGCACATATCCACTTCTGCCCTATGAGAAGATACCACTTGGGCCATTTGCAGTTTGACGCATGAGGATCTCACACGTTTATTCTACTCATGTGCATATACCTGTTTAATTTGGGATTCGGCTGACGTTGTGAGTAGATATCTCTTCACATCTGAATTTTTGGAACAGTTCAGTTGCATACCAGTTCAGATCAGTTATTGAGATATGGAGGTCGATATCAACTTTATGGGATATTTTGTTGACACACAAAGTGTCATATTCAGTGTAGAGCAGTTTTATTTTGAGAATGTAACCCACTTGGCTAGGTCTCTTCTTGAGACATGACTTTTATAATTTCACCGCTTTAATGTAATTTTGGGTGGGTGTTTCACCTTTTTTATTCCAAAAATATATATCAACTACATCAAGAGTCTCTACAAGAATGCCTAATCCCAAATCAGCCAGGGTCTACTAATCAAACATAGAATCATCTATAAAACATAAGGACTTACATGGAACCCCTACTCAATGGAGGGATAAACTCATGGTAGGGAGACATTAATGCTCATAGACGGCTACGGTTGTCCTCACTTTTCTAACCTTGAAAAGGAGGATTGAGTTATATATATAACCTGACAAGTTATTGATCATTATCCACAACCCATTAATCCGTATAGCAAAACAGGTCAATTAATGATTTAATGTTATTAAAGATTCATATCAACTATTTCTTTAAGTTTTTATCAACATATTTTAGCATCTAACTAAAATATTGTCACGGCTGAACCATGATTGGCACAAAAATGTTGTGACCCATCATCTTCGTATTGAATGGTCAAAAAAGTTCAGTTGAGCAATCGTAATAATCTTATGAACTAATTGGTGGATAGAAACAGTTGCATAAGATAAATTTTGCAGATAGCGGCATCTCAGTTCAACCTCTGGAGAACCACTTGCTTGGAATCTCCCCATTGTCAACCTTAAGGAGAATCACAAGAATATTGTAGCCATAATTTTGAAGATATTCCAGAAACAGTCTTTCAGAGCAAAAGCATACATATAAAAGCTTTAGACAAGTTTCCTTACTCAGAAGTACCATGGATCTGGATCGGAAATAACTTGATTTGATGCAGATTGTGCTAGCTAGTAGTATTGTATATTGATAGATGCACCAATGACTTTTGATTTTCAGGAGCAATGCCTCAGACTATTGCGAGACTCCTGTTGCAACAACACACGTGACACACGGTGGCATTCACGGCAGGAGGAACAGATTGCAGCAGAAGCAACACAGAAGATCAAGTCCTTCATGCATATGTCTGTGAACAATACCACCCTCATTGCCTCCCTCGTGGCCACCATCACCTTCACCACCGCCCTCTCACTCCCCAAAGGCCTCCATACCAACAGCCCCACAGCCCTCAAGCTCTTCATGGCTTGTGACACCCTTGCCATGTGTTGCTCCTTCGCCGTCACCTTCCTCTCTGTCTACACCGTGCATGAGGATGTCGAGTACTTCTTGCACTATGTAAGGGCCACGAATGCACTGCTTTGGCTTGCATTCTTCGCAATGATAGTTGCATTCGTTGCAGGGATGTATGCTGTTGTGGAGACCGAGGTGCCATGGCTAATGCAATTTGTCTGCACCTCATTTGCAATGTTGCCTTTCGCGACGTTGGTGCTAGCAAAGTGGCCAGCGATTAGGAAGTGGGGGCCATTGAATAAGCTGGGGATGATTTGCTATCATGCGATGTATCTTAGTCCAAGCTCGGGATTTACTTCTGATGTGAATGTGTCTGAAGAGCTTAGGAGTGAGCAAAGTGCTCCTGGCGTGTGAAGTTGATTTAGGAAGCTTGAAGCAGTCTATCTTCTGATAGCAATGGGCTCATGGTTTGACGGCGATGCAACTTCTCAAAGCCTCTCAGCCATCACTGGCTGCAAAGAGTAATGATTATATGTTGTTGGGTTCAATCCAACAAAGGAAATGCTTAAAACATGACCTGCTGTATAAGCAAAGGATCCTCGCCTAATTCGAACATCAGTTGGTACTACCGAGGCTACAAGGAAACCTTCTCATTCAAGCAACTTCTCAAGGATCAAATGTCATGCATCTTATGAACCAAGTGGTTTGTTTGTGTCACATGAATAGGGCTACAATGAAGTCCTTGTCATTTATCTGATCTTCTTATCCCAAATTCAAATTATTATTGTTTCAATTTCTTTTTCTCTTTACAATCATAATCTTTACTCCTTTTGTTTTTAAATTTGAAGGGTGGAGTAAAGAGGTGGCTGATATGGGTGAAAACATAAGGTCATGGTTATTAGATGATAGGTAGGTGAATGCGCGTGAGGTGAATAAGAAGTTTCTAAAAGTATGTTTACAGCTCTCAGTAGTTCATGCATGAAATGATATCTGGTAACAATATGCTTAATCCTATCATGGTGCATGTAATATTTCGTCAAGTGAATAACACTCTGATTGTCAAAGCGAACAATCACCTTCGCCAGAACATGACTTATGTTTGCAAACAATACTTTATAGTTGCCTTCCAACTGACTACATATCTTCCAACAGTGAATAGTTACCTTGTCATGGACATCCTCTTATTGTAGTCGCCAACATAATTATCATCCCTGAAGCCTACTAGACCATCCATGGCTTATCACAACTCCAAATATAAGCATATAGTGCTGCATGGATATCTCATAATCCACTTCATTACAAGCCAATGTCCCTTTCAAAGATTTGACATGTATCGACTCACAAGATAAAGGTAAATCATGTCATACATAAGATTTCCAACTACACTTGAATAAGAGACACAATACGAAGTCATGCTCATCCTCAACGTTTGTGCACGACTTTATAGATAATTTTAAGTGGTTTCCTAAAGGAACCTTCTTAACCTTAGTATCCTATATACCAAAGTGCTCTAATACCTTTTGCAAATAGCTTCTTTGGCTTAAATGTTATTTTTCATCCTTAAGATCTTAAAATATCTCCATCCCAAGAAATTTCTTAGCAACACTAAGTCCTTGATCTCAAATTCTCCACTTAGGAATGTCTTTAACTTTTTCACCACATATTTATCTTTGATTGAGATCAACATGTCATCAAAATAAAGAAGTAGATAAGGAACTATCTACTATTTTTTTCAAGTAGATAAAAAATTTATGCTTGCTTCTAAAGAAACCTCCTTCCATCATGAAAGAGTTGAAATTCTTGTACGGTAGTCTCGAAGATTATTTTAAATCATACAAGACTTCTTCAGTGGCGAGGCACGATCTTCATCTTCGTAACTACAATTCCTTCATGCTGACACATACATGTATATCTTTTCTTCAAGATCTCTATTTAGGAATTTTACCTTGACATCGAGTTGCTCTAGGTCCGGATCATGAATTTCCACAATAGTCAAAGAACTTGAATGTAGGTGTGTTTCATGACAAGTACAAAGATTGATGTTTTATGTGATTTGCATGCAGTTTGTGACACATCTGTATTAAATCGGACCGATTAAATGAGCTAGTGGATGATAAAAACAACAACAAATACGCCTAATGTTGTTCAATCAAAATGAAAATCAAGCAATCACAAGGATAAATGTATTTAATGAGGACGCTCAATTCTATGAAAGTCTCTACCAGAGTCATCCCAACTCAAGATTTTGGAATCACTTGGTCTTTTTCGCTATCAAGATGTTGTTAATAATAGCAACACTCCTTAATTGCAATCTTGCAACTCGAAAAAAATCTCTAAAATCAAACTTTCCTTCTAAAACCGAAAGAGGAGCTCCCGCGACCCATACACCCCATATGGTATAAATACAAGTAAACAAAAATCTCACAACTTCAGTACTATGCAATGTAATATGATGTGTAGTTAGAACAATCTTACTAATTTGGATGCGAAGGAATAATGGCTTGAAGAGAGATTTCATAGGGCTTCTTCTTTCTCTCAATTAGAGTTAAAATCTTGACCGACTCCTTCATATCACTAGAAAGGTGGGAAGGAAAGAGCAAGTGAGTATAGAATAAGTAAATGAAAATTGAGGCTTAGGTCATTGTTTACAGCCTTTTAAAAGAAACTATATCACTAACATTAAAAGGAACATCTCTTTAGTAAATAACTAGAAATTTCCACACAAAAATTAGTTCACTAGAATAAATTTCAGCAGACCGATATCATTTTTTTCAGTTGAATATAAAGGTAATATCCTAGAAAACAAGCTACTCTGGAGAAGTAAATTAGTTGACTAGAAAGTTCTTTTAGTCAGCTAATTTAACCAATTAGTTAGTTTATTAGTTGCTCAAAAGTAGCCGTTGAATGAATGGATATTAAGATGCACATGATCAATATTTTAGTCAACCAACTAAGTTGGCTGAAAAGAAAAATTAGTCGACTAGAAATCCAATTAGCTGGTTGATTTTATTTGAGAACTTACTGGGGCTAATATGAATGCTATGCATATGCATGGGGTTGATAATGCATTTCCCTAATGAAATGAAATAGAAGAAACTACTGTCATCTTTTTTAGTTCTTTCCACGATCTTTCCAATACCTAATCAATCAATCACAACTAGGAATGTTCTTCTATGTCACATCATTTCTCATCAAATCTGTAGCTTGCTTCACATATTTAAAGAATAAGTTCATGAGCGAATGTTGTTGGAGTATTTGTTATGTGCGCATATTGAGTTGTAGCATGGTAATGGATCCTGGAGAAGATCCATTTACCCCATCCAGTGTCTAGTCCCACATTGTCAGTGGTGGGACTCGTAGGCTCTGTGGAGGCTATATAAGGAGCCTCAGACCTCTTGTAAGTAACCATTGAGAAAAATGAATACAATATCCGCCCCTTTGAGGGCTTCTCCCGTGGTTTCATCCCGCTCCTCACGGAATAGGGTTCCATGTTAAATCCCGCCGTTCTTCTTCGATGTTTATTCTTTTTCCATGTTTTCACTTCCGCTTCCCATTTCTTAACATGGTATCAGAGCGGTCGATTCTCAATGATTTATTTTTTATGGTCCTGATTTATCTGAGATACTGTTTATGGATAAGTTTTTTATATCATTCAAGTTTGTGAGATCTGAGATCCAATTCTATGGATTTCTTGAAAAACCTAAGTTCTTTGTTCGAGGATTATCAAAAAGCACGCTTCAGGCTTCGATTATGTTCCAGGCCTCGATTCTGTTCCAGACACAACGCCTGCGGAGCACAAGATCTCCAGGCACAGGTTGCTCTCATCCAGATCCAGCTGATCCCTCGTGCACGACGGCGCTAACGCACCGCCTCTCCTCCAGGCGAAGCTTAATCTCCAGTCGGCAATCCCTCTTCCGATGGTGCGAGCTGCAGGCGGCAGCCCTAGCCCCATCGCGCGCTCCTCTACTGCGGCGCAGTCCTCCTTTCCCGGCTTCTCTTTCGTCTCACGCAGGTGGTGCGAGGCCTCTCCCAAAAAGCGGCGTGCTCCTTCCTCTCGGTGCGACTCAAGGCGGCGCAACGTCTCCAGGTTCCCAGGAGGAGCCCTACCTCCCCCAGATCTTGTGGTGGCGCCATTGACTTCCTGCGCGCCCAGGCGGAACCACCCCCTCCTCGTCTTCATTGCCGCACCCAGGCGGCGGCCCCATCGACTTCCCGCGCGCAAAGATTCCCTGCGCGTGGTGCTCCTCTCTCCATCGTGCAAGCCCGTACGCCCTCCTCGCTTCTCCTCCATCGCGCAAGCCCGCACGTTCCTCCCTCCAAGGGGAACACATAGGTGGCGGCGCTGATGAAAAACTCCCGATGGGGGCGGCACCATTGTGAGAAGGCTTCGGGTTTAAAAAAATCGGTCTCTTTATTAGGCCTGTTGGGCCGTGTATCCCTTGAAAAAAGGGAAAAAAGAAAAAAAAAGGGGAGAAAGAGGCCTCATTGGCCCGTGACAGTTGAAAGGGGAGAGAGATAGTGTTTTGGGCCCAACAGGCCTTATGTTAAAAAAAAAGAGAGATGGAAAATCGTAAAAATATAGATACGACTTATTTAAAAAATGCAAAAAAAGGATTTACAAAAGCTGAAAAAAGGGGTTAAAACAACTTTAAAAAAATGTTTTCAAAAAGTTGTGGACGGCTTTAAAAAATGAAAAGCCACAACGAATTGTTCGAGAATATTCATGTTTTCCCCATGTCATTGTCCTCCCAACTTTGTCGATGTTCATTTTCCGACAAGTATGGGAGAAAGGAGGAATATATATGTAGAGTCACAGGTTTTGATCCAGATTCAGATGCCAGTCTCCAGACCAGCAAGATGTTCAGACTCTATAGTTTTTCAGATGAAGATTTTCATGCGCAGTTTCGGACTCGATGTTCAGATTCCGAGTCCACATGTGTGATGCGCAGTTGTTTAGACTCGACAGATTTATCATATTCCAAGTTCGAGGCACTCCATGTTGAGGCCCATTTTTCGAGTTCTCTAGAGAGAGACTCATTTTTAGACACACACATGTATGCGGTCATATTCATATGAGCACATGTATGCCATCATTTGTTCATGGTCCCCGTCTTTCTTGTTTTATCAGCCAGAGTTTTCATGTGAGCCATAGGGACTCCAGAGTAGAGGACCATTCCCTATGCCATGTTGACAAGGGTTTTCATGTGGTATCATAGGTACACCAAAGCAGTGCACCATTCTCTGAGACAAATGGGAGAGACCCAATTCTCCGACGAGGAGACTTATTTCAGAATCCATTCTCCAGCAACCGTGGACTCCGACGAGGATTGCACAACCATGGCTCCTTTTCAGTTAGGCCCTTTTCAGAGATGGAGCAGTTGTCCACATATTGTGGCGGGGCAGAGTACTCCGACGAGTAGACTCATTTTCAGTTGCAGTGACTCTGACATGAGTAGTTCAGAGCACATGCTCTCCGACGAGGAGATTCAACAGACTCACACTCCAGCCCGTTCGTTCCCCTCACCTGCACGACATGAGAAGCAACGTCCTCGACAACAGTTGTGCGCGTTGGGTTGATATTGTCCGTAGTGTTATGTAGCGTTGAGTTGAGTTTCTTTCTGTTTGTCTAAGCTGAGCATTGCATGCTCCAGCTTGAGGGGGAGTGTTGGAGTATTTGTTATGTGCGCCTATTGAGTTGTAGCATGGTAAATGGATCCTGGAAAAGATCCATTTACCACATCCAGTGTTTAGTCCCACATTGTCCAGTGGTGGGACTTGGAGGTTCTGTGGAGGCTATATAAGGAGCCCCAGACCTCCTCTAACCATTGAGAAAAATGAATACAATATCCGTTCCTTTGAGGGCTTCTCCCATGGTTTCATCCCGCTCCTCACAGAGTATGGTTCCACGTTAAATCCCGTTGTTCTTCTTTGATTTTTATTCTTTCTCCATGTTTTCGCTTCTGTTTTCCTATTTCTTAACAAATGTTTTGTCATCATTAAATATACATGCATATATCTAGATTGCAATGATCTCTCCTTTTTGATGATGACAAAACCATTCTGAATGTTTAACAAAAACATATAATGTAGTGTTTATTTTAAAACTTTTAGAAATCTTTTCTATTTAAAAACAACTCAAAATGTTTGGAAAAAACTTTGTCTATGCACTTCTTTTTGTTGACATTGTCAAAAAGTGAAGGTTATAAATTCAAAACTTCTTCTTAAGTTACAATATAATATATTGATATCAAAGAAAAATAATTCTATTCATCTTCAGAGTTCTTTTTTGTCATAAATTCCTCTCTAGTTTTACACTTAAGCCACCCCCCTCAGTTGGGGGGAGGGGACGATTACAACCACTTTGTGCTAGTATTGTGTGAGCACAATAGTCCCATGTGCTCGTAATAGCTGCTGCTAGTATATAAAAAAACACACCAAATGCGACTGCATAAGGGGCTACATGTAGTCATATTTTTGCGAACAAAAAATATTACCTGATTCAGTTCTGCATACATGTACATGCATATAAAAATTGTACATGTACAAGAATACACTAATTTCATATAATCTACATTCACAATCAAGTATCACAAGTAAATCCACATTTACAATAATTAAGCACCACAAGGTGTCTACATTCACATACGCCACAATACAATATTATCGTAAGAACAATTTGAAATTAGAACCATAATATTAATGGCATAGATTTGTGAATACTAAAATATAAGTTATATAGTACTACATGCCATCGAGTGTCAAATCCTTCACTTCTTCCATCGATGAAGGATGCCTTCCCCTTTTCTGTCCTTCTCTGGCTTTGACTCTCCCTCTCTACTCTCTCCTCCACCTCGATATCCCTCTCACGAATGATGACTTCGCGATGAACCGGTCGTTATGTCGCGACCCTAGGTTGTTAATCATCTTCATTGTTATCCTCATCCTCGTCCTTCTCACAATGATCATCGCGATTATCGATGGCCTTCTTTCCATCTCATTGAGTACCCCTATATTTTTAAAAATACATTAGTAATTTATCATGCAATAATAAATAAAATATGAGATATGTAATTACTTGGCTACAAACCAAGATTATATGACATTGAGTCCATTCTCCATCCACTCATGAAGTTCAAAATGTAATCAGTATTTGTGGATATCCTGTTAATATGTGTCGGTTCTGGAGGAGGTGACATAGATTATTGTGTATACTACGATGGTGAGGGACCATATATGCTCGTGGCACCTGGAGTGCCGCAACTAGACTTCGATGAGAATTCCCCCCCCCCCCCCCCCCCGAGGCCTACTGATGGTTGGGGCCAACCTGTCCTCTATCTGTCACCTCATGCCAGGCCTTAACGTCAAATATTGTGTGATCTTCATCGGAAAGGGGGGCATACTTCTCCAAGATCTCATCACAGTAGTCATGCATGTTAAAGATACCTTTTAGCAATATACACTTAAAGTTTCTACTCAAGAATTAAAAGGATTGTGAAAATTCAAGAAGCACACCCGCCACAGTCTGGGATTCTTATGTGGACCATTGATCGCTCCACATGCGGGTCTTTTCCACCATTCCCTAATTATTGGTCCACGTTGGAAAGCTGCATGCTGTCACAATACAAAAATGAACACGACTATTAACAAGTTTCATTCAGGTTGCCGTTCATCATCACCCAAAATGAAGTAGGTTGATACTGTATTGTGATGAATACTTACCAATCCAGCTTTTACTACTCCTAAGATCTTAGCACCACTATTATATTTGATCTCTTGCTTCCCTTTATTGGTCCTTCCAACAAGAGAACGTCTCCCAAAATCTCCGGAAGTGAAGAGATTACAATACCGACTCCATCTATTTGGAAGAAGATAAAGTAAGGATCTTAAACACTAAAATAACAATGAGCAAATTAATACTTAATACCTTTCAAAAGTGCACCAAATGAGAAGAATTGTTTGGCCCTCTCCCAATTAACCTTCTCCTCCATCTTGACAAATGCAACCTTTCTGGCCATGTAAGTACTATATGTTCCTGTCACTGGCCAGGTGAGTCATACGGATAAGAAAAATCTCTCAAGTATGCTCAAGATGGATGCCATAGGTCTTCTACATTTGAAATGTATTTTTATCAGACATATATGATTCAGAAGGGCTCTCAAACAGATACGGATAAATTACATACGTAAATACTGTCCAAGACCCTCTCTGATTAGACGGACTCATACGAGTCCCTTTGTAGTCCTCACAATCCTAGAATCTCTTCCAGGCCTTGCATAGATCCTTCGCTACATTATATTGATCCTTCAGCGTATCAGTCAATGTCATTGTATAAATAAGTTTGACATATTATATTAGGAATAACATGTAAATTCAAAAATTTAATCAAAGAAGATATATACATTGGACAGGATCTCCAAGAAGCGACGAGGGGCTTGGGCTATGCCTATGGAGGTGGTAGGACAAGCCATTGTAGGAGTATCATGTACATCCTCCACACTCGGCATTGGCCCGTCCTTGTGGCATGAATAATGCGGAGTAGGCTGATGTCCATCAGAAGGGGATGGACGAGTCGGATTAGGATCCACATACCGAAGTAGGTACGCATCACCTCCATCCCAAGAGATGCAATTCTAAATGAATGCACTCATCTCTGGGTCCCATGATCCGTCGATTGTAACTTGAAATCAATAGCCAGCATATCGATGTAAAATTAAAAAATAATAATAGTATTGTCAATTTTATATTAAATATGACACATTTATAAAAAAATATTACCATCATGATGGGATGGAGCAGTCATCGGTCGCCAGAACCACCATATCTGGTAGAGCCGCCTCTCTCGGAGGAAGAGCCGCCTCTCTCAGAGGAAGACTGCCTTCTCTTGTCACCTCCATTACTGGATTAATACAATCTATATAATTAGCATTGAATTATAAAATTAATAAGAAATAAATAAACATTTAACAATATATGATGCCATATTTTCTAACCCATTGTATAGGTAGTAATGACATCTGTTGTGGATGTTCTCGTTCAAAAATCAGTAAGCCTGTCAAAACTTGGCATTCTTCTGTGACATTGCTGGTGTCAATGTAATGCAAGATATCCTTCTCAATACAGTTAGGTGATCATCTCTCTTTCTCTTTTTACCCACTTGATGCACACAACATATTTGTGCAATTTGAGAAGCCATCATAAATGACTCAACCTTCTTATATATCTACCGTAAATGTCCTCAACCATATCATGTCTCGAGTCTACCTCAATTCCTCGTTGTGGATCAAACTAGTGACAAGAGAATATGCGATTTGGTGAAGGCATGTTATACTCAAATTCTTCTCGAAGAATCCCATAATAGTTTAGTTGTCATTGCCGTGAAAAGATCTTGAGACCATAACATTGAAATTACATATGGAAAATCCTTTATCCCATTTCGACGAGTGGAATCTTAATTCATTAGCATAGAAACTGTTAAGCGATTTGATCATGTAATTTGCACCCAAAGAGAAATCATGTAACATCTTCGCCTTCCCATCAGTCGGATACAATGATCCAACACACTCTCTAAACCATGTTGCAAACATTTTTCAAAACTCTTTGATCACCTCACATTTATTGAACATTAGATTTCTTATATGGTTCCTATACTCTCTAGATTATTTAAAAAAATTACCGATTTACAATTCATACTAAGTGTATGATTTCCGAAAATATGGACTCAGCATATGACAAAACTTCATCTATATTGTCCAAAACAGTATAGCTCTTCCGCTTCTTGATGTTCTCCATATTATAACATATGGTTATTCGTACATGCATCAATTTGAACCTCAAACATATCCAATTTACTCATCATTGTCTTGACCTTATCGAAACTTTCAAGTAACTCATTTTGCTCAGGTAGCATTCTCTTTATCAACTTGATCATGGCATCAAAACTAGAATAAATTATTTTGTATTGATTCCTCAAAGACAACAACTCAACAACAACATATAATTAGGAAAAATTAAGATAACCATGCATAATGTCTACTCTGCCTTCCATAGCAAGTCCTCAAAATGTTGATTGTCCATAATGTTCTCCTCTTCTTTAGACGCCTGGTTGAATTCAGGTCTGACCACATCTCAAACCATTTGGGAAGACATATTCTCAGGACTATCATCACTCTTGACACTAGAATGTGTCTTCTCAGCATGTGCATACCGTGTCGTATAATTGTTGACAGATCCCTTTATACATAAGTGCTCTGCAACAATGTTCCTTGATATCATCTTTAGTAGATTGCACTTCTTGTACAGACACGTGATATTCCTTGTCTGTAAACAATCCTCAACCCTTATGTGTAACCAAACCTAAGGAAGCCTTCTACACCATGTAAGAATATCTTGCTCACAGAACCAAATTCAAACGATTGTAAATCCAATCATGTGCATGGTCCATCTCCTAATTACAACATGAGAATGTCTTAAGATTTGTTCATCACATATCCATATTTAGATTCACCCTCCGACACACATACCCACATTCATAAGATGAGATAAGGAAAACATATATTATTTAATTTTTAGTTTTGCCTATTCACCATGATTTCCATGTAGACACTATGTAGATATTCCTTACATATAAGATTTATTCTTTACTAAATTTCAGCAGCATAACCACACACCTCTCCAATATACCTTATAAATTGACCTTTAAAAGGTTTGATTTGCATCAAAAATGCATTAATTAACCTTTAAAAGATCAATTTGATATATCAAAGAGGATTGTGGTTATGCTATCAAAAATTAGTAAAGAATAAATCTTATATGACATGAATATATACATAGTGTATGCATCAAAATCACCAAGGACTCCATTATCTCGGGACCTCCAAACTAAGGAATGTTAATATACTTTTTGTAACATACACAGACCTTAAATGATGTATATACACATGTTGTATACACATGATTAAATAAGATATATATCCTACACATTAATCAGACATTTGACTCGTTTGACTGATTCATTATATTCCTAATAACCTTTGTGTACCTAAAATTTAACTATAATGTACAAAAGTTCCCCTCCCTCCACGTTGATCTTTTACAGAAATGTTCGGATATCACATTAGACCCATTTGAATCAGTTACCTATATGAATTTCCATACCCCTCCATACATGCCCATACCCCTCCATACACTCTTACATACCCATATGCATATCAATATTCCTCACACACTTGCATACATGACCAAATACAACCATACACTCTTATATTCATGCCCATACCCCTCTATATATGCTCATACCCCTCAATACACTCTTACACACCTACATGCATACCTATATTCTTCACACTCTTGCATACATGCCCAAATACACCCATACATGGTTCCTATACTCTCTTCATATCCTCATAGACACCCATATGCATACCCCTATTCCTCACAATCTTGCATACATGCACAAACATACCCATACATTGCTCCATACGCTCTTATACAGCTACATCCATATCCAATTTCCTCACACACTTGCATACATCCCATACACCCACATACACTCTTACATTCATGCCCATATTGTACCATACACTCTTAGACACCCATATGCATATCCATATTCCTCACACACTTGCATGCATGCCCAAATACACCCATGCACTCTTGCATTCACGCCCACATTAATTGCTCCATACACTCGTACATACCCACATGCGTATCTATATTCCTCACACACTTGCATACATGCCCAAATAACCCGATACACTCTTAATTCATTAACATACCCATATACTCTTACACATTCATATGCATACCTATATTCCTCACACTCTTGCATACACGCATACCTAAATACCTCCTACATGCTTAATTCCATATATACGTATTTACCTATATGTACCTCATATACTGACATATATACCATACATGCAACATGTTTACCCATGATCGAGTGTTTGGAATTTATTTTCTTTTTTGTCACATTTATTAGGTTACTTAATTATATTGGAAATTTTATAAGATGTTTAACTATGCGAGTGAATGACATCGCTCAAATCTAATACCACTTGAGAAAATTTGATTTCAATATGAACCAATTCGGTATATTGTCATAACCTATCCTGCCTCTATCCATGTACTAGCAAAACATACATCAAGACTTGTGTGGTATCGCGAGAGAAATTTCTTATCTTGAAAAGTTAAGATCCTAGCAGTTGTAAAAAATATATATAACACATGATGAAGACATCACTCCCCAAAATGTATTGCACACACCTCCCATTGTGTAGGATCACGCTTTACCTAGTGTGGAAGGACACACGTGTGTGAATGAGGTTTTGTGCCTATTGCAATCTACATGATGGGCCTATCTAACAAACACATAATAGATATTTGCATTCAAAAAAATTGTTATTACATCGCAAATGAAATTAAGCATTGACATAAAATAACAATAAGAGTATTAAGCATGTGAACATTCAAAAGATTAATTATACTAACCCATATACACAAACATAAAAACAACACACTAACACTAACACTTACACGTACAACACACACTCACACGTATACACAAACACTAACACCCACACTTCAACACACACACACATACCTACAACTTGCATTTCCAAATCACATACGAGAACACCATTATATATTACAGAAAAATCACATTTCAAAATCGATTTAATTCAATCTAGTAAGATAAAACCTATTGGGCATTTTAACAAACACCTACAATGCATTTGAAATTAACAAACATACTCAAATACAACCATTACTCAAAATAAAATTTAATCTAATAGATGACAAAATTAAAAGACAAGAAATATATCTAATGAATAGGAAATTAAGATGGAGAAGACACTCATTGGTGGCCTGATATGGAAGAGGAAGGGATTCTCTCCAAGGATAGGAAGGTTGAGCGGATGACACTTGAGATGAGGCTGCGAGAGAGGAGGAAAAAAAGCCGAAAGGAAAGGAGAGGGTAGGTCGGGGGTGGAGGGAGGAGGAGAGGGTGTAAGAGAGGGAGGAGGTTGGGCAGAGCTAGGGCTTGGAGAGGGAGGAAGTTAGGTGGAGGTTTTAGGTTAGGGAGAAAATGGGGTCATGTTCTTCATGTGTCGTTCTGTTTAGCAGATAATACGACTACAATATGCAATCACATAATGGTCACATATTGAGGCGCCGATCGTCTGCTCAACTTTGTGGTCTCATATTTAGCTATGCGAGCACTAGTTCTGGGAAAGTGCTTGTATATGTTATTGTGATCACAGTCTCAATACTAATGGTCGCAATGATGTGCTAGTAGAACAACACATTTCTTATAGTGTAATTTTAATAAACAAACATATCTAGTGAAACTTTAAAAAGCTTATTGTTCAATAAAAAGTTCTTATGAAATAGTAAAAACCTCATTGTAATATATTGTGCCTTCATCCTTGTTATCAAAATTAGTGAAGCCTACAAGCTTTAAGTAGGCACTTTGTTCATCAGTATCACTATCACTTGAGTTGTCCCAAGTGATTACACGACCTTCTTCTTCTCTTTTTGTCATAGGTTTTCTCCTATTAAGCATAGGGCAATTCTTATTCATGTGTATAGTATTATTGCAAATGAAGCATTTAGCCACTTATTTTTTACCATTAATTCACTTATTCAAATCAATCCTTCTTGCGTTTGGGAATCTCTTAAATTGCAAGGAATTATTGTGATATCCTCTTTTGTGTCATCGTTAGAATTAACTTTCAAATCCCTAGATTATGTGACCTTGAAAGCTAGTATCTCTATAGAGAACATGCAATATAACACATTGATTGCCTTTGAATTTAGCAGTATATATTTTTTATATCTACATCGGTATAGCCTTCTTCTCCTCAATGACTTTGACAGATTTCTCCACCATGTACCAAACATTAAAATTTTCCAAATTTAGGAAAATCATCATCTCATTGAAGTAAGAGTCATATATGATAGAATTTTATGGGTTACGACGTTTGTGCACTCAAAACTTTGATACCAAATGATATTTCATGTGTCACTAAAGCGTGTATTATGCCATATAGATTAAACAAGCATGTGGATCATAGAAAAATAGATAACAAGCATAATGCTATCCAATTCAAGAGATAATCAAGCAATCACAAGAATACATGCATCTTAGCAAAAAACCCAACCGGGTTAAAAATTCGACCAAAGCCATCCTACCTCGAGTTTCAACCAACTGAATTACTCAGTTCTTCCTACTATCAAACTACTTTAAACAAGGCATCTCCCCTCAATTACAACCTCAAGTTATCTAAGTTTATCTACCATAACTTCTCTTCCAAGCCAAAAGAAAAGAAAAGTTCCTAGAATCCAAGCACCTTATAAAATATAAATAAGTAGATATAAACTTAATAATCATAATTGATATACAATACATTATGATATGAAAAGATAACAATCTTACATATCTTGGATGTGCAAGGATAATGGCATGAAGAGCGAGTGCACAAAACTTCTTATTTCACTCAAATAATGGATTTGAAAGCTTGATATTATCACTAGAAAGGTAGTAGTGAAAGAATGAGTAAATATAGAATGAGTGAAATAAAATTAAGTCTTAGGTTTCCTTTTATAATATCTAAGAGTCACCTAGTAACACATTTTGAATGCATCTACAATTTTAAGTGTGTTGAATAAGACTCCACCATTCAAGCAAACACTTATATTAAATATTAAATGGAAGATGACGAGAATTGAAGAACATGATACGCCCTTCCAAGTTTTCCAATAACACTTATCTCCCTAACTTTTTCTTATTATAGTATTATCAATTATCATGTATTCTTACAAAATTCATAATATTACACTTCCCTTAGTAATAGAGGCACAAGTATAATAATGAAGGCTATTATTGTGAATTTTGTAATAAGACAGAGGAATGTATGTACTTGTAAATAATCTAGGGGCACAGTTTTATTGCAAAAACTTGGAAGGGTACATTTCTAAAAATCGTTTTAAAAAGCAGTTGAACTAAGAAAGTAAGAAATAAGTGAACTATTATTAAATTAGATTTACTTTGATTATTTAATTCATTTTTATCGAGTAAACAAATTTATTTTATATTTCCTTTTGAACTAGATGTATTTATATTTATTAAGCCACTGATTCAATGAAAAAGGACAATATAGAAAATATATAATATATATGACTTCCATTGTATTCTAGACAAGGGGCATATTGTCTATATTATACAATATATGAACTCTCTTTTTATTTTCTTTTTTTCTTTAAATTTTATGGTACCTTCAATGATAGTAAGTATTTATGCACTTTGATGTTTTTTTTTGCAATTTTCTTAACTTTTTTTCAATTTTACATAATTTTTTTGTCCATTTTTAACCTTAATATAAGTTCTTTAGCATGATGAGTTCACCAAAGAAAACACATTGAAAGATCTTATCCAACTTTCTTTGATATATGTGTGCATAAGCAATAGGCGAAATATTTTTCAATTAAATTAATTATACATGTTAATCAAACTA
Source organism: Ottelia alismoides (assembly GCA_037367405.1). Classification (NCBI taxonomy): domain Eukaryota; kingdom Viridiplantae; phylum Streptophyta; class Magnoliopsida; order Alismatales; family Hydrocharitaceae; genus Ottelia; species Ottelia alismoides. The sequence goes on from JAZKJV010006285.1 coordinate 652,487, forward strand.
TACCTCTTTCAAAGTCTTATGCTCCAAAAAACTGATGAATGGGAGCGGTTGAACAGATAAGTCATCATACATGACCCCAAGCTTTCGTCGTTTCACGAAGGACTAGGCTTCGTTTGAAATTTTTTATAATGCATACATGTACACACACATGTCATGTATATACACACACCTTTCTGATGTACGTATGCGCCTAGGTACCTTCATACATTCATTTATAGGCACCTTTCTACATACATGCATATATGCCTTGTTAAAATTCATTGCCAAACATGTCCTACTAAGCAGCGCTAGTGTCTTAAAGCAAAGCTATTAACACGATGAATCCAAAGGGAAGAAAGTTTCCTCCTGGTGTATCGATAATTAGAAAAAGTGCTTCAATAGTAAACGATGAGTTTTTTGAAGTGCATTCAATAGATCAGTAAAGTCAAGATATTGAAAACACTTGAAAAAGCCATCTAAAGAATGGTCATAAAATCCTTTTCAATGATCTCGTGGTAGAGCAGTGTGGTTGCCATATGAAAAAAACATGATCCGAATCGTCTCTCCTCAGTATTTATTTTCTAGAAAAAGGAGGGATAATATATGTTTTTGCATATTATAACAACAAGCTTATGCATGTGTGCGACATGACATGTCTATCTTCTTGCACAGGCTCATGCACTATATCACAGATCCTTTACCATTACAGCATGTGCTGTAACGTAGGGGAGTCACTGGGTCACTATCGAAATGGGATCCAACTATCTCCGACCCCATTCGAGGGTTGTTCGATGGTGATCCAGCGGCTCCCCTGTGTTATAGCACATGCTATAACAGTAGAGGATCCACGACGATTTTTATGTTATCATGCATAAATCGTGAATGGAGATCTTGCGTAATTAAGATCCGGTCACATGGAAAAGTTTGATAAGTGTGAGTTATTTTTATTTTTATTTAGTTTCCTGTTCATTATCCAGAATGTGAAATAAGTTGTAACTGATAATGTTTGTATGATATGTAGTGTGAATGGGGGTAAAATAAACGTGCATACGGATTGGATAAAATCTATAATTTAATTTAACCCAATATTATCAAATCAGACTAATTCGATTTTTGCATTGTAACATGTTGCATCTGGTTAAGATTTTTCAAATTTATTAAATAATGATCGGATCATTGCCATGATCAAAGCCGATTGATTTCGTTAGCACACATGCATTATGTATGAAATAATCTTAACTTTCTCTTAAACATGGTATGCCATTAATTTATTCATATGCGACATTAGGATTTAGCTTTGAATAAAAGAATAGGGTAACCTAGGAGAGAAGATCTGATCAATTTGAAAATTGACAAATCTATTTTTTATTCCACTTTACATATGTCATCGAGCTAAGAATAAAAATAACGATGAAAGAAGGATTAAAATATTAAAAAAACAAATTTCATCGAAAATTTAATAAATTAATTGGGAGTAAAAAATGCGAATCCATTAGGTCCCGTTCGGGTAGGGGAAAACCCCCCCTTTCGGGGTATACCCCCTTAACACATTCTTTCTCTCTTTCCCATGTGGGCCTCACTTTTTCTCTTTTTTAATACATTAAATAAATCAATTCTCTTTCACCAATTCCATCAAAAAATAATATATTATACCATCATATCATATAAAAATTATAAACTACTCCACTTCTACTCACATTTTTCCAAACTTTAATATAATCACATCACAATAACGACCCACTGTTCCAAACTTCAATACAATCATATCACAAATACACCCCAGTTTAACCCCTTATCCAAACACTAAAGTACAAAAATGAATTACCTTCTATCAGTTTAATCCATCATAACCTGTGTATCAAACACATCCTTAAAGTTGGATCGATATGGATTAATCTATAGATTCATCCAATCTAAATCACATGTACTTCAGGAGATAGATTGTAATCATCACTTAAATGGAAGAGCTAAAAGAGAGTGGAATAATTGTGGAATCAGAAAGGGAATAATTATTCCCAACATCAAAAATTTTAAGAAGAGGAATAATTATTATAAGAATAGTTGTGGAATAAAAAAATAAAAATAGTTATGTTCAAATATAAGAAAAATAGAAGATTGGAGAAAAATAGTTAGTGTAAATTACAATTTGGGTCTCCATTGATGATCGTGATTCACCTCTTTAATAATTGGAATAGTCGTAGTATATGAGGCAAATTCGGTTCGTCAAAACCACAATCGTTGAATGTTGTGGAGTATTTTTAACTTGGCAAGTCTACCAAGGTCGAACATAAGAAACGATGATTTTTAGTTGCGAGGTTTTAAATTAAATTAAATAATTAATTATTTTCTAGGTTAATTTCCGTGTCAGAAAATACAAAGAAAATAAAATGCAATGCAATGGTGAAAGATGCAGCACGAAGAAAATTAAACAGAGAAAATGAAGCTCATGATATGTGATTTTACACGATTTTTAATCCAAATAGTAATAATCATTATCCTCTATATTACATCATAGATCAACATATATCAAATCCAGAAATATTCTAAATCCATAAGTACATGCTAGAGTCCAAATAGGTCTATGAATAATCATGCAAATAGTGAAATCAGACAAAGATTTTATCTCCAAATTCTCTCAAATTTAATTCACAAGTAAATCAAATTTTAATCACATAAAATATTTTGAATTAAATTGACATTAGCTTGATTGAATCCTCTACATAGATTAAATCCTCTATTTATATGATCAATAATTACAAGAGGAATGAAAGAAAAATTTCTCAAAAATATCTGCGTAATTCAATAGTTCCTCCTTTATTTTTCCTTTGAAAAGATTTGTTTCCCAAAATAATAATAATGAATGGTAAGAGAATTAATCTTAACAAAATATCATCAATATCCTGTGGAATCAAGATTTTCTCAATGAAATATGGCGCAAACAAGTCAGAATTTATCCTACAATGATCTGATTGAATCTCAAATAATCATCATCAATAACTATTCTCTGATCTGTCCTTAAGATATATAAAATGAAAGAGCACATAATAAGCTTCAAAACGGCATATTACACACTGAAAACAGAGTTCGTATGAAGAAGATATGCTAAATTGAAGTTCTGGGGGCTGAAATGCATTAAAAATAAAGTTATATCTTCAAAAAGGTCCCTGGAGGGACTTATCTGTGAATATGGAAAATGTTATTGGCTTTGGCATAAATTTTCCAAGGAGAACGTGTCAGGCACGTGCTTCCTGAATGGCGCGGGCTGCTTTGTAATATTCGAGATCTTCAAGAGCCCAATTGAAACATGCCCCCATTGCATGTGCTTCTCACGTGAGGGGGCTCTGGTGGTGAAGGATGCGCAGGCACCACTTCCAAGGAAGGCGGAGCGATTGTGTGCAACCGCTAGGGAGATGGGTGGGCAACACGAGGCTGCTGATGATGCGAAGGTGCGTGAAGCTCAACTGACACATGGTCGAGCTGAGGGAGGTGAGGTGATAAACACGAGATTGAAAAAGATAGAGACCCGTGAAGACTTGGTAGCTGGAGGGTGACGGATGCCGGGTCCCAAGCGGAGAGGCGAATGGTGGCGAGGAAACACACGGAGGCCTGGAGTCGAAGTTGCGCCTCAAGTCGCAGTGTTTGTCGATGAAGCTGTGTTCGAGGAGGAAGTCTCGTGTACCTGCAAGTTAGAAGAAAGGCTCGAAGCTTGAAGCTTCAGCCTAAGCTGTATAACACATAGAGAAAAGGGGTGAGATGGAAGCGAGGTGGTGGTGCAGCGATGTGTGGTGGAGTTGCAGGCATTGGAGCTCTTTGGAGGAGGTTCCTAGAGGCACAATTGGACAATGGTTTCGATCGGGCGAATGGATACGCGACTGGGGGATGATGCGAAGTGGAATAGGATAGAGGATATGCGAAACGAGTGCGATGGAGGGTGATGGATGAGGATAGGTAGAAGGGGAAGTACCTAGGGAATGACGGCTCGACGACAGCAAGAGGCCCAAGCGAAAGCAAGCTCCAAGGATGAAGATGCAACGATGGGGATGGTCACCGGATCTCGCTACACCTTTGGGGATTAGAACTGAAGAGCGAAGCTGTCACCTCCGATCAAAGAGCCTCTCCTCATTGATGTTGTAATCGGCGGATGGGCTTAGAGAAGCTAGCGGTGATGATTTTATAGGGGGCATATGGGTAACGATGAGGGTTGCGGTTATGGAGATGGGGAGAGTAACTGTGAGGAAGCGGAGCGGGTTACACGCATAATGGAGAAATGGACGGGGAGGGGCACGTCGACCGTTCAAGGGGGGTGGGGGGAACAGTTGGAGGAAGATGCACATGTCACATGCTGGGCACGTGACCTGGAAGATGGAGAGAGAAGGAGAGGGTGATGCGTGGCACATCCAGGGGCTGCCACGTGTCACCCCAAAAATATTCAAAATTAAAAAGAAAGAATAGAAGGAGACCTCCGATTGAAAAATTTCCTTCATAAAATTTTTGTTCATCTCGACGAGATCTACAACTTTCATGAAGGATCTAGGAGCGAAAGAGGTCATCTGTGTGAAATGAAATTTTTGGTAGTCTCTATGTCTATAGAAAACCTATTTTTGGGGGATTTTATAATTTTTTATGTGGTTTAAAAGAGGACAAAAATCTATAAAAAAATACGATAAAATACAATAAAATGAATTACACGCTAATATAATTTTTTTAGATTGTTAGTAAATAATAAAATAGGGAAATATAATTGGAGTATGAAATACGAAACTTTTGTACAAACTCACAACGGACACTTGGACTTAGTCAGTTTCTTTGATTTCAGTCTTGATCTAGATTTGAATTTTTGTGTCGCTTACTAAAAATTTTATTAAATAATACAAATGAAGAAGAAATAAAATTAAGAGATTAATTGTGTACATGAAAGCTCAAGTCAAAAATAGCAAAAAGATAAAATGTGCAAAAGAGACCCAAAACCCAACTTTCACAAATGAGCTCCGAATTTTACGAAATTGATCTTGTTTTGAAGGTACTTGAAAATGGAGTACTTTAAAAGTGAGTAGACCAAAATTGGTCACTGCATGAGGGAGATATGTGTATTTTAGTCCGTCAGATGTGAAATTTAGTTTTCAGTTTATTTGACACTTATTTCATTTAGTAATTTTTTGTATTTTTTATTTAATCTTGTAGTAATATCTACACAATAGAGATAGTTTGGGATCAATTAGAGTTAAGATGAATTAATTAAAATTTGTGAAGTTAGCTGCTTTTCGGGCCAATTTACACTTGGATTTTTGTTGCAATTATGCATGATGAAATGCGAATATTATTAACACATGTATGAATGCTAATGATGTTATATTAAAGATTAAATTCAAATGAATTATAGGGAACAGAGCCTAATTGACCAATTTTAGCATGAGGAATACGAGATTCATCATACCCCTATACTTAAACCATGCTCGTCCTCGAGCATCAATGAATGAATGACTTAGTTGGATAAATTCCTGACTGTGCATGTGAATTTTTCAAGGCTCAATTCATTGAAGACCCTTAATTTGAGTGATCCTAAAATTCTGGGCTCAACCACGCTTTAGTCAAAAGGAATCCATCTTCTCTACTTATCAGACTCTCTGTTTGTACATATAATATAAGGATATGACTTTTAGTGTACTGCACTCATGAGAGTCGAGTCGAGACATCACCCAAAGTTCCAATACAGAAGACTCTCCTCTATACCTAATCGTCAATACTAGGGAATAAGTCGGTTCTTGCATTCAATCCACCGTCTCATTAGTTTGTCAAATTTGCAAGTATAGATGGACAGCCAGGTGATGGAGGGCATAGTATTGTGTATAATTTTCTCTACCTCACATTAAAACAAGGGGTCTCTCGAAAGTCTTATTATTCAACAAATGTATTTTTATTTTTATTGATCAATGTGTCCGTCAAGAGAATTCAGAGTAGTTTGCATTTATTTTTCTGGGAGTACACCGGGGTGTGTCTCTTTTGAGTATCTAAGATACCTTCGACACCCAGACTTGTACCACTATACGATGCAGAGCCCTTTTATGGTGCTAGCCTGACTCCTTGGTCCTAATTAGCACTTGGTCTAAGTGGATACTTTGAAAATGGTTGGGAGCACTTGCCATTGGTGGAAGCTCATTTGTAATTTGTCTGTTGGAGGATAGAGCTTTTCTTTGAGAGAACTTCTCTCTATTTTCATTTCAATTGTTTGTCTAGCTCCATTACTTTTACCAAAAGTTGGCACACACTGATCAACAATTAATTATGTTTCATCACACCCTAGCACATAGGTAAATATCAAAGAGATATCATATGAATTTGTTCACATACTGGCTAAGGTTTTGCTGACACTCAGGCCTCTTGAAGTCTTCACTAACTTTATCCCATCCTCGAGTATCAGTAGATCGGTTCTACACTCAAATCTCCCATCCCAGTTCCTCAAGTGATAACTCAACTCATCTCATCAATCATGCAGTTGTGAAAGTGATGTGTTGATCATATTATTTAGAGGGTAGAGATGAAGAGAGAAATAGTGCTCAAATCTTTCAAACTAGAGAAGTGTGGATTATTAAGTTTAAAAACCCTAATGACTAAGGCATGTTAACTCAGACTCTCAAGATCACAAGAATCAAGTGTCCTCAAAAATCGTCTAGCCTCAACTGAATGTGGAAGTGTCAGGAATATAACAACCACTGAATGCATGAGGTGCTTTTGATGAAATGCAAGACCAAGAGTGAATTTTTTTATGTAAAAAGTTTTTGGTTTCTATTTTGTTTTTTTGAAAAATATATATTATTTACAGAAATCATTTAGTATTATATACACAATATACACTACTTGTACCCAATCTCGATGTTAGATGAAAACAATTAAAGTACGAGCTATGGATAAAGTAGAATATATACAAACACCCCTCTATACTTAGCGTGTGCTTTGTCCTCATGGCACAAAGTGAAATGTAGACATAGATCGTACTAAATATATTTGAGTCAAGAATAATAGAAGTCGACATACTGATAACTACGATTTATCGCGAGTCTAATTAGTCCACACAAGGCGGGACCAATATGTCGTTGTGGCGACCCACAAGAAACCGTGATTAATCAACGATGAACTCACAATCAAATATCAAACAATGACAAACAATGTGGAGTCAAATTTATTTTTAACTCTACAAACAGATGTATAGGTGTAAGTATGTAGAGAGTTCGAACACAGGGAGCAATGCAGGATAGATCAACAATTGATGCACAAAAATGTGATGTGAGTAAGTGTCTACAATGTGCAAATTTTTGTGGGTTTTAATTTTTATATTATATTATATTTTATTTTTTATTTTTAATTTTGTATTTTGGTTTTCTTTTTACTGATTTTGTATTTTCTTTTTATATTTTATATTTTTATATTTTTTTCAATAATAGAATATATATACAATATAAGGAAGAGAGGGATAGAGTATTTATAAAAATATGTAAAAATAGTCAAAAATCAGGGAATAAAATATTTTTGGTCTTTTTATAATTTTAAGATGTTTTTATGATTTTTGGGGAATTTTAGAATGTTTTTGGTATTTTTAAAAGTGGAAATACAAGAAAACAGTGGACTAACCTACTGGACGAAATTAAAATGGGAATGAAAAATAACAAACAGTAGCAAAATCTTCCCAAAGTAATTTTAAAATAAAGACAATAAAATAGAGATACTACAGAACTCTGAGTTTATATTTTTAGGGTTTTTCTTTGATTTTGTTTAGATTTTTTGAAGTTTTTAAGTGTTTTCTAATTTTTAAGGTTTTTTTGAGATTTTTAGTGATTTTTGGATTGACACTAAAATATGATAAGACAAGCAAAATATAATTTTTTTTGTAATTTTTCAAAAAGTTTTTATAATTTTTATTGATTTTCTAATGCAAACAGTAGGAAAATGCATGTTTTTGGTTTTTAATAAATGATAAAATGCAATAAAAATGAAATGCAAAATTATTGCGTGATTCAGCAAGTAAACATGAGTCTATGACAATTTTTTGGTAATTTTTGGAATTAAGATGAATGCGTGAAATAAATAGAGCGAGCAAGCAAAAATACATGGCCTGATAAGGGTATATATGCAAATATCAAAACATCCAGGGGCAAAAATGCAATTCCCACACAAAATTTATAACTAACTAAAACATTTAACGGGCCAAACACAAATATCCAAACCAGCAAGGATTTCCCTGCAAATATCCCACCAGGGCGCGTGACTGGCACGCACCTAGAAGGGACTTGTTCGTAATTTCCAAAAACTTGAGGGTCTTTAATGCAAGTATTCCCGAAACTTTTACACGTACTACAAAATTTGCTAGACCTAGGCGAAATAAGCAAATTCAAAGGGAGGTCCGTGCAAAATACCCGCGCCTCACGTGAACTGGTCACGTGAGGTGACGTGGCCAGGACCTATTTGCAAATAGTAAAAGTGCGGGGGCTTATTTGCAAATATTACAACAATATTTAAACTACAGATAAATGTTTAACTACTGAATGTTAAATACAAAAATAGGCGAAGGTGGATGCGCAAAATACCCACGCCCGGGATCCGACGGCTTGGAGGTGCTTCACTTGACACGCGTCGGCCTCGGGAGCGCCGATACCCCTTCGCGGATGACGGCCCGGATTAGAACATGAACGGACGATCGGACAGCTGGGAAGCGATCCGATACCATGGCAGCTGTAGCGTCTGGAACTCCGCCTCGATCTGAAGGTGGAGAGACTCTGAGGAAGAACGGGGAAGAACTTTGGCAAGGCGATCTTCCTCGATCTCGATCTCGGGCCTCCGGTGATCTAGAAGGCTCAAAATGGTTGGGCGTGCTCTTGGAGGGTCGAAGAAGATGCTAGGGACTCCAAAAAGCTCCGAGGATGACCGGAGTCTTTGCTGGAAGGTGGCGGAGCTATGGGGCCCCATGTACTTCCGGCGAAGCGCAAAACGAGCCCCAGGCTCGAGTCAAGGCGCGTTGACCTGTAGAAACAAGTGAGAGGGTCCAGGGCACAATGCCTGGACCCCGCAGAATCGAAGAGATGGTCGAAGGTGGTCGGTGGATCCTCGGCCGGAGGTGCGCTCCAGCGAGGTGTTCGATTGGGTGATTCAACGGATGAGAAGCTAAGATCTTGGAAGGATATTGATCCTAGGACTAAGGAGATTAAAATGCGAAAGAAGTGAAATGGTATATGGCTGCCTCGATGGCCGAAGCCAGAGGGAAAGTTGTACCTCGACGGTTGTCTTCGTCGGAGGTAGTGGAGACGCCTCCGACCTCCTTTGCCTTGGCTGACGGCACAAAGATGGAGCTGTCACCTCCAGGTCTTCGTGGAGCACGAAAAGGGCGAGGAGGGGTGGACAGAAGGGACTCGAATTTGAAATTGAAGTCGGGGGTCCATTATATTGGATTTGACTCGATGGTGAAGAGGCCCCAAAGACCAAAGTGCAATGGGCGTCGTGCTGATCTAATGCCCGAAAAAATCCTTGGGCGTGATTCATGGATAGACGAGCAACAAAAGTCGTCAAAGACTTAGCATGATTTGGTGAAGGAGGAGTCCTCGAAAAATCGACAAAAATGGCTAAAACCGAGGCTCTAACAACGTCACTTGGGGAAGGACGGCCAGTTGACCTGGGTCAACTGGGGCCGTCTCCTGATTGGTCCACGTGGACCAATCAGGCAAAATCCCTGATAAAGATTTTGTAAATTCGTTTAAAAATAGAAAATAAACGAATTAAATTTTGGTTATTAAATGAAAAATATTTATCATTTTATAAGGTATTTTATGCTGATTTTTAATTATTTTTATGAGATATAAAAAAACAAATTTTCTTTTATTCCCCTTTGTAGGCACATATACCTATATATGTTATTAATTAATTTTTATTTTGTGATTTTAATTTCTTTATTTTTGTTTATTATTTTATAAAATTATAAACTACTTTTATACACTTAATTATATTTTTATTTTATTTTTCTGATATATTTTATACACAAAAAATATAAGTAAGTAGTATACAAGTATAAGTATAGGTATAATACCTATGTATAGAATATACAAGTATTTTATTTGAATTTATTTTGCATTTTTATTCTGATTTTAATGTACAAATATATTATAAGTAATATTTACAAAATTATAAAAATATAAAATTATGAAAATAATGAATAAATAATAAATTGAATATTTTAATCTGTACAAGTATACAAGTAGGGTCCAAAACTCAACTTTCAAACCGTAGCTCCGAAAAATACGAAACCACTGCCATTAAATAGCTTATTTTGAACTATATACAATTAAAGTGAGTTTGGTATATTTTGATTTTATTTGCAAGATACGGGTCTGGGATGTTGGAGTTCTGGAATCTTATTCAGATCATAACTTTTTATCTGTATATTATTTTTCAGTGAAATCAATTTTGTATTTTTCTTTATTTAATTATCTACAACTTTCATGTTTGGAGTTTCTTTATTTGAGGTATAAAAAGTGGAACCAAAAATAGGTCCCAAAATGAATAAAGAATGAATAGAAAACAAAGGGGATTTTATTGTATTTTGGCCCTTATCTCCCCCTACTTTATTCATGGTCGACCTATTCATCAAGATGCCTAGGTCTCGGGGTTTTGGGTCATAAAATATTTACAATATTTTATTATTTTTCTTTTTTTATTTATTCTATAATTTTGGCTTTAATTACAGTGTTTTATACACTATTTACATGCACATGCATGAATGCTAAGATGCTGGATTTAATGCTATTTACATGCATTTACTAGGGTTTTTGATGCCAAAATGATAGAATAAAGATGATGAAATGTGGCTTCATCACATACCCCCCCTATACTTAGACTTTTATGGGACTAAGCATAGCAGAAAAGCATAAATGAGCTAGTCGAGGGTGAAGGAAAAAGAATAGAAATGATATATACACAATGGTACCGGTCCCCCATACTTAGGCTCATGTCAGCCTAAGTATGATCGGATAATTACAAGTGGGGATCCAGGTAGATTTACGGATGATGGATATACAGAAGAGTAATGGAATTGAAGGGGTGATTTATCTGGGCCATTTGAGTCTTTCGTCTAGTACAACACTCTGAGTGAAAGAGATCTGCTCTACTTGCACTAATTGCTCATTGTATTCGACTAAGTGTTTAAGTAGTTGACCATTGACTATAGAGATTTACGTGTTGTCTGTAGTATCTAAGATCTCAACATTTCCGTTATTGTGCACCTCTCTTACGATGAAGGGTCCCATCCATTTGGATTTTAATTTACCTTGAAAAATTTTCAATCTTGCGTTAAATAATCATACTTTCTGTCCTAGGATAAAGGTCTTTGTCCGAATGTTCTTGTCATTCCATTTCTTCACTTTGTCCTTGTAAATGGTGTTGTTTTCATAGCCACGATTTTGGATTTCGGATAGTTCATTCAAATCCATTTCTCTGTTCTTCTTTCGTAGATGACAGTTCCAATTGATCTTTTTGATTGCCCATTCTGATTTATGCACGATTCTGCGAGCAAATAACAAATGACACGGCTTTCCATATACCATTATAAACGGGTAGGTGCCCAATGGGGTCTTGTAAACTGTCTACTACGCCCATAGAACCTGGTCTATGAGTTGGGACGAGTTCTTTCTGTCGGGGCAGACTAGCTTCTGTAAAATTCCTTTCATCTCCCTATTTGACACCTCGACCATACCATTGGATTGTGGATGGTAAGAACTAGCGACACGATTCTCGATGACGTATTCCTTAGTCAACTTCTTCTCCTCCCGATTGACAAAGTGGCTACCCCCATCAGATATTAATACCTTAGGGATTCCAAACCTCAAAATAATATGATCTTTCAAAAACCTGCATACATTCTTGTTGTCTATTGCTCGAGTAGGGATAGCCTCTACCCACCTAGATAAATAATCTACCGCGTGAAGAATATTTCAAATCCTTGACTATTAGGGAATGGGCCCAGAAATTCAATGCCCCATGCATCGAATACATCACCAATGATCACTGGTTGCATATGCATGGCATCTTTGGGACCAATTGTCCCTCCCATTCTCTAACAGATCGGGCACGACCTGACAAAATTGTAGGCATCTTTAAACAAGGTTAGCCGCTAAAATCCACGTTGTAGTATTTTCTCAGCGATTCTCTTCCCAGATTGATGTCCTCCAGCCACCAAGGTATGGCAGAAATTGAGGATGCTTTGGTATTCCTCCTAAGGAATACATCTTCTTCATATACAATCTGGTTCTTCAAAGAAAAGGAACAGATCCTCCCAAAGGTAGTGTCTAGCTTCGGACTTGAGTCGGTCGATTCGATTCTTGGGCCAACCCTGGGGAACTTTTTTGGAGACAAGATAGTTCACCATGTCGGCATACCATGGGAGAGAATCAATAGAAGAAATTGACTCATCTGGGAAGGTTTTAAGGATGGATCCAGACTCAGGGTTTTTATTATGTTCGATCTGTGATAAATGATCAGCCATGCCATTCTTAACTCTAGGTTTATCTTTAATCTCCAAATCAAATTCCTGAATCAAGAGTATTCATCTTAGGAGTAGTGCTTTTGCATCTTTTTTCCTCATTAAGTATCGAATGGCAAAATGATTAGTGTAAACTATCACCTTAGATCCGAGAAGTATCGATCGAAATTTTTCTAAGGCAAAGACTACTGCAAGCATTTCCTTTTCGGTCACAATGTAATTTTTCTGAGCTGGATCTAATACGTTGCTTGCACAATGAATAGCATATGAGATTCCATCTTTTCTTTGTCCTAACGTAGCCCCTACTATGAAGTCAGAAGCGTATGTCATGATCTCGAAGGGAAGAGACCAGTTAGGGGCTTGTAGGATGGGAGTCTCAATGATCATTCTTTCGAGTAGTTCAAAGGGTTCAAAACACTTATGATCTACTAGGAACTCGGTGTCTTGTCCTAAGAGGTCAGTTAGCGGTCAGACAATTTTTGAAAAATCCGTAATAAATCTCCCAGAAAATCCAACATGCCCCAGAAATGACCGTACTTGTTTAACATTGGTAGGTGGCTCTAGTTTCTTGATGACATCTAACTTGGCTGGGTCAACCTCCATTCCCTTCTTGGAGATGACATGCCCCAATACAATACCCTGTTTTACCATGAAATGGCTTTTCTCCTAAGAGAGAACGAGATTCACTTCCCTACACCATTGGAGGACTCGATCCATGTGTGCTAGACAATCATCGAATGAATCACCATGGACCGAGAAGTCATTCATGAAAACTTCCAGGAAATCTCCAACTATTTCGGCAAAAACTACAATCATGTACCGCTGAAAAGTACTAGGGGCATTGCAAAGCTCAAAAGGCACGTGCTTGTATGCGTATGTGCCGAAAGGACATGTAAAAGTAGTTTTTCCCGGTCCTCGAGGGCAATGGCTACCTGATTGTTTCCCGAGTACCCGTCTAAGAAATAAAAGTATTCTCTCCCTGTCAATCTCTCCAAAATTTGATCAATAAAAGACAATGGAAAGTGGTCCTTCTTCTTTGCGGTATTCAGGCACCTGTAATCCACATAGACACGCCACGACGTGGGTACCCATGTCGTTATCTCCTCTCCCTCCTTGTTGGTGATAATCTGAAGTCCTGACCTTTTCAGGACGACATGCAAAGGCGACACCCATTTGGAGTCTGAGATGGGATATATGAAACCAGCCTTACACCATTTTTCGATCTCAGTCTTACCCATTTCCCATAAGTTTGGATTCAACCTACATTGACATTCACATGATGGTTTATCATTATCCTCAAGTAAATATGGTGTGAGCATAGGGCCGGGTTAATACCTGGAAGATAGAACAATCTCTAGCATATAGCCTTGCGATTTTTCTCAAAAACTTTAAGCAGGCGAGTCTCCTGCTCTTCGGTCAGATGTGAACTGATGATGATCGGAAACTGACCCTTATTGCCTGCAAGGAAGGCATACTTAAGGGTAGGGGGAAATGATTTGAGCTAAGGTAAGTCTGTATCGTTCACAGAATATGGCTCTCTCATTGCTGATTCTGGTTGCGATGTGATGTTTGCAGTGTATCAATATCGGCCACCATCTTAATTGTTTTGGGGATCAGATCGCTAAAGATAGAACGTTGTGTGGCAAGCATCGCATTCGATATGTATACCTCACTCTAGGATTGTCCATAAGGAGAATGGACTGACAGATCAAGAGGGACCTCTGAGTCTCCGGGAGTATATGTAGATGCATGGATGAGCTGGCAGACTAAATCATCAACAATGTCCTCTCCAGATAAGGGTGATTCTATAATTACGGTTGAGTTCTGCTTCCAGGGCCCAACAGTTGCTTTAGTATTTTCTGCCTCATGTTCTGAGCTTTCAGACTCGGTGCTAGACTCAGTGTGAAGTCGTTGGAACCTAGTTTGCTTCATTTTAAGTTCAACTTTTCCAAACTAGATTCTCCCAAATGTGTAATCAAATACAGCTCCTGTGGCTCTAAGGAAGGAAAGTTCTAGTATCATTTGGGAGTCTTTCTAATTTCTAGGGACATCCATGTCAAGTATTGTGAAATCTACCAGATAATTTTGTCCCTCTCTGTTGATGACAACATTTTTAATCTCCCCCTTAGGTATCTTAGTTGATGTATCTGCAAATTAAAGTACGACTGTAGACTTCTTAAGAGGACCTAGATTTAGATGCTCAAATAGAATTGTGGGTATGAGGTTGATGGAGGAGCTGTTGCCTAATAATGTTTGGGAAAACTTAATTTTGTTGATCTAGCTAGTGACAAAGTGTGAAGCCATGTCTCTTTTCTTCCTTGGTAGCTCATTTTTTATCAGGCGAGAATATGTGCTTCTTTGTTTGGCTAGGATTCTTTTTGCTGGCCCTTGTCGGTGTACATCTCACCTTAAGGTATTTTCGAAAAGCCAGGCCTCTTTCTATCATCTCGTCTAGGGACGGAGTGACCTTAATGTTTTCTCTACATATGCGGGCCATCTCTTCATCATTTTTTTGGTTTTTTATGTTTTTCTTCTTTCCTATCGTAAGAGTACGTGGGAAAAGAATGGACTCATTGTGATAAAAAACATCACTTTTATTGAATGAAGAATGAAACATATTTACAAGACTTGGACTGACTGATCTAAAAATAAGGAAATTGGTGGACAATTGTTGTTGATGTCTTGGTGATGCTTCATTGTCAGATTCAGATGTTGATTCTCCGGGGTCCTCAGTAGTGAAGTGTTTGATGAGTGGTGTGGGTGGGACTTCTTCTTTCTCCTCCTTGTGTCTCTCCTCCTCAATTTCTTCAGGATTGTATGATTGATGAATCTCCATTTCATCAACTTTATTCTATCATTTTGGCCTTAAAAACCCTAGCTAAAGCATGTAAATAGCATCAATTTATCCATAATAGCATTCATTATTTATTGTATTATTTGTGGACAAAATAGTTTTTAATACCAAAATTATAGAATAAAGAGAAGAAAAGAAAAAGGAATAAAATATTGCAAATATTTTATGACCCTAACTCTAAGAACAACCCCAGAATGGAATTAGTCGACAAGGAATAAAGTAGTGGGAGATAAGGGCCAAAAATACAATAAATATCTCATTTATTTATTCATTAATTATGCAGTTTTGACACCTATTTTATTCTCGATAATTTATTGATCAAATAAATAAATTGTAAATAATAATGTAAATAAAAATACAAAATTAAGTTTGTACAAAAAATAATATACATTGTGCATTTTATACACATAATAAAAAGCTACAAACCAAACTTCACAGACCCATATCTTTTTAATAAAAACTCAAAACATAGCGAAATCACTCTAATTGTATATAACTTTTCACGAGCCATTTAATGGTGGTGGTTTTATATTCTTTGGAGTTACTATGTAAAAGTTAGGTTTTGGGTCTCTATTGTACATTCTACCGATTAAAATATTCAATTTATTCATTATTTTTGCAAATTCATATTTTTATAATTTTATAAATATTATGTATAACACAGGTGCATATTGAAATCAAAATAAGGCCCAAAAGAAAAAGGAAATTAAAATAAGTTTATGTAAAAACATAAACAAAATACCTATGTTTATATATATATATATATAAAGAAAATACATTAATTATTTATTCTTTCATATTTTTATAATATTGTAAATATCATTTATATTCTACTAAAAATATAAAACTAAAATAAAACCCATTAAATTACATTAAAATAAAATAATATATATAAAACATATGTAAAATACCTATGAATATACCTATAAAATATACTTATCTATTTATTCAAAGATGCAAATAACATCATAAAATAAAAACAAAACTATAATTATACTCACAAAATAAGTTGTAAATATATAAAATAAACTAACAAAATAATAAAATAAAATATACAAAATAAAAATTAAAAAGCACAAAACATAGATGAATATACCTATAAATACACTAATAAAAATTAACTATTAATAAATAAAGCCAAAAAACAAATAAAAATCATAATAAAATACTAAATAAAATATTTTTTATTTACACATAAAAAATAATACAATCATATATTATTTTAAATTAATTATTTTCAAATAAAACATCTGTTTTGTCTTTTTATGGTATGAGCTGGGCCAATCAGAACGTGGCCAGTGTTGACCTCCAGTCAACTACTCTGTCCACAGCCGCTTGGTGTGACAAACGTCTGTCAAGTTGTCTTCTCCCATTTTCCCGGGCGATATATCCATCAAATGACCCCGATTGCTTCACGAAAATTCCTCCTAGAACCATCATTATCCACGCCCATGTATTATATCCCTCGTACATACGCCTAATTCTTCACAATTGGCTGGTCAAATAAGGGTGCCACCTATGCTCAGAAATAACCCCATCTTCTCCTATGAATTCTTTGCCATTTTTTCACCCTTGGATTCCTGGACCTCGGTCTAGAGTGTCTTCCCATGACAAGGGGAATCCCCTGAGCTTCCACGGCGATCCGCGGAGGAGGAGATGCGCCCACGACCGAGCTCCGGCGAGGTCCTGCTCCTTGGCTCACACCCAGGTTCGAGCTGCGTATTTTACGATTTTTAGGTAGTTTTTAATTTCAAATTTTTATTCTTGCCATTAGATTAGTGAGTAGACCTTAGTTTTAGTGTAAGTTAGGCGTACAGTTCACTGTGACTCCGACCTGTTTCGCACCAACGTTCCACTCCCATCTTCTTCCCCTTCCATTTCCCTTCGCCCCAGGCACCCTAGCTCACTCATATCCTCCCTAGATCTGGAGACCCGACCTCCCTTCTCTGCCCTTCGCAGAGGTCTCTGCCCGACACCACCTACCATCCATTCCACCACCAAGAAGGCCCTCGGAACCCCCATTTTGTGTGCTGAGTAATTTTGTAGGGTCCGAAGCGCCAAAGGGCCCATGACAGGTCGATTTTGAAGAAGGAAGCACCACCTGGTGCTCACAACTTTTCGCAACTTCGCCTGAGCACCACGGAGCTCCGGGTGCTCGATTGAAGCCATCAGCAGACGCAGGGGACTCCCAGGAACGCGAAGAGATGCTTGGTAGCGCCGGAGAAGGTCGGAGGAGCTCGTGCAGTCAAATCCAAACTTGCCCCAGGCAAGTTCATTCTTAGTTCTTCCACCTTGCTCCCGAGTCGTCAGATCAAGAAGGAGTTCCCATATCAAGCAGGAGCCGTTGGATCTTCTTGTGCTATAGCTGTTGGATCACACCAAGTGATCTAATCCTCACCATCGATCCGCGAACCATTACCGGCCATCAGATGCTCACCATGTGTCAAGTCAACCTTCCAGCGTCGTTTGATCCAGTCTTTTAAGGGGTAAATTGCATGCATACCCTTCCCCTTTTTTGTATTTAATTATTATGTTATAAATAAAATATTACGTGTAAATAAAATAGGGAATTTTCATAAAGGCCCTCATTCTTTTCATATTATCGTTTTGGTCTATGCCAGCGTCACGTGTAGTCCTCACGTGACATTGGAAATTTTGCACCGAACCCTCTGACATTTTTGAACATTGTAAAATAGTCTAGAATAATTAAATAAATGTTTATTCTATTGGGATAATTGCAATGCACCTCCTGAACTTTAATTTATTTGCAGTTATGCCCATGCTAGGCTATTTATGTTTGTGACTTTTATCTAATTATTAGAAAAAGCAAATGACCTCCTAAAAATCCACAAAAATAGGTTTAGATGCTCCATGTACTAAGCTTGCATGCCACGTGTCCACTTTGCATTTTTTGCATCTTATCTATTTATTAAAATTAAAAAGAAACTTAAATAATCCATGTTTACATGTAAAAATATCAAAAAAAAATATAAAAACATTTTGAAAAATTACAAAAAAACTATGTATGGTATATTTTGATATTTATTGAGTATAGAAATAAAAAACCCCTAAAATAGAAAAAGAAAACATAAAAAATTTCAAGAATCTTCAAAATCCTAAATAAATATAAAATCTCTTCAAAAAATACTAAAAATATGTTTTCCTATTTTATAATTATCCATATGTCATTATATATATATATATATGAAAATTAATTTGGGTAATTTTGGGACTTACTTATTATTTTAAAACCCAAATTAATTTCAGATTATTTATTAATCCCATATTTGGGATATTTTTGTCTTTAGAAATACATAAAAATTAGCAAAATTATATGAACATTAAAAAAATATTAAAATCCCCAAAACAAACTATTTTCTGAATTTTGTTTAGATTTAATAGTATTTATAAATATATTTCTATCTATTATGTAAATAAATCCTTATATAGGCTATATTGTTTTTTAAAAAAAGAAAAGAAAATAAAAAAATATAAAATATAAAAAGAAAATACAAAATATGAAAATTAAAAATCAAATAAAAATTATAAAACCAAAAAAATAAAATAAAAATTAAAAATTTAAAAACTCACAAAAACAATAATATGGACATGAAAAGAATTGAATAATTTTTGTGCATTCATTTTTACCCCCAAACCGTTTGCTCCCAGTGTTTGACCTTTACTTGTGCTAACACCTATACACCTTTGCATGTAGAGTTATAATAAATTTTAACTCCACATTTTTTAGACTTGATTGCTTTATTCATATTGTGGGTTAATTGTTGATGGACCGCATTTTGTTGAGTGGTCGATGCATCGACATTGTGATCCCGCCTTGTGCGGATTACTCTAGACCCTCGCAAAACGTATGTTATCAGTGACTTAGTAGACACTAGGGCTATGTCACTGTGATCTTTTGTTCGATCTGGCATGGTTACGGTCCTTCCACTCCTAAGAGAAATATGATAAGCGTCATCATGCGAAAAGATCTCGCATTCAGGTAAGGAATATTCAGAGATTAATACATGATTCTGCCTGAGGATATTTGGATTAGTACACACTTGAGCGGGAATCATGATTTGTGGTGCAATCACCTCGTCTCTCCATCGAGAGAGTCGATTAATGTCGACTCTCATATCATGAAGTTCATCCAGCACTCGCTGGAGTTCAGGAGAGACTGAAGAAGAGGAGGACCCCTGGCCCTGCTTGGCCTGAGGCTGCTGATACTGTCTAAATTGGCCCTGCTAGCCCTAGCGTTGATATTGTTGCTGCTGTGGTTGTGGATTTTGATAACCCGTACGGTATTGCTGACGCTACTGCTATTGCTACTGAGGCTGGTAGATGAGTCGATCTTGTGGTGGACGAGGGTTTGGAGTAGAGTTTGGATCCGATCGGTTGACAGGTTCCAAGTTATACCAGACTCTGTTTATCTCCATGACTTGTGAAGGTTCCTCATAAATAGTTTGAGTGGAGGCTTCTTCGAGTTGATGGGAAAAGACTTGGTCTCTACCCCAATGGCTCCGTTGCTCTATCCCTTGTCCTTAAATGTAGTGAATTTGGTGTATAGGGGTAGGGGTGAAGTCAGGGTATGTATCTGCATCTTAGATACCCTGTCAGTCAGTTCCTCCATTTGCTTAGGAAATTTAGCTAATTTCTCCATATCAGATGATTTATGGAGTTCGTCCACCTTCTTATAAATATGTTCGACCATAGTTAGCTTATCAGCTATTATTTCCATGTTAGTGCTCTGATCGGTCGTCAGATTATTCACCATCTTCTTAGAGCCAGATATGTAAATTGGCTGGTGGTCTGTGCACAACTGGATTCAGCAAGTTTCTCAAACACCTTGTAGACGGTGTCCTCGGGACGTCCCATGTAGCTTACTCCGCAAGATGCATTCACTAACCCTTGGGTCTTAGGATTCAGTCCATTGATAAAGACTTTGGACCAGCATCATTCTGCTTCTCCTGTGTCCTGGGCATTTCTGGATTAGGTCTGTGAACCTTTTCCAAGTTTTATGGAATGGTTTGCTCAGGTTTTGGGTGAAGCTCATGATCTTGATCCTCATTTAATTGATTCTACTAACTGGGTAGAATTTCTTTAAGAATAATGTCTTGAAGGTGGCCCATGTGGTGACCACTTCCCCTAAATTGTTCAGCCAGTAAGTCGCCTTATCAGTCAAAGCGAAGGGGACAGCTCTCAGCCTTATGTATTCTTGACTAACCCTAGTGTAGCAGAGGTTAGTGTAGAGCTCGAAGTCACGGAGGCAGATATATGGTTCTTCATGATCATTCCCTCCGAACTTGGGAAATAATGCGAGGAAGTGTGGTTTGTGTTCAAACGCATCCTCGAGGGGTACCGACCTCAACCAATTATAATCTTCATCTAATTCAGGGATGTATGTGTCTTCCATAGCAGCCTCATTGCATTGCATTTCTGCCATCTGTGCTCTAAGGAGTTCATTGTTTTGCTCAGCAACAGTTATTCTAGCGAAAGTCCTCAAATAGGGTCATTGTCATTCTCGTCCTCACCGGGGTTCTTCTTTGGAGGCATCGTGACTTCTTCCTCTTCACCTTTAGAAGTAAAGAGTTCAGAATTAGGAGTTGAAGGATGTGAAAAATTGCCAAGGATAAAGGTTTCCATAACATAGGAGTGAAATGAAGGGTTAGTCCGGGATTGACTGAACCTTGAAGGAGGTTGATTGATTTTTGGAAAGAGAACAACCCCAAGACTAAGAGGGGTCAAGAAGAGAGTCATCTCGAGAAAGATTACACAGAGCAAACACAAATCAAACTCTTCAGTACCCACTCAACACTGGTGAAGACACGTTAGGGTTCGACAACTTATCTTTTCAATTTTAATTTAATGATAAAACAATCTTAAAAATTAAACGGAGTTGTTATGTGTCAAAATATTTTACAAAGGCTATCCTGAGTTCATACAACTAGTTGCATCTACTTTCAACCAGTATAGGTGTAAGTACGGACCGTTAGATGACTACCCGTTTTACTTGAGGATGGAACCTTTAGCAGTGTCCTCTAAACCACCCACTCTGCTAAGGGAAGTCGGACCGTAAAATGGCTACCCGAAACCCTCACTGAGAAGTAGCTAATTATTTTTAAAAACAATAGTCTGAATGAAAAGTTTTCGGTTTTGTCTCTACCCTAAGTGTGTGATATGATCCTTACAAATAATGAATGGGTTATTCTCTACCAGACACAAGGGTTAATTTAAGGTCAATTTTATTTACAGTCACCTTGATTAGCAGTCCCAATTTTAGTTTATTACTGAAGTTTTATCTGAGCATAAAAATACACGCCTAATGAGCAGTCCCAATTTATTTAATTCCTAAATTATAAAATTGAGGAGGAGAATCGAAAATGCCAATGCAAGCGTGAATCAATGATGCATGCTTAAGAAGAAGACTTACAGTGATTCCTCGTGTTCATCATACAAGATGCAATACAAGGAATTGAAATTACACTAAATGATATGCACAGATGAAATCGTCTTAAGCAGATAGTTCTATTAGCGAGAAAGAATTGATTTAAAAATTTGACTAAGTTGAATGATCTACTAGTGCATATAGTTAGTGAAGAAGTGTGGCCTAAAAATTACGAGCATAATAAAGATTAAATAAATAAAGGTATATGTGCTTAATTCTTACGCCATTCAAGTCGAGTCCCAACCACACAGAAGGGGTTGAAATAGACCCGATACACCACAAAGAATTTTAGTCCGAACAAGGGTTCAAAGAGAGGCACCCTGAGAATGATGCAGAAAATTAAATCTAGACTAAGCTCTCTCTCACAAAAAAAATTTAAAATTCAATCTTCCTTGCAGATCCTTGAATAATATCCAAAAATATATTGCTCCGAGAAATCTGTGAAGAGAGAAATTCTGGTAAGTATCAGAAGTGAGAGAAAATGCAAAATGAAATAGAAAAAAATTGACATAGAAATTAATTTCACAAAAAAATAATCACAGAAAATAATTTAAAATCCTAAAAATATACCGTTCTCCAGCAACGATGCCATTTGATAATCGCGAAATTCACCTCTTTAGAAATCAGAATAGTCATAGTATAAGAGGCAAATTTGATTCGTCAAAAAACACAATCTTTGAATGTTGTGTAGTATTTTAAACTTGATAAGTCTACCAAGGTCAAACACAGGGAACGGTGATTTTTGGTTGCGAGGTTTTAATTAATTAATTAATTAATTAATTGCTAGGTTAACTTCTGGGTCAGAAAATACAAAGAAAATAAAATGTAATGGTGAAAGATGCAACACGAAGAAAATTATACAGAGAAAATGAAGCTCATGATCTATGATTTTACACGATTTTTAATCCAAATAATAATAATAATCAATATCCTCTATATTAAATCACAGGTCAACAGATATCAAATCCAGAAATATTCTGTATCCAGAAGTGCATGCCAGAGTCCAAATAGGTCTATGCATAATCCTGCAATTAGTGAAATTGAACAAAGATTTTATCTCCAAATTATCTCAAATTTAATTCACAAGTAAATCAAGTCTCAATCATATAAAATATTGTGAATTAAATTTATATCATCTTTGAATCCTCTGCATAGATTAAATCCTCTATTTATATGATCAATAATTACGAGAGGAATGAAGGAAAATTATCTCGAAAATATCTGTGAAATTCAATAGTTCCTCCTTTATTTTCCCCTAAAAGATTTGTTTCTCAAAATAATAATAATAATAATAATGAATTAATCTTAACAAAATATCATCAGATCTTGTGGAATCAAGATTTTCTCAATGAAATATGGTGCATACAAGTCAGGATTTATCTTGTAATGATCTGATTGAATCTCAAATAATCATCATCACTAACTATTCCCTGATATGTCCTTAAGATATAAAATGAAAGAGCACGGAATAAGCTTCAAAATGACATATTGCGCACTGAAAATGGAGTTCGTATGAAGAAGATAAGCTAAATTGAAGTTCTGGGGACTGAAATGCACTACAAATAAAGTTATATGCTCAAGAAGTTCCCTGGAGGGACTTAATTGCGAATATAAAAAATGTCCTGGGCTTTGGTGCAAATTGCCCAAGAAGCACATGCCAAGCACATTCTTTCTGACTGGCGGGGGCTGCTTTGTAATGTTCGAGGTCTTCAGGGGCCCAATTGAAACCTGCCCCCTCTGCATGTGCTTCTCACGTGAGGGGGCTCTGATGGCGAAGGCTTCGTGGGCACGACTTCCAAGGCAGGCGGAGCGGCCGTGCGCAGCAGCTAGGGCATCGAGCAGGACAGCACGGGGCTGCTGATGACACAAAGGTGCGCTGAGTTCGACCGACACCCAGTTGTGCTGAGTGAGGTGAGGCGATAGGCACGAGGCTAAAGAAGATAGGGACCCGCGAAGACCTGGTAGCTGGAGGGTGACGAATGTCGGGTCCCAAGCGGAGAGGCGAATTGTGGCGAGGAAACGCACAGAGGCCTGAAGTTGAAGATGCGCCTCAAGTCACGGTGTTTGTCGATGACGATGTGTTCGAGGAGGAGGTCCCCTGTACCTGCAAGGTAGAAGAAATGCTCGAAGTTTGAAGCTTTGGACTAAACGATAGATTACATAGATAAAAGGGGTGTGATGGAAGCAAGGCAGTGGCATAGTGGTGCATGGCGGAGTGATGAATCTACAATTCATCATCTTTATTCTATCATGTTGGCATCAAAAACCCTAGCAAATGCCTGTAAATACCCTTTATTTCATCATCTTAGCATTCATGCATGTGCATTCACATAGTGTATAAAATGCTGTAATTAAAGCCAAAATTATAGAATAAATAAAAGAAAATAAAAAGAATAAAATATAGTAAATGTTTTATGACCCGAAACCCCGAGACCTAGGCATCTTGATGAATAGGTCGATCAGGAATAAAGTAGGGGGAGATAAGGGCCAAATACCTATATTTATTAATTCATTCTTTATTCATTTTGGGACCTATTTTTGGTTCCACTTTTTATACATCAAATAAGGAAACTTTGTACATGAAAGTTGTAGATAATTAAATAAAGAAAAACACAAAGTTGATTTCACAGAAAAATAATGTACAGATAAAAAGTTATGGTCTGAATAAGAATCCAAAATCCCAACTTCCCAGACCCGTAAATGAAAACTCCAAATGCAGCATACTCACCTTTAATTGTATATAGAATAAAATAATCTATCCAATGGCAGTGGTTTCGCATTTGACGGAGCTACGGTTTGAAAGTTGAGTTTTAGACCCACATTGTACAATTGTACAGATTAAAATATTCATTTTATTATTTATTCACTATTTTTGTATTTTTATATTTTTATAATGTTGTAAATATTATTTATAATAATTATGTGTATTAAAATTAGAATAAAAATGCAAAGAAAATACAAAATAAAAAAACTTGCATATAGAATACACAGATACAGTACTTATACACATACCTGTACATTATATACTTTTATTTTATTAAGTAAATAAAATAAATCAGAAAAATAAAATAAAAATACATTTGTGTATATAAAAGTATTTTATAATTTTAGAAAATAAGAACTGAAAATAATAAAAATAAAATACACAAAATAAAAATAAAATACTAAAATACACAAATAATATACCTATATAGGGGTATAATTGCAAACTTGTAAAAATATACCTAATAAAAATAATTAAAAATCATAATAAAATAATTTTTAAATTTATAAACACTTCTTATTTTATAACCTAATTAAAATAATATTATTTACTATTTTTAAAATGATTTTTTTGGACCTTTTTCCTGGTGGGTCCACGTGGACCAACCAGGGGGCCAGAAGAGTTGACCTCGGGTCAACTCTCTGACCCTAGGTTCTGTAAGTTGTCAGAATAGGTTTCGACCCCTTTACTAGGTTTTTTGGGGGTCGCCCCTTTCACCAAATCGTGATGCTTCCTTTATGGAAGTTTTTCCTCGATCAGAGCTCTTACACGCCCAAGGCTCTCCTCGGGCTGTGGAGCTCTGACTCGAGCTGCCCATCTCGATCTATACGCCCCCTTGACCACCATTCAAAACCAGACCCCATCCTTCCTCTTCCTCCTTGAACCGGCTTTGGGCGCCTAAATCCTCCAGGAGAGGGGTTGAGTTGCACTCCAGTGACAGGGGAGTCTCCCCCCATCCTCGTCGAGGTGCGACGAGCACCTAAGGCCGCGTATCCACCATCTCCGGCGGCTGCGCCGCCGTGAGGTTCCAATCTCGTGGTCTACCGCCACTCGAGGCCGTTTCTCCTTGTTTTTACTTGCTTAATACGTAGCTGTAGCCATTAGCTTTGTTTTCACGTAATTAGCTTCGCATTAAATCAACTAGTTAGCTTGGATCTCACCATCAAACACCTCGCCGGAGCTCTTGAGCTCCGGCCACCATTTTCGACACTCCACGCCACCATCACCCCTTTTTGCTGGCCCTGGACCCTTTTACTGCTGCTTGTTCTTTGATTGCAGGTCCAGGTGCGAGGAGACCCCCTCCTGGGGTCGAGTTTTGTAGCATTCGAGCTACCTGGGGGACCTCCGCTCCTCCTCCCTCTCCGGTGAACACCGGAGCTCCTCCAGTCTTTTTGAGGCCCCCAGTCGAAGCAGGTATCTCCCAGGAAGCCTCCGAGGCATTTTGGAGCGTCAACTCGCGGCGGAGGCGGAAGATCGAGGCCTGGGAAAACTCGCCTAGCGGCGAGTTCATCCCGGTTCTTCGTCGATCCCTCCAGGCCGTTCGATCAGCCTCGTTCTTCCAGGAGCACAACTGCCCTTGGATCGAGCATTCCCCCAGCCATTGGATCATCACGCCAGATCTAATCGCGACCGTGGGCGCGAACCGGTATCGGGCTCTGCTGAGGCGACACGTGACTTAAGTGGATCACCCGCCACCGTCGGATCCATCCAAGTCGTGGGTATTTTGCAGTCATAGCCCGTGACATTTTGTATTTTAATATTAGACATTAAAGTTTTTATTTTGCCTTTAAGAACTTTTGTTAAATTTACTCTTAGCCCCTAGAACTTTGACATATTGCCAAGGGGTCCCCGCCAGGTCACAGGCAGAGCGCGCGTGACCTTGGCGTTTTTGCAAGCGACCCCCCGAGGATTCTGCGCATTAAAGTTTAATCCAAAACATTCATTTGCAGTTCTAAACTTTTGGGACATTTTGCGATTCAGCCATCGGACTTTTTAATATTTGCGATTGTACCCCTCCCAGGCGTGTGTGCGACGCACGGGAGCCTGGGGGTTTTACAATCAAGCCCTTGCGGCTTTTGTTTTGTGGTTTGGCACAGATAATTTTTGTTCAGTATAAATTTTGTTGGATAAATTTCATTTCAGCCCCTGGATTTCTGTCTATCTGCATAATAGTCCCTGCCATGCCTTTAATGTTCTTGCTTGCTCCATTTAATTAAGGCCTCATTTCAATTCCAAAAACTCTCAACTTTTGAACTTAAGCTCCTGTGCACTTGATCTTTCACGCTACATTTTTAGTTTTTGATTTTGTTTTATTTTTAAATTTATTAAAAATCAAAAACATGCTTTTTATTTACTGTCTATCTTAGAAAATGCCAAAAAATATTAAAACATCGTGAAAAATTCCAAAAAATTCCCTAATGTCTATTTTACCATATTTTAATGTCAGTCCAAAAATCACTAAAAATCTCAAAAGAAAAACACTAAAAATTCAAAAACACTCAAAAACTTCAAAAAAAATATATAAAATCAAAGAAAATCCAAAAATTACAAACTCAGTTCCTGTTTGTTTTATATTTCATTCCCTTTATTTGAAAATTAGTGTGAAAAATTTTGGTTGCTGTTTGCTAATTTTAACTCCCATTTCACTCACAGCCAGCACATTTTTCACTGTTTTCCCTTATTTCAGTAATTAAAAATACCAAAAACACCTTGAAAAATCTTCAAAAATCACAAAAATAGTAAAAAAATCCTAAAAATATCAAAAAAATTTTATTTACGAATTTTTGATTATTTTTGCACATTTATATAAATACCTTATCTTGTGTTTTATTACATTGTTTTTATTTTCCAATATTAAAAAAAGAAAATAGAAAAATATAAAATATAAAATATAAAAATCAGGAAATTAAAAATAAAAATACAAAATTAAAAATAAAATAAAAATTAAAAAAATTAAAAATTAAAACCCACAAAAACTACTTTGCTTGCTTGCTTAGTGTAGACACTTCACATTCACTTGTGCACATTTATTTGAATTGCCCTGTTTGCTCCCTGTGTTCGAACTCTCTGCATACTTGACTGCTATACACCTTTTGTGCAGAATTAAAAATAAATTTTAACTCCACATTTATTTCTAATTGTTGATCTTTAGTGTGGGTTAATTGTTGATTAAATACAGGATTTTGTGGTGGTCAAGACACCGACTGTTGACTCGCCTTGTGAGTCGATACAACCGCTCTAAATTCTGCGTTTATCAAATGGTGCCGTTGCCGGGGAGCAACATCGAGTAGTTCATATTTTTGTTTGCTTGTGATTGTTGTCTACCATAGCTTCAGTTATCTCTCTTGCACTTTTGATACATATATTGATTGAGCTATTCTGACCATCCTTTCTTGTCTTCTTGCGAGGGACCGCGGAGCAAGGCGGATCGCTTAGGTGACCCGGAGCATCCTTGGGAAGCGGAGCCGGCTTTTCTTTAGCCAAGCCGGCAGGAGAGAGCAGGAGGAGTGAGAGAGAGTGGTAGATTAGTTGCATTTTATTTTTAGTGAGAGAGAGACCTTCTATTATTGTAATGATACAGGTACTCAGGACTGGACTTTCGGGCCCAATTTCCAAGTGTTTGTACACTTGGGGGCTCACCGCAGTTTTGTCGGCTTTTCATCACATTTTTTTACTTTGTTTTCCGATTTGGTTTTCTTTATTTTGTGTGATTGAGCCCTTAGTTTTAGGACTGCTTGCGATAGATTAAGGCCAAACACCTAATATATCTTGCATGTATCTATAGCCGCGTTTGGACTTAGTCAAAGTTAAACAGTCGCGTCATCATCTTCGAGCCTACGTGCCGCGAGCCCACCCCATCAAGCACTACTCCTGAACTCGATGTGTCGAGAAGAGGAGGGGTGAGTCTAGACCGGACTTTTTGGATTGAGGACTGGTGACCGACTTGTGGTGCTTCACGTTAATAGCAATTTCTGAAACTTAGGGCGATTTCATCGGCTTTGCATTTGCATATAGATAGGTTTTAATTCTGCTGAGCATCCCTGCATGTAGAGTGCTGGAGGCAAGGTGAGCATTTACGCTTTAGCATACATCATCGTTTTGTCACTTGCATTGCTTTTCCGACTCTCTACCTCTGATTTTGCCAACCTAGGTGCTAAGTAAAATTGACTCCTCGATAGGTTCGTGCACTTCTCACTAAAAAAATCCAAAAAAAGTGATAATCAATAAAATTGAGACTGTTAATATTATTTGACCCTAAAAACCACCAAAAAGAAAAAAATTTGTATTGGGGCGAGTAATCCCCTCACTGTCTTCGCTTTTACTTGCTCGCGCACACACTAAGGTCAGTGCCCAAATCCCATTTTCAGCCCCCTAAGTGTTTGTGCAACTTCTTGACTTCTCACCTAACTCTAAAACAGACAAGATAAAAAGACTAATTTTTCGGTCTCTACCGAGTTGAGTAGGTGAATTGAGGGTTTGATTGTTTCATTTTTGCTTGTGATTGTTTTGTGTGCATTCTAGATCACCTCTGCGCATTTGCGTCTTTCTCCACACATCTATTGACTTGACCATCGTGCTCTCCCGATCATTTTTCTCTTGTTTCGAGATGGATCTCTGGAGCGATTTTTATCCGGATTTTGCGGATTCCTCGTACCCACCAGCCGGTCCACCTCTCTTTTATCAGGAGGATCCTCCTCCTCCTTTTTTCTAACTTTTGTACATATCCGCCTCGGCCACAGTATCACGACTCAGATTTCTATCCACCTCCACCTGTTTATTATCCACCTCCACTTTCACATCCACCCGAGTCTGACCTGTTGGAGTCACCTCCCTCGATCTGCATGAGTGACATGTTGACCCTGATGATAGAGCACACTGATTTGATGAAAGATAATCTTGCCATGTTGAGAGAATATAAGAATAGTGCTCTATTCAGCAAGGCTACAGATTCAATTGTGGGTGATCATGGGAGCTTGCAATCACCAAAAATACAAAAAAAATGAGAAAAACACAAAAGCACAAAAAGATTTTTGGAGTCACACGATCGAGCCACACTGTGAGGAGAGGGGCCAATTGCCCAATCATTTGACCACACATCCATTCACACCTAGTCCCACCTTTGACCCCGAGGATGCCGCTGTACAGACTGCTCTTGGCATGCCTCGTGTATATGCTGATTCCGACTTCCTCCCTTGTATGGAGGAAGTCCAAAAATTCAAAAAATGTTGACTGAACCCGAAGTGGTGGCCACTATTCACGAGATCATCCAAGCCCCACTTCAGCAGGCCATGACCCGATTATCTGCTCCTCTTCCCAAGAAGAGAAAGCAGAGGAGCAGATCTGAGCATCACATTCTGACCATGGCCACTGCCCTCGCCATCACACACCATCCCATTCCCAAGAAGAAGAACACAGCTACACCTTTCATCACTTGCACCATCTCTGACTACACTTGTGATCACACTCTCCTGGACGGTGGTGCATCTATTAGCATATTACCCTTCTCAGTGGTACAATCTCTTCACTTGGGGCCTCTAAAGAAGACCAGGATGATCGTTCAGTTTGCTGATGGATCTATTAAGAGGCCGAAGGGTATCCTTGAAAACGCCGTCATTTCTATTCAGGGCACGAGCCACAATGTTGATTTTGTCGTGTTGCCCATGGAGAACTCCACAGGGGAGCCTTCTCCAATCATCCTGGGACGACCATTCCTCGCCTCTGCGAGGGTCGTTATAGACTATGGATCAGGAGAGGTTCGCTTCCGTCCTGTTGACGAGAGAGAAGTATTGATCACCGCACTCACAGTTGACCAGAGACCTGCACCTGATGCACCTTCACCGATTATAGCTGACTCCGAGGCCCATGACCGATCTGATGCTACTAAAGATGTTTGCTTAGCGAAACCTAATGAGACCCGACGACTCCCCCAAAAGGGGAGGAAATCGGAAAGCATGGACCTTGAGTTTCCTCCTCCTGGTGTGTGGCGATGTGTTGATGAAATCCAAAACATTTACATGATTGATCCAATTGAGCAGGGGGCAGATACCAAGACTATTGAGGAGGTTTATGATGTTGCCCATTATTTTGAGAGTCCTCATAAGGAAACAAACGACCTAGGTAAAACTAGACTGGACAGACCTGGTTTGACTACATCCACTGATAAATCCGTTCCTGGCCCTTCACAAGTGAAGATGATTGAGGTCGGTTATGATGCTGCCATTTATTTTGATAAATTCAGACCTCTTGTTGAAGACAATGATTCAGGTGAGACTCTTGAGGACGATCTGAGTTCGTATACTTCCACTGATGATTTCGTTCCTTTTGATTTTGACCTGGACGAGGACTCGCAGGACGACTCCGATTACACTTCTTCCGAGGATGATGAGTTTGTCCCATTCCACTTTGACATCTGCGAGACTTCCAAGGCCGGACCTAGTCGTACTTCTTCCACTCACCAGTCTGTGCCTTCACACCATAGGACTACCAAGGGAGAACCTAGCCATACTGCTTCCATTGATCAGTTCGTCCCTTTCCGATTTGACTCCACTGAGGGCCTTCACCATGTCGACCCTTATCGGCTTCCGTCCACTGGGGACCCCGATGTCGACATACACCACACCAGATTTATCCCTCAGCGGTCTCGCAAGAAGGTTAGCTTTGGGCCTTCTTGATCCTATGTACATCCACCTCTGTTGTACATTCGTTGTTGTTCACTCTGTCTCTCCCGTACTGCTCGTCCATCCATTCTCGTGTTTGCCTTGCTTAGGACGTACTCTGTCCTAAGTATAGGGGGGTGGACGAGCCGAGTGTTCTTTCATCGTTTTGTGTCCTTACTCCTGTCGTTGCCTATACTTAGGGCTTCTTTTACCCTAAGTATAGGGGGAGTGATGTGTATATCCTCTGATCTATCTTTCCATCTTCAGATCTCTTTCTTCTTTTCTTCTTTTCTTCTTTTCCTCTTCTATTTTCTCTATCTATCAAAAAGGTGCCGCCTTGTAGACAGTTTTCCATACTTAGGACGTACTTTGTCCTAAGTATAGGGGGGTGTGCACCCCGAGTATTTCCATTCTTTGATCCTCTCCATTGTCTCCTCTTCTTGTCTATACTTAGGGATATTTTACCCTAAGTATAGGGGGAGACAATTTGAGTACGATCTGTTCATTCCCACCCTTGACCCTCCCTGCGTTGTGTACAGTCTGCTATACTTAGGATTATTTGATCCTAAGTATAGGGGGGACGGTCAACTTCTCATTCGTTGATTCATTCATTATTCCTTTATTCTTTAGACTTGCCTATACTTAGTACGAGTTATGTCTTCTCTTTTCTCTCCGATCTATGAGGACCTGGCTCAAGCTAAGTATAGGGGGGTCGTATATATTACGTATATACTTTAGCCATAACTCGTACTTTCGTATTTTCCTAATAAATATGGCTAACAATTCATTAAAAAAACCTTAATAAAAGGATGTGGTTATTCCTCAAATTATTTTTGTATTTACTGATTAATAAATCAGGTGAAAATGTTTTTTGCAAAATGTTTGAAAAATAGTTTGAAAAACTTTGTGAACATCTATTGAAAACTATTTTGAAAATATTTTGTTACATGTTTTCAACCTGTGTAAAAATGTGTGTTTTATAAAAATTTATTTTCTTTGTGTGAAATAAAATGTTGAAAAATGATTTGCAAATGGTTTGAAAAATGGTTGCAAAAATATGTGAAAAATCTATATATACTATTTGGAAAACCGATTGCAAAATGATTTTCAAATGTGTGTACATGTTTGTAAAATGTTTGTAAAAATTATTTTGGACTATAGTTTTCAAAAATTATGTGAAAAGTTTGTGTCAAATAAGCTTGAGGAATACTTACATCTCACCAAAATTCACTATATATATTTATGTAAAACTGACCACTTACCCTTGTAAATTCTTAAAATCCACTTCTTGTATATATAAGAAGCACTCCTGTGTACATAGTTTTCACCTAGTTTTCAACCAAAACTTTTTCTTTTTAAAAATCCCAAAAACATTTGCAAAACTAAAATCCAAAAACATCTGAAAAGTCTCTTTGAAAAAAATGCATGCATCATCTTTTAAAAAAATCCATAAAAAGTTCAAAAATCTTGAAAATTGCATCCCAAAAATATTTTCTGCACGGCATTGCATAGCATTCGCATTTTTCGGATTGAATTTGATAGTTGAACAAGTCTAAGTAAAATCCGGAGATTGGAGCTTGATTGGACCTTAAAAATCTACCTAATAACAGGAACCTTATAGGAACTGGGTTTGAGGTACTTCAGGTCTAGTTGACTTAATTCTTTGAGGATCACGGGACTTGGTTCAATGGATTCTTGACTGCCTAAGTAGAGTATTTCGGAGCACACGCACGACTCTTGTTGATAATGACCTAACTTGGACAACTGCACCTTTCACTTAGCTCTCCACGGATGAGGTGGTGAGGAGGCAGTTTCCTTTGGCTTGGGGTAGCATATGAGGGTAGTACTTCTAGGCGGAACCTCTCTTCTTCTTCTAGTGAAGGAAGTGCGCCTCAACTTGGTCTAGTGGTGATGAAGGCTAAAGACAGAAGCCGTGGGTTGCAATAAAGCTTCAAAAGAGGGATAGTCTACTGGCTCAAGAGGAAAATTTCTTGTATATATGTTGCACCATGTAGATATGTTGTACAGATGCATTTGAAAAAAAAGAGAGAACTCCAAAAAAGTGGTGGGTCGGATTGAAAATTTAATAACCCCACCGGAGTGTATATAGTCCAAGAAAGCAAAAGCTTATGATATCCATGTTACATCTCATGAAGCTTGCAGCGGGAGACTTAGCTACAGTGGTTGAGCTCCCAAAATTCTATACCTCTTATTCCCCCTCTTCTTGAGCCGGTTGCACTTGAACTTAGAAGGGAATACCCCGCTTCTCGAGGAAAGAGTTGCTAGACCGAGGCATTAGAGTTACCAGGGTGGGGGAGGTTGTTTCTTTGTTACTTCTGAGGTGGGGGGCTACATATCACTTACACTGTACGAGTCAGACTCATAGTCGTAAGAATTTGCGTATGAGTTGAAGTATTTCTGACCTGGCTATTGAGGAGACTTGGACAGAGTTTTGGGATTCTCAAGGACTTTTGGATTTCAAATTTTGTTCTCACGAAGGTTCCTCCCACACTAAAACTCCAAAGGTCCGACTTAAGCTCCAAACTTTGATTTTGTGAAGACAAGTTTGATAATCAAATAAAATCCAAGTTCTTCTTTTTCTTTTCTTTCTTTTTCTTTTGCACTTATTGAATAAGTGTTTGCTAGGGACTAGCAATAGTAAAGTATAGGAGGATGATGAATCCACATTTCATCATCTTTATTCTATCATTTTGGCATTAAAAACCCTAGCAAATGCATGTAAATACCCTTTATTTCATCATCTTAGCATTCATGCATGTGCATTCACATAGTGTATAAAATGCTGTAATTAAAGCCAAAATTATAGAATAAATAAAAGAAAAGAAAAAGAATAAAATATTGTAAATATTTTATGACCCGAAACCCCGAGACCTAGGCATCTTGATGAATAGGTCGATCAGGAATAAAGTAGGGGGAGATAAGGGCCAAATACCTATATTTATTAATTCATTCGTTATTCATTTTGGGACCTATTTTTGGTTCCACTTTTTATACATCAAATAAGGAAACTTTGTACATGAAAGTTGTAGATAATTAAATAAAGAAAAACACAAAATTGATTTCACAGAAAAATAATGTACAAATAAAAAGTTATGGTCTGAATAAGAATCCAGAATCCCAACTTCCCAGACCTGTATCTCACAAATGAAAACTCCAAATGCAGCATATTCACCTTTAATTGTATATAGAATAAAATAATCTATCCAATGGCAGTGGTTTCGCATTTGGCGGAGCTACGGTTTGAAAGTTGAGTTTTAGACCCACATTGTACAATTGTACAGATTAAAATATTCATTTTATTATTTATTCACTATTTTTGTATTTTTATATTTTTATAATGTTGTAAATATTATTTATAATAATTATGTGTATTAAAATTAGAATAAAAATGCAAAGAAAATACAAAATAAAAATACTTGCATATAGAATACACAGATACAATACTTATACACATACTTGTACATTATATACTTTTATTTTATTAAGTACATAAAATAAATCAGAAAAATAAAATAAAAATATATTTTGTATATAAAAGTATTTTATAATTTTAGAAAATAAGAACTGAAAATAATAAAAATAAAATACACAAAATAAAAATAAAATACTAAAATACACAAATAATATACCTATATAGGGGTATAATTGCAAACTTGTAAAAATATACCTAATAAAAATAATTAAAAATCATAATAAAATAATTTTTAAATTTATAAACACTTCTTATTTTATACCTAATTAAAATAATATTATTTACTATTTTTAAAATGATTTTTGGACCTTTTTCCTGGTTGGTCCACGTGGACCAACCAGGGGGCCAGAAGAGTTGACCTCGGGTCAACTCTCTGACCCTAGGTTCTGTAAGTTGTCAGAATAGGTTTCGACCCCTTTTCAAGGTTTTTGGGGGTCGTCCCTTTCACCAAATCGTGATGCTTCCTTTATGGAAGTTTTTCCTCGATCAGAGCTCTTACACGCCCAAGGCTCTCCTCGGGCTGTGGAGCTCTGACTCGAGCTGCCCGTCTCGATCTATACGCCCCCTTGACCACCATTCAAAACCAGACCCCATCCTTCCTCTTCCTCCTTGAACCGGCTTTGGGCGCCTAAATCCTCCAGGAGAGGGGTTGAGTTGCACTCCAGTGATAGGGGAGTCTCCCCCCATCCTCGTCGAGGTGCGGCGAGCACCTAAGGCCGCGTATCCACCATCTCCGGCAGCTGTGCCGCCGTGAGGTTCCAATCTCGTGGTCTACCGCCACTCGAGGTCGTTTCTCCCTGTTTTTACTTGCTTAATACGTAGCTGTAGCCCTTAGCTTTGTTTTCACGTAATTAGCTTCGCATTAAATCAACTAGTTAGCTTCGATCTCACCATCAAACACCTCGTCGGAGCTCTTGAGCTCCGGCCACCATTTTCGCCACTCCACGCCACCATCACCCCTTTGGTGGCCCTGGACCCTTTTACTGCTGCTTGTGCTTTGATTGCAGGTCCAGGTGCGAGGAGACCCCCTCCTGGGGTCGAGTTTTGTAGCATTCGAGCTACCTGGGGGACCTCCGCTCCTCCTCCCTCTCCGGTGAACACCGGAGCTCCTCCGGTCTTTTTGAGGCCCCCAGTCGAAGCAGGGATCTCCCAGGAAGCCTCCGAGGCATTTGGAGCGTCAACTCGCGGCGGAGGCGGAAGATCGAGGACTGGGAAACTCGCCTAGCGGCGAGTTCATCCCGGTTCTTCGTCGATCCCTCCAGGCTGTTCGATCAGCCTCGTTCTTCCAGGAGCACAACTGCCCTTGGATCGAGCATTCCCCCAGCCATTGGATCATCACGCCAGATCTAATCGCGGCCGTGGGCGCGAACCGGTATCGGGCTCTGCTGAGGCGACACGTGACTTAAGTGGATCACCCGCCACCGTCGGATCCAACCAAATCGTGGGTATTTTGCACTCCTAGCCTGCGACATTTTGTATTTTAATATTAGACATTAAAGTTTTTATTTTGCCTTTAAGAACTTTTGTTAAATTTACTCTTAGCCCCCAGAGCTTTGACATATTGCCAAGGGGTCCCCGCCAGGTCACGTGCACAACGCGCGTGACCTTTGCGTTTTTGCAAGCGACCCCCCGGGGATTTTGCGTATAAAAGTTTAATCCAAAACATTCATTTGCAGTTCTAAACTTTTGGGACATTTTGCGATCCAACCATCGGACTTTTTAATATTTGCGATTGTACCCCTCCCAGGCGTGCGTGCGACGCACGTGAGCTTGGGGGTTTTACAATCAAGCCCTTGCGGCTTTTGGTTTTGTGGTTTGGCCCAGATAATTTTTGTTCAGTATAAATTTTGTTGGATAAATTTCATTTCAGCCCCTGGATTTCTATCTATCTGCATAATAGTCCCTGCCAGGTCTTTAATGTTCTTGCTTGCTCCATTTAATTAAGGCCTCATTTCAATTCCAAAAACTCTCAACTTTTGAACTTAAGCTCCTGTGCACTTGATCTTTCACGCTACATTTTTAGTTTTTGATTTTGTTTTATTTTTAAATTTATTAAAAATCAAAAACATGCTTTTTAT
This sequence comes from Ottelia alismoides, assembly GCA_037367405.1. Taxonomy (NCBI): domain Eukaryota; kingdom Viridiplantae; phylum Streptophyta; class Magnoliopsida; order Alismatales; family Hydrocharitaceae; genus Ottelia; species Ottelia alismoides. The sequence goes on from JAZKJV010006285.1 coordinate 689,273, forward strand.
CTACTGTCTAGCTTAGAAAATACCAAAAAAATATTAAAACATCTCGAAAAATTCCAAAAAAAAATCCCTAGTGTATATTTTACCATATTTGAGTGTCAGTACAAAAATCACTAAAAATATCAAAAGAAAAACACTAAAAATTCAAAAACACTGAAAAACTTCAAAAAAATATATAAAATCAAAGAAAATTCCAAATATTACAAACTCAGTTCCTGTTTGTTCTATATTTCATTCCCTTTATTTGAAAATTAGTGTGAAAAATTTTGGTTGCTGTTTGCTAATTTTAACTCCCATTTCACTCACAGCCAACACATTTTTCACTGTTTTCCCTTATTTCAGTAATTAAAAATACCAAAAACGCCTTGAAAAATCTTAAAAAATCACAAAAACAGTAAAAAATTCTAAAAATATCAAAAACATTTTATTTCTGAATTTTTGGTTATTTTTGCACATTTTTATAAATACCTTATCTTGTGTTTTATTACATTGTTTTTATTTTCCAATATTAAAAAAAAGAAAATAGAAAAATATAAAATATAAAATATAAAAATCAGGAAATTAAAAATCAAAATACAAAATAAAAAATTAAATAAAAAATAAAAAAATTAAAAATTAAAAACCCACAAAAACTTCTTTGCTTGCTTGCTTAGTGTAGACATCACACACAATTGTATTTGAATTAGCCTGTTTGCTCCCTGTGTTCGAACTCTCTGCATACTTGTCCCTATACATCATTTGTGCAGAGTTAAAAATAAATTTTAACTCCATATTTATTTCTAATTATTGATCTCTAGTGTGGGTTAATTGTTGATTAATTTCAAGATTTGATTGGTTGACACTTCGATTGTGTTCCCGCCTTGTGTGGATCACAAGACCGATCGACATTTGAGATTATCATGGAGCTGCAAGTGTTGGAGCTCTTTGGAGGAGGTCCGGGGAGGCACATGTGGACAGTGGTGTCGATCGAGCGATGGGATATGCGATTGGGGGACATCGCAAAGTGGCGGAGGAATAGAGGACATGCGAAATGAGTGCGACGGAGGTGTGATGGATGAGGATAGGTGGAAGGGGAAGTACCTGGGGATGATGACTCAATGACATCAAGAGACCATAGCAAAAGCAAGCTCCAAGGATGAAGCTACAATGGTGGGGATGGTCACCGGATCTCGCCGCACCTCAGGGATTAGAACTGAATAGCGAAACTGTCACCTCTGGTTAAAGAGCCTCTCCTTGTTGATGTTGTAATCGACGAATGGGCTTAGAGGAGCTGGCAGCGAGGCTTTTATAGAGGGCAGATGGGTAACGATGAGGGTGGCAGTTGTGGAGATGGGGAGAGTAACAACGAGGAAGGGGAGGGGGTTACACGCACAGTGGAGAAACGAGGCAGGGAGGTTCGACACATTCGTTCACGCAGGGGAGGAGGGGGGGGGAGAACGATTGTAGGAGGACGAGGCACAAGTCACGTGCTTGGCACGTGACCTGGGAGCTGGAGAGAGAAGGAGAGAGGTGCCACGAGGCACGCCTAGGGGCTGTCACATGTTATCCTAAAAAATGTCAGAATTAAAATAGAAAGAATAGAAGGAGACGTCAGATCGAAAAATTTATTTCACAAAAGTTGTTCATCTTGACGATATCTACAACTTTCATGAGATATCCAGGAGCAAAAAGAGGTCATCTGTGTGAAGTGGAATTTTTGGTGGTCTCTATGTTTATGGAATACCTATTTTTTTGGGGATTTTGTATTTTTCAGTGATTAAAAGAGGACAAAAAATCTAGAAAAAACTATGATAAAATACAAGAAAATTACTTACACACTAATCTATTTTTTTTGGATTCTTAATGATTAATAAAATAGAGAAATAAAATAGGAGTATGAAATACAAGACTTTTTTACAAACTCACAATAGACACTTGGACTCGGTCAGTTTCTTTGATTTCAGTCTTGATATAGATTTGAATATTTATGTCACTTAATAAAAATTTTATCAAAGAATACAAATGAAGAAGAAATAAAATTAAGAGGTTAATTCACAACAACAACAAAGGCCTTTTCCCACAATTAAGTAGGAGTGGCTACATGGATTCTTCGCCTCCATTCAGATCTATCTTGGGTCAATCTCGGACTTATATCCAAAAAACTAAGATCCCTTCATATAATCTCTTTCCAACAATTCTTGGGCCGTCCTCGCCCTCTCTTAGCCGGCTCAACATCCCACCACTCGCATCTCCTAACCGGTGCATCAGTTGACCTTCTTTGCAAATGACCAAACCATCTTAAGCGGTTTTCTCGCATCTTATCCTCGATCGGAGCTACACCAACTTTCTTTCTGATTGCATTAAAAAAATTAAGAGGTTATCTTTTTTATCTTTTTGCTAATTTTGACTTAAGTTTTTATGTAAAATTAAGAGGTTAATTATGTACATAAAATTTAAGTCAAAATTAGCAAAAAGATAAAATACGCAAAAAGAGGCTCAAAACTCAACTTTCACAAGTGAGATTCGAATTTTTACAAAATTGATCTTATTTTGAAGGTATTTGAAAATGGAGTACTTTAAAAGTGAGTATACTAAAATCGGACACTATATGAGGGAGATATGTGCCTTTTAGTTTGTCAGATGTGAAATTTGATTTTGGGTTTATTTGACATTTATTTGAGTAGTAAATTTTTTATATTTTTTTATTTAATCTTGTTAGTAATATCTACACAAGGAGGTAATTTGGGGTCAATTGGAGTTAAGACGAATTAATTAAAAAATAGGAAGTTAGCTGCTTTTTGGGCCAGTTTACAGTTGGATTTTTTATGCAATTATGCATGATGAAATGCAAATATTATTAATACATGTATGAATGCTAATGATGCTATATTAAATATTAAATGCAATGGATTATGGGGAACATAGCCTAATTGACCAATCTTAGCATGATGAATACGAGATTCATCACCCATCTATGGGTTCGATCCCAGAATGGATATCCATCTTTAAATTGTAACAAGTCAAAGGGTTGTTAACGTAATGAACTTTTTGGGACTGATGACAAATATACCCTTGTTTAAAAGTTGGAAATTCAACCCCCATTCCCTTCCCGACAATAGCATATTCATCGTGAACTCCAAAATTCCCGTTTCCTAAAGACTCTGGACCCGAATTATTACAATTTAAAGATGGAGACCTATTCTAAGATCAGACTCACATAAAAGAATCATATTGTAATTTATCCAAATAATTATTTCATGATACATCAGGATACCTTTTTAAGACTATTCATAACAAAACAAAAGCATTTCTACTTGTAGTCTTGAAGAAGAAGAGTCGCATCAATCTAAAAACAAAAATATTATTAGCATATAAAAAAATGGGAGAAAGGGTCGTGGTGGGTCCACATTCAGTGGTGGGGTCCACCATTCGAAACAAGATAAGGCCTCCACCTGTCTCCCTTGTTTCCGCAAGGTGGGCCCCCGTGTAAGAACTAACATAATAATAAACTAAGAATTATAGACGTACATAATTAAATCCGTTCTTACAAGGGAAGCATCCTTTTATATTTCTTAATTATTATAAGGTACCGTTTAGGATGTTGATGGGAGTAAATAATAAAAAAATGAAGTTTATTATTCTTTTCCGGTTTTTTTCAAAATAAAAAGAGCTAGTTTTCACATAACAAAAGTGATATTATGAACAAGATAAATGCCTCTTATTTCATATCGTTCCCTTGTTCAAATAAGGTTTATATATCTTTGTTTGGATTGAAAGCAGTTTAGGAGTTAACTCCTTTTAAAGATTACAATGGTTAATGTTTAAAGATGGTTATCTTACTATCGAATAGAATTAAACCATCTCATCCAAATAGGTTAACGTTAAAAATAGGAATTTTTATCTCACGAATCCTATAAACTTTTTTAATTACCTTCTCGACTTTTGAAACAACATAATTCCTCCCTCGACTTGTAAACTTGCTATGTCTTACCTCATAGACTATGTCGTTATTTTTACTTTTACTTAAGTGAATAATATAGGTTAATCTAACTATAGGTACATTGGATGGCCGATCTTCCACCTCCTCATATCCTTCTTCCTTTTCATCTTCTTCCTCCTCTTTATTTTCTCTCTATTCACCACATCTTCATATCTCCACCAAATCACAATTTTTTTTCTATTTTCACGGATAACCCATGTCTTCCGATCACGAAAATGATTTTTTTAATTTTTTTGGGATGAATTCTTGAATCCATTAGTCAAATATTTATTTCTGCTAAATAATACATTGCAAAAATCCCCTCCCCCCCAATCTAAAGGATGGAGGAATAAGAGGAGGAGGAGGCCCTGGAGGGGGCTGTTCCTGTTGCGGGCGGGGGGAGGGGGGATATGGGGAGAGGTGGAGGGGACAACTCCTGTTGTGAGTGGAGGAAGGGGAGGAGGGTGGCGGTGGTGGGGTGGGGGATATGGGGAGGAGGGAGAGGCGGTGGAGGGGATGACTCCTGCTGTGAGCGGAAGTGGGGGAGGAGGGTGGTGGCGATGACTTCTGCTGTGAGTAGAGGTGGGGGAGGAGGGTGGCAGGGGCGAAGGAAAAGGGGAGGAAGTGGAGGGGGGGCAGCTCCTGCCGGAGGTGGAGGCAGGGGAGGAGGGTGGTAGGGGCGGAGGAACATAGGGAGAAGGGAAGGCAGTGGAGGGGATATCTATTGCTGCGGGAGGAGGCATGAGGCAGGAGGGTGGCGGAGGCGGAGCAAGCTTCTCTCATGCGGGAGGAGGTGGTTGTACCTATCTCAGCGGTCATGTGCTCACTCGTGAGATGTAGGGCTTTGGGCATCATCGCAATCGTCAATCTCGGAGTCATGGCGGAGGTGGAGGGTTGGCCAGAGGAGGAGGAAGAAGAGATGGGTGGAGAAAGTTCTAGGTGAGGAGGAGGGTAAGGGGGGGGGGAGGACAATCATTGCAACTTTTGCAAAATAAAAAGGTATTATATATAAAAAAATTAATGGAATGTGGTTAGATTTAAAAGTTCAATGGAAGATGGTTAGATTGAAAAGTCTAATGAATGGGAGTTAACTGCATGATTCATGGGGTAAGAGTTAGTAAGTTTACATGATCGAGGGAGGAATTTCCGTTGTTTCAAAGGCCGAGAAGGTAATTGACAAAGTTTATAGGCTTCCTGAGATAAAAATCAGAATAACTCACATGTTAAGTTAATCTCTAAAAACGGAGTCACCTTTCCCCAAGTTCATGGTTTGTATAAAGTTTATCATATTCAAATTTGCGACAAGATTACGAGTTTGATTTGAATAAAATTGATGTTGTACCAGTTGATAATGAAGATGGTGGGGGGGGGGGGGAGTTATAATCTAATTTTGGATGAGAGATGAAGTCTCGTTACTACAATAACAACAAAGCTTTTTCTCCCAGTAAGTAGGGTCGGCTACATAGATTCTTTGCCTTCATTCAGATCGATCTTGGCTTATCATTGAGCTTAGATCCAACAATTAATTTCATTCCAACACTTCTTGGGCCTTCACCGA